>JAQPZY010001320.1:40000-727500 GCA_029931535.1 Margaritifera margaritifera | reverse complement strand
ATATTATTTATGTGTGTGCATATTATGTGCACATTATTCATGTATATGCATATTATGCATATTATTTGTATGTGCATATTATGGGCACATAATTCATGTATATGCATAGTGTGCATATTATTTGTATGTCCATATTATGGGCACATAATTCATGTATATGCATAGTGTGCATATTATGTGTATGTGCATATTATGGGCACATAATTCATGTATATGCATAGTGTGCATATTATTTGTATGTCCATATTATGGGCACATAATTCATGTATATGCATAGTGTGCATATTATTTGTATGTGCATATTATGGGCACATAATTCATGTATATGCATAGTGTGCATATTATGTGCACATTATTAATGTATGTGCATATTATGCCTATTATGTGCATATTATTTATGTATGTGCATATTGTACCTAGTATGTGCACATTATTAAGGTATGTGCATATTATTCATGTATGTGCATATTAATGTATGTGTTCATTGTACTTATTATGTGCACATTATTAATGTATGTGTATATTATTCATGTATGTGCATATTAATGTATGTGTATATTGTACCTATTATGTGCACATTATTAATGTATGTGCATATTATTCATGTATGTGCATATTAATGTATGTGCACATTGTACTTATTATGTGCACATTATTAATGTATGTGCATATTATTCATGTATGTGCATATTAATGTACATGCATATTGTACCTATTATGTGCATATTATTCATGTATGTGCATATTGTACCTATTATGTGCATATTATTCATGTATGTGCATATTATCCCAATTGTCCAGTAATTTTATTAAGTGACTAGTATATTCCAGTACATATTGAATTTTATCCTTTTGCTGCATCCATTTCCAGTACAGATTAATTGTAATTTTTTAAGAAAATGTTCTTACATTGTTTACATTGCATCAGTGAACTTAAGTTTAAAACAATAGGAGTGAATTTTAATCGAAACAGTTCTTTCATAACTTGAACAGTCCTGTATGGGTGGTGTTGAATTTTGACAGGGTCCAGAGTTCAAAATAATGATTTAGCAGAATCACCAGTAGTTGCATGATTTTCACTTGCATGAAATAGGCCCTGGACATCCCAGAAACAATTGCTTGTTACACAAAATCTTTCCCTTTAGATATACGTTGTAATAAATACTCACTGTGGTCTCTTAAATTTCCTATAATTGTACTCTGTATATGAAATGTTTATAGTAAGTCGTCCATTTTTGGGCTTCAAACTATAAAAATCAGTGCAGTGAAGTATATTATAGATAAAGATGTATTTACTGTAAATTGTTGAAATTGTTCCAGTGCCTCACCTTGAAAGTGGAAGGAGCAAATAGTGTTACCCATGTCTGTCCATCCATTTGTCTTTCTGTCCATTTAATGAAGTGTAACATTTATGTAACTATGGCAGGGCATTGTATTCCATGAACACATTTCTATTTGTTATTGTTGTCCGATAGACAAGAGGGTATTCATCAACCATACTATTGTTAAGTCATTGATAATAAGTAAGTAAGTGAGTAAAATGATATACATTAGGTCTCTTAAATAGTTAGATGAGAATTTAAATATATTTTCACTAGTTAACCTCATAAACTATCACCCATTTAAAGGAGTTTTGCTGTTTTTTTTGCTCTGATATTGTCAGTTTCAATGTACAGATCAAAGAAGAGCTTTGTTCATACTACTAACAAGTTCATCATGCATTTCAAAGTCATCATTATAGCTGGTTTCTTTTGTTATTTAAGATATTAAATGTATAAAACTCTTCAAAAGGCTATATAGAACTGCTGCTTGCCCGGCTTATTAAGCCACTAATGCAATAGTAGAAGAGGATATATTGTTTTGCTGTTGTCCATCAGCACATCTCTGGATCCATCACCAATCAATGTTAGGATGATTATGCAGAAACTGCCAGAGATGGGCCAATTACATTTTGTTGGCATGTGTATCTGCATATGTAATTGACCTTCTTAGATTTTCAGACTGAGCAATTTGCGTCTTTTTTAATAGTGTTTTTTGTTGTTGACTTTTTGGACTAGATTATTGCATGGAAAATCTTAACAGGAGTAGACAGAAACCATTTGATCTAGGCTTATGAATGTTAGGTAAAGATGTTTATATGCATGTATATAAAGACCTTATTTGGTTTTCAGGCAGGGCATTTAGATATTGTTTGTATGACCATTTTGTTCTTGGCTTTTCAGCGAAAAACTCTTATTTATGTGTATGTGTATGTATATGTGTATGACTTGATTAGATTTTCAGGCCATTGAAGTGATTCTTCTATTTTTTAAAGTTTTTTTTGCACTTTTTCGGAATTGGACTTTTAATAAAAATCTGTCTGTCACAATTGCTCAAAACATGCTTGACCTCAGCAAATGAAATTTTATACGCCTGTTTATATATTTGATAGGCCTTTTTATATGAATATTTTGATCGGCCTGTTTAAATGAATATATGGATTAACTGGTAAAAAAATTGTAAAAGTCTTATTGGTTATTTTGGAAATTTTTAATTTCATCTTTTTTGGGGGGGGGACAGTGGGGACATATTGTTTTACAAATTTAAATTTCTAATTATATCTTACAGTGACAAAAAAAAAATAGGTGTAATTTGATGCTTTGCTTCTTTGGACACACCTGTGCACATCTGTCACCAATTACAAAATTCCATCCTGCATTCCTTTTTTTGTCCATCCATCTAATTTCTTATTTTTTATCATATTACCAATGTAAAATAGGTATCCCAGCTGCAAACAATTTAGATTTAGATCTGCCATAACAAAATTTGCCAGCAGATAATGGTCTTTGTTCTTGGCATATTGGTTTAAACATAAAGACTGGTATACACCATAATCTGCTAGCACACTCTGTGATAGCAGATCAGGGAACAGCTTTCTGCAGTCAAGTACATATTATAAACACACCAAAATGTGGAATATATTTTTCAAACCCAATCTTGGCCTGTGTCAATTTCAGCTTCTGAGAATTTAGAGCTCACTGACACCGATATTACTTCAGCTGTACAGGTCTTTTCTTTGTTATACAAATATTTCTACTTTGCCAGTATTGGTCTTTTCTTTGTTATACAGATATTTCAACTTACTCTGATTTTAATATGGATTTTAGAGCTACACGCCTTACGTTGGAAGGTATGAATCATTTTTAGAAACATTTATTTTATAGACATAATTTGATGTATTTTACAACATTCTTTATAAAACAAATAGTATTTTTATCATTTATTTTTATGCATTTACATTCTTAGTTTCTATTATATTTTTTATTTCATTAAGTACAAGTTGAGCAATAATATTTTTTTTTTATAGAAATTGTAAAGGACATTAATTATAATATATAAAAACAAAATTTTCTACCCATCAATCACATTATTTGTTGGTGTCTGTGTCAGTTTTTCTTTTGACATTAAAAGTTAAATGTATAAAACAACACTTTTGATGCTACAGTTCCTCACCTCCCACCCACCCCACACCAAGTTATAAATTGAGATAAAAGCATGACTTGATTCATAGTCTCATATTGAAGAAAAAAGAAAAATATTTTGCAAAAATATACACGTGAAAAAAAGGAGAAATATTTCAGGGGGTCTCTTGATAAAATAGCATCTAAATAAGCAACTGTGAATTCCATTACATTGTTCGTCAAGCATGCATAAACAAACTGGCAAAAAAGGTCGGCATAGCACATGTACCGGTTTACAGCTGACCCATATTTAACTTGATGGTTGGCAAAGCCAAGTGCAGAGCACATGCTTTCACACTCCAAATTTCACTACTAGACAATATTTGAAAGCCTGTTTTACCTCAGAAGTTGTATCACAACCACTCAAAAACCAAAACACACACTTAGTGCATATTTACAATCTAGGGAAAGTGAGTCTCATTGTCAAAACTTCCACATCACTGAGTGTAATCACTTCCATGTCGCAACATATAGGTTCCTCAAAAATGTAACTAGCTGAACTGGATAATCAGTGTGGACTTTGGTGGTAGGACAGTCTGGGTGGACTTCGGTGGCAAGACAGTCTGGGTGGAATTTGGTGGTAAGATAAACTGGGTGGACATTGGTAGTAAGACAGTCTGGGTGGACTTGGGTGGTAAGACAAACATTTTACATAGTTAAGACCTACAAAAAGCACTTGTCATGTTAGATAAATATTGGTTTTAGGAGGGAATGCAGCTTTTTTAAGTAATATGTATGAAACAACATGATTATTCTTTATTGCCATGCTCAGTCTTTGGTTGGCAGTATTTATCATGAATTAGATTCTGTTTTCATTGCCTGTGAGTTATATAAATGTTGTTTACCATCATAAGCGGAGTCCAAATGCAAACAACATAGACTCTGATCTGCCATCACATAATGCGCTGGCAGATCAGGGTCTGTGTTGTTTGTTCTACTGATTAGTCCTTACAAACTACATAGACCCTGATCTGCCGGCGCATTATGCGACGGCAGATCTGTGTCTATGCAGTTTGCAGTTGGTATTAGCTTATACGCGAGTACATACGGTACTTGAACTTGTAATGATTTATATATATTGATGTGAAATTCTTGTATCCAAGTTTATACAATGTCAAATCTATGTATGCCAAAGAATGTTGTTAGGTTGTGCTTTGTCATGTAGAACTTTGTTAATTATCGTCTTGGAAAAATGGAGAAAGCTCCGTCCAATGATTTGTGTATATATTTCTTAAAAAAAAAATTTTTCCACCTTGAAATAAAATCAGGGTGATTGAGTGGTGACAATTTTATGAAAATTTCATATTAGATGTAGAAATTAGTTAAGATTTCAAATTGTACTTTTTACATATTAAAAGCTTCATTAGGACTCCTGTCTGACCACTTGACCAACCCAAACACCTGGTGTTCTCATGCAATTAGTTAAATGTTCGAATATATCTGGATGATTTGATCGGTGAGCAGGACATTGGAATGACTGTTATAGAATAGTTAATTGATAGCTGTAAGGTCAATTATGTGCATACTGTATATACTCGTGTATAAGCCGATACCAACTGCAAATTGCATAGACCCAGATCTGCCATCACAGAATGTCCCAGCAGATCTGGGTCTATGCAGTTTGTAAGGACTAATCATTAGAACAAACAACACAGACCCTGATCTGCTGGCGCATTGTGCGATGGCAGATCAGGGTCTATGTTGTTTTCATTTGAACCCGGCATATACACGAGTATATAAGGTAAATTCTCCTATGCTAACTTCTTTGATCTTTGCTTCATGTTTACACAGTTTTGTACACAGCTATCCTGGGTTTGCTATCTTTTTTAGCAAAACATGCACAAGCACACATTAGATAAAATAAATTAGTGCAGCCATACATGAAATTGTTGTTCTCTATTTGTATCATATTACTCTTTTAAACAAATACCTATACATGTACATTGGAACTTCACTAAACTGGACTCTGTTGGGACAGAAAATTTTGGCAGTTTTATAGTGTTGGCCAGTTTAAAGAGCGTTGGTTATAAGTATTACAACAGCCTTATTGGGACAATAAAATGATACCAATCTTCAGAGGAAGCCGATTTACAGAGAGGCCAGTTTATGGAAGTTTCACTGTAAATGAACTTAAACTAAATGTTATTTCTAAGAAAAGCCTGGGAGGGATATACTTTTATGTAAAATATACCAGTATCATTGGTTCAGTTAGGACAGATCCCCATGGATAATTTAGCATCCAATTAATAACATAAGGTTTTTAGCTCTCCTAGACCAGGTGAACTTGTGGTATAGTCCTGCATCCATCATGCATCATCCATCCATCAACAATTGTTAGTTGCCACGCTAGAGGCCATATTTCTGATCCACTCTATGGGCTTACATCAAGAAGATCTATTATGGGCTTATGTCAACAAGATCTCGGATGAATTTGAAAATGAGCGAGATTCATGCATATTAATGAGGTGACCTTGCAACTGATTGGCTGAGCTTGTTATCACTCTGGAGGCCATATTTCTCATCCATTTTTTTTATCAAACTTGGAATATAAGTTTATAGTATCAAGATCTTGGACAGGTTGGTTATGAACCAGATGCAAGTATATTAATGAGGTGATGTTGCATTTGATTGGCTGAGCAAGTATATTAATGAGGTGATGTTGCATTTGATTGGCTGAGCAAGTATATTAATGAGGTGATGTTGCATTTGATTGGCTGAGCAAGTATATTAATGAGGTGATGTTGCATTTGATTGGCTGAAGTTCTTACCACTCAGGAGATCATATTTCTGATCAAATTTTGATCAAACTTGGAATATAAACTAAGTACAGTAGAACCTGTTTTGTTCAGCCAACAACACACGGTTTCTTCTTTAACAGGTGGTCTTTTATTGGAGGTCATTTCTCTATCTATCAGACTAGTTCACATATTTAGTCATTTCTCTATATATCAGACTAGTTCACATATTGAGTATCTGGTCTCTCATAGCAATAGTCTTTCAAAACAGGTTTTACTGTAATATCAGCAAGATCTTGAATAAGTTTGACAATGAACAAGATTTATGCATATTAATGAAGTGATCGTGCATCTGATCAGTTGAACTTGTTACCACTTGTTGAAATCATATTTCTAATCAGATTATGATCCAGCTTATATCATCAAGATCTTGGACAAGTTTAGTAATGAGCAAGGTCCACACATATTAATGACAGGATATTTCCATCTGATTGGCTGAGCTTGTTCCCCCCACTCAGAGGCTATATTTCTGGTCTGATTTTGATCAAACTTGGAGTATAAATTTATATAATCAAGATCTCAGCTAAGTTCAGTACAGAGTGTAAACCATGCATATTTATGGGGCAATCTTGGATCTGTTTGGCTGAGCTTGTTACCACTCTTCTTGAGACTATATCTGATTCAATTTTGATTAAGTAGGTGAATAGGCTTATAATATCGAGATGTTAAATGACTTTTTTAATGCATATATCAATAAGGTGATCATGCATTTGATTGTCTAAGCTTTTATTCCACTTGAGAGATATTTCTGACCTGATTGGATTAGTGTCATTATAAGCCCATGACCTATCCATATTAATGAGGTAATCTTGGATCTGATTTGCTGAGCTTGTTAACTCCCTAAAGACTACATTGTTTATAGGATTGTGATTAAACATGGTAAACAGGCTTTTATCATCAAAATCTCAAATTAGTACAATTCTGAGCAAGATTCATGCATATTAATGAAATGATTCTGCATCTGATTGGCTAAGCTTGTCAAGTCTCGCATCTCTATGTTTGATCAGATTTTGTTCAAACTTGTAATAGTCTTTTACTGTGAAGATGTTGGACGAGTTTAATCATGAGAAAAATCTATTTTAATTATTACTTATTCTGCATGCATGTGTATATGTTTTTGTTTGGGGTTTTTTTTTTGTCTTCTATAATAATAATAATGTCCAAATTATTTACTATTTTAAATGTACTTAATTATGATTTTTAGAAAAATATTATGCCCTTTTCATTCAGACTGCATTATTTTGGAAATGTGTGGCATATAATTAACAAAGAAATGATAAAGTCTATATTCTAGTTACTTTAAATTTTTATGATTCAGAATTTTTTTCCAGTGTAGTTTTGTAGCCTTTATTTTAATTTTACTGATCATAGCCGATGGTATTGTGCACGTGTTATACAGTATAAATGTACTGACTTTTAGTTTTACCTGCGCGAGGATCCACGTCGCAAACATGCACCTTGGGATGTGTATTAGGCTGTGCTTGTACTATAAATAGCATTTCTTTAACATTTGAAATTTTGTAAGATATAAAGGAATTAAATAATCCTCAGCTAGATAGTAACTGGTCCAGGTAAATACTTTTGAAGACCGAAGGTGGTGTACAACTCGGAATGGAACGAGAAGTGTGAGCAAGTGGCAGCTCAATTTATTCCTTGAAGCCAACTAAGCACTAATTATAGGTACATGTAACCCCGGGCGATTCATAGGTCACATGCCTCGCGTTGTACACTAAGTTAACAGCTTTCTGTAGAATTACGATTTTTTTGTTCGACAAGCCCGATGGGCTTTTCACTTAAAATATAGGAGGGGCCCGATCTGAAATTAGAGGGGCCCCGGGCGTCAGACTATCAGATTTTTTTAACACTGCACTAACAGCCGTGAAACAGTACCATCTACCACAAACTTTGGATGTTTTCATCGCCAGATACATTGTTTTAAAAAGGATATTCATTGCCATCTTAGAGTTTTATCACCTTTGGCAACTTTGGACATTGCTAGTGTCAACAGAGACATGGATGGACATAAATGAAAAGTTGTAGGCATATTTTTCGATTTTTTTTTTTTCCTGTCAAAGAAGTGCACCCATGGGGGTGCATAGGATCAAGATTTGGGGAACATATGACAAAAAAACCTGTGCTCAATGTGCAACTCTGATATAGGGTGATAGTTAATTTTGGGATCATATAATATTCCAAATTTAAAATGAATTGGATAAATGTTTATTAAAATGTGAGATGGAATCAAAACTTTAATTACCTTAAAGTGTCCAACATGTTAAGTCCATTGCTCTGCCCAGTGACTTGACCCAGGGGTAGGAGTGGTAAGGAGAGGAGGGTAAATGTGATATTACAGTCTCAATATGAAGTGAACTGGGTAAATGTTTATTAAAACATAAGAGATGGAATTAAAACTTGGACACTTTAAAGTGTCCAATGGGATCAAAACTTGAATAACTTTAAAATGTATAATGGGATCAAAACTTGAATAACTTTAAAGTGTCCTACATATTAACCCCATGGCCTCACCCAGTGACTTGACCATGGGATAGGAGTGGAAATGGGCGGTACATGTGTGGTGTTTCATTCTTAATATGCAGTGAATTGGGTAAAAGAATTATAAAAATATAAGTGGTTAAAGCGGAGTGTAATCCACAATTACATATCTCACCTCTACTTTTTCTAGTCAACAGTAACTATTGTAAACATTATCATACACAAAATAAATTCAGATGAAAGTGATCTTGGACCCTTTTCTAACTAAAGATTTTTTTGGCAATCTTTTATCTTTACATCGGAACTTTTAATTATTTTAATAATTAAAATTTGAACTTTTAATTGGCACTATATAGCCAGCATTGTACTGACACATTGTGAAACCAGCTACCTAATAAATGTGATCATAAAAAAAGTACTTAACCCATGTTAGTAAAGCATATAATGTAGGTCACAGTGACCTTTGATTTTAAGGGTGTACATGTACTAGTAAAAGAGATGCATCAAATTCTCAAATTTCATGATTGGAACATACACAGCACCCAGTGTTTGTGATGAGGGTGTAGTACTCATCAAGATGCATTCCCTCACCACATTTTATAAATCTAGGTATACCAGTATATATAAAGGGTGCAAAAAACCTATTTGGTCATGAGGTAAATGCAAAAACTTAACCTAAGTCAGTAAAAGGTGAAATGTTGGTCACAGTGACATTCTTTTGTGGTAAGGGTGTGGTACTAATAGAGATGCATACAATCATCTAGTTTGATGATTATGGCACGAACAGGGCACAAGAAATAAAATACAAAATGTAACCAAAGTCAGTGAAGCGTGAAATATAGGTCACAGTCACATACTTTTGTGATGTTGTACTTGGCAAGATGCATCCCTTCACCAAAAAACATCTACATGTACTTCAGGAATTCAAGATAAGATCAATTTTTCATTTTAACTGCTGAGTGTTGAAACCATCTCTGATATTCTTCAGCAATAACAAGATTTTCATATTAGCTGCCATGTCGGCTATATTAGACATCAGATTGGAATAGTTTTCATTTAGGACCAACTAGACATCATAAGAAGTCTTCTGGTGAAAATCCCATGCCAATATGACATCATTCAAGTCTAGTAATGATAACATGATTTTCAAGATGGCAGCCATGGTGGCCATATTGAACGTCAGATCAGCACCATTTTCATTTAGCCATAGCTAGACATCATAAGTCTTTTAGTGAAAACCCCATGTTGATATGACAATCCATTCAGGAGATGTCGTGATAACAAGAATTTCAAGATGGCCACTGTAACGGCCATATTAGACATCAGATCAACACCATTTGCATTTAGGACCAACTAGACATGATAAGAAGTCTTCTGGTCAAAACCCTATATCAGTATGACTTTCCATTCAGGAGGAGTAGCAATAATAAGATTTTCAAGATGGCTGCCATGATGGCCATATTAGATGTTAGATCGGCACCATTTTCATGTAGGACCAACTAGACATAAAAAGTTGTCTGGTGAAAACCCCATGTCAATATGACTTTCCATTCAGGAGGTGTAGCAATAACAAGATTTTCAAGATGGCTGCCATATCGGCCATATTGGATGTCTGAATGGCACCATTTTCATTTAGGACCAACTTGGCCATGGGATGAATGTGTGTGTAAACTTTGATGGCAATCCTCCAAGTAGTTTAGGAGGAGTAGCAATAACAAATTTGTGCTAACAGATGGACGGATGACATGAAAAATCATCCCATTAGCTCTTCTGATCATAGACCAGTAGAACTAAAAACTGTAACCAAAATGTGTTCAGAACATGGGGACTGAAGTGGTACTAGGAGATGGGGAGCAACTGAACCAGGAAAGGGGTTATGGAAAAAAAAGCAGATGAAAAAAAGTAACTAAAAATGTGTCACCATTATAATTATAGACCCAATGGTCCCACCCATGGTCAGAAGTGGTATAGAGAGATGCGGTGATGTTATATTCCAGACATAAAGTGAATATATATGGGATTACTGAGCTACAAGTGCCATGCTTTTTTTTTATAAGCAAAGTACGTCTGCAATATAGTATTTGACCCCATGACCCCAGAGGCAGGAATGGTATTGACAGAAGGGGTGTATGTGGTGATGTTATATTCCAAACATGAAGTGGATTGGCAAGAGGGTTATGAAAATATAAGTGATAAAAGAAACTTTAAGCAAAAGCTTTAACCAAAATGTGTCCCCATCATAATTCTTTACCCCAGGGGCAGAACCCAAGGGAGAGTGGTACTGAGACAAGGGGAGCATGTGATATTATATTTCAAAAATGTAAAGTGCATCGGTTAGGGTTTTACAGTGCTAAAGTGCTGAAAAAAACTTAAAACATGAACTTTAACCAAAATGTGTCCCCATTGTAATTCTCGACCCCGAGACCCCACTCTGGGGCAGAACCCAGGTATAGGAGCGGTACTGAGAGAAGGGGAGTATGCAGTGATATTATATTTGAAATGTGAAGTAAATTCCCGAGCAAGTACAGGGTTATGAAAATATAAGTGGTGGAAAAAAACTTTAACTAAAATGTGTTCCCAATATAATTCTAGACCCTTAGCACTACCCAAGAGCGGAACCCAGGGCCAGGAGTGGATATTCAGAGAAGAGTAGTATGTGATGATACTATATTCCAAATATGACGTGAATCAGGAAAGGGGTTACTGAGACACGAGTGCTGGAACAAACTTGAACCAGAGCTGTCCAGACTCACCCACACTCTCACGCACCTACAGAAACCCAAACACTAGATGCCTCCAGAGCTGTCCACAGACTCAGCCACACTCTCACACACCCACAGAAACCCAAATGCTAGATTCCTCCAGAGCTGTCCACAGACTCGCCCACACTCTCACACACCCACAGAAACCCAAATGCTAGATTCCTCCAGAGCTGTCCACAGACTTGCCCACGCTCTCACACACCTACAGAAACCCAAATGCTAGATGCCTCCAGAGCTGTCCACAGACTCACCCACGCTCTCTCACACCAACAGAAACCCAAATGATAGATGCCTCCAGAGCTGTCCACAGACTCACCCACACACACACACCCACAAGAAACCCAAACACTATGTTCCTCCAGAGCTGTCCACAAACTTGCCCACACTCACACACAACAAAAACCCAAATGCCAGATGCTTCTTTTTTATGGATTGATGGTGTATGAAAAATTACAGACAAGACTAATACAGTCAAACCTGTCTTAAAGGTTACCTGTATGAAGCAATCACCTGTTTTAAACAGCCACTTTATTAATGTACCACAAACCACTTTAATGTAGAAAAAAACTCCAACTGTCTTCAGAGGTAACTTTTCTCACTTCCCAAAGGAAGACAGGTTTGACTGTATAGCAAGGATCATAGCTCCATTTGCAGGTGAGATTTGGTTTTCTGTGTAATGCTTAATCCAAATAATTGTATGTACCTATCTCTTATTGGTCACTGTTCATCAAATTCAGACATCCAGAGTTTTTTGTAAGATAATCTGGTGACAGTGATAGTTCTGTCAATTCAGGGACGTTTCCATGTAAAAATGACATTATCCATGAAAAACAGAGAATATCTCCAACTGTTTAAAATTAATATTTGATTGGTTCCAGTTAACTGATCACAGATCATTAAATATAAACCAATAACCAACTCATTCTATTAAACTCTTGTTTTGGCAAGCTTCCTGGTTGACCAAGAAGTTTGCCCCTGCCTTATGAATTGTTTCGCTCACAATAACTTATTTATCTTTTAATGGATTTTAAGCCAAGTCAGTGAAGCATGAAATACAGGTCACAGTGACTTATTTATGTTTTAATGGATTGAAACCGTATTTGGCATGTGGCTTAATATAAAGAAGACCTAGATTTCACATATTCCCATAGAAATTTCAATCTAGGAAGGCCCCTGTTAGACTTGCAGATTTGTCTTTGCATCATGAATTTCCTTAACTCTTGATAATTTCATATGTTCTGTATTGGAAATTAAAACAGTTCTTGTATGGTTCTTAATATAAAAAAGACTTGAGTCTGTTTGATCATCATCTTTTTCCATCGAAGTTTAAATTAGTTATCATTTGGACACAAGTTTAGTTTGCTAAATGAAACATATCTCATGTACCAAAGTTACTATAACTTGTGCTGGAGTTGTAAACATGATCCATGTACAATCTGTGTACATGACACTAAACATTAACCTAATCTAGAGCAAAGTAAATAATGCATGAGAAGAACTTTAACACCTGAAAAAGAAAAGAAAAAAAAGAGCAAAAAATAAGGTATGCAAAAGTGGTTTACTCAAACTTGATATTTGCTGTTTATCCATGCCTTATGTAAAGACCTTGATTTATAAATAAGTCACTGTTACAGAGAAGGTAGATAACTGTGACCTAGTATGATGGATAACATATAATGATCAAGGGTTAAAGAAGTACCATATAACAAAGTTAAATTAAGAATAAAGTCACATGAAGAATATTACTTTAAACGAGGAAGATATACTTTTAATATTAGAAGAATGCAAACTACAACCACACATGTATTTAAACCCAAAATGTCAACTGATGATGGCTACTACATATCATATGGGACATTAAGAAATTCTGAATATCCAAATCTGTGAAAAACAAGTATTCTTTTTATTCCAATCGTTTCTCCTCACAATGTACAAAAGAGTGAAAAAAGAACTAAGCATAATTCAGAGCAGTAAAACATAAAACATTGATCTAATTTCAGATTCAGTACATAAAACAAATATTCCACCAAAAATGATATCTTGCATGGGAACAGTGTTAGGATTATAGACTGGAAATCTTATTTTTCTTGAAAGATTGTTTCGGATTGGCTGATACTGGAAACTGACTCTAAAACTCAATCTCGGAGTTTTGTGATCGCCAAGCCTGGTATTGACCTATTTCCAGAATAGAGATAACCATGCACTACTCATCAGCAAAGCACATCATAAAATATAATGTATTTTATGTTGACACTTTGTGTTAATTTTAGTGCATACTGAAAATTTAATGAAAAATGGTTGAAAAATGTTATGGTCATGACAATTTAAATTTGTCTATGATATATGGTGGCATTCGATAGGTGACATTCAGGCCCAATGTCCAACAAGCTGCTTGTGCATCTGTAAATCATATGATGCTCACACCTTTGCCAGCAATAGTATTGGTTGGTGGTCCGTAGGTATTAGCAGGTCTTAAAGTTTAAGTGATGTATATGGCAATATGTCAATTGCTCATGCAGGTGAGACAAGAACTTCCAGCATATCATGGTGCAAACTTTACACCTGTACTAATATTCTAACAAAGTTGCAGCTAAATACAGCTATCAATGTATCATATATGTGGCTTTCAAAAACTTTATCATAGCATCCTATGATTGTTGACAATGCCAGAAAAATATCTGGCCATTCACTGGTGAGAAAATAATAATAATTATGATGGACTGCGGATTATTTACAACAAAATAAAATTTAAAATATGTTACAACATTAGCACCAAATGTAAAATACACAATAAATGTTGGTGTCAGCTGTCAGTCAACTCAGTATCATAAAATAATGCTAAATTAAAATACAAAAATGTGGCAAAAACTTTAAAATGCCAAAATATCTTTTTGAAAGAGACCAATCCTTGTACTCAAATACATCACATTTTAAAATTTCAAACAACTAAAAGAAAAAAATCACATAAACTGACATATTTACAATATTACAGATTTTATTATAATCTTAAATTATTCTGAACAAACAGAACCATATATACAAGCTTGTTCTGCTTTCAAAGTACCTGTTTTACCTAAGTGCATGATATTGGTAAAAATTTGGTACATAAACCCTTCCTACTTTGCTGAAATAATAACTGAAAGTATTTTAACTTTAATTCATCAGAAAGGTTTTTTAAAACTTTGTATTAATTAACACATTGAATAGATTTCAAGTTTTTCTTACATGCTATTTACAGTATATCTGATTATACCCAAATCCATTCTGTATCTGTTCAAAAACAATAAGTTAATAGGATTTCCTGTGTGCAGTTTTATAATTTTAATTTTTAAAAATAAATTTATCTTGAAGGACAAAACTGATATGTCTTAGTGACCTGGGAAGTTTTCAGTGTATGATAAAACACAGAGCCATTTATCTGCAACTCAATTTATCATGAGCACTGAATTTACCATGAACAAGATTTGTTCCTTCAAAAGCACATAACACTAGTAGCAGCAGAATTGGACAAATTGCAAATCTCACTGATTTTTAAATCTATGAAATGAGGGTTAGGGAATTGAAATTCCCTGTCTACATTACATTTAATAACATTTGACTTTGAATGTTATGGATTTTACCCATTTTTGCTATCATCTTTGTTTTGTATGCCTTGCTGGAGTTTCTGCAACATGTTTACATGTATCTTTTGCTTCATGGTGTGGGTTAACTTTTGGTGGGAGAAACCTGTCTTCTGGTGTGGGTTAACTTTTGGTGGGAGAAATATGTCTTCTGGTGGATTCTGGTATGGTTTTAGTCTTTACCATTTTTTCTACTTAGCTTTTTGCTTGACACTATATAGTCACACTTGTGCTGATATGCCATTAAACCTTAAACATACATACATACATACATACATACATACATACATACATACATACATACATACATACATTTAATAAAATGGATACTGTATATACTTGCGTATAAGCTTATACCAACTGCAAACTGCATAGACCCAAAACTGCCATCGCATAATGTGCTGGCAGATCTGGGTCTATGCAGTTTGTAAGGACTAATCAGTAGAACAAACAAGATAGACCCTGATCTGCCAGCGCATTATGTGACGGCAGATCAGGGTCTATGTTGTTTGTATTTGGACCCGAGTTATACGCAAGTATAGACGGTGCTTTTCTCACATTATAACTATCCTTTGACATCAATATGATTTGTTTTCTTGAGTATTTCACTGCTGATTCAGCTTTATTATCACAACCAGGTTTGGACTGTCAAATGTATTGAATCACCTTTATTCTCAAACCAGGTTTGGACTGTCAAATGTATTGAATTAGCTTTATTCTCAAAACCTTGTTTGGACTGTCAAATGTATTGAATTAGCTTTATTCTCAAAACCATGTTTGGACTGTCAAATGTATTGAATTAGCTTTATTCTCAAAACCATGTTTGGACTGTCAAATGTATTGAATTAGCTTTATTCTCAAAACCATGTTTGGACTGTCAAATGTATTGAATTAGCTTTATTGTCAAAACCATGTTTGGACTGTCAAATGTGTTGAATTAGCTTTATTCTCAAAACCATGTTTGGACTGTCAAATGTACTGAATTAGCTTTATTCTCAAAACCATGTTTGGACTGTCAAATGTTTTGAATTAGCTTTATTGTCAAAACCACGTTTGGACTGTCAAATGTATTGAATTAGCTTTATTGTCAAAACCATGTTTGGACTGTTAAATATGTGGAATCACCTTTATTATCAAAACCATGTTTGGACTGTCAAATGTACTGAATCACCTTTATTATCAAATTCATGTTTGGACTGTCAAATATGTGGAATCACCTTTATTATCAAAACCATGTTTGGACTGTCAAAATGTATTGATCTCTAAATTGATAACAACAAATCTGTATAAAGCAGCTTTTTCCCTGATGTGCTTTTTAATATTTTCACATTTCTAGTGAACATTCCTTGTCTCCCCCATCCCTCCAAATGTATTGAACTAATTTCCTGATCTACTATAAACAAGTTCATATCCTAATAGTCTATGCTTTTAAGTTTTAATATAAAATTATGTAAGAATAATTAAATAAACACAAAGACACCAGCTAATGCACACACACAAACTGAAATGATGGGATCACATATTGTCCAGTTTCCACAAAAGATATGCAGAAGACAATCATGGTGTTTCCGAAAATTAACATGGAACAGATCAATTTTGGCATAGTTATATTACATTTGTAAATGAAAAACAATTTAATCCCAAGTTTTAAATTCCTCTTCCATGAACCCAATAAGAGCACCTGTAAAAAGTTGTAAACGTCTTTTAAAGGTTGCATTCATTCCTGTACCTGAAGAGTTGTTGAGATCAAAATACAAAATTTCTAAATTCTAAACTCTTATTTGCGATGAAATGGTGCCTCTTGACCCATGACCGTGACCTTTTATTCTTGACCTTTTGAACATGGATCAAATAAGAGATTCAGTGCACCATTGTGAACCTGTGTGCAAAATATTAGGTCAATTCATTTATTAAAAAGGCAATCCAGAGTATTTCCAATAAAAAAAATGTGCCAAAATCTGATGTGAGATACAAGTAGATGGATAGACGGATCTTGTGACCACATTTTCTTACCACATGTGATATTGTTGCAGTCAAAACAAAAATGATGCATATAAATTTATGGCCATGATAATGATCATATTAATCATCAATAGTTTCTGGTTCTGACTTGATTGGTCTGGAAGTATCCTGCTGGGACTGACCAACAATTGGGTCTTTAAATAAATTCTGCTGACCAACAGGTGACCAGTGGTCAAAACCTGGATAAATATCCCCATGGTGATATGGGAACATATTAAGCCTGGCCAAGGTGCTGAAAGATGGAAGATTTGCAACAGCCCTATCTCTAGTGTGTGTGGAATAATGCTTCTTCAGATTGCCACCATCGGCAAAACCACGACCACAAATGGTACATTTGTAGGGCTTTTCTCCACTGTGAGTTCGCAGATGTTTTTTCAAGTCATTTGAAGCAGCAAATGCCTTGTCACACTGGTTGCACTTGTGTGGACGTAAACCAAGATGAGTCTTCAGATGCTGCTTGCAGTTTCCCCTAGTAGATAACAGCTTGCCACAGATAGGACACATATGTGCCTCTCTACTTCCAGGTCCTGATTCTGAGTTTTTCACAACCTTGATTGAGTCCGCTTGCTGCTCCAAAATGGTTCGGTTCACTTCTATGTCAGATGACCTTTCTGTGACCATGCTTATTTCAATATTGTCATCAGGCAAAATGACTTTAGACTGCAACAAACTCTCCTGATCTTTTACCACATGACTCACATTTCTGTCTGAATCACCATGTGAGACGGTCCTGCTTCTTTCTGAACAGTTCTTTTCATTAAAAGGTACCCTTGATGTAAGACTAGAACTCATCAGTATAGTTTCTGAAGAGTCAGACTTTGGCATAGCAATATTTGGGCTGTCCAGTGTGGAAGAAGTCACTGGCAAAGAGTGGTCATAAGATCTTTCAATAACAGTCTTCTGAGTTGACAAATCCAAACCTTCATTTGAAACAGTATAATCTGAATTGTATGATAAAGGATGCTTGTATCCCTGGGAAACCACACTTTGGATATCCATTGGACAGTTTTGATAACTAGATAAATTCAAATTTTGATATGACAGATTCATCATTTCCATGGAAACTGGAGCTTCCTTTTCCTGTGATACACTTCTGAATATATCATTCAATGGTTGTGGAAGCATTTCTCTCATGACTTTATCAAACTTTGAAACCTCTGATGACTTGCGTTTTCTTGCCCTCTGTGTTAAATTTGACTGGTTTTCCTTTATATTTGTATACAGATTTCTTTGTAAGTCTGCTAACATAGTTTCATTACTTACATTGCCATCATAGCTTATTTGCCTGGACGAGTCAGTGGTTTCCATAGCAGCAATCACATTACCATTTTCATGAAATGACTTTATTTGGTTTGAGTTTACTTCATGTTCAGATTTGTCAACAGTGTCTCTATTTTTAGAATTGGTAAGATCTTTGGAGGAATTTTTTGAATGCAATTTCTCTGCATCAATTTCATCATGTTGATATAAAATGTTGCCTGTCTTTTCACAAGTTCTCTTGTTGTCATCCACCTTTTGAAACTGTATTCCTGATTCAGGTGATGATGGTACATCACTCATGGAGTTTGTTTTTGTTCTGTGGTTGTAAACGAAAGTGTCATGTGGATGATTATCTGAAATCAAATTCCCAACTCTTTCCACGCAATCTTGCAAAACATGTGAATGTTTAGCCTCTTCTCCTAAACTGTCACTTAGTTTTTCACATGAAGAGTTCTGTTCTCTGGAAATGTTGACTACTTCTAAATTTGATTCAAAACAATTTAATTTCTTTTGTGTACCTGTTTGCCTTCTTTCCTGTTCTTTCAAGGCAACTGAGTCAGTACTCTCTTTCCTAGTATCAACAATGTGCGACTCAGTCCTTAAAATAGTTTGTCTAGCAGGGCATTTATAAAGGATTGACTCACTAGAGCTGAATGAGCCATTTAACTCAAGGAGCCTATCTGAGTGAGCATACTCACTGACTGGTTTAAAACTGAAGGAGTCACTGAGTTCTTCTGAATCATCTGATGTTATGATAATATTTGAATCACTCAAGTTTATATTTCTATTACTACTTGACTCATTAATAACTCTGGTGTTGACTATCCTATTTGTGGATCCTCCATTTCCAATGGATTCACTGTTCTGATCCATACTAGACTGGTTCTGATCCATAGTAGACTGGTTCTCACGTGGAATAGAGCAGGAAGAATCTTTTGAATATGCATCTGTAAAAAAAAATTGAAAAAATTGATACTTTGTTTAACAACATCTAAGTGAAGATTAACTACTGCAATAACAATATGCAACTCTGCAGATACTGTACCTAAATCAGCCTGAATGCCATGTGTCGCACATGTGAAGTAGTAGAGATACTTATTGTTTATATTGACATGTGAGTTTGAGGTAGGGCAGATAGTGATTTTTTATATTGACATGTGAGTTTGAGGTAGGGCAGATAGTGATTTTTTATAGTGACATGTGCTGATATTACTTTCTTACTGTCAGTAGTAGCTCAATCCAAAAAATGATTGAAAACAAAAGATGTGTTCATATATGAAATGGATGACTTTTATCTATTTACATATTTACCTAGTTAAACATTCTTGCAAGGTTGATTTTTATTATCAATCAAGAGACAAAACTTTTTTAAAAGTGTTAATGTTAAGAAAAGTTGACTATTCAAACAAAGAGGCATGAGAGGGCATGATCTCATCTGAGAGACATCTGTCTAACTGCCTAATGCAATACTTTGCCAAGAAATCTGGGTTGGAAGGATGCTTTCTGCAAAAATTTCTTCTAATTCATTTGAAAGGTGACGAAAAGGTTTATGCATTTTTTTTTTTAAATCTCGATTCATATTTGATGGCAGATTACCAGGATGCTTTATATAAAATTTAGTTAAAACTTCTGTGGAAGAGTTTTTGAGAAGAAGTTTACAAGTTTTTGAGAAGAAGTTGTTTACAAGTTTTTCTATTTTTAGTAATGGCAACTATATTTGATAACAGAACAGCATCATCTTGTCAAATTCTGTTTAGCAGTTTTTGAGAAAAAGTTCCTTAAAATGTTCTTCTGTTTTGAAGAACATATGCTATATTTGATGACAGATAGGCACCATTGGTAAACACCTGAAAAGACTTCATGCCAAGACACTTTTAAATTTTGTCAAATTCTGTTTAGCACTTTTTGAGAAGTTGTCAAAAGCTTTTTCTATCTTTAGTAATGGTGGCCATATTGAAGGGTAGATTAGCATAATTTGTAAGAAAAATCTAAAGTCCATCATGCAAGGATGCTTTCTGTTAGTGTGGTTAAATTCTGTTTATCTGTTTTAGAGAAGGAGTCATTTAAACGTTTTTTTTTTCTATTTGTACCAGTGATGTCCATATTGGATGAGAGGTTGGCACAATTTGGACAAATTAAAAGGCCCTGTTACCATGATGTTTTCTGTCCAATTTGGTAAAATTCTGTTGTGTGGTTCATGAGAAGAAACTGTTGTTTATAAAGATTTTTCTATTTTTAGTAACAACAGCCATATTGGAAGTTAGATCAACATCATTTGTACAAAATTTAAAGGCTTTGAGGTAGGATGCTTTCTGTAAAATTTAGTCTAATTCTGTCAAACATTTCTTGAGAAGTCATTCAAAGGTTTAATTTTTTTTTATAAAGAATGCAGCCATATCTAATGATAGGTTGACATAATTTGTACAGATTTTAAAGCGTTTAATGCCAGAATACTCTCTTCCAAATTTAGTAAAAACTGGTCCAGTTTTTGTTTTTGAGAAGTTAAAAACAGCAAATGCTGACAAACAACACATGATGCACATTGCACACCAGTTAAGTTACATTTATTCTCCTTACTGAAGATAAATGAAAACTGTAACTTGAACACATATGCTGGACCTACCTCTGCTGCACCTGTACCAAAACACAATTTTTTCAAATTTGAAGAACATGCTACCTGCAAAGAGGCATTTTACCTTCAGACTTAATTAGGTACAAAAATTCCCTTGAAACATGGAAAATAATAAAAACCTGTTCTTCTTATTTTTATCCTAAAAACTTGAACTGCTAACTAAAGCAATTTTGAAAAATTTGCTCACATAAATTTACTCCCAACCTTCCCGCATCCCATCCCTTGCCCATGATGGAGAGGAGTCTAGAATCAACAAAGGTGCATAACTCTTCTGAAAATAGTGCGAGTACAATGACTGGTCAACAGGTATATCTTCTGATGATGACCATAACGTATAAAGTTTCATGGCTATCCACTGAAAACTGTGAGACTAGTTGCATTCAAAGATTTTGTCATACACTACATCCAGCACCAAGTCAACAAGAGCAATAACTCAAATAAAAATTGCAGGAGCACTGTAATTTGTCAATCTGCACATCTTCAAATGATGACCATAACATTACAAAGTTTTATGGCAATCAATCAAAAACCCTGTGATTTGTTGTCGTACACTATATCAGGCTCCAAGTCAAAAAGGTCAATAACTAACAAAAATAGCAGGAGCAATGTGATTTGTTGATCTGTGCCACTTAAGATGTGTCACTTTAGATGATCATAACAATTCCAAGTTTCATAGCAATTTATTGAAATCTGTGACTTTAGTTGCATTCACAAGATTCTGACATACATTACATCCAGCTGCAAGTCAGAAAGGGCAATAACTCTTAACAAAAATCATAGGAGCACAGTGATCTGACAATATGTGCATCTTCTGATGATGACCATGATATGTACCAAGTTTCACAGTGGTCCATCAAAAACTCTCAGACTAGTTGTGTTCAGAAGATTCTGTCATTCAGCTATAATATGAAAAGGGCAACAACTCTTGACAACAATTGCAGGAGCACAGTGATTATTGTTTACATGGACATCTTCAGATGATGACCATAGAATTCACCAAGTTTCATGGCAATCCACTGAAAAATGTGAGACTAGTTGCTTTCACAAGATTTTGTCATACACTGCCTTCAGCTGCATGTCAAAAAAGGGCAATAACTCCTATACAAATTGTGGGAGTCCAGTGATTTGTTGGTATGCGCATAATCAGAAGATGACCATAATATTTACCAAGTTTCATGGCAATCCATCAAAAACTTCAGGACTAGTTGCACTAACAACATTGTGTGCTGGACAGAAAGACACAGGGATGGACTGATGGATGGATAGACACAAGGTTTCCTATTTACATGTACCTCCACCTCTAAACAGGGAGGGTATAATTGGATTTATAGCAGATAATTAGCAGCCTAATAGAATGCAGCTAAAAAGTCATCTGCATTTTAGGACTACATCAGCAGAAATTGTGCAGTATATGGAAATCCCAATACAAAAATGGTAGGATTATACGAGGTTTTTAGAAAATCCCAGTTAATCTCTTGTAAATGTTTATAATACCATTCATTACACGATTCAAGCACCAGTATAAGGAAAGAAAAAAGCAGCAATATATATTTTTGGGGTGGTCTCTTAATCAGTGGCAATCATTCATGTTAAATGATAAACTTTTTTAAAACGAGAGAGATAGCCCTTTTAAAAATTTTTATTTGTTAACCTTAGCGACTTGAGATTTTACTAAACTTTTATATCATAATAACTGAACAATGAATTTTACTCATTTATACCATGTACATGTGTTCATAACTGCTCAAAAGATGGCACGAGATGGTGAGGTGGGGAAAATAGGATAAACCTAAAGAGACCACCTCCAGTGTTGGATGGGAACTATTCATTGCATTGACATACATTTTTTGTACATTTTTTATTTATTATTTTTTCAGATGTAAAAAAAAATATAAAAGATAAAAAATGATTTATCATTTGTAGGCAACAAACCTTTGCAAAATTTTGATAGCAAAAAGAGTTCTCTGCACCAAAAATGAAAGTATACAAAATACAGTCAAATCTGTCTTTAAGGTCACCAGCATTAAGCAACCACCTGTCTTAAACTGACATGTTTTCAAAGTCCCATAAACCACTTTACGGTTGAAATAAACCTCCACCTGTCTTTAGAGGACACATTTCTCACTACCCTAAGACAGCTGCTTATGACAGATTTGACTGTAATTATAAATCTAATGATGATGTATGAAAAATTACAGCCAATAAATAACTCTTAAATGTACCCAAACCAGGAACTGAACCTAGGGGCTGCAATAGAGCAAAGCAAGTAAGATACCATCACAATCCAGGCCCCTTTCTGCATACCTTAATAATATTGCCCTTTTAGCACCAACTTCAAATTCCAGTGTAAAACAATAACAGTGATATGAACAGGGATCACAGATATTGTTCATCCTTTATGCTTTGTTTCACCTGTTAAACCCTAACTGCAAAATAAATTGTGGATACTTTTCCCCAATCTTTCATTCCCTCATCACATGGCCTCCTTTGCTTTCTGCCAGCTCAATTTTGAACGCAGTAACTATTTGGATTTTGATTAACCCTAGTCATACTACCAATGCAATTTTGAATGTAGTAACTATTTGGATTAGGATTAACCCTAGTTATACTACCAATGCAATTTTGTTCTGCTTGGTACCAAGCATTAGCTTGCCATCAATTGATAATCTCAAACAAAAAGACCCATGATGTGCCAAGTAGTAAATAAAAATGATTATGATGGAGAAGTAGAAAAGAATGAAGTGGAGGAGGAGGATGATAATGATTATAAACTGAGCATCAGTAAGTGGACTAAGCTTGAACTGTTGTAAAGCAACTTACCATATACATGTATATTCGCGTATAAACCTGGTACAAATGCAAACAACACAGACTCTGATCTGCCGTCACATAATGTGCCGGCAGATCAGGGTCTATGTTGTTTATCCTACTGATTAGTCCTTACAAACTGCATAGAGCCAGATCTGTCGGTGCATTATGCGATGGCAGATCTGGGTCTATGCAGTTTGCAGTTGGTATCGGCTTGCACACGAGTATATACGATAAGATATTTTGTTTTACACAATAATTTTTATTTCGCTTTGGTACCAAAACAAACTTGGCAAAAATTAAAATATCAATTAGCAGTATTCCAAACAACTACATGAATTATAATTTTCAAATCAGGGTCTGTGATGTTCATAGCTCAGTGTCTATGATGTTCATATAACAGGGACTATGATCTTCATAGATCTGTGTCTATGATGTTCATAGATTAGGGTCTATGGTGTTCATAGATCAGGGTCTATGATGTTCATAGATCTGTGTCTATGATTTTCATAGATTAGGGTCTATGCTGTTCATAGATCAGGGTCTATGATGTTCATAGATCAGGGTCTATGATGTTCATAGATCAGGGTCTATGGTGTTCATAGATTAGGGTCTATGATGTTCATAGATCAGGGTCTATGCTGTTCATAGATCAGGGTCTATGATGTTCATAGATCAGGGTCTATGGTCTTCATAGATCAGGGTCTATGATGTTCATAGATCAGGGTCTATGATGTTCATAGATCAGGGTCTATGATGTTCATAGATCAGGGTCTATGCTGTTCATAGATCAGGGTCTAAGATGTTCATAGATCAGGGTCTATGATGTTCATAGATCAGGGTCTATGATGTTCATAGATCAGGGTCTAAGATGTTCATAGATCAGGGTCTAAGATGTTCATAGATCAGGGTCTATGTTGTTCATAGATCAGGGTCTAAGATGTTCATAGATCAGGGTCTAAGATGTTCATAGATCAGGGTCTATGGTGTTCATAGATCAGGGTCTATGGTGTTCATAGATCAGGGTCTAAGATGTTCATAGATCAGGGTCTATGGTGTTCATAGATCAGGGTCTATGGTGTTCATAGATCAGGGTCTATGGTGTTCATAGATCAGGGTCTATGGTGTTCATAGATCAGGGTCTATGGTGTTCATAGATCAAGGTCTATGATGTTCATAGATCAGGGTCTATGGTGTTCATAGATCAGGGTCTATGGTGTTCATAGATCAGGGTCTATGATGTTCATAGATCAGGGTCTATGGTGTTCATAGATCAGGGTCTATGGTGTTCATAGATCAGGGTCTACGATGTTCATAGATCAGGGTCTATGGTGTTCATAGATCAGGGTCTATGGTGTTCATAGATCAGGGTCTATGGTGTTCATAGATCAGGGTCTATGGTGTTCATAGATCAGGGTCTATGATGTTCATAGATCAGGGTCTATGGTGTTCATAGATCAGGGTCTATGGTGTTCATAGATCAGGGTCTATGGTGTTCATAGATCAGGGTCTATGGTGTTCATAGATCAGGGTCTATGGTGTTCATAGATCAGGGTCTATGGTGTTCATAGATCAGGGTCTATGATGTTCATAGATCAGGGTCTATGGTGTTCATAGATCAGGGTCTATGATGTTCATAGATCTGTGTCTATGATTTTCATAGATCAGGGTCTATGCTGTTCATAGATCAGGGTCTATGATGTTCATAGATCAGGGTCGATGGTGTTAATAGATCAGGGTCTATGGTGTTCATAGATCATGGTCTATGATGTTCATAGATTAGGGTCTATGATGTTCATAGATCAGGGTCTATGGTGTTCATAGATCAGGGTCTATGGTGTTCATAGATCAGGGTCTAAGATGTTCATAGATCAGTGTCTATGCTGTTCATAGATCAGGGTCTATGGTGTTAATTTTTGCTTATGATCATTGCAATCCTGTCACAAAAACTGAACTCGGACTTAAATTTCAAAAATTTCCATCATCCATAACATTGGTCTAAGTGTAGAGTAATGAAAGTGTACTCTAAGTGTAGAGTAATGAAAGTGTACTCTAAGTGTAGAGTAATGAAAGTGTACTCTAAGTGTAGAGTAATGAAAGTGTACTCTAAGTGTAGAGTAATGAAAGTGTACTCTAAGTGTAGAGTAATGAAAATTTTGGGATCATCTTGCTGTTTGTATTTTTACCCACATGCAAAGTTCAACAATACTGAGAGACTATCTAAGTATGATTCTTCATTATGGAGGTTTGATACTGAGTTTAATTTTTTTGTGACTATTGGGCTAGGATCTTTGCTGATACCATTAAGTCATAATTAGAATGAACTGCACAGATCCTGATCTACCAGTGCATTAAGGGATGGCATACAGACTGGGTCTATGTTGTAGGTAGTGTGGTCAATCAGAACATGTTCAGGTCTTTCTGTCAATGATCAGAAAAACACCTTGGAAATACCACAATAGCCACCATTGGATATACATGTACCTTGTTTACTAATGACATCATGTGCACATCACACACCATCATTGTGCTCATTATGGGCATCTCAACTTGGATGACTTATTATGAACTCACTAGAGAACTTTCTTTTACTGAACTTTTGTGAATAATTCTGTAAAGGAATCATAACACTTTTGACATGGTTCTGTTTTGCTTAGCATACTTTATCGTCAGATGGAGTTCTCTGCCCCTTTCCAGCAATTTCTCCCTTTTGATGTTGTATCACTCCACTGAAGTATTTCCAAGATGACATTTCACAGAAAAGTCATGAAGTGTTCCAACTGGCAACTGCATGTGAATCATACATGACTACATACAGTGAGCCTACCTGAAAATAAGTCATCTTATTTCTACACAATTTCCCATTTGAAAATAAGCCTGCCTTGAACTAATTCCACCATAACATTTTAACTATTTATTGCAACAATCTATTAATGTACAGACAGAAAGTAAAAGACCAATCTGACAAAGACTGATTTTCATGTTTTCAAAGGTCTACTTGACAAATCAGTTCTACCATATTCTATATAGCGGGATTTTCTTTGCAGACTTAACATTTAACAATTTTGTCCAAAAAAAGCAGGATTAAAATTTGTTGCTAGGTGATAATTACACTAGATGACACATTTTTATGGAACTTATTTTTGCAATCTCACTCTAAGACAAGTACATTGCTAAAATATCTGCAGCACTACAAATACCCACTATGCAATAAACTCCATGAAGCTTACAGAGTCTTGAAACTTGCTCTGGCTCATTCAGTCTCCAGACACTTACAGTAAACTTCAGCATGTTTTAATGAATATCAGAAACCATTTGGCCCACAATCATGTCAACTGATTTTTCGTCTGATGCTGTCTCTCAAGAAAAAGCCAAATAATAATGATTTGGAAGTAACCTATTATTTAATTCTAAACTTTTAGAGTATATTCAGATTAATTACTAATACTTCCCGATATAATTTGAACATTCAAACCAGTTTTGAATTATTTGCTTACTGTTTTATTATTTGGATATGTACAAGCTGAACAAAAAGGAACAATCAGTTGGTACGATAAGTTACCTTAAGTACAAACAATGTAAATCTGAAGTTTTGAGCAAGACATTTACCGTATATACTCGAGTATAAGGTAATACAGTAATACCAACTGCAAACTGCAAAGACCCAGATCTGCCGTCGCATAATGCGCCTGCAGATCTGGGTCTATGCAGTTTGTAAGGACTAATCAGTAGAACAAACAACATAGACCATGATCTGCCGGTGTATTCTGCTACAGCAGATCAGGGTCTATGTTGTTTGCATTTGGACCCATCTTATACGCAAATTTTAGACGATATCTTTTCTGCCATGAAAGTAAGGATCTTCTATGAAATTTACATGTTATTTTCAATATGTTAAGTTTCTATGGATCTCAGGAACAAGACAATTATATATTGACCATGCTGGTACTCAATAACTGTATATTACATGAGAAAATGACAAGATTATCATACCATTAATGGATGACTGATCCGACGATAAAATACTACAGTAATGGTCTTCCTCACAAAGCTACTACATGTACAGATACCACAGACGCCAAACTTGAAGATCATAAAACACTTGAGTTTGAGTCTGAGCTTGGGTTTTCCATCAACCAATCAAAAAAGGTGTTACACAAGTAAAATCACCTGTAATTGGTTGATCACAAATAAAATCACCTGTGATTGGTTGATCACAAATCTCAAGCTAAAACTCAAGCTCAATAGTTTTATAATCTGTAGGCCAGGGCAGTAAAGTATTAACCCAGTGATCATTCATATTTGTGTCTTAGTTGTGGTATAATATAAACTATTTCAAACTCCGGTCACTTTATTATGTGGTTATTAACAAGAAAGCCAAAACCTGCATGTTGAGTCCATAATTAAAGCATTGCTGTAAACCATGTGACCTTGACCACAAGGTCAAATAGTTGAGTGATTATGTCATAGAATGAATTGTCTTAGCTTTATAATAATTCATCCAATGTATGAACAAATTCCATCAGGGGGTCTATAAAATATAAGCAAATGAAAAAATTTTAAGCGAAAGGTTAACACAACTTTTCTATGACTGTGACCCTGAACTCTAGATCAAACAGATGAGAGCACATGCCACAGAATGAACTGTTTTAGCTCATAATTATTCATCCCAAGTATGAAGAAAATCCATCAAGGGGTTTAGGAAATAAAAGCTAATGAAAAAACTTGAACCAAAACCCTAACACAAATTGTATATGACTGACTTTGAGTCCAGGGTCACGGGGCGAGTGAGTTTGCCATCAAATGAATTGCCTTAGCTTCATTATGATTAATGCCATGTATGATGAGAATCTATCAAGGGGTTTAGGAAATATTAGCAAATGAAAAAACTTTAACTCAAACCATAATACAAATTTTCTATGACTGGGACCTTGACCCTGGGGTGAGCGATCATGTCTTTGAATGAACTGTCTTAGCTTTATAATGATTCATCTCAAGTATAATAAGAACCTAAGAAATATAAACAAATGAAAATCTTCAACCAAAATCTTAACAAACTGTTGCCACTCCCACCTCTGGAAAAGTGACTGCCATGTCTCGCTTCCCACTAACATGGGCTTGGCAAAAATTAGACGGTCTAAACATGTCAACCTATGACCTTGACCTATTTGACTTCCAAGCACCAGAATTCAAACTATGCAACATCTAATGATACTTCACTGTATCCAAGCATTGACCGAGTGTTGAGAAGACTGGAGACAGAAAAACACCATCTTGATCAAACAACTATTTCTAGATAGAAGTTCAAAAACCATGACAAATGTTCTCTGACTTTGTGATTGCTATTTCCCTCTCAAGTCTTTGCTATATATGTGTGATATAGTTTGCCCATGTGAAAAAGTCATTTGGGACATACCTATGCCACATAAGTGCACTTGCTGACACTGTAGATGATGTAATTATGCTTATGACATCATGAATGTATGCTGACACTATATGATGTCATTATGCTTATGACATCATGAATGTATGCTGACACTGTCAATGATGTCATTATGCTTATGACATCATGAATGTATGCAATGACTTATTGGGGTTTGAGTATTAAAAAGACTAATTTTTACAGCCTATAAAATATTAATCTTTATTCACAACAAATTCATGCTGTGAACTAAACTTGTATATACTCTTTATAATGATGTTAAACACTTTCGAAAATATATTGCATTTCGAAAGCTATATGGATAATGATGTTATATGCCAGCTTTTATTTTTCCAACACTATTTCCTAGTAAGAAATGAGAGAAAAATAATCCCATGATATGCACTGGTGTGGGATAGGGAAATCCCATCCTCAAGTTCAAAATTTGTGAGCAGAGATCAAGAAAGCCTTGCTTCTATCTACAAATTCTACCCCTCAAATGGATTTACCTACAAATTTTATCCTTCAAATGGGATTTCCCTCTCCTTGCTCCTACCTACAAATTCTACTCCTCAAATGGGATTTCCCTCTCCTTGCTCCTACCTACAAATATTACCTCTCAAAAGGGATTTACCTACCTTTGCTCCTACCTACAAATTGTACTCCTCAAATGGGATTTCCCTATCCTTGCATCTACCTACAAATTCTACCCCTCAAATGGGATTTCCCTATCTTTGTTCCTACATACAAATTCAACTCCTCAAATAAAATTTCCCCATCCTTGCTCCATCATGTACCTACAAATTCTACTCCTCAAATGGGATTTCCCTATCCTTGCTCCTACCTCCAAATTCTACCCCTCAAATGAGATTTCCCTATCCTTGTTCCTACCTACAAATTGTACTCCTCAAATGGGATTTCCCTATCCTTGCTTCTACCTACAAGTTCTACCCCTGAAATGGGATTTCCCTATCTTTGTTCCTACGTACAAATTCTACTCCTCAAATAAAATTTCCCCATCCTTGCTCTGTCATGTACCTACAAATTCTACTCCTCAAATGGTATTTCCCTATCCTTGCTGCTACCAACAAATTCTACCCGTCAAAATTGATTTCCCTATCCTTGCTCCTACCAACAAATTCTAACCCCCAAAAGGGATTTCCCTATCTTTGCTCCTACCTACAAATTCTACCCCACAAATGGGATTTCCCTATCATTGCTCCTACCTACAAATTCTACTCCTCAAATGGGATTTCCCTATCCTTGGTCCTATGTACAAATTCTACTCCTCAAAAGGGATTTCCCTATCCTACACCAGTGCATATGGTAGATTCTATTAGTCTTACATTATGCAAAATAGTTTGTAATAGGCAATAAAAAGAGATGTCAGTTAGAGGATTAGAGAAAATGAGTGTCTGGGAAAGTCCACTTAGTACAAAGAAATCATATAATTTTCATAAATACATTGCCATAAGGATAACAGTAAATCTATGAGATAGTATGATATATGGATTATGTTACAGAATGGCCTATATTCAGTCTTGTACAAACCTTATATCCTAAGGCAAAGTACTTGAATGCATTCCTACAGTGTCTTTCTTTATTAAATGTCTACGAACATGTTTATGATAGTTTCCATTATCACTGAATGGCTTTCCACAAAATTGACATTTGTAAGGGAACTCCCCAGTGTGTATTCTGGCATGCCTTTTTACATCCTGAGGGTAGATAAATCTTTTTGGACAAATTGGACACTTATATGGCCGTGAATCGCCATGGAGTTTCAAATGCTTAGCTTTCTCATTTTTACCAAGGAGAATTTTCTGGCATACATTACACGTGTACATCTCTAAATTTTCATGTGGCACTCTCTGCAGAATAGGTTGTCCTGCTTTCAAAGTTTTACATGGGTGCTCAGATGCCTGACTCCCGAAACCATCTGCATCACTTTGTTTGGCACGACTTGGTACTTGCATGGTTCTTCTTGTATCAGACTGAGTACGAGGCTGAATACTGAAACCCGAGATCACATTCATTTTAGAACTGTTATGAATCCTAAGATTCATCCCATCTGTTGAGTCATTACTGGTGCTGAATTTCTTTGCTGCATGCAAACTGTCATCCGAGTCAGAATCTCTCACAACTGTGCATTCCACTTCTGTACTGCCATCGATACAAGCAGACAAATCTGTATCAGGTGGCAGAAATTCTGTTTGTAAAGGCGAGTTATATGATGCTGGTGGTACTGATTTTTTAGCTTCTTTAGATAAGGTTTCTGTTGTGTGGGATAAGAGTAAAGGGTTATTTCCTTGTAGGTTATCTCCCCTTGGTAAAGAACTTTGGCTGGTCATAAAAGAACCACCATGCTCTTGAGTCATTCTTAACAAGGCCATTCCAGTACTGATTTTTACTGATGATCTGTTAGACATTTCTTCTGCCCCTGAAAATCTATCCGATGAAATCTGATCCACCTTATCCAATAACGAGCCTCCAAATACTGCATTTGGTTTGGAAGATTTAGACTGTGGAGAAATGTTACCCGATAAATCGATAAGCCCTGTCTTTGAACCACTATGTTCATCTGAGCTTCCACTTGAACTCTCTCTCAGTGCAACTCTGCTTCTGGCCAAGGCTTTGGAGCTTTCTGCTGCTGTTGAACTGATTCTATTGGAGTTTTCACTGGAAGAAGATTGACTGCCTTGCCAAAGCAGTACACCAGATTCTAAGTGATGATGTGTTGGATAGGGCACTGAGATGTTTCTAACTGTATTTCTTGTTTCTGGAAAATCAAATGGGATGCTGGCACCTCGCATTTGTAGCAAGGTTTGGCTATGTGGTTTGTTGCTTTTGACCACTGTCCTTTGCCTCTTTGATTCAGATTCAGAACTTGCCCTCCTGACCTTTCTTTTCCAAGATGGCTTAAGACCAGGTTTAAATAATTGCCTTTTATAACTCAGACCTTGGTCTCTACAGGTCAAGGAAGGAGTTGATTTTTGAAGATCTGAAAGTACATATGGATTTATATCTGGTACTTGACCATCTGGTGTTTTAAGAACTAGGTTCTCGATTTCTGTCCAAACATCAGACTCGGAGCTGTCTATCATCAGGATTTCTGGTTCCATCTTTATCACAATTTTTGGGTCCGGTTCAGTTTCTCCCCTAACATCGGTGCACTCTCCAGAATCTGAATGACTGTCTTGCTGCATGACAATTATGTCATCTGCCACTAAATGCCTACCATGTCCCTTTTTAACTTTGTTCTCTGTAAGCAAATTACTTACTTGGTTTTTGACAAGCATATTGTCTGCAACCAACTGTCCATCTTGAGCTTTACAGTTTATTTGGTCTGTAATTTTGTGTCCATCTTGTGTTTCATGATTTTGAGAATCAGCAGACATGTTCAAAAAGTCTTTACTTGAAGTAAAAGATAACCTGCGACTATGATCTTGCAATGATTCTATGCCCAAACCTGGTGTCTCACAGATCGGACCTTTTAAATAAATGATATTAGGGAATCCTTCTAAATGTGATTCATTAATTTTCTGAGGACTTCCAAAATTTTTCTGCACATTTCTTTTATCTGATGAAACCAAAGATTCTTTCTCTCTGTTACAGGTGTCACCGATTTCTTGGTCTGAGTCCAGTTCAGTCTTGATTATTATTGTCTGGAAGTCCCCCATGGTCCCATCTGCAAGACACCAAAGGACAAACTTGTTAGATGGTTTAGTTGCTGCACATCTCTGATCAATCAACTGTTCATCATCAACATCTAGTCTGTACTAGAACAATTATCATAATTTATGATGGAGTTTGATTACTGTTAAAAATAAAATTTCCACAGGTATGAAATGTTTCCAAATTTAGTAAGTCAATCTGCAACAAAAGTCTCTCAAAGGGACTGACACTCTAGTGGCCGAAAAGAATTACCAGGAATCCAAGATAAGACCCTTCCTTCTTTTTAACTGCTGAGTGTTGAAACCATCTCTGATATTCTTGGGCAGTAAAAAAATATTTCCAAGATGGCCACTGTGTTAGCCATATCTGATGAAAGATGTGCAACATTTTCATTTTGGACCAACCTGAGATCATAACAAGTTTTTTGGTGAAAACCTCATGTCGATATGACCATCCATTCAGAAGGAGTAGTGATAACAAAATTTTCAAGATGGCCACCATGGTGGCCATACTTGATGTCACATTATCTTTATTTTCATTTATGAACAACTAGACACCATAAGAAATCTTCTGGTCAAGTCCCATGTCAATATGACTTCTGTTTAGGTGGAGAAGCAATAACAAGATTTTCAAGATGGCTGCCATGATGGCAATATTGGATGAAAGATCAGAACCATTTTCATTTACGACCAACTAGACATCATAAGAAGTCTTCTGGTGAAACCCCATGTTGATATGACCATCTACCTAGAAGGAGTAGTCATAAGTTTTCAAAATGGCCTCCATGGTGGCTATATTGGAGGCTAGATCAGAGGGATTGCAAACAATGGGCAGGTGACAGAAAACAGACAACAGGCCATCCCATAAGCTCTTCTGGTCTATGACCAGTAGAGCTAAAAATCAATGAATGTTGTATGGAATAGTTAGTGCCAATAAGCACATTGCACAAATTTCTTCTCATCCGGAATATGCCAAATTTGCTAAATTAATGAAAGGTTTAAGGATTCAAAATATACATATTTAAAGTTTAAAAACTCAAAGTGATGTGAACAAGAAGTCAACTACATTTAATCACATCTGTAACATCATTTGTCACAATTCAAAAGAATGGGATCATCTTCAAGTCCACATTATTTATTAATATCCCATCTGTCAGCAATAGAATAATAATGGTTAAAGGATCATAATTGAGTAATTTTGATTAAATGATGTAAAATGCAATCATATGGCTAGGTGTTCTTCTGTCATACTGAATCTTCTGAATTGCAAGCCTGAATTTTGATGTTGTGTTTTTATACAACTTTGTGTAACAAGGACCCATTGAATTAAGCACTATAAATACAAGTTCGTTATGGCAATATCTCAGCAATGGAAACTCAGCCACAATGTAAATGAATATGATATTTTCTTTACCGCTTATGACATTAAATGTTAAGAAATGCACTGGACTTAATGAAATAGGTTCAAAAATCTTAAAACTTGCTGCAACTGCGATATCTCAATCTTTAACTCACCTCATTAATCTGAGCTTTAATGCTGGTGTTTTTCTAGAAAAGTTAAAAAAAACGAAAGTGACCCCAGTACACAAAAATGGCTCTAAGTTGGACCCCCTAAAATAACAGGCATAGTTCTATCCTTCCTACATTGTCTAAAATTTGTAAGAAACTGAGTGCCAATCAAGTATACTTCAACATGTTCTTGCTCTTTCACAAAGAACATTCAGGTTTTTGCAAGTGTCCTTCGTGCCAAAAAGTGGCTTTTGACTTAGTTGATCATGATATGTTACTATCAAAATAAAAATGTTACAGCTTTGATACAAATGCAATAAACTGGTCCTCATCATATCTGTGTCACAGAACAAAAAGAGCAGCTATTGGACAGGGCCGTCGCAAGTTTGCGCCGGACAAAACAGCGCCCAGGGTGAGCGTCGCCTTCAGCATTCACCACTCAGAAAAAAATACCACAAACTCCACAAAACGGCGCCACTATGGGTTTGGCGCCCCGGGCAGTCGCCTGTATCACCCACCCCTTATGATGGCCCTGCTACTGGATATATACAATCTGGCTCACTTGAAATATACATGGTGTTCCTCAGGGCTCTATCTTAGGTCCAATGCTTTTTCTTATATTCATAAATGACCTTCTCCTATGCACAAATAATACAGATGCAGACTTCTTTGCAGACAATGCAACGGTATCAGCTTCTGGTTGTGATGTAAATACTGTAGAGGCACTACTTAACTCTGATTTGAGAAAGACTGAGATATGGTCAAAACAAATTAAAATTGTTATAAATTAATCATAAAACAATAAGTACGATAATGGCCTCATCTAAGAAGCATTCCACTTCTGAGATCCTCCTCAATTTGATGGGAGTGATAGTTGAAAGTGATTTAAAGTGGGATAAACATGCTGACTATGTCTGCAAATCTTTTACAGGTAATAACTACCCAAAAAAACCTAGAATTTACTATAATGCATGCATTCTACCTGTTAATTACTACTGTATGACAACATTTGAAAAATGCAATAAAAGCCAGGTAGCAAGAATAAACAAGATACTGAACAAGCTGCTCACTTAACTTTGTTTGCTCCTTTTTACAGACCATCAGAAACTCTATTCCATTAATTTAAATGGTGCAAAATAAGTGACCAAATAAACTTTTATAATGCTTTGCTTGTTTACAAATGTGTAAACAGTAATGTGCCAGAATGCATGAAAAAGCTATCTGATCAAAATCATGAACCGTATACTTTCAGACCAATCTCCCAAGGTAACTTAAAAAAATCCAAAACCCCAAACTGAACAGTTTATGTTTAATATGAAATATTCTGCAGGAATGATATGGAATTCTTTGCATGCACATGTTAAAGCAACATAATCTGTTGAAAGTTTTAAAGAAAAATATCGTACATGTTTGAACCATGCTGTTTTAATGATTTCTTATACTTTCTATGTTACTGTCATTTGCTTTACTCTTGCGCATGTACAGTTGCATATCATCTTCTATGATGTTTGTATGTGTTTAACAAGGCTAATGTTTTCTCAACTTTAATACATGAAACATAATTTTGACATTCTTCATCATTATGCATCTTTATGTTCCCGAGCTAACTATAACTTTCTGATACTATGAATATATTAACTGAGGGCCTCAAGGGAGACTAGATAACCTGTATTATAATTCAGATACCCTCATTAAATAAAGAATTATTAAAATTATTATTATTTTTTTTTTTTTTTTTTTTTTTTTTTTTTAAGACTTTGAGTGGATCATGGTACTTCAGTGATAAATTTTTTAGTTTTCCAGTTTAATTTACATAGAATTCCCCAAGCACATTATTACAGTGATGCTGGGATTATAAATGACTAATGTTTAGAGTTATTGAGGTACTTATTTGGTTTTTACTTGCCCTCTATTTATGGCATGTTTTCATCCATGTATTCACAGTGGATTTCGGAATCTTGAATATTTCTGCTGTAGGTCCAATTCCCAGAAGTTTTGCATGGTTAACAATGTCTGCTTCTGCTTTAACATACAATATTTATAGTGTCCACACAGAGAACTAGGTGGAGCACTCTCAGGTTCAAGATAATCAGACTCATCATTGAAAGCAGCTTTCTTCATAGGCGGTTCTTTTTGTGATGTATCCTCAGAGTCATTATTTCAAGGTCGCTCCCGTGTATAGCCTACTGGCCTCTTTGGAGATGATTTTGGCATGGGATGGTCCCTCCACAAACTAAGCAATGCCTCCTCACTTGTTGCATAATACATGATAAAGTTATCTATCAAAATTATTACAAACAATATTAGGTTTCAAGATGACAGCTATCCAGTATATAAACTTAAATAACTTTTGATAGTGGAAGGTATCCTATTTATACTTTAACATGTAATTTTTCCATGGCTGATTGGCTATCAAAATGTATGGGACAATTATTTATCGTTTCCTTTTTTTACCAGCTTGATTCAGTTAATAAAAATATGATTGGTTGTCAGTGTAGACATCATTGCACATGAATCCACTCAAGCAGGTGTGACAGTTATGGTTTTGATTAGAAACCATGAACCCCTGCTTTATCTCATTAAACAATACATCAGAGAGTTAGGTATAGATTACTAAATTCATTGGAATCGTGCAACAAAAGAAACCCATTATCCCTGAGGCATTATGCACCACAGATTAAGCACAGTTATTGCTCTACAGCTAATAAAAAATGGCAAACAAATTACTTCCCAAGTATTAGAAGCAGTTCTCAAAAATAAGCCTATCTAAAAAAAAATATATACAATACCTTTAAATGTGTTTTTAATAGGCTTCCATAAAAAGTAAAATATACAATACCTTTAAAGGTGTTTTTAATAGGCCACCATGAAAAATAAAATATACAATACCTTTAAAGGTGTTTTTAATAGGCCACCATAAAAAATATGCCACTTAAAATATTTACCATTTTTTTCTACCTGTGTATAGACACAGACAGACAGACTGAGAGACATAGAAAGAGACTGAGTGAGACAGACAGACAGACAGAGAGGCAGAGATAGACTAAGAACTTACCAGTCTTGATACAAGTGTCAGAAAAAGACCACTTTAAATATGTAAGAGAAGAATTTATTAGGCTGCTAATATTAACTAGGTGTACATACACCCTTGTGTGATATAAGACTGAAAGCTAACACTATTAATATACTGGAAACTTTAAATAAAACATCTATGAAGCAATCAGTGATGACCGGGAAAAATTAGTGAATTTTAAATTTTTACTCAGAGCAGAACTTTCATATATTTTAATTTTTTTAAACTAAGAGCCATACATTTGAAAACAATTTCAAATCCAGGCAATAGTGTCTCATCTGTTGCTGTTTTAGAGCCACCATATTTACATATATCACATAATGTGCTGGAATATCAGGGTCTATGATGTTATTTTACCCTGGTTTGCTGGCTCACTTTGCAATGACAGATCAAAGCCTATGCTGTTTACCCTGATTTGCTGGCTCACAATGCAATGACAGATCAGGGTCTATGCTATTTTAACCCTGAATTGCTGGCTCACTATGCAATAGCAAATCAGGGTCTATGCATTACCCTGATTTGCTGGCTCACTATACAATGGCAGATCAAGGTTTATGCTTTTTTTAACCTTTAGTTGCTGCTACACTATGCAACGACAGATCAGTCTACATTATTAGCAGATCAAGGTCCATCATGTTTATTTTACCTCGATATGTTGGCTCATTATGCAATGGCAGATCAAGGTCTATGATGTTTATTTAACCTCAATATGTTGTTGGCTCATTATGCAATGGCAGATCAAGGTCCATCATGTTTATTTTACCTCGATATGTTGGCTCATTATGCAATGGCAGATCAAGGTCTATGGTGTTCTGGCTCTCTAGGCAATGACAGATCAAGGTCTATCTGGTTAAATGCACATTATCCACATGTAAACACTAAAAATGCTCCCCAGGTGGTGCTCTCATTTCTCTTGAAACACCACTGCCACAGCACACTGTTTTCTGCAACTATTTTGCAAAAAACATCTACTCTTGTTTTTATGTACCCCATGTTTCAAGGAACTGGCAAAAAGTACATGTAATGTAAAATATATCAATTTTAAAGCATTAACCAGCACTGATCTAGCACTCTTAGTGTTAACTTATCCTTATTGTTATTTCCAAAATGCAATGCAAACATGACTGAAATTGCAACTTAAAATTAGGCTGATCCAGGGGTCAAATGGACTTATATCATGCTACATTTCACTACTGATAAGCGCATATACAAATAAGTACATGTGACCTTCATTATTTGCAAAAATAAGCATATATACAAATTATCCAAATTTTACAGTATGGTAAAAGTGAATCCAAAGCACAATTTGTTTGCATTTCACCTGCACATTAATGACCTTGGAAAACAAGAGTCCCTCAAAGGGAGTGACGCTCTACTGACTGAAAAGAATTTCCAGGAATTCAAGATGAGACTGTTTCTTCTGTACTTTTATTCTCTTTAACTGCTGAGTATTGAAACCATTTCTGATATTTTTGAGAAACTCCAACATAACAAATTGGTAACAAAAATATATCCCTACATGTCCAAGTTAACATGTTTACAAGATACCTACATGATACCTGTAAGAGTAGTACAAAATTCTTTGTCATGGCCTTTGATCTTGAATCTGATATTATCAATAGAAAATCACTCAACTTGTCTCGGACAATGTCAAGATATATCCATATGATAAGTTTAGTTAAATCTGTAATTAATATTATATAAAAAATAAAAAAACAAGAAAGTTATTGAAGTAGAATCATTCAAGGTATTCATCAGATATATCCATAAACTGCATTTGATAAAAACTCCATTCTACTTGTTTGTGTTGCCATGCTTACATGCCAGTACAACTAAATACCCGAGTCAAGACCTTGGAACTTTAAATCAATCCCAGAATGCTGACTATCAACTTGTTCATTGGAATGCAACTAATATAAAGTCTGGTAGAAATTTACTTGTATATATACAAGTCACTGTGTTCATAAGGTCAATGAAAAACAAAAATACAAGTAATGACCTTTGACTTGACCCCAAAATCAATTAGGTCTGGTTTTCAAAACTCTTTCCCAAAAATGTGGATATGTTGGTAGTCAGTAGGGCTGTCAAAAACCACGGAAAACTTCACCCGGGTACCCGTTGCACCGTTTAACGGGTAACCGGGTACTCGTTAGAACATGAAAGACATGTACAACCCTAGTTACCTCACTGTCAAATTTTCACACATGCAGCGCTTCTAAAATGGCAATAGCAAACAGGGCTACAGCGACTGCATGGTCACGTGGTATTACTGGTACATACCAGTGACACCACGTGACCATGCAGTCGCTGAAGTGATATGTTAACATGAGTAGTCTACATATTAGTGTTGTTTTGAACTGTGAAGCTGTTCGCACAGCCCAACGTGCAGCAGCCATTTAATAGTGGGCCGCTGATGCATAACGGGTGGTCCTAATCCTAAATATAGACTGGAGCTGCAACTCAGACCAGCGTACTGCTGATGATATATGTTATTTTGATAGTGTTGTCGACAAATTATTTTTGTGAACGGGTACTTGTCATTAATTTTCAATGCCCGGGTTTTTCACTACGGTCGGGTACCCGGTTACCCGGGTACCCGTTGACAGCCCTAGTAGTCAGATCTCCACCATTTTCATTCAGAACCAATTAAATATTACAAGAAGTGCTTTAGTGAAAACCCCATGTCAATGTCACCATTCATGCAAGAAAAGTAGTTAAATCAACATGTTTCGGATGCCCAATATGCTGCCATGTTCAGAATCAGTTACCTATTGCTAGAGTGTTTTAGTCAAAAACACCATTTCGAATAAGACCATTCATTGAAGAAAAGTAGCCATATCAAGATTTTCAGGATGGCAGTCATGGCTGCCATTTTGGAAGTTAGATCAGCATTATTTTAATATAGGAATAACTACATATTGCATGAAAAAGTGTTCTTGTTGTTGTTTTTAAATCTTGGTGTGGTCATACATTTAGGAGAAGTAAATGTTACAAGATTTTTCAGATTTTGACAAGTCACGCTGGCATAATTTTTATTCAGGACCAAATACATATATCAAGAAGTGTGAGTGAAAACCCCACGTTGATAAGACCATCCTTTCAAGATGGCCACCAATGATCAGCACCACTTTTATTTAGAACCAACTAGATATCATAAGAAGTTTTTCAGTAAAACCCCCATGTCTATAGGACCATCCGTTCTTCAGAAATAGCTATACCAAGATTTTCAGCATGACTCCATTGATGGCCATATTGTAGGTCTGATCAGCACCATTTTCATTTAAAACCAATTAGATACCACAAGAAGTCTTTTAGTGAAAACCCCATGTCACTATGATAACCAATTCTGGAGAAGTAGCCATAAGAATATTTTCAATATGGTCATTTTGGCCATTTAATTGGTGGCCTAATTAGCACCATTTTCATTTTGGACCAACTAGACAGTATAAAAAAAAAGTTTTACTAGATAGCCAAGGGGCAACATTTTCATTTAGGACCAACTAGACATCATAAGAAATATTTAAATGAAAACATCATTTTGATATGATCATCCATTCAGGAGGCATAGCGAAAACAGCATTTTCAAGGTGGCCATGATGGTAGCCATATTTGATGTCAGATCAGTAACTTTTTCACTTAGGACCAACTAGACATTATAAGAAGTTTTTAGTGACAAACCCTACATTGATATGACCATCCATTCTGGAGGAGTAGTGATAAGATCTTCAAGATGGCCACAGTGGCAGCTATATTATATATCAGAGCAGCACCATTTTCATTTAAGACCACCTAGACATAATAAGTTTATTAGTGAAAACCCTAGTTCAATAAGCCCATTCAATCAGAAGGAGTAGTGAAAACAAGATCTTCAAGATGGCCACAATGGTGGCCATATCAGATGTCAGATCAGACAACTTTTTCATTCAGCACCTACTAGACATCATAAGAAGTTTTTAGTGAAAACCCATGTCAATATGACATTCCACTCATAAGGAATAGCAATAAGAAGATTTCAAGATGGCCACCATGGGTGTCCAAGGGCATCATTTTCTTTTAGGACATCATACAAAGTCTTTTAAAGAAAATCCCATGTCAATAAGACCATTCAATGATTAGTAGTAGCAATAACAAGATTTGCAAGATCTTTGGCCATATTGGATGTCAGATTGGCACCATTTTCATTTAGGATCATTTAAGTCTTTTTGTGAAAACCACATGTTGATATGACCATCTGTTTAGAATGAATATCGATAACAAGATTTTCAAGATTAAAACCCTAAGTCGATATAACCATTTGTTAATGGTGTAGCAATAAGAAGTCCAAGTGGCACAATTTTCATTTAATCCCAACATGACCATGGGATAAATGTGCTTGTCAAGTTTCACTGCAATCCTCCCAAGAGTAGTAGCAATAAAAAGTTAAGCTAATGGATGGACAGATGGACAATGGAGAAAAGGCCATTATATAGCCTCTTCTTGTTTATGACCAGTAGAGCATAAAATGAAATCTCACAGAATTTACTAAAATCTCAGTCGGGTACTTTGAACATATCACAGGTATGTGATACAGATGTGATAATCTGAAGATATCACAGGTATGTAATAAAGATGTGATAATGAAAATTTATTCAAGAATCTGGATTTTGCATTGATTCCTCTTATGAAAAAGGGACTCCTTCTACTGAACATGGTTTTCATGTTTTGCATCCATTGGTTTATAAATAGATGAAACTATGTATTTCAATAACTAAATAAAATTCAACATTTGTATCGGGCCGAACAAAATGTCAGGTTGAAAAAAAATATCGTGCTAAACAAAATATTGGGCTGGACAAAATATTACTGACAAAAAACAAAGATCATTTTCTGGATGACTATTTACATTTTTAATATATCATAACTTCTCTTTTTCATATTGTTTTACCTAATTTGTCAAACAATACATGTAATAAATATGAATTTTGAAATTATACACAAAAATTAGGTCCTTCATTCATATGTGTAATCATTTATGTATTCTTTCATTCCTTGAGCTGTCCCAATCACAAAGGTCATAAAAGGCTGATAATTTTTATATTTCATGTGATGATGTCATGATTTTGATTCTGCATTAATTAATTAATTTACTTTACTAATTAGGAATAGTCAGATTAAAGTATCAGAAAATAAATGTAAAGATCATACCTCTAACAGTATTTGTAATTAATATATTACAACCATAAGAATATGAAAACTTGATATATTTATTTGTAACAACCTTTATGCTTGGAATAAAACTGGATCATTCTACACAAATACATTCCAATTTATCAATGCTCTGTGATAAAGCAAAACATGATCCTGAGCATCTTATAAAAAATTACCTTTAAAAGAAAAGTTTCACTCTAAGAGGAATTGACATCAAAGCTAGTTCCACACATGAAAATGACTTTTACACAAAAAAAACACAAAAAATCTAAATCTACATGTACCTAACCCCAGTAACAAAAAATTTTTTTTTTTTTTTGCAAATAAATCTAATTCTGATAAGCTTTAAAATTTGGAAAAGTCTTTTCTAAATATGAATTCTATGCTATAAAAAGTCAGAAGTCTTTTTCATACCACTAATCTGTCCAACATCAACAGCTCACAACGATTATTTATGCACTAACTTTTTGCCCATGTAATAGCATTTGACATACACCATTGTAAACGTTGCCCTTTCAAATATTCTATTTAAAATTGGGTAAAAATACTTGTATTTTGGGATTTACATTTACAGGTATGGTTGTTGTTAATTTTACAATGTCCGCAGACAAATCAAACCTATGTCATTTGTTAAAAAATTTATTCACTGTTAAAGCTAGTCAGTTTACCAACAACAAACTATGCATTACATACTAACAACAAACTATGTCTTACACAATGACAACAAACTATGCCTTACAGAATGACAATAAACTATGCCTTACACAATGACAATAAACTATGCCTTACACAATGACAACTATGCCTTACACAATGACAACAAACTATGCCTTACACAATGACAACATTGAGACACCATATGGAAATTTACATTCACTAACTTGTTTTACAGATAATATAGTCTGTTTCCAAATATCACTGATAAATTACTGCAGCAGATAGTTTTATTCAAAATATTGAGGATATTAGTAAATATAAATATTTACTACATTTAGAAGAATAAGAACTTGTGTTTTATCAATTATTTTTTTCATAAATGAGACTTTAATTCTTCCTTTCACTGCTCAGGAGACCTGTTTAATTATATTTGTAAACAGACTATATCATCTGCTTGTCATGTGATGGAATGAAAATATCCTTACAGTGTCTCAATATTTTGATTGCAGACATCAGCCACTGTTTGTTCTCTGTACATTATGATTTTAGCTTCATCATCAAGTAAGGTTCATCAAAGAATGGGGCACTTTTAAGGTTTTAGTGCCGCTTTAGGTGTTTATTGTAATTGCTGTTATCGCGAAAGGCTCGTCCACAAATGGAACATGTAAAAGGCATCTCTCCTGTGTGAATTCTCATATGTTTCCTCAGATCATGTGTCACAGTAAACTGTCGCCCACATACTGTGCACTTGTGTGGCCTTTTTCCACTATGAAAGTTCATATGCACACTGTAGTAACTGCCACTTACGTACCTATTACATATGACACAATACTTAGTGCGGACTGATTTTTGTTTTATATTGGTATCTTCTGGTGCAGAAGCAGCTGAAGTATTTTCAGTTTGTAAGTATTGTCTTCCATATGAAATACTGTAATTTTTCATTTGTTCACTTGGAAAATGTTGATTTTCTTGGAGTTGGAAATGCTGCTGCACTTCTGGTGATTGGTCATGTGACATGATTTCCATGGAAACTGGGTTAATCATACTGCTTCCTTCAGAAAAACCTCCTGGTTCAGTGTAATTCAAATCTTTGTTACTACCATGAGAATAATTCCCAACACCTGATACAATGAACTTCTCTGCCCTTGAAACTCTATCAGAACTTAAATTACGGCATCTCTTTTTCCGTCCTCTACCACTTGGCAGATTAATCATTGTAGACATATTTGAGACTGGTTGTTCATACTGCTTATGGATTGATTCAAAATCAGACACCTGAAAGGATGAACTTGTACAAGGGTTTATAATGGGACCAGATGAAGAAGGAATGGTAAATCTCTCTAGTTTAGCAGTGGTAGTGGGACTTGGACCTTGGCCATGAAAGACTAGAAGATCTGAATCAGTGGTATAGAGTTCTTGATCGGAGTCAAACTCTTTCTTGATAGCAATCAAATCTCTGGGGATCAGTTGTGCATCTGCAAGATACCAAAAACCAAAATTACTGTATGCAAGCAGTTAGGGTCATCAAGTACAGATTGCATTTATGCATAGTTAATGTCAAAATTATCAAATGTTTCATGCATTTATGCAGTCTACAGTCACAGTCTACATCAAATTCATCACATGTATATTCCACTGGAGGATAGTTTTCTATTATTCAGTTATCATGACAATAAATCATATGCCAAAATGCATGATATCAAATTCAGTGCAAAAACTGCAATCATATAGTCACAGAGGATTACAGTAATCAAATAGAATACATCAGGTCATTTACTTTATGTGATATACATGTACAGTTCAAATTAAATACAGTACAGTCTTGATTACTGAAACTCCATTATCCAAACAAGAACCCCATGAAGGGTCTGGTGTTCACACGCTGCCACATATTTTGTACATTTGCTTTGACTATCTTCAGATCATAGATTCTCAACTCATAAAAAAAAGAAGAGACCAATAATATACAATTCCTACTTATTGTAGATGAAGGAATAGCAATGCAATGAGTTTCAAGATAGTCACAATGCAATCACATGACATGTAATTCGTACTTTGTGTAGCACAAGGAATAGCAATGCAATGAGTTTCAAGATGGTCACAATGCAATCACATGACATGTAATTCGTACTTTATGTAGCAAAAGGAATAGCAATGCAAAAATTTTCAAAATGGTTGCATGGTACTCATACAATTTCCACTACAGAAAATATACTGGAAAAATTCCATGTCAATAAGACCATCTGTTCAAGATAAGTAACAATAACACCACAGAAGTAACAATAACACCACAGAAGTAACAATAACACCACAGTTTTCATTCAAACCAATGTTCATCCTCCTGCAGTTTTGGACAAGTAGCCATTAAAACCATGTGCTATTTAACAGCTGTAGGATACCAGAGAGTGTTCAAAACCGGTTTAAATTTAAAGATCAAGGATCTGTTCATCGGAACCAATCTACATTTAATTTTAATTGACTGGAGATATTTTCTACATTTGATTTTAATTGACTGGAGATATTTTCTACATTTTTTTTATTGAAAAATGTCATTTTTACACACTTGGAAATATTTCTTCTGTGTACCTGAATTCAGTGAATTATCAATGTCACCAGGTTACAAAAACTCGGGATGTCTTGTACTTGTGATCCATGACCAAAAAGAGTACATTCTTAAATGGTCTATCATTGATCTAATAAACATGCTGGGTCGCTATTCAGTGAAAACATTACAATGAAAGGCGTAAAAACAAAAATATCCCACAGAAGAAACCTTTAAAAGTTTATAATTGATTACTGAAAATCATAATCAAATGCTTGGTCATTTGGCTTTTTCAACCAATCTTTGATAATTTTGATTAATCATCACATCACTAATACCAAAATAAAAGCCTGAAAATTGACAAACGACAATGAATGAGTACCGGTTAATTAAAACCAAATTAACCCTAGAACAAAAAACTCATGATTATCCAAATTGTTTTTTTTTTTATTCCTCCCCTGTAGTGCAGGATCATAATCTTGGTGTACAAAAATATGCTACATACCAAACTAAAAGAATCAAATTTTGACAGACACACATATCAAAAGTCCTATATTTCAACAATAAATCAAAGGAAAGTTGATGGCATGCCATCATAAAATACCTGCTTTTTGGAAATGGTGTCCGATTCAGATTGAAAGCAATTTAAATGGCTAACTATCACAACTCCACATATCGATTCCTCCAACACCAACACCCACTCACCCTCTACCCACCCTGCTTCTGGACAGTTGACCTGGGGCCATAAATATTCAATACATATATGACGTACCTTCCCACTACAAAGTTTGAACAACAACAGTCCCTAAAAGGGCCTGATGCTCTAGTGTCCAAAAAGAATTTCCAGGAATTCAAGATAAGATATTTCTTTTTTTTAACTGCTGACTGCTGAAACCATCTATGTTATTCTTGAGCAATAAGATTTTCAAATTAGCCACCATTATGGCCATACTGGATGTAAGATCAGTACCATTTTCATTTGGGGCAAAAAAGATACCATTGGAAGACTTTTGGTGACGACCTCATGCCAAAATGACCATCCATTCAGCAGAATCAGTGACAACAACACCCTATGTCAATATGACCATTATTTCTGGTGGAGTAGCCGTAACAAGATTTTCAAGATGTCCACCATTAAGGCCATATTTGAGGTCCGATTGCCATTATTTTCATTCAGGACCAACTAGACATCATAAGAAGTCTTCTGGTGAAAACCCCATATTGATATGACTTTCCATTTTAGAAGGAGTAGCAATAAGAAAATTTTCAAGATTGCTGCAATGGTGATTATACTAGATGTCAGATCAACACCATTTTCATTTAGGACCAACTAGACATCATACAAAGTCTTCTGGTTGAAAACCCAATGTTAATATGACTTTCCATTGGGGGGGGGAATGGGGATTCAAAACAACAAAATTTTCAAGATGGCCAGTGTGGTGGTCAAGCCATTTCATGACAATCCCATACTGATATGATCATCCATTCAGGAGGCTTAGCGATAACAAGGTTTTCAAGATGGCCACTGTGGTGGCCAAATTGGATGTCTTAGCAGCACCATTTTCATTTAGGACCAACTAGACTATGGGATGAATATGTGTGCAAAGTTTCATGGTAATCCTATAAGTAGTTTAGGAGGAGTAGTGATAACAAACTTGAGCTAACAAAAGGAGGAATGATAGACAACAGCTCATCCCATAAGCTCTACCGGACAGATGAAAACATTAGATTTCATACCATATGTAGCACTGTAACAAATTCTATATATCTTCTACATCCCTGCCTTTTCACCCTTTGTAAATTTTAAAAGATTAAAATTCATTCCATGCTAAAGTGCTATCAAAGACATGCTTTGGTGATATCGTATGTATTTTTTACCCATTTCAATCCCCTACCCCAGTCTCTGGAGCCATAAAGACATTATATTATGTGTCTGGAGTTATTTAAGAACTGCACCAAAATGAAATTAAACAAGTGGACCACGTGAGCCTGATATCACTCACCAGAGTAGTTGACAGGTCTTGTGAATGCAAATTTACACATGTACTGAAATTGTGGAGTGGAAAGAAAAAGTTTGTATTAATGTTGGTGTGATCCCTTCCTAGACCATATACATGTATATAAGATTACTTTCTCAGCTTAAAAAGGACAAGTCATTTATACCACCAGTATTGTCCCCTGGTTTTCTTCTAGCAGTTTTTGAATAGAAGTCATTTAAAGTTTTGACTATTTTTAGTAATGGCAGCCATTTCTGATGGTGGATTGGCATCATTTGTACAAATTTGAAAGCCCTTTATGCCAGGATGCTTTCTGTCAAATTTGGTCAAATTCTGTTGTGACATGTTTTAAGATGTCATTTTTAGGTTTTTCTATTTCTAGTAACAGCAGCTGTATTTGACAGCAGATCAGCATCATATGTAAAAAAATTGAAAGCCATCCATGCCAGGATGCTTCCTGTCAAATTTGATCAACTTCTGTTAACCAATTTTTGAGAAGAAGTTGTTTAATGGTGGCCATATTTAATGGTGGACCAGCATCACCAGCGCAAATTTTAAACAGCTTCATGCCCAGATACTTTTTTTTTCCTTCAAATTTGGTTAAATCCTTTTGAGCGTTTTTAGAGAAGTTGCAAAGCAGATATGTATTTTTTACCATGCTCTGGGACTCTGAGGAGCTGGGGTTTGTGGTGAGAGGAAACTGAGTTTTACCGAAATGTAGAAAACACAGTCAACCTACATTCCACTGGGAAGTCACTTAGTGCATTTGAAAGCCGTATCATGGACAGAAAATAGTTTTTGTACTTATAAAATCTCAAAAGCATTCAATTCAAAGCCCACTGCAACATGGCTAAGTGATATCCTATTTTTCTTACCTTATGACCTCCATCCTTGTGCCCCAGGGATCAGTGATAGGATTAAAATCTATTTTCAAGCATAAATACTCTCAAAGGCTTTTGATTTGACACCCATTATGACATGTCTTGGTGATATCCTATCTTTTAATCCCACTAATCCCCTCTAACCCTCTCACCTAAACCCAGGGACCCTGAAGCTGATCATGAACAACACACTATATGCATCATATATCTTGAGTAATTTAAAAACTGTACCAAAATAAAATGAAAAGCATAATCAACAGAGAAGAAAGGCCTTTTATGTATTCTTGTTCCTTTAACATTGCCCTAGGGCTCCAGGGTTCACAAACAAATTCCAAAACTTCAGTGCAAATCTAAATCCTATAGTTAAGTTACCTGCCAAATTTGACCACAGTTTCATGAACAGTAAAAAAGTTTTTGCATTGACAAGTAACATGACGGCTGTATGAATGTATATATGTACATACATACCGATGGACACCAATATGAAACCAATATACCTGTTTTTCTTCAAAAAAGTGGAAATAATGAATACATAAACCTTGTCTCTGTGAGTCTTTCACTTAAAAGCGACCACTCAGTACAAATTACAACAAAGAGTTAAACAAATCTGAGAAACAAAATACAGAATATATCATTGTAGAAATGCAAACTCAACCATCATAGAGAAATACAATTACAGTGGTACCCCTAATCATGTCTATACTACTATATCTACCCAAACTGTCCCTAAACCTGCCCAAACTGTCTATAAACCTACCCAAACTATCTATAAACAAACCCAAACTGTCTATAAACCTACCCAAACTGCCTCTAAACCTACCTAAACTGTCTCTAAACTGTCTCTAAACCTACCAAACTGTCTCTGAACCTACCAAACTGTCTCTAAACCTACCAAACTGTCTCTGAACCTACCAAAATGTCTCTAAATCTACCCAAACTGTCTATACTACAAAATCTACCCAAACTGTATATACTACTAAATCTACCCAAACTGTCTATACTACTAAATCTACCCAAACTGTCTACCATATACTAGTACTAAATCTCCAGAGTCCATATTTTGTGCCATTACTCCAACTAACACAAACTGGTCTGATGAATCATTTCTGTACTAAAGGCACCCCTCTGTAATGCAATTTAGCATGTGTCAGTCATTTCTGTACTAAAGGTACCCCTCTGTAATGCAATTTAACATGTGTCAATTACTTCTGTACTAAAGGTACCCCTCTGTAATGCAATTTAGCATACATCAATTACTTCTGTACTAAAGGTACCCCTCTGTAATGCAATTTAGCATACATCAATTACTTCTGTACTAAAGGCACCCCTCTGTAATGCAATTTAGCATACATCAATTACTTATGTACTAAAGGCACCCCTCTGTAATGCAATTTAGCATACATCAATTACTTATGTACTAAAGGCACCCCTCTGTAATGCAATTTAGCATACATCAATTACTTCTGTACTAAAGGTACCCCTCTGTAATGCAATTAAGCATACATCAATTACTTCTGTACTAAAGGCACCCGTCTGTAATGCAATTTAGCATACATCAATTACTTCTGTACTAAAGGTACCCCTCTGTAATGCAATTTAGCATACATCAATTACTTCTGTACTAAAGGCACCCCTTTGTAATGCAATTTAGCATACATCAATTACTTCTGTACTAAAGGCACCCCTTTGTAATGCAATTTAGCATACATCAATTACTTCTGTACTAAAGGCACCCCTCTGTAATGCAATTTAGCATACATCAATTACTTCTGTACTAAAGGCACCCCTCTGTAATGCAATTTAGCATGTGTCAATCATCTCTATACTAAAGGCACCCCTCTGTAATGCAATTTAGCATGTGTCAATCACTTCTGTACTAAAGGCACCCCTCTGTAATGCAATTTAGCATGTGTCAATCACTTCTGTACTAAAGGTAGACCTCTGTAATGCAATTTAACATGTGTCAATCACTTCCGAACTAAAAGGATGCCTCTGTAATTCAATTTAACATACATCGATTGCTTTGGTACTAAAGGCACATGTGAAAATCAGGGGTCACCACAAGTGTCATTATACTTTTGACAATAAACTGCCAAATGTCTTAAACAAAAACTTAACTCAATTTTCCCCTGTAAAAAACTCAATTATAGAAGAAAAATATCCAGTAAACTCCAGATATAAAGATATCCAGTAAACTTCAGATATAAAGATATCCAGTAAACTCCAGATAGAAAGATATCCAGTAAACTCCTGATAGAAACATATCCAGTAAACTCCAGATAGAAACATATCCAGTAAAACCCAGATAGAAACATATCCAGAAAACTCCAGATATAGACATAACCAGTCAACTCAAGATAAAAACCAGTAAACTCCAGATAGAAATATATCCAGTAAACTCCAGATAGAAACATATCCAGTAAACTCCAGATAGAAAGATATCCAGTAAACTCCAGATAGAAAGATATCCAGTAAACTCCAGTTAGAAACATATCCAGTAAACTCCAGATAGAAAGATATCCAGGAAACTCCAGATAGAAACATATCCAGGAAACTCCAAATAGAAATATATCCAGTAAACTCCAGATATAATGATTATCAAAGGGTCCCTAAATTTAACAAAACTTTGTTATATAGCAAATTTACTTATTTTTGTGGTAATTTTATTTTCGTGATTTTTGCACTGCCATTTCCACATCAATTTATGTCCAGCATGAAAATTTTACATATAACTATACTATGTTTCTAGCAAGAATCACTATGAGAATATATGATAGCTGATGGTTATAATAAGTTCAAAGGACTGGGTTGTGCAAAAAAATACAGATTGCATTAAAGTAAGTGTACTTACACTAAAAGATAATTTACAGTGAAACTTCCCTAAACAGGCTCCATCTTTACAACAGTATCCTTTACTGACTGGACACTTACTGTCATCCCAAATAAGCCAATGAATAGTAATTAAACCTTTTTAAACTGGTCATCTCTATAAAACAGCCACAATTTGTAGCTGAATAGTGTCCAGTTTGGGGGATCTTTCCTACCGTCATTTATCCAATTATATAGATGGTAAAATATATTTACTTTTTCTTGCTGTCCTGATAACTGGTGTGAAATGAAAATTAAACTTTTTCCTAAATATCTTGTTGAAAAGTAACAACTCAACTGTTCAATGCCAGTCATAATTATAGGTTACTGCATTTGTATGGGAAAATATGAACGAGTTTTCTGAGTTATACTGCACGACGTCAGGAGTGCAGTATAGCTCAGAAAAAACTAGTTCATATTTTCCCATACAAATGCAGTAACCTTTTTATTATATACTCACTTTGCTTTTCTACCTAAGGCTGAAGAATAAAAAGAACACACTACAAGGAACAAAGTAACTGAATTTCTGCTAGATTCTAAAGTAAATACACAACCGAAGTTAAACCAATACACAGTAACAGTATTCATGCGAACATGGCACCGCCCAGTGACCTTTGAACTTGGTAGAGTACCGCACGCTCAGTGATCTGTTTCAAAAAGAAATCTCATTTTGGTCTACTTAAAATTGAAATTTTGAGTCATATTGTGAATGACTGCGCCTTGGAACAACTTTCCCAGTTGATCTGGAATGGAGGGATTTTGTTTTTCTGTCGATTCAGCTAAATTCTGCTCTTTTAGTTTTTAGCTGGGTCTATTACGTACGATGTACATGTAGCTAGAGGGACTGGCCTTGATAGCAAGCTAGCTTACACATGTGTTACTGTCCTGTCATTGATAGTTTGGAATCATAAGGTGGACAAAATATGAAATTCTTTTAAGTGAAATTCTCAAGAAGATCAAGGATTAAATATTTTTGTTAAGGAATATTAAATTCATTTCATTTTGGAGTGCAGTAAATTCTCCTTTGGAATGTGATTTCTGTTGGAAATGTAGTTTGCAGTGCAATTTTGCGGCGTGGATCAGAAAGTACAATTTGAAGAAATTCAGGATGCAGAAAAGTAAGTACATTTATTGCCATTCTTATTACCAGCTATACATGACATATTTATATGTACTGTCATAATAAATCCAAAACAATTTCTCAAAAAATAAAAAAAAATAAAAAAACGGCAAAAATTGCAAAGCGGCTGGGGTGTGAGAGCCCTTTTCGTCAGCGGAAAATAAGGCTTCTTCGTTATCGTGGCTTCTTGGCTCCGAGGCACTTGCTTTTATACCAAAACCCACCTTCTTTAGTTGTATTTTTTCGAATTTAGTGCTTGGACTGACTTGTAAAATTAGCGGTCTCTGAGAGAAACGAAATATCATTTGGTCATAAGATGCCTTTTTATGCTATTTTTTTTATAGACTCTAGAGAGCACGGTTCATAGTCTGAACCATCACCAAGTGTTTAAATGATCAAAATGATATTTTCAATACTGCATGCCTCACGTTTGTTGTCATAAAGCCACCGCTGTACATTGTGAATATCATGTTCAGTCACTTGCTTTGTTGAAAGATTCTTTTGTGACTCAATGGATTCATCCACATCGTCAGCTTTATCATCTCTACTCTCAAACAGATTGTTTAGTTCATCCACAGACAAATCTAACAAAGCAAAAGCTCCGGTGTCTGCTACATTTGCGTACATTGTTTGTTTACAATAAAAAGTAGTTCCTAACATGCGATACTATTTTTAGACACATGTGTCGTGCAGTATGAAGCCGTGCAGTATGGAGAAATACTGCACGATTCTGACAATGCAAAGTTAATGGAGAAAAAAATGAGTATATAATAACAAGGCTAGGTAAACTAGGTTGCATTATATCCCTGCTTGCAAATAAAGAACATTTACATCAGAATGTGTTGGCTATTTCTTTAACAAAAAAATACTGGCTGTAGTTTTGGTATTTGTTTTTCTTTTTGTTCATGTCTATATACTGCTACTGGAGACAAGTGTTCACAAAAGTATAGTAGTGTTAGACACATGTTTCCAACAGAGTTAGCTTTTTCAGTAAGAGATCCCCCTTTTCACACATGTGCCTGTAGAATAAAAAACAATGGTGACAGTAAAGTGCAACAAAAGTCCTGAAAATGTGATGGCCCCTACATACGAAAGAAAGTATACTTTGATTATTAATGTAATATGTATTGAAAATAAAAATATTTTGTCCCTCTCCAAAATAGTTCATGATTAGAACTGTTCAGATAATGAGACAGAGCAGCAAGAATATGGTGATCCACTGGAGAAATAAAAATCTCAGCCATAGAAAGATATGTATAAAACATATATTAGTTTATGTTCTAACTTGACTTTTTTCTGTCAGTTTAAAAAATATGTACTTAATGTCTGGAACTGTATGTACTATTTAAATTTATTTACAAAGTTTGAAAATATTGGTGTCTGGAAAATTGGAGGGTCCGGTATTTGGATTCATGATGGTACATGTTTTTGGAGACTGGAAGGGACAATGACCTGTGCATCATAATAATCAATATATCTTTGCTATATCATTTAAAATGGAGTTTACCATATATACAAAATGTTATAGGAAACTTTTCTTCACACAAAATGAAAGTAGCCATTGACAACAAACTTACCACCTTTTTCCTGCTATGCACTTCAGCATTTAAATCACAAATACACATGCACACACACAGACACTAACACACAAATTTGTAGACCTGCCAAATGAAGTGCTCAGTTTTGTTTGATATACTGACCTATCGTTCTCAGGTATACTCAAAGTTCGGAAATCAAAACTTAAGACCAATTATTCCAACTCTCTACATATTGTATTTGTGTACTGTAATAATTACCGTCGCCTATTTTGTGAGTCATCGGTTGGCAAGCCCCACGCACCCCACCTCACACACACACATTTACGTATAATTTCCTGGCAGATCACAGTCTATGTTTTTTGTTCTACTGATTACTCCTAACTGCACAGACCCAGAACTGCCAGTGGATTATGTAACAGCAGATCTGGGTCTATACAGTTTGCAGTTGGACAGAACTTGTAAGTATATATGGTATATATATAAAATGTCAACCTCAATATGCTTCCTCTAACATGAAATGGCAACCTCAATATGCTTCCTCTAACATGAAATCACAATATCATAACCATAATCTCCACTTTGTAGACACTGGTGTTAAAACACCAAGATAAAAAAAGATTTAAAATAAGACTGTGTGTTTATCAAAGCTGGAGAATGTTACACATACTGAACTAAGGAGTCAGAAGTCCTCATTCAATCTGACATTTTGTGAGGCAATTTGACTGACTGAGGACCAATGAACACCCAACATCTTGAGTAATTGTTACAAAGCTTGACATTTCAAAAGATATTACAATCAATGAATTACAAGCAAAATACCCCATGATAAGACACCAAAAGTAAGTTTGGTAAGTCGGAATGGATAACTGAGAAAAGCATGGTAACAAAATGGCTTCACTGCTGATTTTAGCCTGGATTATGTATCCTGCACTTGTACACTGTACAGTCTCTACTACAGAATGTATTTGCTTTTGAGAAAGGTGTCACCTGGAATTTCTCTTATTCCAAAATAGCTAAGAAATGTGGGAAAATGCAAAACAACATCACACTTTGACTTAAACCAGACTGATGCCATCAACTTAATGATGCTGAGAGTCATCTTGGAGTACATTCCTACATGTCTGTATTTGGAAAATGTCTTCAGCTGGATCAATTAACTATAATGTGGAAAAATGTGCAAGTCTCAATAGGTTTTCATTCTTGAGGGTGATGTCTCCTTAAATGTCTATTGTAATTACTATTATCAGTAAATGCCTTTCCACAAAAGGAACACTTGTAAGGTGTTTCTCCAGTATGGATTCGAGTGTGTTTTCTCCAATCATTTGCTGCAGTAAATTGACGTGGACAGTATACACATTTAAATGGTTTCTCTCCTCTGTGAAACATGAGATGTTGATGACGATAACCTGTGCTCACTCTCTTGCCACAAACAGTACAACAATCATTTTGGAACAGTGTCTTCTGTGAATTTTTTCTGTTCCCTGAACCTTTACTTGGTCGACTCCTCTGCAGGAACATGTTCATGTGTGAATAATCCATTCTATGAACAATCTGTTCACTTGATACATGAGGCTGCATCGGATAGTGACTATCCATAAAATCTGATTGGTTATTTTCACTTGTTTCAGTTGAAACAGAAACATTTATGTCTAACGGCAACATGTGAATAGTTTGGGGAACAAGTGGATCATACAAACTACTGTTCTGGTCTCTCTGCAACACAGATTTATCTAAAAACTGACTTTCCGTGGCAATTTGTGTCACTATACCCAAAGCTGCCTCACTATGGGTAGTTTTCCCTTCCTTTGCTACAGAAGATTTCCCATCACTTTCAACTAACCTATCATAAAATTCCTGAATTGCTGCTATCTCTGAGTCATGCACAGGCTTAGATTTTGATTTCAACTTTTCACAACCATCATTTCTAATTGTCTGCTCATATAGTTCCTGTACAGGAGCCAACTCATGTGCCATTTTAGGTTTTGGTGTAGATTTTGGATGCCTAATTTGTGTGGTAAGTGACAGTTCATTCCAGTTCTCAGTTGGATTGGGAGTGAAAATGTCTGCCATTGTGTTCTCTGTTGCAGTACTTTCCATGTCAGATTGATGTTCAGTCTTGATAATTACCAAATCACTTGGGGCCACATCCCAATCTGCAATGTACCAAACAACAGTTGGGTTAGTGGCAAGATCTGCTATGAAGTTGAGTAAATATTCTGTCCTGAAGTATGTATGGCAAAATCTGCAATGCAACAGAACTTTACATTGCATGTCAATTTGTTCAAATGAAAATGTATTCATTATAACTGATAAAACAAACGTCGTCAACAAGATGTCTTGAAAAAGCCTGAAAAAGTTGCTCTATTCCCTTTCAATGTGATCTTCATATGGTTCAATTGACATAAACCAAAAGCTCATGGATTCCAAGCATGAATAAATTGATAACAAAATGTACTAATTACTACAATTTGCAACTTCATTACAAGGGTTGTTTCAATTCTTAAAAAGTTAATTTTCCTTTGAATTGTTTGCAGAAGATGTAAGTGCAAGACAAAACAATAAATAAATTTGGAAATAATGTCAGCTGTTGAAGAGATATGAACACCTGCTGTGAAGTCTTGCTGTAGTATTGGAGTAGATGATCATTTAGGGACTAAGTAGGTCCTGTAGTCAAACAAATACTACGTAAACTAGAAAATGTGTTTGTAAAAAAACATGTATTCACCCACTGCTGTAATGTTATTAGTACAGTACTCTGATATATATATATATATATATATATATATATATATATATATATATATATATATATATATATATATATGGGTAAGGTTGAATAATATATAACTCAAGTAGTTCAAACGTTACAGCCCTGACAAAGAACGTGGTCAAAGAGTTACATTTCCCTTGGCATAACCTTAACCTTGAGGTATGGGGCCATGATTGTGGTATATGACACATTGTCTAGTCATGATGTATACCCAAAATAAAGTTTCATGAAAATATCTTTCATGGTTAAAAAGTTACACCCAAACAAGGAAATGGGTCAAAGAGTTGCATCTGCCCTTGCCATGCCCTTGGCTTTTGAGCTAGGGACCATACTATGGTACATGATGAGCTAGGGACCATACTATGGTACATGACACACTATCTAGTAATAATATATGCATGGATAAAGTTTTATCCAAATCTCTCTCCAAGGACTGCAAGGAGTTATGGACCAGACAAGCAAATAATAATGGATGGATGGACAGGCAGATAAATACCATAACAATACACCCAACTTAAGATGGGTGTATACAAAACTGAAAAGTTTATTGTCTATCATGCAACAGTCTCTCCTCAAGACCCTGACTTCTGACTTTTGACCTCTTGGCTCTTTCCACATGAAAGTTTCTTGTCTCCTTTGGGCAGCTTCAGTTGGAACTCTAGCTCTCACTCATGTGACTTGAGTTGCCATTGAACAGGATCTCGACTTAAGTGCCACTACTCTCCTAACCCTTGGTGAGGATATAGTCAAACTCAGGTAACTAAAACTTCCAGAATAAACCTGATAGCCAATCACTAGCTGCATGATCTAATTTGCAAACAGCTGACTTTAACAGCAGGAGGATAACTCCCAAGTTCCAAAGGAAGTTGCCCTTTGTGAATAACAGAGCTATGTGGGCAAATTTTGATACCAGTCTGATGAAAGCAAACTAAAACAACTGTAAGAAGAGGCCAAAGCAGGCCTAATATCACTGACATGTATTAAATTGATGCAATCTGACAGCTGATCACCTCAGTAGTATGAACAAATGTCCCAGGGTTTGAATTCAACGTTTTTTATTACTTGCATTTTTTTGCGAGTGGAGAAAATATAAATGTGCAAAATGCTATTACTACCAGCTTTTGTTTTCTTCTTCATCCGTTATTTTTATTATTCCATACAGTAAACCAGGAGTCCTGGATTAAGAAGGAACTCACACACTTTGCTATCACTTTCAACTGTAAATTTTATTATCATTTTGAACTTTTTTAAAATACATGTACAACTGAATTGTTTTTTCATTTTAAATTGAAGTATGATTTTTAATGGGTACAAAAATGAGGTATGAGATTCCGACCCAAAAAAAAGCAAGATAATGCAAATGACAAGAAGAAAAATCTCATAAAATTAGTAGGCCATATTCCTTGGAAGGAACTTCTTTAAAAAATCACTACCACATAAAATATTTTGGCATTATAATTACCAGCAATCTGAAATGGAACCATCCCATTCAAGAAAAATCATACTTTGGGTGGTTTATGACCAAACTTGTCAGATTACCCACAAAATGTGAAAGAATTAGCTTTCAAAGGTTTTGTGAGACCTATTTTGAGAATATGCTTGTACTGTCTGGGATCTCACACTCCCACATATTACAGGATGAACATGAAACAAGAGGCCCAAGTGGACCTGACATCACTCACCCTGCTTACATGACATAACAGTTGACCATTTCACTAAACAGGCTTGAGTGGTTTTGAAAGAACACAACCTATGTAAACTATCTCCCAAACTTTACATCATGTCAATTTTACCTAAAGATAAAGGCATAATTAATATTCATAGTCTCTTGCCCATAATCTAAGTCATCCAAGATCTTTAGGAGTTAGGTTCCAAGACAAAACTTTTAATATGTGGTCTACAGATTCACATGTCCCTCACATGAATTAAAATTATAATTCACAAGTTGTTTGTTTGTTTGAGGCCATGGGTTTCTTTGCTCTTTGTATTTAAATTTGGAAGTATTTCAGAAGAAAAGCATATTGGGGTATTTTATTTCATTAAAGCAATAAATGCAAAATAAAAATTCCAAATAATTTGCGAGTATTGGCATTAAATATATGAAATGCCATAAAATAATGTACACGTGATAACATATAAATGAAAAATGCTTCAGGCATCTTAAACATGGCAATACTAGAATTGGTCCAATTCTATTTCACCAAACATATCAAACTTGCTTCCAAATATTTAAGAATTTCAAGTGTGGCAAACTTTTTAGAAATAATTCTCTGCAAATAAATTTAAAAACTTACACTTGGTTTTTACAAGAAATATGTTCTTATTGCACACAATCAATATTAGGAAAAAACACAACTACATGCAAATAAATATCTATAATTGAGTAAAGAAAGCCAATCCTTAATCACAACATTACAAAAAGAGTATTCTAGCCTGCAATTGTACATTTTGTCTAACAATATTTCTATTTTATACTTTTTCTTTAGTTGTAAATTAAAACTTATTCATTTAAATCCCTATGGTGTATTATTTTGCTAATTTTTGAAAATTGTTCTATTGAAATTACACATCTTGTAAATTCTAAAATTTATTGTTTATATCGTGTTTTCATAGACTTTGCAAGGGGAAGAACTCTGTGCACCTAAATTCTCAAATAGTTAATATCATGCATTACTTCCCTTGTTTTAATTTAGCAAGAGTGAGAGAAACGAGATGTAAAAAGTTAATAAAAATTATCTAAATGGTATACAGTATGAGCACTATTTCTAACTGCACTGACTTGCATTATTATGTGCAGATCTTGCTCATAACAAAATGCTGATGATTCAAATCTATCTTCCAAGTTTACACTATTTCTAACTGCACTGACTTGCATTATTATGTGCAGATCTTGCTCATAACAAAATGCTGATGATTCAAATCTATCTTCCAAGTTTACACTATTTCTAACTGCACTGACTTGCATTATTATGTGCAGATCTTGCTCATAACAAAATGCTGATGATTCAAATCTATCTTCCAAGTTTACACATGATCAAAAATACAGTCTCTAGAATGGTAACAAGTTCAGCCAATCAGATACAAGATTACTTCATTAATATGGGTGTATCTCGCTCATTAACAAGTTCGTGTGACCTCTTGATCAATTAAGTATATATTAATATTCAGCTGTATCAAAATCTGATAAGAAATATGGCTCCAGAGTGGTAACAAGCTCAGCCAATCAGATGCAAGATCACCTCATTAATATGCATGGTTCTTGCTCTTTATAAACCTCATCCAAGCGCTTGATTATAAAAAACGATCTTCCAAGTCAGATCAAAATCGGATCAAATATACAGCCTCCGGAATGGTAACAAGCTCAACCAATCAGATGCAAGAACACCTCATTAATATCCATGTATCTTGCTCATTATCAAAACTGTCTGAGCTCTTCATGATATAAGTATATATTCCAAGTTTGATCAAAATCGGATCAGAAATATGGACTCCAGATTGGCAGTGTTCTCCCGAGGGCCTTTTACCGTAGCGGGCCCACTACGCTATCGTTTCAAACTCCGATAACCCCCGACGCTTTAGAACCTGCCGCTACGCTATGCTCTTGTGCCTCTGCGCTTTGATGTTTCCCACTACTCTTATAAAATTAATCTGTTAGACAAACATCCTCTCACCTAATTCAAAGCCCCACTCAAATGACACCTGTTCTTACCTCTTCTGGGGTATTTTATTAAGATAATCCAGGATAATTGCTCACTCACTTAACCATTATCCTTTGTACCTGGCTTGCATGACCGCCGGTGCGCGACCTTTGGTGAGGGTTTCGTCTGCACCTAGTCACGTGATTGGCCAGCAACAATGGAGTCTACTGGTAGTGTGTTATATATATGTCAGTCGTTTTCATTAACAGCCAAAGCAGTTACACCGATTAAATTAAAAATTATTGTGAAAAATGAATACACCACCTTCCAAGAAACAAAAAATTACCCAGCGCCCGGCTAGCCCCTTGTTGGCATGGTTACGAAAATCAGAAATTGGCGTCACATAGAATGATATCAAGAAATGAAGGACAGGATTTAATAATGAATGGAAGACGTTATTCCCTTGGGTGGAAATTGCTGGATCGGATGGTAAGTTTTCCATATTGCTAACTTAAGTGAGTGCTGCCCTATTAATTTCTCATTTCCCTTTTCTGTCTATCCAAGTAATAAACGGAACAATTTTTATCTTCCAGTTTTACCTCTTTTGAAAAGATATAAATAAAAAGTAATCCTTTATAAATATAACTGAAATAGTTTCATCCATATGCTTACTGATTATTCAGTGAAGTCATGACCTCAAAAGTTTCCATTTTTCTTATGGCTTCTCTGATTTAAAAACAAAAGAACAACTTAACAGGGTTCATTTTTTTCCTCTCAGATTGTGACTGACCACTTTCAGGAGAGTGAAAAGCTTGACGATGTGAAGGTGGAGTGGCACAGTTTAAGGCTCATGGTGAATATCAAGGAGCCCATGTCCTTTAGACTGGCATTGGAAACAATTGCCTCCCATGAGGAGCTGTACCCACTTCTCGCAAACTACACCCAAGCTGCCCTAGGCCCTAGTGCTAACTGTGTCAACAGCAGGTAAATAAAACAGTTTTAAATTTGAACAATATTTTAGCTTAAAAATAGCAAACACTTTGATATATTGTTCCTAATGGAAAGGAATATGTATTATCTTATTCTGTGATGATTATTGTAAAACACATCCATGTCTTGATTCCTGAAGAATTTTTTCTTGGTAATTAACTTAATTAGGATTCAGGTATATTTGTCTCTTTTTTGTACATCCATTAATAAATTTTATGTTCCATTTTTTTCAGATTGTGAAAGGTCATTCTCCTCGATGAATAGAATTAAGAGTGTCTTAAGAAACAGGTTGTCACAGAGGGTACTGAACTACCAGATGACAATCAGTACTGAAGGACAACCCTTAAAAGACTTTAATTGTGATGTTGCAGTTAGTTTATATGGTGAAAAAAAGAAAAGACGAATATCATTTATTTAAATTAAGAAATAAATGAGATATGCATTGTTGTTACTGTTATAACCTAGGTAAATAAAAAATACAATGTAAATATATGCACTTCTTTTTATTTCATTGATATTAATTTGTTTCACTTTTATGACGTTAATGCGCGCTTTGTAAAACATTTTATGACCCAAACACGTGTACCCCGATGCTATCAAAAATTTCTGGGGAGATCACTGATCGGTAGGAAGTAAATGTTGATAGATGGACAATGGACACATGGCCATACCATAAGCACACTGGGCATTACGGCCAGGTGAGCTAAAACTCCAAAAGCTAGCAGCCAAATTTGTTAAATGCAATTATAACTACAAACCAGGAAGTATGACCTCAATGTTGAAGAGGTTGTCTTGGAAGCCCTTAAACTAACTTAGATTGGAAATGTTTTACAAAGGTTTGAAAAACAGTGCAAAAATCTGCTGCTACAATCTGAACAAATCAAAAATAATTAGTATCAATCAGCGTGAATATCCCTACAAGATACCCATTATTCAAACAGATAGTTACAAATTTTGTTTTTTCCCCAAGAACCATCCGAAATTGGAATGTTTAACCACAAATATTAATCACAACTGCTGAATCTTAATAAAACCAACTGATGCATTTTCAAAACCCACCACATTTTTTGTTTACACTGTACATTAATGTCATAATGATGTGGCACTGAGCTAATTAAGATAACACATGTCGAAGTTTGCATTTCTGTACCAAGAGAGGTTCATAAACAATCAGCCTCACCAGTCTGAACAAGAAAATATTAGGAACAACCATTTTGTTTTTAGGGTATTGTCAGGATAATATGTGACACAAAATATCTGCAACCAACTGTCGTATAAAAAATACTAGCAGAGCAAGTCACTAGGAGACATAGTAACAGATTTTACCTATATATATATATGCTTCCTTACCAAATCTGATCAACCTCTGTTCCAATATTAAAAGACCTGTTTACCCAGACAGATGTATATCAGTAGTTTATGAAAGTCTGTCTGTAATATTAGCCACCTGTCTGTAGTCTGTTTTCCCAAAATCAGTAGCTTGACTGTCCAACATCAACAGTTTGAAGAACCTCACAAAGTATGAATGTGGCTATTTCTAGCATAAACGATCCTCTAATAAGCTGATACACATACTTCCCCTTCTATACTTCGGTGTTTCATCCAGGTTTGAGAAAAAAGAGGCCAATTGGCCCCCTTCATTTGAAAAAGTGGGCCATTGGTGTGATCATAATGCGCCAACCTCATAATAAAATGACATATCATTTACATAGTCAATTTTACATCTTATTAGCATAAAAACCCAAATAAATTACCTTCTTAACTTTAAGATTCTCTTCTGTGATGCCCCTGACCATACTCTAGCAGCCCAGCAGGAGTCAAAGTCTGCAACTTTAAGCCCTTCCAGATTATAGTCATCGCTATTTGAAAAGTCAGCTTTCAAGTGATTTCTTGAAGGTGTGTGAATGTTTTGCTTCTTTGGTTCCACCATTTTGGAAACTAATTCATCAGCAATTTCACTTTCTGTTTGACTTTTGTCTTGGCTATGTGGGTTTGTCTTGTTCACAATGTCTCTGTGGTAATTTGTATTGCTTTCATGGCCTAAGCATGATACTGGGGGTACAGAAACTGGTTACCTGTTATTTCAATTAGCGAAACTTTGTTGCCATTACAAATGCAAATGGTACAACATCACTGTCACATCATGTGACTGGAAGCACATGACTCACAAAAATCAAAGATACTAAAAAAAAATCTTTAGCAAAAAATGTTAATAAAACGGGCACTTGAATTTGTTTCATATTTTCAGTGAGTCTATTACAATTTGATAGCATGCTGAGCTTATTCCCAACTAAGATATGGGAGTACACCATTATTTCCAGATGATACAGAGTTTCACCATATCTGGGATTAGGACAGTGGGATAATAGACAGGTATAGCATAGTGACCAGTGCAATCAGAAAAGATCTCTTGATGGATTTTGTTAATTTCCATTAAAAAATCATGTAGCAATTTGGACACTTAATGACTGGCTGGCACATCTGTATCAGATTAAAGGTTACAAAAATGCACCTTGTTCAATTAATCTGTTCCCCATTTGGTACATAAAATCTCTTTTTTGCAGTACTTGGTATCTATTTTGCGCAAATCCCACAATGGCTGAAACACTGCAACCATGAATTTGCTGAAGCAAGGTCACAATTCAAAGTGCATATCTTCATTTCTATTAGAACCATCTCATCAATGATTAGGAGTGATCATAAATCCCATTGCTATATTTTACTTGTCAACAGTTCATCTAAGAATCACACTCACAGACTGATCTTACTCATTATCCTCTTGATGACATTATATTGGCTACAACTATTGCAGCATTTGTTGAGGTTAAAACCAAAAGGAGGAACGATGACTACTTCCAGTATACATATTCACATTGGGACATGAACAGCACACTGGACAGTGTTGTCCCATTGTCCCCAGTATACATATTTATATTGGGGACATGAACAGCACACAATGTTGTCCCATTGTCCCCAGCATGTTTGAGGATAATACTTTGCATCCAGTTCTCCCTAGGTGTCATCCTGCCCTCGCTGGAGTGCACCATGACACCTTATGGCTGCCCTGTCTTAAATCTCTAGAGGTTTTAACACATGGCATATAGTAACATTCAACATGTACATTTTGGGCATCACCTTATCCTCACTAACCTCTATTTTTCAGTGCAAATGCACCAGTGGAGTGCATAAAAATGTTCCCTCTCATAGAGAAGATGCCCTCTGAAGAGACATTACTGCATTTCAAGTGCCCCAATAGGCAATCAGCACAAACCCTGACAGGTGGTCTGGAGAAAATACTTGTAATGAACTGACTTGGTACCTTTGCAGTCCCAGTTTTAATACCAAAATCTGTAAGAGTAAATGGTTACATGTCTAAAGTTGGTGATTTTTTCTGTACCCTCTGATTTCTTCCATTTTCATCACCGCCTCATACAACCTTCTAAGCTGTTGAGAATCAGTAGGATAAATATTATAAAACTCAACACAGGATCTGACAAATTTTAAAATCAGACGGTAGCCCACTGAGCTGCCTGGAAAAGAATATGGTAGCCCATTTTGACATCAGTAACCCAGAAAAGGCTTTTGAATATGAAACTGTTTGCTTCAAGATTTCCCATTTTCATTATTATGGTTCCTTTATACTTATTCTCTTTTGCGAAGTACTTGACTAGTTACTTTTTCTAAAATTGCTGAGCAAGTTATTATTTCAATTAGTAGCCCACTGGGCTACCTAAATAAAACATCTGGTAGCCATATCTCAGGATTCTGGTGGCCCTAGGCTGCAAACATAACATTTGTCTGATCCTGTGTCAGCTCATTTCACATCATACTAAATTACCTTTCTCTGTAGCTTCGGTTTCCACTGGTGCAGCTTGTGGTAATTCTCTGCCCTTGTTGGAGTTATCCCTCTTGTCTAGCTTGGATCTGGGAGTCTCCAGAGTGGGTTGGGGCCTCGTCGGAGTCACACTTGTACTGCGAAGGGGGTCAGCTGTCCTTATCTCAGTACATTCAGAGGCTCTGCTAATGGCACTTTTCAATGTTGCATCTGTAAAAAAAATTCTCATGATTTACACGATGATGATGATGGTGGTGGTGGTAATGGTTGTGATGGTGATAATGAGATAAACAAGAAATGGAGCTGTCAGAAGATGGCAAATCTGACTTACTCAGCTCTCTTTAAGTGCTTTCAGTGCATCCTGGACCTTCATGACAGCCACAGTAGCTCAGTTGATGGAGCATCAGACTCTCAACCCAAGGGTCGTGGGTTTGATACACACTCCTCTGCGTGTCCTTGGGAAAGGCACTTAGCTCCCATTTCCTCTACACGATATAGCCAACAATGTGCTAAAAGCGTTGTTAAAACCAACAAAAACAAAACAAAATCAAATTTGATTCATGGACCTCAAGTGTTCTAAGCTACATACACCAGACCCCTAATCACTAGCCCTGACCGCTCAGTTTTCTGAAACTATGTATACTAAGGATGTATATTTTCCCCAACAGGTTATGAAAAAACCTGTTTTGGCAAGACAGGTAATTAATATAGAGAATTTGCACATTAAAAAGTAATGAAATAACCTGAAAATTAAAATGAAACCAAAAGATGATTTCAAATAGTAAAATTGTATTGATTTGCCTTGAATCTGATGATTATATGCCAACTAATGGACTCTTTCTCACATGGACCTCCAGCTTTCCTGACAGGACCCCCAATTTCTGGAGATTGAGGGTACAGGACTCCCAGTATCACAGGCCTACAGAGTGCTCTGACTTAAACATAAAAGGCATACATTTGCTAATGCCGACACCAACACAGATGATGAAGATAACTGTAACACCAGGGGTATAACATAAAAGGTGTACATTTGCTAATACCAACACCAACACAGATGATGAAGATAACTGTAACACCAGGAGTATAACATAAAAGGTGTACATTTGCTAATGCCAACACCAAAACAGATGATGAAGATAACTGTAACACCAGGGGTATAACATAAAAGGTGTACATTTGCTAATGCCAACACCAACATAGATGATGAAGATAACTGTGACACCAGGGATATAACATAAGCTCTCCTGCACTTAGTGATGGTGTGGTGATGGCAATGAAGATGATGACAATTTGATGAAAATGAAAACAATGACAATTGTGATGACAAGATGGAACACAATATTTTACACATACTGTGTGTAATCTGTCTTCAAACCTGTATTTACTCAAGATACATTATGAAAAAAACATAAGAGTTTTACAATTATTAAAATTGGTTTCTAATGATATCTCATCAATTTTTATCAATTCTTTAATCTCTGAACAATTTATTCCATTTAATTGTGATAGGAAATTCCATATGTTGCCTAAAAATACCTTTAATTACTAGCAACGCAAGTACTGTGTTCAATAAATTTTTAAAAATACTTTCCATGTTGGACAATTCTAAAAATACCAACAATAAATGGTAGACCATAAAAAAAGTGTACATCCTGACAGAATCAGACCTGTGTCTACAGTGGTACGAATCAAGTGCTCTACCCCTTGATTTTTCTGTCCATACCCAGAAGGTTTAACACATACCTGGTTTTTGTTTAACAACATTAGGGTGACTTGGTGATGGTCCCATCCTGCCTGTGGATTCATAAGAAACAATTTCTCTTGGCAACTTTGATCCATGACCTTTAAGTTTGTCTGAAAATAAGATTATGTAGGAATAAAAACGTATCATATTAAAAGGTCTAAGAAAACAATGTATATAAATATCTCTTGCTTGGGATCAGGCTTCCCATTAGGATTCCAATGTTTATTTCAGAGTGTGGAATTGTGACATTTTCACATATATTCCATTATCTGTCACCATAAGGTCACAATTAGGTTTCTACCAACAGCAATGTTTACAGATCACTGAGACAGTTTAGAAGAAAAAGCAAATAGTGAAAATTGGGATTCTAACTCTAATTCTAATTAGGGTTCTAACTGGGATTAGAACAGACTGTTATAAGAGACAACATATTTGACAGGATTATTGCTATTCAAATAGCCCACAAGGATAGTGTTTTCAATCCGAGTTTTCACTATATTGCTATTCAAATAGCCCACAAGGATAGTGTTTTTAATCCGAGTTTTCACTATATTGCTATTCAAATAGCCCACAAGGATAGTGTTTTCAATCCGAGTTTTCACTATATTGCTATTCAAATAGCCCACAAGGATAGTGTTTTCAATCTGAGTTTTCACTAAAGTTCTTCTTATGTAAGAACAATCTGCACTATATCAAAATCTCAGCAGGAGAAAAAAATGTTGCAAGCTGAATGGAAATATGTTCTAAATATGATACTTCAAACATCAAAGATGCGGATGATTATAAAGTCAGACGTCATTGTACTCATATTAAATCCTGATTATTATTTTTTACATTTATCCATAATGCATCCAATATGCAAAACTCAAGATAGTTTACAGTCAAAAATAAGTCCCAAAAATTTGGTCTCCTCCATAACAGGGATAAGAGAAATGTTAAGATGGAGTCTTGGGTCATCATGAACTTAATGTAATCAGAATAAAGTTTAAGATTTCAAAAATTTGAACGCATTTTTCTTCTATTTCTGAACTCTGTTTATTCATATCTGTAGTTAATGTTCAACAGTATGCATCAACAGTATGCATACTCTTTGACCTACAGCAGATACAAAAGTCATTGATGTATAATGATCAGTCAGTTTTTGGATTAAGGCATTCCACTATGTCGTTAATTTTTATGCTAAAATGGGTTAGTGACACTATGATGCCCTGAGGTACACTCATATCCTGAGGATAGCTTTCTGAAAGGGTGGTACATACGTAACTCTGCCATGTTTATTTTTTTAAAAATTGGATATAAAGATAGGTAGGCAGTCCCTTAGACCTAGGTTGATAGGTCATTCATTATGCTGTACTTTCGTGTAGTGTCAAAAGCTTTCTAAAGGCCAAAAAAGATGGCTAATATATGTTCACTTTTTGTATGAAAGCTTCTCTAATTAATTTTTCAAGTCGAACAAGATGGTCAATTGTGTTTCTCTGGCATCTGAATTCCCATTGAAAGTCTGATAGTAGTTTACTGGATTCCAGATACCAGAGAAGTCTCTCATGTATCATTCACTCCATGGTCTTGCAAATACAGTTTGTTAGTGCTCTGGGATGATAATCTGAATGGTTGGTATTGTCCTTTCCAGGTCTGGGAACTGGTATCACTTTTGCTTCTTGCCACTGCATTTAAAAGTCGACAATTTCCCAAATTTTATTGAACATATTTTAGTAGTGAATTGAGAGCTGTATCAGGTAAGTGTTTCAGAAGTTGGTGTGGATATCATCAAGTCTTGCTGAAATATGGGCTCAATTAAAACAGTCTTGTAGTTCTCTGAGAGTGAAAGGTTTATTGTAATCTTTAGTGTTAGCAGATTTAAAATGTAAAGGAAACTTTTCTTTCAGGTTTTTTGACACAGCAGAAGTACTCAGAACAGTTCTCTAGGAAGAATTTGGAGAAAAAACGTTTGACCATTGTGTTTGAAACACTGCGGGTAAAAGAATCTGAATTGCAGTTGCTTGCTGTGTCTTTGTTTTATTCCTAGCAATACTGTACTTTAAAAATACAAAGAAACATATAAATTCAGATTGACTTATTCAGCTTTTCATTTGTTTTTTTCATTTGCCTCATGATTGAAGTTTTATATTTTTGAGAAACAACAGAGAGGATCTGAATGGGACAGAGCAGCATTCTTTAAAGTCATATTTTATTGTTCAGCAAACCTGAATTTATCTTATGACATAAATGATGCAGTAACTATAATAAAGACTAGTAGATAACTGATTAATTTACAAATAAAATATAATAAAAGAATAAAATCTTTTATACTCAATTCTGTTATGTGACTCTTTTGCCAGTTTATCTATGGGGGATATTCATGACTTCTGAAATAAAACTAGTTCATACCTGAAGAATAATGATAAGCTTGAGGTATATTTATGCAAATTTTATTGACATGATCTTTCTTCATGTTATGACAATATTAATTTCAAAATAAAAGTAAAATAGACATATCCTCCATGTCAAACTAAACTGTATACAAATTATATAGAGCTTCATGTTATGGTCAGGTGCTTAGATGGTATACTGACTGACTGACACACAATACAACACAGTTTCATTCTCACAATTGGAGTGACTTTTTTTCAGAAAAATTTCCACTGTTCACTTTAACTTAATGACAGGTTTAATTTTGCAATGAAACTTGGATCATGTTTAAGCTGAATCATAAGTTATGCATATTCACTCTTGACTCCCAGGGGCCAGTTTGTATCCTTTTTTTAAAATTGAATCTTAATATGCAACTTTATGGCATAAACATTATAAAAATAAGTTTGTATCAGTTTAAATTTTGATAATAATGTATGCTTTGGCCTAATAAATGAAAACTACACAAAAAAGTTTAAAAATCTTCGCATGTTCTTTTATCATTTTTCAATATGCTGTTTCCATGGCAACTATTAAGTGATCACAAAACTAAGGTCAGAAATGAAATAAAACAACCTTGTACATGTAAATTTGAAAGGTGGCAAAAAATCTAGTCCTCTGCAGTCAACAATGTCTGAGAAACAGAATTAAACTAAAACTTTAACCAAGGTAGTGTGATGAATGGAGAAATAGACAAGGGTAACGCTATATACTTCTTCCGCATCTGTGGGCATTGTGGGCAGGGCAATTAGGCAAATTTGGGTCAACAGGAATAATTTCTTACAGTAAATTTTTGTTATGACGAGTTATGTAATCTACATGTATATTTTGGGGTCCAAGCTATCTTTTTCAAACTTAGTTTAATTACAGCACAGGTTTACTCTACCTACTCCTTCTGTAAAAATATCCCTTTGCATAGATCCAAATGATTCATGTCAAAAACATTGCATAGATCCAAATGATGTATGCCAAAACATTGCATAGATCCAAATGATGTATGCCAAAACAATGCATAGATCCAAATGATGTATGCCAAAATGATCCAAATTTTGAGTCTTTAGTGTAATGACAAACCTTTACAGAAACAAAGAAACTGCCCCTGTAAATTTGCTTGGGACTGAAGAAAATCCTTCCCTTGAACAGACCCCAGCTGGGTGGCAGAATCGTCATGAATACTGGCTGTCAAGACAACTGATTCCTCTCCTGTGTCTGACAGTTTCTGCAACTGTAAAAATATGAAAATGTAAATAGAATCTGTTTTTAATTTGTCTTGAATCGTAATTTTTTGGTTTCTTGCAAGGGTAAGTACCATAATTTTCTATGGGGCCAGCCTAATATATTTGTCAAAACCTGGACGATGGACTTAGTCTCTGACATGGCCAGTCATAATGGAGTCGAACCATTGAAAATTGAGAATACTGCATTTCACTTTTCATGAGGATGCAGGGAATAATAGTACAATGAGTCATTCACTGAAACCATTCTATTTACCTTCTCAAGGAAATAACTTCATCATATATTCATTCAGTGAGTATATCACTTTAAAAAAAAAAAGGAAATATCCATTCAAGCTCAAAAGCCATCATCAGAAAATAATTTTCTATTCTCCATTGTGGGTAGTACTAGAATTCATAACTGCTCAGGTAGCGGTCACAGACCGACAGTAGGAATGATTTTCAATGGCGACTATTTCAAATAATACTATCAATTTGTGTGCATTTTATATTATTTTTAATTTACAAGCATGCAGATGTAGTTGTTTCTTTAATTTGTTGGATTAATTAGTTTAAACATATTTTATTGTCACAATATGATACAATGGGATTGGGCTCAAGTTCTAACAACTTAAATTAGCCCTCTCCCTATACAAGTATTGCAACATGACAACAGTGACCAATAATGAAAAATGATTGGAGAGAGAGAGACAGCATTTGCAATTTGAATAAGTTATTGAAATCATCCAGTATCAGTTATATATTTGCGTACATGTCGTAGAACTCTATATTTTTCATTTGCATTGCCCTTTTCCCAAAGCAGTAAATCTAAGCTAAAAGCTGAAAATGGCACTGAGAGTAATTTTCTCATCGACTTGGTTCATTGCTGACTATACTTGGGACATAACATGAAGAAATGCATGGTGGTTTTTATCCCACCGCAGGAACAAAAAGGGGTGTCAACAAGTTGAGCGCAGTGAAGATCAGTTTTTAATGAACTTACATTATGTCGCAATCTAGTATGGTTAATTTCTAGGACTTGAGGACTAAAACTAGGCATTTTACTGGATTTGATATTTGGACATAAACACTTTTTCAAAGCGCTGTAAGACATGCTACATTGTGTATCCTGTTCAAGATTCTTCCACAAGGCCACTGTTGAGGGTATAAAAGATGATGGTAGAATTTAGCCTTAAATTGCAAATGACTATATTATTTGAATGTCGAAGGTTATAATTTGTTGTATGGACATGGGGGTAGGGAGTAATTCAATCAGATAGTCCAGAGTTTGCCTCGTTTTAATGTTATAATGTCAATAATTTTTGTCTCTTTCATCTAGATTGCAGACTTTCCCACCCAGTTTCAAAATAGAGAGATTGCCTACTAGTGTATTTTGGAAGTCCACATTGAGAAGAAGGTAAAATAATATTATTGCTCTCAAGTAAGGCTGTCACGTTTACAAAAGCACGACTGCTGGAACACAAAACAATTCTGTTTAAATGCGATGAATATACTTGCGTGCCAGAACTGTCACTATGTGCCAAATCTGAGTTGTTTTCATTAAGGGTATTTATGGGAAAAGCCAAGTCTTCATAACTAAGACCAAATTTTCCACAATAATTAGATTACTTGATAACATTATTTACCTGTGTACCTTAGCTTTTGCTTAAATTTTGACAGAACAAAGACCATTACATGTATCAAGAAACTTCAGCAAGATGAGGTGTATTACATAATTCGGATGGACTCATTGCTCTAATGATTCCATAAATGACAAAAATGTTATCAAGATTAAAGCAAGAATCAAACTTAAACTTCCATATCCAGCTGTTTTGAATCTATTCTGGTACGTAAATTTCCATAAGCATCAGTTGTACATGTAGACCAAAAGTTGTGTATTAGACAACTGTTGAAATACTTCACACCACCAAAATATTACTGAATCTGTAGACAAATTCAAAAACGTGCAAATTCAGTCATATAGAATTTACAAGCGAACAATTACAGACATTTTCTTAATTTTCTCTTTCAATATTCATGAATAATTCGGATATATGCAAGTCAGCTTGCATTAATGCCTATGCAAAAATGATATGCGTGGCATAACTCTTTTCCCACCAGTATAGACAGCTACTTGACTCTTCTGCCAAGCATTGTGGTCATCTCAAAAGTTACTTGCAGTATAATTGCACAGCAAACAGGAACACATTTGGACATTGTTGTTTTTCCTGGCACTTTGTACAAGAGGTTCGGGTCACAATCGTTTGATACCCTCCCCATGAACCATACTGCGTGGTCGGAACTCATGCACATTCCTCACAGCTAGTTTATCAATATATCGTTGGCACTTCCCATTAATTATACAGTGTTATAGTGGTGACTTAAATGTGGTAATTGACTGTTGGGTGAGTACTTTTTTTGCCAGAGACCACATGCTAACTTTTAAGGGACTTGTGTATATGTTTCAAATGGTTGGTCATTACACAGGTTCTACCCTAGTGTAGGAAACCACTGTAGAGCACAGATTATAGCACAAATGTGCAGATTCAGTAACCTAGAATTTACAAGCAATATTTAGCTTTCTGTTTGCTGCTGGCATCAACAACTGTGAAATACTTCCATCCTGGAGATTGTTTGCCATGCTTACTTTCAACCATTTTGAATATTGATTTTTAATTGTAAAAAAGATATTTATTTGCTTAAGTCATCATGGAAAGTACATAAGATCGAACAAGACATACAGAGGACAATAAGCATAAGCCTATTTTGACTACAATATTTACTTTTATAATATGGCTCATGTGAGTAATGAATGCATAAGAATGCAAACAATGAAAAATGCTAATGAGGTATTAAAAGAAAATTGTACATACAATATTGTAATAATGTCAAACACTAATTTATCAGCATTTACAGCAGAAACATATTACTGTATACTTGCAAAACAACGTATGAGAAAGGGAGCCGTGGTGGCTCAGTGGTTAGTGTACCGGACTCACGACCGAAAGGGTGCGAGTTCGAATCCTACCATCGGACCAGCCAGGGTCAGCTACCATGGCGTGTCTTTAGGCAAGGCACTTTACTCCAATCGCCTCAACACTAAATAACCTACTTGTGTAGCTGTGCCATAAAACACCAAACCAAACCAAACCAAAAGAAAAACAAATGAGAAAAAAAGAAAGAAACAAATGGAAGGTTTTGTAAATGTTTACTGGGCCAACACCAAATGAACTCGTTTATACATGAGAGTACACAAAACTAATAAATAAAGAAATAAAAATCTGATCAATAATTAAAAATTTGATAAATTATATGTAGTTAGAAAAGTAATTCAAATGTACAGATGGATTCAGTAGTAAGTTATTTAATGGTTCCAAATAAAAGTCTCCAAGTTTGTTTATTTTTCTTCAAAATGTCGTCTTTTTTTTTCTTTAATAAAAATAACCCCAATGAATACCAATGCCTGAGAAACAGAAAGTCAGTGTGAAAGTTAGGAATCCCCTGTGCCGGTCCAGATTTTTTTTAATATCTTTATATTTTTTTCTTCTTCAGGTTTGTACTGCACAATGAAAGCACAGTAGTACAGTAGAGACAAGGAACCAGTCTATCCTTCATAGCCAATATGGCAACTGTAGCCAAGTTTCCAATCATGTGTGCAATACAAATTGCACATATCATTGATGTTTGATCAGGTTTTCTTTATTATCATTAAGAAATTGGCAGAAATTGAGAAACACCGATAATCGACTACAAATAAACTTTCTCTGACTTAAATATGTACATGCACCAGGTTTCATTTCTGTATATGAACTGCACGTTTTTGGGCCAATGTTTTGCATGCATTTTTACATGAATGGGAACACTGGATATAACTCTAAAAACACAATGTTAATGCTTGTTCTGCACAAAATAGCTTTTTATTAGTATAATTTTTTTCAAAACCCTTGCATACCATTTGAAAATCTTGTTCTGTTATTAGAGGCTTTATAATTCACCAAATTTATGCTAAATTTTACAGTTGAAGACTTATGAAATTTTTTCACAATGAATATCATAGCAGGGTTAGAAATAAGAAATCAGGGCTGAGCAAATCCCATAGCCCGACGTCCCAGACTATTCATTTTCTAAGTCGGGCAAGTAAAATTTTCGAAGTCGCTAGTCCGGGACAAGGTTTTTTTTCCTATTTTAAAAAAGTCGGGCCAGTCCTTATTTTCGTGCTTTAATCACTATATCTATCTTTATTTGGCCACTCATGCCCTCCGGGTGTACTGAATAGTTTATTCTACCTGTTATTTAATTAAAGGTATTTTACTGACATCAGTGTTGGTTTCCTTTACAAACTGATTAAATGAGAGTAATGATTCTTTCATTTTTAATTGACTATACAGAGGATTAACTTTCACGTGCGATATTATGTTTGAAGCAAAACAATAATGCTAATTAATGAGCTGTCTCTGTTCATATTTAAAAGAGAAAATGTTTGATATGATCACTTAAGAAGTAGTTGTCAAGCAAGCTGATATTTACTATGTGGATAAAATGAGTTTGCTAAATTATTTTCACAAGGAAGGTAATAAGGACGATTCGAAGAAGGAAAATTCTTGTGAAAGTGGAGGGATAAAATGTAAGACTGCTACTGAGTGTGAAAATTCCTTAAACCAAGAGAGTTTAAAAATTCTAATGAACATTTCACCAAATGGACCAGAGCTTGAGGACTTTAACCAAGACACAGCTATCAACTGCTGGCTTAGTGCTGGTGCAGGTGGCACACATGTACATGGACATTTTTTTCAAATCCAGCAGCTAAAACATATATACATGAACCTGAAGAAGCCAAATGTATATCAACCAATGTTTTTGAAAAATTAAATTCTTTTAAGAAATAATTATGTTGTATATTTTTTCATTTGTTTTTTCTATGGATTAAGTACATACATCTCATCAAATCTCAGCATCAAATCTCGGCAAGTGATTACCATTTTGTGACAAGTGAAAAGGAAGATAGGACAAGTGAAGAGTAAGGTGGGACAGTTGAAAAGTAAGGTGGGACGAGTGAAGTTTCTGAAACCACTTGTCCTAGACAAGTGGATGAAAAAAAATTTTGCTCAGCCCTGGAAATAGAAAGTAATAAATTTGGTACCCAAATGTTTCATTTTTCTCCTGTTATTAAAACTCAGTAGCAATAATTGCTACCAAAGGAATCTGTGACATGTGATCCTAGACCTGTAGTAAACAGATTAGGTTTAACCAAAACAAAACTAACAAAGCAAATTTAGCTCAAAGACAGAGAAAAAATGCACTGTGAAATCTGCATAACAAGTACACACATACCTTTAAGTATTTCATGCATACATAGGTGTACAATAAATATATAGTGTCATATGACAAATGTGTACAAAAAATATAGAATGTCATATGACAAATGTGTACAATAAATATATAGTGTCATATGACAAATGTGTACAATAAATATATAGTGTCATATGACAAATGTGTACAATAAATATATAGTGTCATATGACAAATGTGTACAATAAATATATAGTGTCATATGACAAATTTGTACAATAAATATATAGTGTCATATGACAAATGTGTTCATTGGATGAAATATCAGTTCCAAATGATTATTTACTTTGCTTAAATTTTGAATTTTCCTCTTACTATCTTTCCTTCTTTCACAATCATTAGTAATATGCTGTTCAATATGGTTAATTTGTAGCATGCTGTTCAATATGGTTAAGTTGTAGCATGCTGTTCAATATGGTTAATTTGTAGCATGCTGTTCAATATTATTAATTTGTAGTATGCTGTTCAATATTGTTAATTGGTAGCATGCTGTTCAGTATGGTTAATTTGTAGCATGCTGTTCAATATGTTTAATTTGTAGCATGCTGTTCAATATGGTTAATTTGTAGAATGCTGTTCAATATGGTTATTTTGTAGCATGCTGTTAAGTATGGTTAATTTGTAGTATGCTGTTCAATATTGTTAATTTGTAGCATACTGTTCAGTATGGTTAATTGTGCAAAAAAATTAAAACTTTATTTAGTATGATACATTTCAATATCAAAAAGCACACAGCAAAAGTTTAATCTGAAGGAAACCACCTATCCTTGTACATGCTGGAGCCCATTATCAAACAAAGGATTGCAAAGGTGGAAAGCAAATGTGCTACTGCTGTGCTATCCTGGCCCCGTATTAAAAATAAAAATGCATATGACCTTCAATAATTTTAAAAAAGCATATGTGCTTATTATTCAGATTTCACATTACAACTTTTACAACATATTAATTGGAAGAGGGTTTGATTTAGCATGTATAATAGGCCTACAGATCCAGGTCTATGTTGTCTGAATGAAATCATTGACAGAATGAATAGTGTAGACCCTAATCTGCCTGCACATTATTTGATTGTAGATCTGGATCTAAACTGTGACAGTTCAGTATGTATTATATATAAAGAAAGTGGATGGAGTACATTTTCAAGACATACCAAAGTTTGTATCTCATATTTGAGGACTGCCTTGTAGATCTGTCTGTACTCAGTATGTATTATATATAAACAAAGTGATTGTAGATCTGGATCTAAACTGTGACAGTTCAGTATGTATTATATATAAAGAAAGTGGATGGAGTACATTTTCAACACATACCAAAGTTTGTATCTCATATTTGAGGACTGCCTTGTAGATCTGTCTGTACTCAGGCACCTGGAGAATTTCCATGTCCTCAAACCCTGTGTCACTGAAAAACTGCATCCTTACAGTTTGGGTGTGGAAAGTGGATTTCACCAACTATGGACCCATCAATGTATTTACTCTGAAAAATGGAGGACATTTTCAAAACAATATGACAACCAAAAAGACTCGAGAAAAAGGACATAAGGCTTGCAATAAAATGTAATGGCTAATCCAATAAGCAATTGTAATTAAAGGGTTTCTTCCAAGGTTTTTGATTTTGTCCTATTTACTATAGTATTTAAAATGTCCAAATGCATGTTTTATTTTGCAGAAAGTCCTATCGTCAAGCACCTATTCGTTTTCTATAAAATAGGTCAAAATAAGCTTGCCCGCTTCATATGATTAATTTATGTAAATCTTCAGAAACTGAGCGTGTGTGACGTTAAAGGTGGGATACTGACAGCAGCATGCGACCGCTGAGGTGGGAAGTTTATGCTGGATGCATGATACAATGATACACTGTAGTTTTAGGAGGAAAAATGCCAACATACTCTGCTGCATATAACCTCTCAAAGTTGACGTGTACACAAGTCACATGATATGACCTCTCATAGTTGATGGAAACTTATGTCATCCAAGACCTTTTGATGCTGTTATGTCAGCAAATGCGTAGAGAGGATTAAAAATCAGTGCTAGTGAGATATATCCTTAGCAGGTTTGATTTAATTTTAAGACGCACTGAAATCATATGATGATTTGCTTTTGAATTTTTAACTCTTAGGTTAATGATCAAATGGAACTTAAGTTCTAAACCAAGTGATTTTCTTTCACTAATACTTGCCCAGAAATTAAAATAATGTCTACAAAATCACCACCTCGAAGATATGTACTATTTTTTGGGGTATCAAATACCTTTTAAAAATAAGCATGAAGTTACGTTTTTGGATATCAGAAGTTCATATTTTAATACTGCAGATGTTAAATGTGTTTCATAAATGTTTTAGAACCCATACTGACCTATGCACGGTTGACTGAAATAATTTATGTGTAAACTATAGGGTGTGGTGTTACTTGAGAAAAGACAAATTTTTAAAAAGTATGGCATGACAACCCTGTTAGACTAAGTTACGTAATATTTTCTATTTATGTAAACATGATAGCTAGGGTTCATTTTAACATTTCGCTTTTATTCAAATTTTACCTTTCTTCATGCATTATCAAGTTTTGACCAAACATGCAATTACTAGCTGCACTAAAATAAAAGTCTTATTTAAAACTGAATCTTTTTATAGTCTAGCATTCTATTCATCGGAAAGAAATGCAACATTTAGCTTTTCATGATACAATAATTTATGTAAGAAGTAATATCAACAAAATAAATAAATAAAACAGAGAATCTTTACAGTAACCATTATACAAGAACCATCTGCATATAAGGGTAAAGGTCCATAGGTCCCATTTATACATAAATAAAAAACATGTATAAAAGATGACATGCTTATCAAGACCACTTCCAGATTGTCCTCAGAGTAGTCTTTGCTGACAGATTTGACTATACCTTTTTAAAGGATCTATATTTCACTATGGATTTTCAATGATTTTATCTGATTTATTTTGAGGAAAATCAATACAATATGACAAAATCTCAATTGCTTGGTCGACCTGACATAATGTGATAGATCGGCAGTTAGCCAATGAATTGAAGTTGATTAACGTATCACTGAGACGGCCAAGATTAAATTGGGCTAATAGCTTGAGTGAGTCATCTTGGCGTATACCATCTGGCTCTAAGATGAAAAAGATTTCAGATTGTGAAAGCTATTAAAATGGAATGTATTTAATAACCGTCTAATGCATATTTATGAGCTCAATTTCACAGTCAAAGATTTACTTTAATGCATTTCCTTCTTTGATTCTATCTTGGTTGAAAAATTACAGAACCGTCTAATGGATATTTATGAGCTCAATTTCACAGTCAACGATTTTCTGTAATACATTTTTTTCTTTGATTCTATCCTGGTTGAAAAATTATTTAACAAAATTATTAGTGGAAGTCTTGTCATATGTGCATAAATTGTAAAGTATTATATATTCCATATGCCTACGTGAGCAAACACTTGTAAGAATAGGAACAAATACCTGCATACTAAGATGATTTTCCAAATCATCTGTAATATGAAAATCTTCATATTTACACCCATCTCAGATTAATCATATTGAAGGTAAACATAGGCGTGTGCATGTGTGTGTGAGAGAGAGAGAAGATACCATAACTTGGGGCTTGGGTGAGACAGAAATAAATGAATAAATATAAAATATATTAAGTTCCATGACTTTACAGATATACATCATTTTTATTTGCTACCACATAATTGTATATACCTTTCTGCATATTGGTGTTCCATTACTGTACACCAGCGTTATCATATATATTAATGTCAATAGAGGAACAACAACAACAACAAAAACAAATTATAAAAAAAAAAAAAAAATTTTAAATTCATCAACATCCATAATTTCTATATTGTTCGTGTATAATGCCTATTTTCCATGACTGTAATTCCGGGTCCATTACTGTATTTCCTCTCCATTACTGTACAAAAATATTTTAAATCAAAACATTGAAAAATAAAAACAATGAATAAAAAGTCTCCAAACTGGAGACAGAAATAAATAAATATAATTATGCTTAGTTAAATGACTATACGTCGCGTTTAAATTTTTTACCATAGTATAGTATACCTTACTGTATACTGAAGTGGTGTTCCATTACTTTACACTAGCGCCATCAATTTTCATATTGTTGTCAATGGATAAACAACAACAATAACAACAAAATTTATGCAACAAAATCAATACTGTGTGTGCAGAATGGTTAATTTCTTGCTCCATTAGTTTAATTTCTTTTATGTTACTGTATTTCATCTCCACTACTGTACACTACTGTGTTTAGGTACAATACCCCATCTTATCCACGAGCTTCAAAGCTGGCAAAATCGAGTTCGTTCGACAATGACTCAAGCTGGATTTCTGAGGGATCAAAATGTCAGTCCATACTCCAAACTGCTATGTTTATTTCCAAAATTACTAAATTCAGGCATAAAATGTTCACAACAAGGCTAACTAGCCAATGCTTCAGGTGTCCCATCGTTGAAGTCAGAGTCACATGACCGAGAAACTCATTAACGTTCGGAACAGTCGAAGGATCTCGTATACTTTAGTCGTTTTTCTGACACCTACATGGATACGGGCAGCTGTAAACATTCGAGATGTAATTGACTACATGTTTAATCCTGAATATCAACAAAAAAGCTAACTTTTAAAAACCACAGAAGAAACCCTTTAAGTTTGTTCTTTTAGGCACTGAATAAGTCCTATGCTCAAAAGTCATTCAGGGGAAAGAGTCAATGGATTTCCAAAATTAGATATATAACTGGGTTCTCACTAGGATGTTAAAACTCGGAGTCCCGGACTCTCAATCTGGAAAAAGTTGGAGTCCCAGTTCATAAAATTAAAGTTCAACTCAAAACGTTTGGAGGACCAAGAATAATTATTCCAAACAGTATTGTATTGTAAATGCAATGTAATTTTCTTACACAAGCAGACCTGCCAAGCCTGAAAAGACATTCTCATTAAGACAGTCAATTTTTTCCATAAATTAGACCAATTTTCAGTAAGGTATACCAAAATATCATGTACTGGTACTGCTATTGTTCTCTTGGAAAACATGCACTTGAAAAGTTTAGAAGTGTGGTCTGATGCAGTGTGGAAACATTATGTTAAACAAAAAGTTTGTCAAGCACATTTCAGCCTTAATGAGTTCCAGTTCAGTTTCAGAAAGTGCAGTTCCAAACAATATGGTGGTCAATGACTTCTAGATCTCTCAACTCAGTGTAGTCTTCATCTCTTTTTGTAATTCACATCACAGTGGCAATCATATCTCCCACCATGAGCAATACTCCAATCGACATGACATGATGTCCAATAAATGTAATTGTCACCTTTCCTGAATTTTCTCCAAGCACAGCCAAGCATCTGAATATTTTTTTATACTTCTGTCTGGATTATTTGGACATTTTAAGAGGCTGATCTTTTTTGGTTGTACTTCTGTGCTGATTGTTTGGAAATTTTAAAAGGCTGATTGTCCACGTCTTTAACATCTTTTCATTTCTGGACAATATTTCCAGACACTGTTAAATGTAACAGCAAAAGCTTTATAACATGGTCATTTTGCATGAACAACATGGGTATATTAATATGTCAAAGGTACTCCATGTAAAATTAGTCTGGTTCCCTGACCAACTCCAGAGTCTACTGTAATATGAAAACCAGATCCAGACTAAATCCAGGCAAGCCAACATCTGAAAATCATAGTTTCATAATTTTTGTTATTGTTCTGTAAGTTCTTAATTAATTTCAAATTATCCAGCATGTTAAAGACAATAAAACTGACATGTATGTAAAAAGTATACATTTTAATTATTTCATGAATTTCTGTCTGCACAACATTGCGATAACATCAGGCATGAGGAAGTGAGCCCAGGTGACATATTCCCATATCTAAAATTAAAAGTGCCTGGCACCACTCCATGTCATAAGACACTACCCATACAATAAACAGTTCTGCCATTCCAATTTAAATTCAAACACTTGGTAGAGTGGTAGAATCATTCCAGTGATATATCATACATTGGCAATTGGAGTAATGTGCCTTGCCAGGGAATTCGCCACAACAGCCAAAATGGGCTGATCCAATTGTTGGATTTAAATCCACACACTTTTGGTTGCAAGTCTGACTAGCGAACCACTGAGCCAATGCAGCTCCTAGGATCATTCCAAATATTGGCAACTTCATGGCATGCTTAATTCTCTACAGCTTTGACACCTAAGTTTTAGATTACCTTCAATTAGTCTTACTTGCATACCTTCTTCCAACTATTTGCAATAGTAGAAATAGAGATCATTGTTGTATCTTTTCCTGTTTATATTCCTGTATAGTGAGTGAAATATATTAAAATAGCATAGCACAGAACTTAAAACATTTGCAAGCAAAGCGCTTTAAAAGAGACAGTATTAAAAACTGAATGAAGTGTTTAGAAGTATAAAATGAAGCACAGTTAGAATCAAAACATGCTAAGAGGCAAATGAAGTCTAAAATCTCAAACAAAATAATTTAAAAATGAATATCTAGGAACATTAAAATAGGTAAAAACATCCTATTTTCATGGTATTTAATTAGCAAATTAAAATTTCAACATTTATATATGCAGGAAAATTAAAATTGATTGGATTCACACAGGGCTAACATAACAGTACATATAAATGTAAGACAGGTTAACATATTATAGCTTCTTTTGCACCGAATGAAGATGATACTACAAGGTTAAAACTCTAAATAACTTATATCTTACCCCTATGGAGCCACACAATTTCAGTATTTATTTTTTTGCCCAGATGCTTTGGTCAAAATTGCTTGCTCTTTCAGCATGATGTACCCTTTTAAGCAGACCATCTATAACTAACATGCACCGTGTCAATAACATGTACAAATAATGATAAATCAGGGAGGTGGTGTAATACACAAAAGACCACTATACCATTAAATAGAGGTCAGCAACTTGTACATCTTTTCTTAAAAGCTACACGAGTTTTGGTCAAAGACAACAAATATGCCTGCATCAACTCCAGCATTGTGTGTTTCAAAGTGCAAACTTAAGATATGAAGAATGCCATATTCACAATACTGTACTTTTTAAATACCGCAGAAATAGGCATAACCCGCTAAAACGACATCAATGGTAACAGAAGCATTATTAATACGGGCAACATACTTGGTACCAGACACGCTTCTGACACTCCGTGGTCTCAATTTAAAATACTTTATCAAGGAATATTTTAGAATCACTTGATTTTTGGTTTGGAATACTGTAATTATTTACAAGTTATCGAAAATACGTTACGTCTTTAAGCACGAAATTATGTTACAGAGTACCTGCTAGGATTTTGTTTGTCATAACGGCAGTTAAAACCAAAAAGCAGTGCACTAGCATATCATACTGTTGTACAAACACACTTCTTCTGTCATAAGGATTGGCAAATGAAGGTATAGTTTCACTTACATCGGCAAGCTATTGATTTAAAGCTGTCAATTTCCAACAATTTTCACTCACTAGCCGGAAGTATACCTAATATTGAAATCAAACACACCAGTGGTTTAGTAATCCGGGTTACTGGTTCCAGATCCGGTACAACGGAACAAAACAAACAAGCAAGCAACAATATTTAAATAATATTTAAACGTTTTACAAATCAAATTAAATATAAAAAATATTCAGTTTAAACAAGATACTATCGAGGCTATTTCATATTGCCTTCAAAATGCGAAAGAATTAGCTTTCAAGGGTTTACTTTTACCTTTTTTAGAATATGATTGTACACTCAGGTTTTACGGGATGAAATTCAACAAATCCAAAAGCAAGCAGCCGGTTGTTTTTTTTTTTTTTTTTTTTTTTTTTTTTTGGGGGGGGTTACATCCAATTATGACTATACCCCAGGAAGTATGGCCTTATTGCTGAATAAGTTGCCTTGGAAACCACTAAACCACCACCAGTTCATCGATTCAGTTAATATTAGTTAGTGAAAATGAGTTATATCCATATTAATGTTTATCTGTTTTGTCGTCCCAGATTTCATACGCTGAGTGAAAATGTTGCCGTTTGATGAGAAAGTTACATTTGCTACAATATTAAATGAACGTAGAATTTGGCCTCAATAATTTTCTCTTAAGTGATCATTTTGCTTACGCTTCGCCGTCTCTTATATTGTTCTAAGCTAGTTCTTTCTCTGAGATATGACATTTACTTATTGAATTAAAATGTTATTCATCATCTTCTGTGAACACCAGGTCTTAATTCTCCATACATTAATTTTGCAATCTTATCCATCCCTTCGTAATATTGCTTAATACAATATGTACCTCTGGAAACTAATGGTTTATATTTGTTATGGATTGATTTGACGAACAAACAAAGCCCTGATGGAATGTATTTTGCTTTACAGTCCAAGATATTTCATCATCACAAGTGTTGCGCTCATGACAGTAATCGCCTTTAACGACGAAGTGCTCCGAAGGAACATTGAAATATCGTTATACTGTTCTTGCAAGTTTGCGCTCTGACAATATTATACTTTCGAAATCAAAATAAATAACATACAGAACTTTAAATTGATCGTGAGAGTTTTTTCATTTTGAAACAGAACCAACTTCGTGCATTATATCTGTTGAATTGCTGACATTAAAACAAACTATTTTGTGTGCTGACAATGTTTCTGGTATATAGAAACAAAATTAAAATATTTTTTGTATTTCAACGTAATGATACCTTTCATCTTTGTAGTCATTAGGTCCGCCATAGTGATATATGATTAACATGTCAACATGTCTTTTTCTCTCTATTACAGTTACTCAAACGAATTTAATATACTTTCTCTCAGTTTCCTCTAATTCAGATTTGCTGCCTCCCACTTCCAATATTCCATACTCATTGACGGATATATCAAATTCATTTTCACTTATTTAAAAAAAATGTCCCCCATTTGTAGCAGACGTTGTTTAAACCAATTTCTGTATTTATCTAAATTATATTTTGATCTTCTATTTTTATGATCACTTTTGTTTATTTAACATATATTCCACAGCATGAAAGAAACTATTCAAATACACGTTTTACGTTAACTCAAACGTTTATGTTCTACTCTATTCAGTCAAATCTATGTAGGAGCTTCCTCTGAGCGGTTGATATCTATATATGTGATATCTTAAATATTCAATCCTGTCAAATATCCATCTTGTACTTTCGCGTTTTTCCTGTCCATATAAAATGTTGAATATACGTTGAATGACATTATTCATTTCACCCCTATTTACTATAGCTAGAGGCTTGTTTGTCCTGTGCTAAATATTTCTGTGATCAACTTATTGTATTTTCTGGGTAGCTTTGTTCATATGTCTAATTGTTATGTCTCATTGTACTTGCACTGAACCAAATTACCGAATTTTTCTACTGGTGATTTTCTTCAAATGTGATGCAATATCATTTAAAAATCTTGATTGCAACTATTGTAAAATCTATACTCATCGACATTTCTGTTAAATGAATCTCTGAGTATTTTCATTATGAGTTAGTTTAAATTATTTTTATATTTACTTTTTAATTCTTTTCTAGTTATAAAACGTATCACAGGTAGTTGTAATTGTTTCTCACTTTTTTGGTATTGGTAAATGAGGTATCGAAGTTTTTATTTTGATTCTATTCAAGTAGAGCTATTTAAATATATAATTATCTGTTTTGTATTTAATTTTTTTAATAACTAATTTGTATTTTATTTTACGTCAATATGTTATGTGAACAAGTATATCACTGTTTAATGTGTACTGTGACGTAACAGGCAAGTAGAAATCATCTTACGATTCTAACTTGTAGTTAGCATCAATCTTTCTGTGAACTATGACGTAGCAAGCAAGTCCAAATCATCTCATGACTTTTTGTGTATTGTTTGAATGCTTTTCTGTGTGATTTGACCTAAAATTCAAATCAAAATCACCTTATGAATTTAATTTTATGTTTTACATCACTTTTTCTGTGTGTTGCGACGTAGAAGCAAGTCGAAACCATTTTATGATTTTACGTTGTGCATTATGTCATTGCGGTGTAAAATATTTCACCACGAACACTTCACCCAAGTGCCTCCACAACTTTCTAATTGTTACTTACATATCATCATATAGTAAGTAATTCAAGTCCGAAGCTAACATTTTACGATGCCTATTAACCTTTTTTGTACATCAACAATATATAATTGTCATTGTTTGTTGTGTATGTAGTGTCAGCTCAAATACATTAGACCTTATGGGGTTTATATTGGGGTCAATTCAAAACAGATTTATTGCAATTTTCATTATTAATGTTAGCAGCTAAAATTAGGGACGACACGAAAGCAAATAAGAGTTTTCAAACATTCTAGCTGCAGTTAGATATATCCAACGATCATAATTGCTTTAGCAAAAATACACCAGACACTCTTTATTGCTGAATACAAGACACTGTCATATGGTCATACAGTCTGATGCGTGCATCAACCTTTATCACTTGTGTTAAAATCCATAAAAGTATATTGTGGTTGTAACGATTACACCGGCGAAGCAGACGAAATATAGCATGGTACAGAATTTGCAGTTGGTTAATTAATTTTTAGCACAGATCTTCAGATTTTAATCCAATTATAAGAGTGAAAGAAGAGACAAATATTTAAATTGAATTGATAACATAAAGGGGAAGCACAATAAAAACTGCAATATTTCACTAGCTTCCTCCCTTAGTACATTTTTAATATACCAATTTTATTTTTTTTTATATCATTATTCATCTATTAATAAATACACAATTCACTATTTGTAAACACTGCGATGAGAATAGTTGTTTGTGCTTTGCAGTATTTCTCGAATAAATCTGTATGTCCAACTCATTACAAACTGTCGACGAACACACAACAGTACGTGATATTCAAGCGGGTAAAGCCTCGCCTCGTGCTTTCTTTGTTATGATAATTTTATCACATGCAATGTTATCAAAAGGCCAGCCCAGGTTGGTTGCCTCGGTATGTCCTTGTGAAAGGCATTTAGCTCACATCTCCTCGGCATGATATAACCAAATAATGTCTTAACAGTGCCGTTAAAACCAAGAAAAACAACAACAACAAAAGTTATCAAGAGCTATGTATTTCAGTAGAAAAGAACAATAGGCAGATTAAGCACGTGCTTAGGGCACCAGCAAAGCAGGGGCAAAAAAAAAAAAAAAAAAAAAAAGAAGAGAAATTACGTTTTTTTTCTTCTTTTGAATTTCATATGGGGGAGGGGGGACCATACTCTTTTCAGTGCTTAGGTCATCTAAAGGTCTTAATCCGCCTGCGTATTCCACATTACATAGATGCTGGGCGTGGTTTACGGTTTTTACAGTTTTTACTGCGAAAATGTCAAAATCTACAAAATTGTTATTTGCTTAGCGACGCAAGTTTACGTTTAAGATGCGACCTTTTTAAGATGTTGGAGATATTCGTCATACCTGAACTAACTTTGCCACTTACACTTTTCTATCAAATTACCTTCATAGTTTAAAAAATGTTGATATTTCGAACACACCTCATAATAACACAAAAAGTATTATAAAAGTACGTTTACGTTTACATTGTTACTTTCCGTAAGAATAGTTTTCTTTACGTTCTTTTGACTTCATTTTCGGTTCCTATACGTTATCTTTTCCGTTGATTTAATTCGTTTCCGGTAAATTTTCTTTTTATTTTCGCTTATTTACTTCCTTTTTCTGAAATTAGGTATATTTTTCTTAAGCCATTCCCCTTCGAAGCCCCCAAGTGTGACATAATTTACTTACAGTAGCTTCGAGGTAAATCCTAGGCAATTTAACAAGCTTTAATAATAAAGCAGGCCCCATTTAAACAAGGATTAACTCAATACAACGTCTTTATCCAATCACTCAAAGGAATTATGTAGAAAAAAAAAATAGTATTGTAATCTTAATGAAAACTCCTGTAGGAGCCCCAACCTCTCACACATCATATGATTTTACAATATAAAACGATTTACATAACGCCGTCTTTTGATGAAGGTGACGCAGTAAAACTTCTAAACAGTCGCCCCTTTGTAACCCACCCCTCTGCAGACTGGCAAAATACATCGTTCACAGTAAGGCCATTCTAATCTTAAATTAAGCTGCTCATAAAACTAAAGAAAACAAGAAACAAAAAGCAAAAACAACTGTTGTTCCCAACAGTCAAGAGACCAAATATAACCTTTTCTTCTTTTTTTTTTTTAATTCCCTGACGGTGTTCGGTTTATCAAAGTTTGGATATGAGGGTTATCACTGGCCATGGGCGATACCAATAAATAATGGGTTGTTTCTTTTCCTACATAACGGCGTTGACATAAAATCTTTGCGGGATAATCCTAGCAACAACCAACAGGTCTTGTTTTACAAGTGTAACGTGTCCATCTTTTGTATAATGTGTTTGTATGTAGCATTGTTTGCATATATTTAACATAAATGTTATTTGCGCTTTTTGTACTATATGTCTTTATGTGACTTACCGTATATTTATATCTTGTATCGTAATTTGTATGAATTACATGTTGATTTTATCAGGGACTGTATATATCACAGATTATACCCAGAATATACTAGTACTATTCAATTGGAAATAATTCTGAAAGACTTTAATAGGTCATCATTGGATAGGTCGACATATTTGCATGTTTTATTTGCCAAGTTATTACACATTGTTTAATCTGTTTTTGTATATAATGACTAGGTACAAGTTATTACACATTGTTTAATCTGTTTTTGTATACAATGACTAGGTACAAGTTATTACACATTGTTTAATCTGTTTTTGTATACAATGACTAGGTACATGTTATTACACATTGTTTAATCTGTTTTTGTATACAATGACTAGGTACATGTTATTACACATTGTTTAATCTGTTTTTGTATACAATGACTAGGTACATGTTATTATTGTAAATTGTATTATGGTCTAAGAATAAGAACATTTTTTAAAATTTATATTTTTAAATTCGTACAATTTAAAAAAATAGTTCATCCTGGTGAATGAAATTTGTATATATTTATAATAACTTCAAATGTTAGTATGCAGTGGCGAGGCGGGGGTGGGGTGGTGACGATTGCCCCCGAGTAACAGGCGAAGGGGGGGGGGGCGTTGTCGGAAGCTTTTATCTTTTTTTTGCAGCAAAAATTGTCATAGTATTTCACCTCACCTTAGTGTAACGGGAGTTTAGATGGGGGAGGGGGAGGATGGAGGTTGGCAACTGACATAAAAACCGTTCTCTGTCAAAGTAGGGGCGCCACTAAAGAACAATGACCCCAGGCGCCTCGGTAGGGTTGCCACTAAAGATCATTGCCCCCGGGCGCCTCGAACCCTCGCGCCTCCACTGTTACTATGTCTTATTATTGTAAACATACTTCATAAAATTGTCCTTTAATATTATGTTGATATTGATGTTTAATATTATGTTGATATTGATGTTTAATATTATGTTGATATTGATGTTTAATATTATGTTGATAATTCCAGGATTAATACTATTACTAAATACAAATACAGCTACATTTGCCAAATTATTTATCTGAAATGAAATTATCTTCAGTCAAATTATATCTTTATTTCAATTCAGTGAAATTATTTCTTACATTAAACAAACTCACTTTTTGTTTATTTCACTTGAATAAGAAACAAAATGTCACTTCGGTGTAAAATTTTAATGTATGTATGTTAAAACGACTGGCCAGACTATTTCTCCACATTCGCAAGTAATAACGTATAGTTGTATTATTCTTTCTTCCCCTTTCTAACAAAATAATAAGCTTGTTCTCACTTGCACACGTTACCATAATCAACAATAATATATCATTCACAACGCAAATTGTGGAGCAATACCAATCGTATACTATAAGCTGAAAAACTTGCATCACTCTATGTAGGGCACGAAAGGGTCACAAGACAGATATCTATTTTTAGCATCAAACCAATACCGCGTATCTTTTCCCGTACAGTGACGAGAACAACATCATGGCGGAGTGACCGGTTGAAAAGCAAATTTGTAGAGATTTAAAAATCTGAAACTTTTCATTGCACTGGCGACTGGTCGTTTGAAACTGACAGGATGGTTTTCGAATCCGTTGTTGTTGATTTACTCAACAAAGTATTGGGCGACTATGTAGAGAATTTGGATAAATCCCAACTCAAGCTTGGGATATGGGGAGGTGAGATTTGCATATCAGGCTGCAGATGTTGAATGAAAAAATGTGGATTCGGGTGAATGGTCGTGTTGGGTTATCCTTCATTTGTTATGAATTACTTGATTATATAGACTGAATGTTTTATTTTCTACATGTAACATTATGAGATAAGGTTTCATTTCTCACGCAGTTTTAGGATGGGAGGGTGAAAAGAAAAGTTTAATTTTCACGGTATTGTACATAGACCGCAAAATGCGTCCTCATAGCGATTTGTTATTATTCAGATAACCATCGGGGGGAAAAAAAAAAAAAATGGGGACATGTATGTATCGCTTACGTTTTTGTGCGTTACCTGTTAGATGTTGAAGATATAGAGGAATTTTATCTTGTAAAATACTTCTTTTTATGATCTGTTAAAACTATTCATAACTGACGATTGCATTCCCATTTCTAATGCTGAATAGTTTTCTGTTTGTAAATATATTGAAAAGAATCATATTTTTCAGATAAATGTGTACTGTCTTTTCACTCGTAACACTTTGTTCAGGTTTTGAGTGATACATTTTATATTTAAATTCATTCTTATATGTGTACATAATACGTAATAGATACATAATAGAACTATATATACTTTTTCAGTCTTCTTCAATATTATATCCACATCATGACATTTATTGTGGTTTCTTTTCTCTTTTTATTTATTTACAAATACCTAGTGCACGTTGTTAGTGTCTGGTTTGGGGTTTACCTAGTCTCTTCTTTGGTTTGACTTGTTTGCCAGGTTTAATCTACAAACTAGTAATTTCTTGATAATATAATATTCTGAGCGATTTAAAAAAGATTGTTACTTTTACCAAATTCACTTTTGGCCTGCTAAGACAAAACATATATTGCAGAAACAAATTATTTGACAGTAAGTTTCATTTATTGAATTTTATTTATTTATTTATTTCAATTATTTTGTTGCAGGAAAGAACTTACTAGTACACATATACAAACTTGCTTTATATTGTCAGTTGGAAGTGCATTCAGTTTGATACTTTATACCATACGGGGCTAATAAATTTGTTTTTCAACCACTCATCCAGGACACGTGGTTTCAGAAAATTCACTTGTCCCACCTATGATTTCACTTGTCCCAAAATTTCAATCTCTTGCCTAGATTCAATGATATGTATGCTTTACAGTCCATAGAAAAGACAAAAGAAATAATGTACAACATATTAATTTCTTCAAAGGGCTTTATTTTTTTCTATTGGCAAGGTATCTTATATACACTATTTCTTGCTCCAATATAGTAGCATCATTATCTCCATCACCAAGAATGGAAAGGAATTTAATGGAATTCAGACTTTCCCGAACTTCTCCTGTCAAAACTTGATCAATTAACAGAAGAAAGTCTCTTGCCCTGAGTCTGTGTTTATATTTAACAATGTTCTTCTCCTGGAGTGCACACAGCATTTACATATCAGAAAATGGTTTTCCATATTGGCCTAGGATGTAGCCTGTGTTAAATTGAGCTCTCATTTTATTTGTTGTCTCATTTATTTTTAAAATGGCCTTTCCTAGTGGAGTGTTATGCCAGCTAGTGTCATGCATAAGAGATTGAAAATGGTCACGAGACTTGCTTGATTAAATCCTGAATTTGTCTGTGGCAGCCTTACATTTTATCCTTCCCCTTTCACCTGAATTTTCCTTCTCTAAATCTTCCTTATCATCTTCCTTGAGAAAATAATTTAGTGAACTCATTTTATCCAAATAGAAAAGATCACCTCATTTGATAACTACTTATACTAACGTGATAATAATGTACATTTTGTCGTTTAAATGCAAATAAAGATGGCTCCTTAATTAGTGTAGTTGTCTTGCTTCAGATGCAATATTGCACGTTGAAGTTTATCCTCTGTATAATCAAAAATAAAATTAAATAAAGACTCGTTACTGTCATTTCATCAGTTCATGAAGGAAATGGACACTTATGGCGGTAAAATGCTTTTCATTAATTTCATTGCATTGACTCGGTCGATTGAAATCAAAGGGTGATCTGCTTGTGAGTATCTGGGTTGAGTAAACACACTGTAACAAGGTCGTTTAAAACACCAATCATACCAGATTTGTTTTGTTTGAAGTGTTTTGGTTGGCTGATAATTTGGTCGCTTAGCCCAACAAGCAGTCAAGCAGTAATGGAACTTGCGCACATGCAACAGTTATCAATGACCACTTATTATGAATCAGTAAATGACGAGAGGTAGATTCAAGCATTCAGTATGCTCAGAGGGCATGAATGGCCAGATAAAGGTAGATAAAATGATTAAAGTATGATTATGAGTGCGTGTCTGACTTGTTTTAAAATAGGAAAAAAAAGCACTTGTCCAGACTCACATTTTGGAAACTTTTACTTGTCCAACTTCTAAAATGAATAGTCCAGATGTCAGGCTATGGGATTTGATCAGCCCCGCTATACCAATATTTTATTTCCTTTATACCGTTGAGTACCTTATAATTTACACTATCCCACTGTACCTTGTCTTTCAATTGAAAACATGAAATGCATTTCAAAATCTGTCTGCTAATGATCTGTACAGCATTAGATTATGTGCTATATTGTTTGTGGTTGACCCTTTGTCTAAATGTTTTAAGTCCAGGTTGTATATAGTTTCAGTACATACATAACAGGGTTCAGAAAAACCACTCATCCTCACTTCCTGGCCAGGTAAAAGTTGGCTGTGCAGAGTAAAACTTGACTACTTATTTGTCCCTGGGTTGAGTAGATGCAGATTTGTACCATGAGAATAAATCTGTGTGCATTTTCTACCTTTAACAAGCATTGAAGTTCAACAGTGTTTAACATCTGTTTTGCATCAATCATAGATTACTTTTGCCAACTTGTCAGTCTTGAACATGCTGCAAAGGAAGCCAATTTTATTTTGTAGACATGAACCCAATGCAGTGGAAGCTGACTTAATTTGTAAAAGTTACCATACACAAACTTTTATATGAAAAGGGGCAAAATCATGAAAATGTGATGTTCGTAGTGAAGACAGCAGGTTTAAACCCTTTATGATACATGCATTGTAGATACTAACTCGAGAAATTAAAGTTTCGCAACTAGTCTGCAATTTCTTAATGGTATTCTTCCCATTTGTACTAACACTTTTAATAATCTTGGCATCATTTTAATGTGGAGAAACTTGCCTTTTTTAAAGAGTTATCACACACCTTTATGAATTAGACATGTGAGATGTAAAGGGCAGAGAATGTAATTTTTTTCCATCTGTCCAGGTCATCAGTGTTTTTAAGACTATGGAACTTTATTGATACATGGTTATCTCCACAGTGAAGATGCCAGCATATATTACTTTAAATATGTAATTACGTTTCACAAAAAAATGTTGCTAACCTCAATTCAAAAGAAGTATTTTAAGTGTCTCCTTTGATTCCCACCAACTTAACACAATACCCAGCCATTGTAATCTATTTAGAAAGCACATAATATCGAGACAATAGCCAAGTGGTCATAATTTTTGGGGGATCACAACATAATAGCCTTACAATTCTATTTGGCCAGTCAGAAGTTTTCTCTTTGAAAGGTGCTAATGCAGTATTTCCCAACCTTTTTTTTTGCTTTTTGCTGCTACCCAAAATTTACCACCAACAGTGCCTCCTGACCCTCAGGCTTATGATATGATTTCTTCTGATGACCCTTTTCAACCCTTCAGAGGATCCCCTGCAACCCTGATTTGGGTCTTGACCTGATGTTGGAACCACTGTGGTAATGATTAGCTGTCCATAAATGAATGTTGGACTAAAATGGATTGCTTGGTACATGAATGTTGGACTAAAATGGATTGCTTGGTACATGGATGTTGGACTAAAATGGATTGCTTGGTACATGGATGTTGGACTAAAATGGATTGCTTGGTACATGGATGTTGGACTAAAATGGATTGCTTGGTACATGGATGTTGGACTAAAATGGATTGCTTGGTACATGGATGTTGGACTAAAATGGATTGCTTGGTACATGGATGTTGGACTAAAATGGATTGCTTGGTACATGGATGTTGGATTAAAATGGATTGCTTGGTACATGGATGTTGGATTAAAATGGATTGCTTGGTACATGGATGTTGGACTAAATGGATTGCTTGGTACATGGATGTTGGATTAAAATGGATTGCTTGGTACATGGATGTTGGACTAAAATGGATTGCTTGGTACATGGATGTTGGACTAAAATGGATTGCTTGGTACATGGATGTTGGACTAAATGGATTGCTTGGTACATGGATGTTGGATTAAAATGGATTGCTTGGTACATGGATGTTGGACTAAAATGGATTGCTTGGTACATGGATGTTGGACTAAAATGGATTGCTTGGTACATGGATGTTGGACTAAATGGATTGCTTGGTACATGGATGTTGGACTAAAATGGATTGCTTGGTACATGGATGTTGGACTAAAATGGATTGATTGGTACATGGATGTTGGATTAAAATGGATTGCTTGGTACATGGATGTTGGATTAAAATGGATTGCTTGGTACATGGATGTTGGACTAAAATGGATTGCTTGGTACATGGATGTTGGACTAAAATGGATTGCTTGGTACATGGATGTTGGACTAAATGTATTGCTTGGTACATGGATGTTGGATTAAAATGGATTGCTTGGTACATGGATGTTGGACTAAAATGGATTGCTTGGTACATGGATGTTGGACTAAAATGGATTGCTTGGTACATGGATGTTGGACTAAATGGATTGCTTGGTACATGGATGTTGGACTAAAATGGATTGCTTGGTACATGGATGTTGGACTAAAATGGATTGATTGGTACATGGATGTTGGATTAAAATGGATTGCTTGGTACATGGATGTTGGATTAAAATGGATTGCTTGGTACATGGATGTTGGACTAAAATGGATTGCTTGGTACATGGATGTTGGACTAAAATGGATTGCTTGGTACATGGATGTTGGACTAAATGGATTGCTTGGTACATGGATGTTGGATTAAAATGGATTGCTTGGTACATGGATGTTGGACTAAAATGGATTGCTTGGTACATGGATGTTGGACTAAAATGGATTGCTTGGTACATGGATTTTGGACTAAATGGATTGCTTGGTACATGGATGTTGGACTAAAATGGATTGCTTGGTACATGGATGTTGGACTAAAATGGATTGATTGGTACATGGATGTTGGATTAAAATGGATTGCTTGGTACATGGATGTTGGATTAAAATGGATTGCTTGGTACAAAAGTTGGTAGAAATTGTGGAGACTATTGGAATTTAGTAACTTAGTAACATTTTCTTGTGAAAAGTAATTCCACTGTACAAATAAAGCTTCAGTCTTGACAATACCATTGACCTGGCCTGAGTGTAACACTGACCAGACGAAAAATCATGAACTTTTGACATTTTCTGGCTATTAACTTCTCACAGGTCTAACTTGTAAGATGAGTGATAGCTCATTGTAAAGGAAAATTTCTCCACATTAAAAGCCAGTTTACTAAAAAGTGTGACTGTAAACATGAATCCCGTTAAAAAATGACGTTTCTTGAATTGCAACCTTGTCTGTTATTATATATTAATGTCATGGGGTCATGTATTACAGAGGTTTTAAACCTGCCATCTTTACTCCAAACATAATATTGTCATGATTCTTCCCCATTTTTGTACCAAACTTGCATCAGGTAGTAAATGATGACAGGGACAAGTACCTTTTGCAATTCACTCATCCAAGGCTTTGACAATTGTTCCTGAACCCTGTATAACGTATAGTCCTGTGGTAAGGCTTGGATAGTGCATTCATACTTTTTAATGGTTGCTTTTTACAACAGGTACTTCTTTGCCCTGCTTTACATAACGCAAGACTTGTGAATACTTCTTCCAGCGTGATGCTGACAGTGAAGATTTGAGAAGGGGGAGGGGTTTAAGTTTTTTAATTTTCAGTCAAATCACAAGTCTATAATTTCGCATATTACTTTATGTTGTATAGAAAAATCAATGGTCAAACAAACCATTTGATCCTACAAATGATCTAAACACTTTGATAAATGAGTCAAAAACCACAAATGACCTAAAAACTTTGATGAATGGGTCAAAACTACAAATGACCTAAAAGCTTTAATGAATGGTTCAAAAACTACAAATGACATAAAAACTTTGAGGAATGGGTCAAAAACTTGTGTATGCAGTTCAGTGCTAAAGCAATCCTATGTGATGAATCAATGTAGCAAGTCGTACCAATTCTGTGTTTTAGGAGATCGTGCCGTTCGATATGGGTCAATTGTTTAGGACCCGTAGTATGTCTGTGATATAGAAAAGGTGCATCCTCAAGCAACTCGGTTTAGCTGTGGTGATCATATGGATGTGGACTGTGCAACTGCCCTCTTATAAAGTCGATGCTGCATAAACAGACTTGTATTCCTCTACAAAGTGGTTGGGGTCTTTTAATACCGGATACAAAATACGTTGATTTTCTAAAACCTTTTCAACCAAATTGTATTATTAGCCCAAAACAGTTCAGAGATTTTAAAGCAGAAATATTGTAGAAAAAGCATACTTCTGCAAATAGTATAGCATTTTATATTGTATAATCAGTTTAAAAATCTTTCTTTGTGAGAACAGCAGTAGATGGGAACAATGTAGACAAGAAAAATGTGTATGCAGAAACAGTGGAAGACTTAAATAAATGAATTCTCCACTCTAATAAATACCTCTCACACCCACCCACACTACTTACCCCCCCCCCCCCCCCCCCCCCCCCCCCCCCCCATTGCACTGTGCCAGATGGCCTTGTATCATAATAAAACATAAACAGAAACACCCAAACAACTAGGGTGAATCAATTTTCTGGTCATTATGCTAAAACACAACCAAGACCATTAGACAGAGAGGTCAGTCCCATTTTGAGTTGTCTTTAAAGTTTTTTTTTCAAGACAAAAGAAAAAGCAAAAAAAGAAAAGAATTTGAATTAAGTGTCTTCAGATGAATATTGTATAATACTAATCAAGTTTAATACAAATTCATTACCTGTGTGTATAAGAATGACCTGGACTATAGAATATATTGATAAAAGCCCAAACATGGAAACATGGTATTAGAAGCAAAAACCACTTCACATTGCTCTGGAATTTTTTTTTTTACATACTTTGAAACAACACTTTTCAGTATTTAGAAGTGGGATTGTAGTTTTCAACTATGCATGTATACCAGTAGTTTTAACAGATTGCAAAAAAAAAAAATGAGGTACAACAGGCTCCTCTGTTAAAGTATTTTCTGTTCAGTTTGCAACTATGCTATATGAAATGTGCACCAGAAGTGCAACTTTTGCAGTTAACTTTTTAAAAATATCTTTTTCTTACAGTTTCTTTCCTTCAGAAACATTGTTGTTAGTTCCACTATGTCAGCTTTTGCTATTTATTCAGTGGAACACCTCAGTTCCCTTGACGAGTCTCCGATGTCTTGATTCTGTGTATTTTTTTTCCTTCTGATTACATTTTTTTATATCTATGTTTCAGTTGTACATGTTGATCATCAAAATACACAAAATACACACTTCATAGTTAATTTCACTGTCGCTGATTGCTTTGCACATACTGTATGTACTCACGTATAATCCAGGTCCAAATGCAAACAACATAGACCCTAATCTGCCATGGCATAATGCGCCAGCAGAGCAGGGTCTATGTTGTGTATTATACTGATTAGTCCTTACAAACTGCATAGACCCAGATTTGCCGGCGCATTATGCGATGGCAGATCTGCGACTATGCAGTCTGCAGTTGGTATCGGCTTATATGCGAGTATATATGGTAATTCATTGAGTGTTCAACTTAATAATGGCAGATGTTGCTATTTCATCATGTTTTAAAAGTTTGCTGTAGATAAATATTTCCTTGAAAGCTTTTGCAAGAAATTCTATTAATATCCAATACTGTTGTCGTCATCCTCATATAACGTTGTACCAAATGTAGGTTGCAACGTTTACCAAAATTTCTAAACATGTTCATGGTATTCAATAATGGAAATGATGTCATTTAATTTAACTAATTCGAAACTTGACCTTTCCACAGATCTGCAAGTTAGGCTTACAGCTGATAGCTATTTATATGTAAGCCCTTAACGATGTGCGTGTCATATGTCACTGAACTTGTGATTTTATCATATGTAGTACGTCTTTTACATCTTATTATGACAGGATTCAGTATTTAAGACGTGTCCTTGTTGAATATATCGGACAGTTTAGGTAAAACATCGTTAGAATCATACTACTTGGTATATGTACATGATGAGAAAATAGATAATGCAACTGGATATACTGTCTGGACATCAGCGTATGATGCTTTTGTAGGATATGCAATGACTAAGAACTGTGCAGTGACTTACAAACTTGAAATGGTGTTTCTTTAAAATAAAATATTACACATACGTGGTTTTGTTAATGAATATATCTTTCAAAAGTAAATAATGTAGTTTAAAGAAATTTTGGCCAAAAATTGTGATAGCAGTTGTTAAGAATTTATTTTGTTATCTTTTAAACCAGATTAATTGAGTGGATACTTGATGAAATAAAGAATTTTGGATGGATAATATTATTCTGATGACATTGAATCCCTATTAACATATCATGTTTGTTTACCATTATTGATTTTCTTTTTCTGTTGTCTTTGCAGGAGATGTGGTTCTACAAGAACTAGATTTAAAGGAGAGTGCCTTGGTAAGTTCCTAGTTTGACATTTTATTTGTGCTCAGCAGTATCTCTCTGTAAATCTGTGGGATCTGTTCACCTTTGCAACATAACATTTCTTAAAAAAATTGTGTATAAGCAAATTTCAATAATTTGTGAAGGCTTATTCTTCTGAGTAAAATTGGAAACGGGGCCTGGATTACCCAGTTACTGTGTACTTGCTTTACACCTATCTGTCATTAGTTTGATAACCAGATCTGGCATGTTCAAAAGTCAGCATTTGGTCATTCAAAGTTTGTATTTCAGTTTCCTCCATTTATGATGATTGTCTTGAGCTGTTGAAAGTTTAGTTGTCAGGAGATGAAAAATCTATTAAAAAAATTCCCCCGTGTTGGGCAAGTGCCAGACATTTTTATTTGCCCAGAATTAAGTCTTACTTAACCAGTTATTATGTAAATAAATTTGTTTGTCTATGGGAGATTTTTTCAAAGATTCTTTGATGTCTGTCTGTTTGCTTTGTGTAGATCTGGGAGTATTATATGACTATCAGTACCATACTCAACATAATACTTGGACATACCTTAAGAAGTGCACCATGTCCCCACTATGCTTCAAAAATTAAGATTTTACACGCGTTTAATTCAGCATGACCCTAGAAAGTGAAGAGCTCAGAACATATCCAAAGCGAGTTCTTATAGTATGTAAATATGCGTGATTAGAACATCATTGTGAGTTTATAATGACGAACTTTAACCTTACGAAATTTACCCAAATAATATGTTAAAGAGATTAATGGTCGAATACAGTTTTTTTAATTTAAAGTTTTTTGAATACCACTTTCTTTTTGTGACTCATTTCTTATATATATTCATAAAATTCTCTCTTTACCCATGAAGTTTTAAAACAAATCTTCAGTACACAAGTCTATGTTGGTGTTTTCATGCATAGTTATTCCCATATTGTCTTGCACTTAATTTGTGTGGGATTTCATTTTTTTGCATTAATCATGGAAAATGCAAACAACGCCCAAAAATTAAACAGCTGACACCAATTTATACATTAATCCTATAACATAGGATGCCACACATTGATATCAACATGTAACATATTACAGTCTGATTGTTACTGTTATATATTACAGTCTGATTGTTACTGTTACATATTACAGTCTGATTGTTACTGTTACTTTTTATTGGATGTCATGTGTGATTGTATTCCCCAGAAAATAAAAATGAAAATAGTAGTATAAGAAATGAAAATATTGAAAGTTGGAAATGCGAAGTCTAATGTAATTGGAGCCAGCAACAATGTGTTGTACCTCACTCAACTTTGCGATTTTATCATTTGATTGACGTCTTTTACCTCTTATTATGACAATTTTCAGTTTGCAAGATATGTCTTTGTTGTATGCATATATATATATATATATATATATATATATATATATATATATATATATATAATTTAGGCAAAACATTAAAAACTTTAAACAGTGTTTCTTTAAAATAAAATCTTACTAGTCAAGGTTATGTTTGTTAACATGTTTTTCAGTTGTAAATAATGTGATATAATTAAATATCAACCTAATGTGTAATGTTATATAATGTACAACCTAATGTGTAGTGTTGTGTAATGTGCAACCTAATGTGTAATGTTATGTAATGTACAACCAATTTTTGTCAACTTTGGCTCTTTCCTAGTGATGTCACATTCAGTGCAAAAAACATCCATACTTTAAGAAAAGAATCAAGAGAAAAATCCTACCAAACAGGCCTTGTAAACAGAGATGTGGAAATATACAGGTAGTTCCAGATTCACTGACAGTCATGTGTATGTCTGTTGATCTGCTTACTAAACTTAGCCATTTGTGAAGAGAGGTTTCATTATTGGGTGTTGCACCTGGAGTCCCTCAGAGGAGGTCAAAGGTCAAATGTACAAAAACTTCAGTAACAATGACATTTACAAATATTTTTCAACCCAACTTTATATATGCAGCCATAGCTGCAAGATGCATCATACATGTGATAGATTTTGCATTATGATCCCTGGGCCACTGTCTGGGGGTTGGTGGGAGTGCTTAGGGGTGGGGGGAAGAGGGCTTTGCAATAAATAATTGCAATATGAAGTGAAAAGTGGGGTATTTGCAGTGCCGAGCCATTGCTGTTGTATTAGTTTCACTTGATTTTAGTTCTTAGCAGTTGAGAATCACTTAGATGTTAGTTTCCAGGGCTGAGTAAATCCCATAGCCAGACATCCCCGACTATTCATTTTCAAAGTCAGGCAAGTACAATTTTCCAAGTTGCTAGTCCGGGACAACTGCTTTTTGCCTATATTAAAAAAGTTGGGCAAGTGCCTATTTTCATGCCATATCTATCTTTGTCTGGTCCTCAGGGCATACTGAATGCTTGATTCTACCCCTCTCTCCATGTATTTATTTACATCCAGTTTCACACCTACTGGTGGTCATAGGTAACTCTTGAATGTGCGAATATTATATTACTGCTTGACTGCATATTGGGCGAGCGACTAAATTATTGGACAGTCTAAACACATGACACAAAACAAAGCCAGAATGATTAATTAGCAGTGTTTTAAATGGCTTCCTTGTATTGTGTTTACTTAAACCAGATCCTCTTGATTTTAATCCAGCGAATCAATCCAATTAAATGAATGAATGAATGAAAGGCACTTTACTGACATTAGTGTTGGATCCCTTTATGAACTGATTTTTAATTGATTATACAGAGGATTAATTTCCACGTCCGATATTGCGTTTGAAGTGAAACAATTACGCTAATTAAGGAGCTATCTCTGTTCATATTTAAAGGACAAAATATATGTTATGATCACTTTAGAAGTAGTTGTCAAGAAAGGTGATATTTACTATGCAGATAAAATCAGTTTACTAAATTATTTTGTCAAGGAAGTTAATAAGGAAGAGTCGGAGAAAGAAAATTAATGTGAAATAGGATGGGTAAAATGTAAGACTGTCACTGAGTGTGAGGTAACGATTTCTCCAAAAAGACACAAGCCAGACTCTGTGGCAACAAAAAATGCCAAAATAGACACTACTAAAAGACCGAGAAATTTTCAGCCACATTGGGTTGATATTTATCCCTGGCTTGAATTCATTGACTCAGAAGCAAAAATGTTTTTCAGTAATTGCAAACAATATCCTAAACTGGCACAGGTTGGAAATTCAACCAGTGTATATGTCACTGGAACTGACAAATTAAGGATTAAACCAAGCAAGTCTCATGACAGTTCTAGACCTCACAAGGTCTGTGCAGTTAGTGAAAGTCTGAATTCCAGTAAATTCCTTTCCATTCTTGCTGATGGAAGTACTGATGCTACCATATTGGAGCAAGAAATAGTGCATATAAGATACCTGGACAATGGAAAACTGAAAACCTCTGATGTAACAAAATGATAATGTCAACCTATGTTTTTGAAAAATTAAATTAATTTAAGAAATAAATATGTTGTAGATTATTTAGTATGTTGTTTGTATGGATTAAAGTGCAAACATCTCGTCAAATCTTGACAAGTGATTTAAATTTGGGACAAGTGAAAAGATAGGTGGAACAAGTGAATTTTCTGAAACAACTTGTCCTGGACAAGTGGATGAAAAAAAAAATGTGCTCAGCCCTGGTTTCACATTATTAGTTGGCAACAATGCCAATTTTAACCTAGCCCAGCAAGTATGATGCAGGGAAAATTGTCTTAAAATTGAAAATTTTTTTTGTCTTCATTTTCTGTAAAAAGAAATTGGGTTACTTACATGAAATTTCAGTACCCAGTGATGATTTTTAGTTCTCTGTGCTGGTTTGGCTTGGGAATTGTTGTCTTCCAAGCGTTAACAACTCTATTTTGTGCACTAATATAAAACAGCCTTGTTAGAACATAATTCAGTATAAGGTTGTCTAACTTATAACACGGGTCACTTTAATGGCTTCCATGTCCAATGTTTTAAAGAGGGAACACTATCCAGTAAGTTTAAATGATTTGCAAAATAAAATCAGAATGGCTAACTGAATGTCATTTAGGTTAAATTCATTTTATCATCTTCAACTACTAAGACATCTATGAAATGGGAGATGAATGTACCCAATTTCACTGATATTTTTTTTCATTCTTTTTTTTTTTTAGGATGACTTGGACTTACCAGTGAAAATAAAAGCTGGTCATTTAGGTAAGTGAGGGGATGTTTCTCTTAAAAACTGATATTGCTGACCATTCCGTTTGGCTAGGAAGGGTTGATACGAAATGTTATACAAAGCTGTGATTGTCATGCAGGTGTATCATTGTTGTCTACTGGTATTGAACAAGTTGTGAAAAACCCAACAGCTATTGGCTGAACTTCTGGTGGCGATGAGTTGTAGGCAAATTATTGTCTATACTTGCGTATAAGCTGGGTCCAAATGCAAACATTGTAGACCATGATCTACCGTCGTCAGGGTCTATGTTTTTTGTTCTACTGATTAGTCCTTACAAACTGCATAGACCCAGATCTGCTGGTATATTATGCGATGGCAGATCTGGGTCTATGCAGTTTGCACTTGGTATCGGCTTATACATGAGTATATACAGTAGTCCTCCATTGCTGCTTGTCAAGATGTCAAGCATCACCTGTCAGCTGCTATGTCAGGTAGTATTAGGGATCAGCTTGTCAATAACCAATTTCACATTTTACAAAAAATTATTCTTGCCAAAAGAAAATAAATCTGGTGAATATTTTTGGTGGAAATTAAATAGGGTAAAGTTTTTCCACTAAACAGGGGTGTCTCATGGTGTGACATGAGTTATCATTCGGTGACATTCCATTCCCCAAGCTTTTGCAATCATTGTGTGCAGCCAGTCAATCAGCAACTTCAAATTCAAATAGTCTTGGCTATGGTGAATTCACATTTTATGTTCTTTCGTTAATGACCTAATGTTGAAGTTGTGACAATGTATATCGGCTTTCTGGATGATTATATCCTGAGGCATAGATTGAAATCAGTAAGTACCCTATTTAAGCAAAATCATTAATCAGTTAGGATGGTGATGATATCAGTGCCACTGATGTGTAAAAATGCATTTATCACCCGATAACCAGCACGAAAGAAATCAACACTAATTTGAACATGTAATGAGCGAAGCTCAAAATTGCAATTAAAGTAGCCATAATCCCTTACATCGTTCAAAGACTTTGGGCTATGGTAGATTTGGGGCTTCAATTTGTGATATGGATTGGTCTTTACTGTGTGTGGTGAATGTAAAATTAACACATCACAGTGTTTTATGATGCCAAAGTGGAAGGAACAAATTATAGGACAAGTTTGGATTGAACAATAGAGCACCTGAAATATTAGAATTTAAATCAGACTGTATTTCTGATCAAAAGGGTCTTGCCCTGTGAAAATGAAGTAAGCCAAATTAGTTTAAACGAAACTTCAGACCAGAGTGGACACATGGCAGTTCTGGAATACAGAGATACAATTTTCATGGCCTGAAAATTACTGTTTGTGACCGATCTTTTTGGGTTGTGGACCTGGAATATACACTGTATTACCAGCACTAGCTATTTGGACCTTTAATAGTACTTACTTGTTCCTATAAATTGAATTAAATATGCAGTTTAATCCTTGAAATGTTTGAAAAGAGTCATAAAAGTGCACTGATGCAAGTGGAAATCATTTGTTTGATAGCGAAAGACTGGTATTTTAACATTACCAGAAATCAGTAAAATTTAGCACACAATATGTGGAACACCAGTTTAAGTTTGATCTTTGTTGATCAAACATTTGTCTTTCCTCAACCTCAGCTAAAACCAAACATCTACTATATGAGTTTACCATATTTCTCAGTCAGACTTAGTTGTTTAACCAATGCATGGTTTATGCAGACATAATTTTCAGGCCCTGAATGTTGCTTTGCAAAACATGCATCCAGGCACAAGTGTGCAATTCCTTTACTTTTGAATGTAATGTTTTGAAACTGGAAAACATTAAAAAGCTTGGAGCTGCCACATACCATTTCATTTGTCATAAACATAAGATATGCCTTTGTAGCTGTTGAGTGTTACCATGAATAGAAGTATGCTTTGATAAATTTTGGGTGTTACCATGTGTGCTATGATGAATTTTCTGTTGCTAACAGTGAAAGTGCCCTGACACTTGTGGTATATTTCAATAAAATTAGTTTTTATCATAATTTTGATCTTTCTGTTTTCTCTATTACCAGTATTTCAGCAGTAATAATATAAACAAAAGAACTATTTAGATAAAATATGCTTACTACATTTAAGAGAAATGTGGATTTGGTAGTGGCCAAAAAAAAGACCAACTGGTGAAGACAAAGTTTGGCAAATCAATTGGGAATTTTTTCTTCAAATCCAGACCCAACCCCGGGTAGTATTGTTGAACAGACAGCCAATCAGATTCTGCTAAGTAGTAGCTTCAGATCTCTGATTTAACACTTGCAACTCACAAAATGCAAGTTAATGGTGGAAATGCAGTGTGAGATTTCAAGCTCTTGCATATTTTTGTGGGTGCTAAGTTTTCCAGTGATGTATATCAAATCATTAGTAAAACCCCTTAAAGTTTATAAATTCAGCAAAACACACATGTATAATTCTGAAACGTCAAATGAAGCTTGTTTTGGCATTGATTCCTTTACTTTGAGATGTAACGATGACCATACATATACCTACTGGTAATGCACAGTTGACTTGGGCACAACCATTATATTTTCAAGGGGAAGCAAGGTAGCACCACAATCATTTTATTCACAATTAACTAAATATTTCTGATATTGTCTTCATTTTGGTAAAATATGTTACTATGTCTCCTCTGATGACTGGTGCTGTTCATATTTTTTTTTTATGGCTGATCAGAAAAGTGAAATAGTGGTCCCTAATACCCTCTTGAGGCTGTTTATCTATGAACCTTGCATTGTCTAAGAAAACAAACTTGGATGTGTGTATAAATTAGACTTCAGATATAAACAATACAATAGTGTTTTCCCTTAGGCATTTTACCATAGCTGTCCTGCTGCAATATCGTTTCAGCTCGCAGCGTTTTAGAACCTTCCGCTATGCTATGCGCTTGTGCTTCAACTTTTTTATATTTCCTGCGATCCTTATAAAGTTAATCTGTTAAATAAACATCCTGTCACCTAATTTGAAACCCTGTTTCTCAGATGACACCTGTTCTTACCTCTTCTTGCCCGATACTATGAACTAAATACAAATTTTCTATAACAATTTGAAGGAGAGACTTTGATCATCGTAATGGGGGAGAAACAAAGTACAGCCACAGGGAAGGGAGGGGATGGGTATATCATTCCCATTAAATTCCCATTAGAGGGATTGTGGCGCTTTGAGTCTGCCCAATCCCCACCATCACATATTGGAAAAATCCCACTCCCAAGAAGAGGCAAAATAAATAAAAATAACATGTAACAAAAACAGAAAACCTGCATACTAACGCAAGCCTAACCCAAATAGGTAACAATGTTGTAAACAGAAAAAAATGGTGATATGTTCCTTCAGAAAGAGGTGAGGATGATGAGAGGCTAAGCTATCATGGCACTATGCAAGGTAGAAAGGCTGACATAAGAGGCTCAGAAAATAAGGGCATAATGAAACCATCTACAAGACAAAACAAGAAAATGGGAAAACAGATACCAATATTAACAACTGCAAGTCAAAAACAAACATCGTACAGACATTCAGTACAAGAAGCAACATTTTGTTCTGTACAATACGACAAATAATAAAATCATTTTGTGCTGTGTACACAGATGTCTTTTATTTTTTTTCCTCCTCATAATGAGCATATAGCCTGTGTCTTTTTTTTTTTTCCTCCTCATAACGAGCATATAGCCTGGATCATTTGTTGTCTTGGCTGTTACTCATTGCAAGGAACAAACAATATATCAATAATCCAATAGCTATATGAGTTTATTATGTTTTCTTCAATGAGCATGTGTCAGGATCAGCCTGTGTGTTTTGTCCTGGCTAGCGCTTGGTACAAGAAAACAAATAACTTTATGCATCAAACTTTTAACTTAAAAACATTTTTCCTTTTTGTTATATATTAATAAATAAACAACTTATAACAGATTTGATTGAAGGAAAGGCCAGTCCTGACATATGCACATTTCAAAGGGATCAGTGCACTTTTACAATAGATACAGCACAACTTGCATACATGAAAAGGACACGATATATCAATCCATGATAATGATCACTTAAAACCTTCCAAATGGGTGAGGAAATGAGTCATAAGGTGTAATGCCTGAGTAAGGAAGTACAAGCCTGTTTTGAAATAAAACTTAGGCTCAGGGATAGAACAAATGGAAACCTGGCAACAGGAATCTAAATAAGTATGTCCTGATTAAAAAAAAAAAAAGAGGAACCCCAGTCAAAAATAATGTTTTTTTTTTGACTCCAAATTCTGTTGGATTAAAAAAAAACAAAAAAACCTCAATACCGAATGGGGGTGGGTGGGTGACAAACATATATAAAATTTTTTTTAACTTTAGAATATTTGGGGGGGGGGGGGGTGTCATCTGGAAGACCTCATAGTTGGAGGTCTGGAGGTATCCACACACAAAAATAAATGGACATGCCACCTTTAACAAAACGGAAAATTATCCAGCGCCCAGCCAGTCACATGTTGACCTGGCTACGAAGATCAGAGATTGGTGTCCTCAATGGTGGTTCTGATTCAGATAGCGTTAATTCCCCAAAGAAAGTGCTTAAGAAATGAAGGACAGGGTTCAGCACTGAATGGAAGACTTCCTGTCCTTGGATGGAAATTGCTGGATTGAATGGTAAGTTTTCCATATTGCTAAAGTTTGGTTCAGATTTTCTTAGCTACCAACAGGTGAGATGGGAGTGGGTGGTTGGTGGTAGTGCAATTCCTTGGGTACCATTACAACATAATATTATTTTTTTATAATAATAGCAGTAGTTGTAGTTGCGATTGTTGTCGTTTTTATTAATTTCTGGAAAATGTGACAAGGAATGAAAGGTGCATTTTATCCACGAGTTGCTCTTATATTTAGATAGTATACTCTGTTATGTATGATGTTTATATGGTGTTGTAGGTATTTTGGGAAATTGTAAATGTTTCTTCACTTTGATGTTTGCTTGGATCTTAATGTTTATCAGGAAAAACATGTTTAACTAGTGTCCTTGAATTAGGTTGTTTTGATCAATATGTTTTCTCAATTTGAAGGTCAAGGTTGATTTTTGTTTACAAGTAAAAATTCCATTAAGATGACTCATGTTCTAGAACATTCTGTCATGTGACCAATCTTTATATATACCATGTTTGGTGGACATTTATTCAGTTTTGACATTACCATCAGTCTTGTAAAGAGCTATTACAGTTGTGAAAATTCATTCCAAATTCTAAGAGAGGAATTATTTTAAATATTCATTGGATTATAACAGTGCTCATAAACTTTTGGATTTTGGATTTTTAATTAATGATTTTGGAATTTAACTGAACTTATTCAGAGATTTTGGAATACTTCATTTTGACATCAGCACATCAAGATTTCTAGTACATCAGGACTTTGGAGACCATTAGCACATCATAACATTCAAGGACACAGCCGTGAATTCGGAACATTCTATATTTAGGACTTGTGATTAGAACGATCATTCTTATTGGATTATTAGGATTTCAAAACACATTACTGTAAGTGACTTTTTGATTTTTCATTTTAATTATCTAGTAATAAATTGCTTGTTGATTTTTTACTTGATTTGTTGGTTTCACTTTCTTTCTGTTACATTTTTCTTAGACCATAGAGTCGTAACAGAAATTGGGGGCTCGTCGTTCCGGGATTGAATTTCTTTAAAGCATATTAGAGATATTAAATTTATCTTTGAAATTCATATTGATTTTTTCTCTGAATTTTTTTTGTCTTTGGCAAAGATTTTTAAATAGAGAAATTTTTTTGTGTGAAACCAACAAGCATTTACAATGGCATCTAATGTTCAGAATTTCATTTCAAAACCTACCCAGGAGGGGTTAGAGTGCATGAGAAAGGATGAGTTGCTCGAGCTTGCCAGAAAATACAGTCTATCTGAGGCAAAAGTATCATTGACAAAACAGGAAATAAAGATTATTTTAGTTCAGTATTTAGTAGGAAAGGGAATTTTTGAAAATAGTGCTTTAAGTTTGAAGAGAAAGCCTGTATCTGGTTCTGACAGGAAATTAAGGGAATTAGAGTTAAAGAACCAGATGGATTTAGAGTTGGCAAAGCTTCAGATACAGATGGAGAGAGAGAAGGAAGAGAGGCAGATACAAATGCAGAAAGAAGAGAGGCAGATACAGATGGAGAGAGAGAAGGAAGAGAGGCAGATACAAATGCAGAAAGAAGAGAGGCAGATACAGATGGAGAGAGAGAAGGAAGAGAGGCAGATACAAATGCAGAAAGAAGAGAGGCAGATACAAATGCAGATGCAAAGAGTGGAAAGGGAAATGCAATTTAAATTAAGAGAATTAGAACTGGCAAACAGAGCACACTCCACTCCTTTAAAAACAAGTTCAGGTTTTGATGTTACTAGATATATTAGGTTAGTACCCCCTTTTCAGGAAAAAGAAGTAGATAAATACTTTCTTCATTTCGAAAAAATAGCTGAAAACTTGAAATGGCCCAGAGAGCATTGGACTTTGTTATTACAAAGTGTACTTATTGGCAAAGCTCGTGAAGTCTACACTTCACTGTCAGTACAACAAAGCACTGTTTATGATGTGGTTAAGGAGTACATCTTGAAAGCTTATGAGTTGGTACAAGAGGCATATCGACAAAGGTTTAGGAATTGTAGAAAAGAAACTGGACAAACTCATGTCGAATTTGCAAGGGATAAAGAACAACTATTTGATAGGTGGTGCTCAGCCAGGAAAGTTGATCAAGGTTATGATAACCTCCGACAGCTCGTATTAATTGAAGAGTTCAAGAGGTGCATCCATAGTGATGTTAAAACCTACCTTGACGAGCGGAATGTGGAAACTTTGGAAAATGCTGCTCGTATGGCTGATGATTATTCCTTGACTCACAAAATTTCATTTGGTAATAAATCGTCCTCTCAGCAGTTTTCTGGTAAAAAACCATTTCAATCTCATTCGAGTACTTCCAAATTTCACAACAGCACAACTGTTAAGAATCAAACATCTGATAAGACTGATCAGAAATCCTTATCTCTTCCTACGTGCACTTATTGTAAAAAGAAAGGGCACGTTATTTCTGATTGCTTCAAGTTGAAAAATAAGCAACAGAGAAAAGACAGAACTTTTCCAAATGCTCTTATTTCTACGAGGTCAAGGTCACGGTCTTGTATTGAAAGCAATACATTTGTTGGGTCAAACAAACCCCAGTCTGATTCTATTTTGGAGGCTTATGAACCATTCATGTCAGAAGGTTCTATATCACTTATTGGTGATTCTGCCAAACCTATCCCAATTAAAATATTAAGGGACACTGGAGCTTCTCAGAGTCTTTTATTGTCAGGTACTTTGCCTTTGTCTGAGGAGTCTTCTTCAAGTGAAAGTGTTCTTGTTCAGGGAGTAGAGTGCGGCTTTGTAAGTGTTCCTCTCCATTGTGTAAATTTGGCATCAGACTTAGTTTCTGGACCTGTGACTGTTGGGGCAGTGACTTCTTTACCCATAGAGGGTGTTCATTTATTACTAGGCAATGACCTAGCTGGAGATAAGGTTGTGGTTAATCCACTTGTAACTGACAAGCCTTGTTTGGATCAGAAAGTTGATCCTGTCGAAACTGAAATCCCTGATTTGTACCCTGCTTGTGCAGTTACTAGAGCTATGGCAAAAAGAGCTCTTGAGAGTGATGTTGATCAGGATATTATTCCTTTAGCTGACACATGTATTGGTCAGTCTTTTGATAAGGTCACTTTTTCCTCAGGTATTGATCAATCAAATGGTATTGATCACAGTGATCCTCTTTTGGCAACTCATTCTCTTTGTTCTAATCAGGATGACAAACGACAATCCCTTGTCGTTGAACAGGAGCAAGATCCCGAGATATCTTGTTTGTTTCAGAGGGCTATTAGTGAAACTGAAGCCACACAAGTTCCAGTGTGTTACTTTGTGAAAAATGGGGTCCTTATGAGGAAATGGAGACCACCTGATGTACCCGCTGGTGACGAGTGGTCAGTGAGCTATCAAATTGTTGTTTCTAAGTCATATCGACAGGAAATTCTTAATTTAGCCCATGAAACTCCTTTGGCTGGTCATTTAGGAGTCCGTAAGACTTATCACAAGATCTTAAATCATTTTTATTGGCCGAAACTCAAAAGTGATGTTTCTAAATACTGCAGATCTTGTCACACTTGTCAAATGGTAGGAAAACCCAATCAGAAGATACCTAAGGCTCATCTGCAACCTATTCCTGCATTTGATGAACCATTTAGTAGAATAATAGTAGACTGTGTTGGTCCTTTACCTAAAACCAAGTTAGGCAACCAATACTTGTTGACCATCATGTGTGCATCTACAAGATTTCCAGAGGCAATTCCTCTGAGAAATATAAAAACTAAAACTATTGTGAAAGCTTTGGTGAAGTTTTTTACACTTGTTGGCCTTCCCAAATCTGTCCAGTCGGATCAAGGGTCAAATTTTTATGTCTGGAATTTTCCAACAAGTTATGCATGAATTAGGCATCCAACAGTTTAAATCTTCTGCCTATCACCCTGAAAGTCAAGGTGCTTTGGAAAGATTTCATCAAACTTTGAAGAATATGATTTGATCATATTGCTTTGATACAGAAAAGGATTGGGATGAGGGTGTTCATTTGTTGTTGTTTGCTGTTAGGGAATCAGTTCAAGAGTCGTTGGGTTTTAGTCCCTTTGAACTAGTTTTTGGTCATACTGTCCGTGGACCATTGAAATTATTGAAAGAGAAACTTCTTTCAAATGAAGATTCAAAGATTAATCTTCTTGATTATGTCTCTGATTTCAAATACAAGTTGTCAAAGGCCTGTGAAGTAGCAAATCTTCACACTACCCAGTCAAAAATGAAATTAAGGTATGACAGAAATTCACAGGAAAGGAGTTTTAAACCGGGTGACAAAGTTCTGGCTCTCTTTCCCATACCTCAGAATCCTCTTCAGGCTAAATTTTATGGTCCTTATACCGTTGAAAAGAAAGTAAATGACTTAAATTATATCATTAACACTCCTGGGAGACGGAAACAAAAACAACTTTGTCATATAAATATGTTAAAGGAATATTTTGACAGAGATAGCCCAGCTAATTATTCAGTTAATTTAGTTGTACCTGTCCCACACAGTGAAGATATCAACGATGGAATACAATCAGACTATAGTGACTCTGGTATAACCAATCTTCGGAATTCAGAAATATTGAACAACCTAGACCAGAAACTTTCACATCTACAACAACAGGAAAGGAATGAACTAAAACAGCTATTACATGAATATGAGCACTTGTTTCCTGATGTTCCAACACGAACAAGTAAAATTTATCATGACATTGACATTGTAGATTCTGCGCCTGTGAAACAGCATCCTTATAGGATGAATCCTCTCAAACAGAACTATCTGAAGAAAGAAATTCAGTATCTACTGGAGAATGATTTCATAGAACCAAGTAAAAGTAACTGGAGTTCACCATGTATTCTTGTTCCCAAGCCAGATAATACATTCCGTATGTGTACTGACTATAGAAAAGTCAACAGTGTCACCAAAACTGATTCATTTCCAATCCCAAGAATGGACGATTGCATTGATAAAATTGGAAATGCGGAATATGTTACCAAGTTTGACCTTTTAAAAGGATTCTGGCAAATTCCACTGACGGAAAGGGCAAAAGAAATTTCAGCATTTGTAACTCCAGATGGACTTTATCAATATAAAGTCATGCCGTTTGGAATGAAAAATTTGCCTGCAACGTTTCAACGTCTGATGAACATGATAACATTTGGTCTTGATAATTGTGACGCTTATATCGATGACGTCATTATCTACAACAACACCTGGGAAGATCATTTGGAAACCATTCGAAAATTCTTCGATCGACTCAGTGATGCGAATCTGACAATTAATTTGAGCAAAAGTGAGTTTTGCCATGCTGGTGTCACATTTTTAGGACATATTGTGGGACAAGGTCAAGTTAAACCTATAGAAGCTAAGGTCAAAGCTATCTCTGAATTTCAAGTTCCAATTTGTAAAAAGCAACTGATGCGATTTCTAGGTATGGCTGGATATTATCGGAAATTTTGTTCCAATTTTTCCAAAATTGCTGAACCTTTGACAAGTTTATTGAGTAAGAAAGCCAAATTTTTTTGGTCTGACAAGTGTCAGGAATCTTTTGACAAGTTAAAGGCCATGCTTAAGAATGCACCAGTTCTTTCTGCACCAAATTTCAGCCAATCATTTAAATTATCTGTTGATGCAAGTGATGTAGGGGTTGGTGGAGTATTGATTCAGGAAGACAAAAGTGGTGTGGATCACCCTGTGTGTTTTTTTTCTAAAAAACTAAACAAGCACCAGAAAAATTATTCCACAATTGAGAAGGAATGTTTGGCTTTGATATTGGCTTTACAGCATTTTGAAGTGTATGTCACCTCAGCTCTTTCTCCAATTATTGTGTACAGTGATCACAATCCCCTTACTTTCATCAACAAAATGAAAGATAAAAATCGGAGATTGTTGAGATGGAGTTTGATATTGCAAGAATATAACATTGACATTAGACACATCAGGGGAAAAGACAATGTGATTGCAGATGCACTCTCACGTGCCTAGAAATGTAATATTGCTTGATGTAATTAAGTCCAGTATCATAAAACATGTTCTTATGTAATTTTGGTTATTATAGTATTAGATGTATATTCAAAAGAAAGCTTTATTATATAAATCTTTCTTTTTCTTTATGAGGGGAGGTGTTATGTATGATGTTTATATAGTGTTGTAGGTATTTTGGGAAATTGTAAATGTTTCTTCACTTTGATGTTTGCTTGGATCTTAATGTTTATCAGGAAAAACATGTTTAACTAGTGTCCTTGAATTAGGTTGTTTTGATCAATATGTTTTCTCAATTTGAAGGTCAAGGTTGATTTTTGTTTACAAGTAAAAATTCCATTAAGATGACTCATGTTCTAGAACATTCTGTCATGTGACCAATCTTTATATATACCATGTTTGGTGGACATTTATTCAGTTTTGACATTACCATCAGTCTTGTAAAGAGCTATTACAGTTGTGAAAATTCATTCCAAATTCTAAGAGAGGAATTATTTTAAATATTCATTGGATTATAACAGTGCTCATAAACTTTTGGATTTTGGATTTTTAATTAATGATTTTGGAATTTAACTGAACTTATTCAGAGATTTTGGAATACTTCATTTTGACATCAGCACATCAAGATTTCTAGTACATCAGGACTTTGGAGACCATTAGCACATCATAACATTCAAGGACACAGCCGTGAATTCGGAACATTCTATATTTAGGACTTGTGATTAGAACGATCATTCTTATTGGATTATTAGGATTTCAAAACACATTACTGTAAGTGACTTTTTGATTTTTCATTTTAATTATCTAGTAATAAATTGCTTGTTGATTTTTTACTTGATTTGTTGGTTTCACTTTCTTTCTGTTACATTTTTCTTAGACCATAGAGTCGTAGCAACTCTTGGCAGAGATGTAGTGTTATATATGTCTCTGCTCTGAGCAAGAAAAAAAATATTTTGATCAGTAAACCTTAACTTAAGTGTATGCCACGCTATTTATTTCTCATTTCTCTTTTCTGTCTATCCAAGTAAGAAAAGGGGCAATTTTTATCTTCCAATTTTACAAGTTTGAAAACATGTAAATAAAAAGTGTTGGATTATTCCATCATGTATAATTGAAATATTTCTCAAACAATAAACAACTAGTTAGCAGTTGGAATATATTACATGATAATGGTTGTATTTTTTAATCAGTATATTGTTGAATTAATAGTAATCATCTTTTTATTTGTCACAATTGCCAATAACAACCAAAAAGCCTCAATAAGTGAGCTTTTCTCTACAGGCAATTCATAATTGGCACTGATACACTTACAACCACATAATGACTTTGATATTTGGAATAAATATAACTTAGATAGTATGACTTTTGGAATAATATTACTTAGATAGTTTCATCCATATGCTTACTCATTACTTAGTAAAGTCATGACCTCTAAAGTTTAATCCACCTGATCTGTATCAAATTTTTGGTAAATCATAAAAATAAGATTAAACAATGACAAACACATTGATATATTGTTCTTAATGGAAAGGAATATGTATTATCTTAGTTATTCTGTCATGATTATTTGAAAATACATCACTGTCTCTGGAAGAATTTGTCCTTGGTAATTCACTTAATTAGGATCCAGGTAGTTTTGTATCATTTTGTACAACCATTAATAATTTTATGTTCCATTTTTGTTTTTTTAGACTGTGAATGGTCCTTCTCAATGATGATTGGGTTAAGGAACAGGTTGATGCAGAGGGTGCTGAAGTACCTTTTGACAATTAGTACCGAAGGACTTTGCCTGAAAGACTTTAATTTTAACGTGGCAATGAAATATATGGGGATGTAAAGAAATGCAGGATATCATTTATTTAAATTCAAAGACAAAAGAGTTTGACATTAAATCATGTTTTAACTGAAGGAAATAAAGAATACTCTGTAAATATATGTACTTCTTTTATATTTCATTGATATGAATATTTCTACTTTTATGATGATAACACACGTTTTTTAAAAACATTTTATGATGCCAAAGTGCACTTATGCCAGTGCTGTCAAAAATTTCTGGGGAGTTCACTGAACAACATAAACAATTCAGCTATACATGAATTTATTTTTTAAAATGCAAATTGATAATAAAAATTACAATTGAAACTGATAGAAAGTGTTGTAGTTTCTTTGTATTCACTAACTCCTGGATTACAATATAGATAATAACAGTAATTGGTTTTAAAAATGCCAATAGAATTAGGAATTTTGCATGTTGATTTTTTTATCCACTTGGGAAAAAATGCAAGTACAGTAAAACCTGTCATGAGCGACCTCTGCTATGAGTGACCACCTGTCATCAGCGACCACAATCGTAATGCACGGATCGATTTTATTATATAAACGCACTGTCGTGAGCGACCACCTGCAGAACGCGACCAGTGACCGCGATTTCTTGGCAAAATATGCATTTTGACACTGCTATGAGCGACTGCATCACAAAAACAGAGATGAACACAACTGACCTTTATTTAACCCTTTGTAACCACGACCGCTTAAGAAGCAAAGACGTTAAAAACAAAATCAAAAACTTAAAAACAAATTAGGCTGGCTACCGGTTTCTTGAATTGTACAGGTCATGCATGTAGTGTCTTATGTTATAGATTGTAAACCAGACTAGAGTACAGGCCGATTGCTCATTCGGAAATACCTCGGCTATTTCTGCGAGACTAAAGTATGATCCATAGGATTTCCCGCGAATTTGCGTATGGCAGCTTGTTCTAAAATAATACTGCTATGAACGACCCTATCGCGAGAACTGAGACAAACACCACTGACGTTTATTTTATCCTTTGTAAAAATGACCGCTTCCAAAGTAAAGACTGTTCTAAAAAAAAATAATTATAAAAACAAATTAGACTGGCTACCGGTTTCCTAACTTTTTTTGCACGTCATGCATGTAGTTTCTTTTGTTCTAGACTGTAAACCAGACTAAAGTACATGTCGTAACTGCCATTGTAGTGCCAAAGTCAATATAGCGGTCGCATACACCATTTGTCTTTGGAGTTAATCCGTAATGCCTGGGGTGAATGAGGTCTTTGTCTTTGTCTTTAATACCAGTAGGTGAGAACCATTTTCCAGATTCGATTGTCATTGTGAAGGGCTTGTGTTGTTTGTTGGGGTGTTTTTGATGTTACAGTGATTACAGTCTACACACCAAACCGTCATCTGTTTACCTTAGTGCAGCCGGTTACACCCTCTGTTTATAGAGTTAATCCCTTTGTATCATCGGTGAATAAAGTCTTTGACTGTTATCTCTAAATAAATTTATTCTGTTTCTGGATACATTAATTGTGTCTTTTTATTTCATTCATTGGTACATATACATTGTATATGTATTCCATATTTCCCCAATACCTGATAAAAACCGCTGCAGTCGTTATTACAATTGATCCCTTATAACATCAACACCCAGCACTTTAATAACAATGGCAGAACCTCCAATGAAAAAGAGACAAATTCTAACATTGGAGGAAAGAATTAATGTAATTGAAAGAAGTGAAAAACGGGAGACCGTTTGCAACATAGCAGCCACTTGAAACGTCGGTAAAACTCAAATTTAGGGTGTTATAAAAGACAAGGAGTAAATTAGAAACTAACTCATATATGCTAATACTAGTACCGTATATACTCGATTATAAGTCGACTCGACTATAAGTCGACCCCCCCTTTTCATGGCTGCAAAAAGCCAATTCAGCTATGACCCTCCTATAAGTCTAGGTGTTTTTTGCAAATTAAATCCGTCTGCAAGGGGTGACATGTCATCACTGAGTCAGAGCTGCACTTAGGAAAAATAAACGAGCCAAACTGGATAGATAGATAGACATATAGATAGATAGGACAAATAAAAACAAAAACCAATGTAGAATAAATACAATTGTATTATTGAGTTGAATATGTACAAATAAATGTACAACTTACATTTTGTCCATCTTCGTGTAATGAAATCCATATAGCTTAACATTTTTAATCCATTTATATGATAAATCCATGAATTGGATTATAGGTCACATACAGGTATAAAATTGGTATCCTATAAATGTCACTGTCTAATGTCCTTTGGTTCAAAGCCCAAGAATTCATCCTCATCATCAGAGTTACCAAATAAAGTTCTAAATTCCTCCAATGTCATCCCGTCATCCGATTCCTCGTCCGACTCCTATTCCTCTTCTGACTCCGAGTCTAATCACGTTTCTAGTGACTGCATGCCCATTTTGACGCTGCTCTAGAACCCACTCGTTGAAACTAAACTCCCAGTTTGCATAAGGGCTTTCCATTACTCGAATTTTCTTCCGATGCCTGGCACTATCACCTATAACTGACTTTTTCTTGGGCCAGTCACGCACCTGTTTCTCCGACACACCAAATTCACGTTTTGCCGCGCAATTGTTATTTTTCTCTGCAAAGTCTATAACTTTTAGCTTAAATGCTCCATCGTACGCATTACGATGTCTTTTCCCCATATTGGTGAAATTACCTAAGTTTAGCTATTCACGATGTATGATATCTAAGTGACAAAGTACACAGTAACTGACAGAACACTAACAATTCATAAACTTGGACCATTATTTATGTAGAGACTCTGTGAGAGCATTTGATTATACAGTCTTTGATATCTCATTAAAGGGTCGCCACAACTAAGCAGGTGTCAGTTGTGCGGTATGATCAAAGGGACTCAACATGACATTGAACAAGTATCAAATGCGCTGCGTGATCAAAGGATTGTCCACTGGGGAAAACAAAGCAGTGCTGCTTTTACAAGCTAAGGGATTAAGGTCATAATTGTCAAATTAGTATCTCGATCAAAAGATTGTGAACTTGGAAAAACAAAGCATGTTTGTCTTTATAAGCTGAGGGATTAGGGTCTGATTTAAAAAATATTTGCATGTCGCGCTTATAAGACTGTCATGAAACGGATAAACACAGCGCATACCATATATGCATTACTGCATAGGAATAGTGGCATGAAAACGTAAAAATATATGAATTGACAGTATTTTTATGTACTGCAAACATCTAGAGTTTCCAGCATTACCCCAAGATTTTTTATTTTTTTAATGTCGCTCTTATAAGACGACCCCTAATCTGCATGAGTCGAATTCTAAGTAAAAAACTTAGACTTATAAGCGAGTATATACGGTACATGTACATGTGATCTTCAAATATAAATGTGATTCATGTTTGATGATAGATGTATATCTTTATTACTATTTTAAATTATTTTCAGATTAATGCATGCAATATTTTAACAAGAACTATGAACAAAGAATACAATAAATGTACATGATTGTGCTTATATTTCCCTCTTAAACAGTGCTGAATTTCGACCTTGGGAACTGGTCTTTTTGTACAAACCTGTTATGAGAGACCACCTGTCTTGAGAGACCACTTTTTGCTGGCAGTAGGGCCAGTCTCTCATGACAGGTTTTACTGTAGTAAAAAAGTTAAATTCTAGCTCTGACCTTTCCTTGATGACAGCAAAGTTTGGACTGACCGTTGTAGAAGCTTGTCCCGGTTTATTATGGTTCTTCATTGTTCAGACCAGGATTTTGTTTCTAGTAGTCAAGATGGCCCATCAGTTGGGCCCAGGATTTTATGATGGGAAATAATATGTAAATACTGCGTGAGGTCAATATCATGAATGTAATGCACTTTCTGCTGGATCACTTTTACAAACGGAATCATATTCAGACTTATCTGAGTTTAAATTGTAAGTTTTTGTCGAACCCACATTAGTTGGAAGCAAGACAGTGTAGTCACTTTTCCCACCCTGTTGGCATTGTTGTCAACAGTTCATGGTTATGGTTAAAGTTTGTTCATATATTTCCTAAATCTCATGATAAATTCTCATCATTCTTGGCATTAATCATTTATGAAGTTAAGGCAATTCATTCTATGACAAACTCGCTCACCCATGTGAGCTTGTGGTCAAGGTCAACAGTCATTCAGAATTTGCATTAAGGTTTCGGTTAAAGTTTTTCATTTCTTATATTTCCTGAACCCATTAATGGATTTTCTTCATACTTGGAATGAATCATAATGAAACTAAGACAATTCATGCTCACTCAACTTTTTGATCTAGAGGTCAAGGTCACATGTTTTACAGCAATGCTTTGATCATGGGTTTAACATTCAAGTCCTTGTCTTCTTGTCTATCTATTGAGTCAGAAAAGGTCTTTATAATTGTTACTACCATTTGAGTCAAAACAGGTCTTTATAATTGCCATTACCAATTGAGTCATAATTTCATTGATAGCATTCCAAAGTAGCCTTGAAACTAGGTAACTATTAAATAAATATATAACTAATACTCATCAAAGGAAAATCACCTGGTACCATTATGTTTTCAGGTAATTATTAAATAAATACATGACTCATACTCATCAAAGGCAAATCACCTCGTACCATTATGTTTTCAGGTAACTATTAAATAAATACACGACTAATACTCATCAAAGGCGAATCACCTCGTACCATTATGTTTTCAGGTAACTATTAAATAAATACACGACTAATACTCATCAAAGGCGAATCACCTCGTACCATTATGTTTTCAGGTAACTATTAAATAAATACACGACTAATACTCATCAAAGGCGAATCACCTCGTACCATTATGTTTTCAGGTAACTATTAAATAAATACACGACTAATACTCATCAAAGGCGAATCACCTCGTACCATTATGTTTTCAGGTAACTATTAAATAAATACACGACTAATACTCATCAAAGGCGAATCACCTCGTACCATTATGTTTTCAGGTAACTATTAAATAAATACACGACTAATACTCATCAAAGGCGAATCACCTCGTACCATTATGTTTTCAGGTAACTATTAAATATATATATGACTAAGACTCATCAAAGGCAAATCACCTCATATCATTATGTTTTCATATGAAATATTGGTGAAGTTCATTAATCTCTCCATAATTTTTAGTCTTAAAACTTATGTAATGAGACAACATTTGGTTTTGAGGTTGTAAAAGCTTGTGATTTCAGTCACTTCATTAATTTCGCATTTGTATGGTTGGTGGTAAAATCATACAAAGGTGATCATATTTACGGACACCAGAAGCTCCTAAATTAGCACAAAAGTTTATTTTAAATTATATTTCAGCATTTTTACACATAATAACAAGTTTTATTACTTCAAACCATGCAAGATTTACTATTTTGGTCTTAATATCAGTGGGTTCATTTGAAGAAAAAGGGGGAGGGGGCACCAATTTGTGGCAAGGTGAAGTCAGCTTCACTTTCAGGATGTGCTGAAGCAAAGTTTAACAGATGAGGGCAACTGTTTTGCCTGAATCGCCCACTAGCTGGACCCTGCAGTGGAACTTTGTTTATATGACTGCATTCATCTAGATTATAATTTATTGGTTTATCCAAACCACATTTTATGCTTTTTTAATGTTTTTCTGAACTCAGTAGTTGATTCACACCTTCCTATGTCCATTGGGGAGTTTAAATAAATGAGGCTTCACTGTATTTTCTAACTTGTAATATTTGCATAATTAAGCATTCATATGGGTTTAAAATCATGACATATTATACTTATTGTAGTTTTTAGTTAGATAAATATATAGACTTGACTCACCCAGACTGTACTCGCATGGGTGTATATGTTTAATGAAACTTTGAGGTCTGTACCTTTTGAGAGAGAGAGAGAGAGAGAGAGAGAGAGAGAGAGAGAGAGAGAGAGAGAGAGAGAGAGAGAGAGAGAGAGATTCCCCATGTTGCTATTCTATGCAATTCCCCATACTGGACTTTCCTGCTGTTCAATGCAATTCACCTGGGACATTTATTTCATAAAGTTACGTTTTATTCATCTTTTTACCCCATACACTCACCTATTTTCATTGGACATGATGTTTCAGGGAAAGTCCATGTTGTATTTATAAAATTTTGTATCAAAAAGATATGTTTTATATAATCTCCACACCAGAATGGAAATTTGTTGTATTTTCGTGAAATAAATTTGTTGAAAGTACTGTATTATCACTGTCAGCTGCCACTGGAGACTGTCCATGACATTACAAGATTGTTTTGTTTAGAATGGCTATATGTGCTACACAGTTGTAACATTTATGATGCTGAACCTAAAGAAGGAACTGATGCTTTAAATTTTCTGCCAAGATAAAACATGATTTATCTGTTTTTATGTGATGGCTCAGGGATCACAGCATCATCTTTTAACTTTTACTTTGGTCGGAAATCATTACAAAGTTAAGTCTTTATGGGCAAAGCAAAGTGCTTTTGAATTAAAAGGAACTTGAGGACTAGTATGCTGAAATATTAATTTCATGAAAATATTTCTCTTGAACAGCATCTTTGATACGGTGTAAGAGGCATTGCACTGAATACAAATCGACTTCTTGACACAACAAACCATTTGGAAATCCTCTGATGCTTTCATATCGTACATACAATTCACCTCTGCAAAATGGCAATGCCAAACACAGTAGTTACAGTTAGTTGATTTTCAAAAGGTTGAACTAAATTATTTCATAAGCATGATTTTTTCCAAAACTTCATTTAGCTTTTCTATTTTTATTAAGTGAATATCTATAAAGTAATAAAGGGTGAAAAAAATTTCAGAGACTTTCCCTTTATTGTCTCTGCATGTGAATAAAATAGTGGTATTATCGTGAGTCTTAAGTTTTATCATAATAATGCCACTTTTTGTCCCCCCACTTTTGTAGAAAAGGGGGGATATTAAATTGGTCTTATCCATCAGTCCATCTCACTTTTGTTTGTGCTTGATAACTCCCATAATTATTATTGGATTTCAACCGATTTTGGTATGCAACTAGATATTGATGAGACCTTAGCAACTAGATATTGATGAGACCTTAGCAACTAGATATTGATGAGACCTTAACAATTAGATATTGATGAGACCTTAGCAACTAGATATTGTTGAGACCTTAGCAACTCGATATTGATGAGACCTTAGCAACTAGATATTGATGAGACCTTAGCAATAGCAACTAGATATTGATGAGACCTTAACAACTAGATATTGATGAGACCTTAGCAACTAGATATTGTTGAGTCCTTGGCAACTAGATGTTGATGAGCCCTTAGCAACTAGATATTGATGAGACCGTAGCAACTAGATATTGTTGAGACCTTAGCAACTAGATATTGTTGAGACCTTAGCAACTAGATATTGATGAGACCTTAGCAACTAGATATTGATTAGACCTTAGCAACTAGATATTGATGAGACCTTAGCTGAGTTAGATTTTCAGTGTTTTATGTCATCATTTAGCAGAGTTAAACCCTCTTATTGTCAGACCCACCCACTTTCATTTCTGTACAAATAACTTCCTTACTTAATAGATTTCAACCAAATTTTGTATGCAGCTAAATCTTAGAGTTTGATTGACATCATTCTGCATCATCATTTAGCTGTGTTTTTAGCCCCTGATTGTCAGACCCTCCGACTTTCATATCCGCACAAGAACTTCCTTAATTATTGGATTTCTACCAAATTATGCAACTTGATTTTCATGAAATGTTGGCTAAGTTGAGTTGTTAGCATTCTGCATCGTTTAGCAGAGTTGTAGCCCCTGATTGTCAGACCCTCCGACTTTTGTTTTTGTACTTTGACTCCTTTAATTATTATTGGATTTCAACCAAATTTGGTATGCAGCTTGATATTGATGAGAACATAGTTGAATTCCATTGTCAGCCATCTAGTCATCGTTAACAGAATTACAGACCCTGGTTGTCAGCCACACCTACTTTATTTCCAGCATAGTAAATCCCTTGAAGGTTCTTTTATTTTAACAAATTTTGGGACGCAACTTGATATTGATGAGACCTATCAGAGTTCGATCGTCAGAATTCTGCATAATCATTTAGCGGAATTATAGCCCCTGAATGTCTGACCCACCCTCTTTCATTTCCACACAGTAATGTCCAGCAGAGTTATAGCCCCTGATTGTCAGACTTTCTGACTTTCTTTGTACTTGAACTCCTTAATTATTATTGGATTTCTACAAAATTGGGTATGCAGCTTCATTTTCATGAGACCTTGACTGAATTTGATTTTCAGCATTCTGGGGGTCCTGGGTTGACTGAGTCTGATTTTCAGCATTCTGGAGGTCCTGGGTTGACTGAGTCTGATTTTCAGCATTCTGGAGGTCCTGGGTTGACTGAGTCTGATTTTCAGCATTCTGGGGGTCCTGGGTTGACTGAGTCTGATTTTCAGCATTCTGGGGGTCCTGGGTTGACTGAGTCTGATTTTCAGCATTCTGGGGGTCCTGGGTTGACTGAGTCTGATTTTCAGCATTCTGGAGGTCCTGGGTTGTCGAGTGGTCTAAGGAGCTTGCTTTTACAGATCACTCACACATCTTACCATTGTTCACGTGAGTTCGAGTCTTGGCTCGATCACTGTGGGTATGTGAGAAAGCTTGCTAGTAGCTTCCTGTGGGTTGGTGGTTCTTCATGGGTTCTTCCTTCACAAAATATACTGGCCACCAATGTATAGCCTACCATGTGCTGAAAAATGGCATCAAATCCCACCAAACCAAACCATGTCAGCATTCTGCATCGTTTAGTTGGGTTACAGCCCAGTATTGTCGTCCCACCCACTTTCATTTTCACACGTAACTCCCATAATTATTATTGGATTTCAAGCTAATTTTATAACCAGCTTGATATTGATGAGGCCAATAAATTATTTCCAAAGATAAAGGCATAATTAATATGCATAGTCCCTAAGTCATAATTGAACTTATCGAAGATCTTGATTATACCAACCCTATTTACCAGATTTTATAGAAATTGGATGAGAAATATAGTCTCTGAGAGATGCAACAACATCAGCCAGACAGGTGTAAAATCTTTTCAATAATGTGTAGAGATCACTGCTTATTATACAACCTGTCCTTTCTAAGACTGTGATGATTATGTAAGGTTTTTTATCAACATGGAGCAAAATCTGATTAAAATTCAGTCTCCTGTATGGTAACAAACTCAACCAATCAGATACAAGATTACTTCATAAATATGTGTAGATTTTGTTTCGTCATCAAACTCGTACAGCGTCTTGGCAGTATAAGACTGAGGCAATTTTGATAGATCTTGGAGTGTTTCTTATGACATGCTTTATAAAAATTGTGTCTTGGGTGGTTCTCTTAGCAATGGTTTGGCTCTCCTAACAATGGGTGGTTCTCCTAGCGATGGTTTGGCTCTCCTAGCAATGGGTGGCTCCCCTAGCAGTGATTTGGCTTCCATAATGTCCATACTGAAAACCTATTTGCAACTTCTTCAGAACAGCTGAACCAATTTTGATGAAACTTGGAATGTTTGTTAGGATATGTTCTCTCGAACTTTTGTCTAGAATGGCTATCCTAGCAATGGTGTGACTCCTTAGCAACCAGGTGGAAAACCAGTTTTCAACTTCATCTCTAGAATGGCTGAGCCAGTTTGGATCAGACTTGGTGGGAATATATGTTAGGACATGTTTTATCAAAATTATATCTGGGGTGGCTCTCCTAGTAATGGTATCGTTTTAATAGCAACCATATGGAAAACCTATTTTCAACATCTCCAGAATGACTTAGCCAATTAAATCAAACTTGATAGGAATGTTTTTAGGGCATATTCTATCAAAATTGTGTTCAGGCTGGTTTTGCTAGCAGTGGTGTGGCTTCATAAATGACCAGTTGGAAATCCTATTTTTGACTTTTCTTGAACAGCTTGATTAACCTAGTAGGAGTGTTTTTTAGGACATGCTCTGTCAAAATTGTGTCCAGGGTGGCTTCTTTATGTGACTTCCACTTGGAAGATCTATTTTCAACTTCTTCAGAATGGCCTTGCCACTTTTTATAAAACTTGGTATGAATGTTCTATGGACATACTTTATTGAAGTTGTGTCTCGGGTGGCTATCCTAACAACAGTGTGGCTCTCATTACAACCAGGTTGGCTGTTGGTACTAATACATTAAAAAATGTAATGTATAACTATTTTCTCTCCAAATCTGCTTTACCATATCAGACCAAATGTGATAGAGTTGAAGCATGCACACCTTTCATTTTCATACAAAAGATGTCATTGCATCATCTAGTCCAGCTAAAGTTACTCAGAGTAGAAACATGGCTCAACAACATGTCAAATACCACCAAATTTTACCAGCATAACCAGAAAGTGGTCTTTGGAATTTCAAACAAACATAAATTGACTGTCAGTTGGTAGAAGATAGGTGGGGTCTGGGGATTCCTCAGTTATACCCTATCTTCAAATTACACAACCTCCCTCTCTCTGGAATTTATTGACCACTCTCAATTATGGTCACCCTGCAGATCTGTTTCATCATGCATACTAAAGTCCAATCTTACATCATACTGGTAGAATCGTTTTGATCATCTAATTGAGAAACCAGATACTGTTTCCTTCCTATCACTTAATTGTTTTTTTAAAAAAAGTGCTGCCTGAGGAAAATCACTGACAGCAGCAGCTTACTCATGAATTTTCTGTAATGAAGCTTACATATTGTATATACATGTACATGTATATGTAAGCTTACATATTGTATATACATGTATATGTAAGCTTACATATTGTATATACATGTATATGTAAGCTTACATATTGTGTTATATATATATATATATACATATATATGTGTATGTGTGTGTTTTATTTATTTAGATACTAATTTCCAAACAGTGTTACTAATAGATAAACTGTTGTCTTACCAAACAACCAGGTTGCTTGTTACAACATGCATAAATCATATTCAGTTGAAGTTAAATCTCTTTTATCAAGTTGATTTTTTACTGAGTACAGTATTGGACATCTACTACCATATGTACTTGCTTAAAAGTCAGGTACAACTGCAAACTGCACAGACCCAGATCTGACATCGCATAATGCACCAGCAGATCTGGGTTTATGCAGTTTATTAGGAGTAATCAGTTGCACAAACAACATAGACCCTGATCTGCTGTTACATTAAGCAATGGCAGATCAGGGTCTATGTTGTTTGCAGTTGGAATCGACTTATAAGTGAGTATAGACAGCACATTTTGAGGTGATTTATTAATTATATATAGTCTCCTAAAATTGAATTCTGCAACAATAAAAAAAGTTTAGTGAGATATAGGCAGCATAAAGCTTATCATTAGATTTACATTATTAAAATAAAAACTGTATTTTAACAATATTGGATAAATTTAAGCTGGGGTATATACAGGTTATTATTTGAGTAATGAAAAGTATTGGGCCCGAGGTTGTGTGGTGCAGAATGCCAGAGCTTTTGAGGACCAAATATTTGATAATACTCAGTGATAACCTTTTTATTATATACTTAAAAACAAGCATATTACCATATATACTCGCATATAAGTTGATACCAACTGCAAACTGCATAGACCTAGATCTGCCATCGCATAATGTACCAGCAGATCTGGGTCTCTGCAGTTTGTAAGGACTAATCAGTAGAACAAACAACATAGACCCTGATCTGCCGGCGCATTATGTGATGGCAGATCAAGGTCTATGTTGTTTGCATTTGGACCCGGATTATACACGAGTATATATGTTAATCGTTTTTTTATGTTGTAGGAAAAAGACAATTGCAACAAAAAATTATTTCAACGTTTTAACATTTTACATGTTATTCATTTTATGAATGAAACTTGAACACCGCACAGTAATACATGCTACTTTACTGCTGTGGAAGCATGTGTATACATAGGATGATTTTCCTTTAGCTGTGAATGAAACTTAGTTTGTCAAAGAGGATGAAATGTCATGTAGCTAAAGACGCATAATGAAATATTGATATTAGGAAAAAATTATGCAATGCATCAGTGAAAATTGAAGATACAATTATGAAAAGATGAGCCAGAAAAATTCTAATGTGGTCTTTGGATTGACTTCATCCTTTTTTGATGTTGCTGTCATCCTTGGATTCCGGGTCATCCACAATGTTTTGGAAGCAGTACTTGTGGGACATACATTTGAAAGTGTAGTCTTTGTAAGGATTGAAAAACTCTTTTATGCATACTTTACAGTTTTATGCTGTGATTCATGAGAAATTTATGTGCCCTGTGGCCTGATTAATTTTGGTTGGTGGAATTCTAGCTTTGGAGACTGTGTTAACTCTTGTTTTCAAGACGGAGTGTTTGGCAAGTCTACTCTGAATGCCTGCATTTTCAACCGCAACATTCGTCAGTGAACCCAGGGTAGTGTGGCCCATTGGTCTTGGATAATACATGTAGCTGAAAAAAATGAAAATAGATTCATTTTAGAATAATTTGTGTTTCATTAAATTCCTTCTACAGGATGAAACATTGCTTTTTAGAGTGGACAAAAGGTGACTGTTTACATGTAAAAGTTGTTGATTGATGCATTGTTGTATGAAAAGTCAATTTGACTGACTCTCTCTCACACTCTCATACTAACAGCATCAACTAGCGATCACTAGCAGTCTATTTTAGATATTTTTCTAAATCATATTTAGTTCTTTTTCTCCTTGCAATTCAAGTCTTTTGATATATTCAGATTTACTTTATTTAATTTGGATGACATTTTTTCTTTGAATGGGAGCAGAACTATTGTATATAAAGAGCAATATACCAACCAGCATCATTCTCAGACGGTTGATTCAGTGGCATTGGTGTCAGGTAGAAAGGGCTGCTATCATTGCTGGTCTCTGGTGGGTGTCAGATTTATGACATGGTCAGTGTTGTACATTTCTGCCACTATTTTTATTTAGCTATTGCCAAAAGTAGTTATATAAGGAAGCAGTGAATATTTTTTCGTTAACTACAGTTAGTACCGCTGGATATTGACCGGTAGCAAGAACATTACGCTAATGGGACTGTCTATCAAGTATATACTAATTACTGCTATAGATCCATGTACTTTTATTAGAAACAGTATGGTATATCTAACATTTCAACTACTGTTGCTACAGCAGCTTGCTGTACCTGCAGGGAATTTCAGAAAGAGCCCATCCATAGCAACTCTCTTTGATCTTCAATCCAGGCATCTATTTGCTCTGTGGCTATGGCAACCATGATGCAGTGTAGCCTTGAGCTTTATGATACAGTTGAATGAACTTTGTAGAAGTCATCTGCATGATGTGAGATGTGCATTTTAAGTTAAAGAACAAATAATGTCTATTGTTAAATAATTTTGTGAAAAACTACTTTGTGTCAGTAAAAATATTAATGTAGAGTCAGATAATTGAAATTCTATCTTAAGTCTGGTTAAATAAAAGCTAAAATCTGTATTACATTTTAAATGAAGTAGTGTAATTCATCATTTTATTCAGCAAATTGTATAATCAAGACAGCCCTTGAAATTTTTTTATTTTGTTAGAGAGAATACACATGTAAGAGGCAGAGCTCCCACTTAGCTCCAAATAACGAGTAAATTGTGCAGATTTGACAAAGTACATGCAGGATATGCTCACATTGTGTGTATTATTGATGCCGAAAACAAAGCGAGGTAAATATGTTGGAAACAAGAGTTTTGGGTGTTTTCCAGCTTGGCCAATCGTCATGTGGATTTGTTTACCTCCCATATTGGATTGCCGATTTCCTTCTAGGCAAGGATTGAACAAACACCGTGTGTTAGCAATAATTTTACCTTCCCTATTACACTTTATAACTGTCATTCAATTGCCGTATCTCTCTGGATGAGTATTGGAGGAAGCCGCATTTTAATACTGTATTACCCAGATATAAACGGCTGATGTTACTATGAATGGCATACATTGGCATACATGCTGGTGCATAATGAGCTTGCAGATCAAGATCTATCATTCATGACGATTCAAAGTGAACTGTGTAGACCAGCAGCAGCACATTATATGCCGACATATCTGAGTCTACGTCATTGGCAGTTGTGTGTTTTACTACCGTAGGAAATACATGTAAGGTACTTTATTACTCGGACACAATTAGTATCAACCCTCGGCATTGATTCGTACAAAATCTGAATCTGACTCCTGGATTTGACAACTTATGGGTCAATCGAACCCAAATAGGGAACTGCTAGTGGGAGCTCTGAAGAGGGAAAGAGGGTCAGGTTTAGGGTCAAGTTTAAAGAAATAGTCCAATTAAATAATCACAAATAATTTCTTTTAAAAACAGGCATGCAAATGTACTTCCATATGGCATGTATTATCTACAGCTTAGAAATTTATTTGGAGTTTGTGGATGTAGGCTGTGAATGAATTAATGAATAATTTTCATATGTACCATTCTTTTCATTAGAAATGGCAGCAAAAATGTTAACTTAATCAATATTATTCTCCGATCTTCAGAGATTTTGACAAATGAAATTGTTTTGCACAGGTATGTATTGCATTTCCTGTGTTTATAATGATTATTATTACTAGAGCATATTTATATGCAATGAGTATCGCCATCATTTTCATCATCACACTTTAATGTCAGCTTTCTCATTATCATCTGGCCGCCAGGTAAATTATGGTCTACTTTTCCAACTGAGCCATCTGCATTTACAACATTGACATTTTTTGTAAAATGTTTGCCTTGTACTTTTAATTTTGAGCCAGCTACTTCGAAAGAGAATTAGAAGGCTGATTGTAATACCCTCCATCTGTCTGTCTGTCCTTGTAATACCCTCCATCTATCTGTCTGTCCTTAACTCTGTCTTGTCCTAAATTTACTAAATGAAAACTCATTATACATGGTACCGGTATATAGTTTCTTCTTGTGGTATCCATCTTGCTGGCCCCTCACCTAGGGTCCTGGGAGGGGTGCCAAAGGTAAAATATATGAAAATTGCTATTAGAGTGAGATTTTCGAATATTTTCTTTACTTTTAAACTATATATAGGAGGACATGTACATTATTTTATAACTGATTTGGGGTTACAACTCTTGGGTTATGATCCTGAAAGGGGAGGTGTTTGGTTTGAGGGGGGTGGGGTGGAGACTTGTAATAAGAAGTCAGGGTCAGGGGATATATCTTGGATAGCCATGGAATTAGTTGTAGTTACTACAACTGGTACTACTACTTTTTGACCTGTTACTATTTATAGTACTACAACTACTACTTTTTGACCTGTTGCTGTTACTATTTACAGTACTACAACCACAGATGCTGATGCATTGTTCATATAGGGTTGTCCAGATTGCAGTATAATATACAATAAGGAGATTTATGATACATGATATCTGAATCATTTTGTATATATTACATTATAATTGCCTTTAGACAGTAGTGCTGGAAATCACTGTATATGTTACATTATAATTGCCTTTAGACAGTAGTGCTGGAAATCATTGTATATCAGTGGTCCCCAATGCGGTGCCCGTGGGCGCCATGGCGTCCACCAAGGTTTTTGTGTGCCAGTGGAAGAGATTATAATGAATAATAAAAAATATATAAAAAAATGGGTCAAGTTAATTGGTTGGTGCCCGCCACTCATAAACTAGTCCAAACCACACTCACACTGGAACAAAGGTCAGTCCATTTTTTCTGCCTCTGCCGCGCTCCTCCTAGTAGAAAAAACAAGCTGACTGAATCTCTCTTTTTGGAGCAGTTTCTGAATCTCTTGGAGTATGAAAATTCAAATAGGTGGCAACCTGATTATTCTTCGAGATTTCAACTTTCACTTTGACTGTCCTGGAAACCCATACACATCAAAACTCCTAGATTCCATTCACGTTTGCAACCTCAAACAGTCAGTTAGCCAACCCACCCATAAACATGGTCATATTTTAGACTGGATTCTTCATAGACCTGATGATAATATTCTACAGTCCTCCCTGGTGTCCTACGAACTTGCATCAGATCACTTCTGCATTATATGCCATCTTGACGTATCAGTCCCTAACCCTCCACCTTTATTTGCTACTAAGAGAAATCTCGGTATGATAAATAGAACCCAACTAATGCATGACATCCAAGCAATCCAAACAACTTTGTTACCTCCTACAGCAGAACAACTTGATAACTACCTGCGTTCACTGCTTGACAAACATGCTCCAGCAACCAAGTGCAGAGTATCAATTCAAAAGTGTTCTCCGTGGTATAGCAGTGTTAGGGACCAGTTTCGCAATGCTAAAAGATACCGCCGTAAGGCTGAGAGGCTTTGGCTTTCCACCAGACTCACTATTCATAAGCAAATCTATGAAGCCGCTAAGAAGAATGTTACAAACATAGTCCATGCTGCGAAATCAGCCCACTACAGTACTAAGATCACTGAAAGTTCCAGCTGCAAAGAGATCTTCGAGATTACTAACAAGCTAATGTCAAGGAACAAATGTACATCACTTCCAACTACCTTCTCTCCAGTCAACCTTCTGGACCAGTTTGCAAATTTCTTCCGTGACAAAGTACAAACCATTAGAGATAAGCTTGACAACACAATTTCAATTGACTCGTCGTCGTCATACAGTTGCGATACAGAATTTCAGCGGCAACTGTTAGCAGCATTTGAACCTGTCTCTATGGATTTAGTACGTACAATCATGATGAAGAGTGCCCCAAAGTCTTGTGAACTTGATCCAATTCCAACATCACTGCTGCTTGAGTGCTTAGATCCAATATTGCCTTCACTAACTGATGTTATTAATACTTCTCTCTCATCCGGGGAATTCCCATCATTTTTCAAAACTGCCATTGTAAAGCCTCTGCTGAAGAAACCAACACTTGACCATAATGATTTAAAGAACTACCGCCCAGTTTCTAACCTCCCATTCATGTCAAAAATCTTAGAAAAAGTTGTTCTATCCCAACTTGTATCTCATCTGAATTCAAACAGTCTTTTTAGCAATGTACAGTCTGCATATCGCCCTCGCCACAGTACCGAAACTACCCTTCTGAAAGTAGTTAACGACCTTCTCTCTGCTTTGGATAGTGGAAAGATTACAGTCCTCACCCTCCTTGACTTGTCTGCAGCATTTGTCACAATAGACCATGATATATTACTTCACCGTCTCCATCATGTATTTGGCATTCACGATACAGCCTTACTATGGTTCAAGTCCTACTTGGTCAACAGGACACAAATTGTGTCCACAAATGGAAAACACTCCAGCCCAGTTGATCTATGTTTTGGTGTTCCACAGGTTTCTGTTATTGGACCTGTTCTCTTCATTCTATACACTCAGCCGCTCTCAAGTGTCATAGATCGTCATCCAGTGTCTCACCAATTGCACGCTGATGACACCCAAATACACAAATCGAGCCACCCAACTGAAGTTGATGCTACCATCCAATGTGTAGAGAGGTGCATTTCCAATGTGAAATCATGGATGACATGTAATAAGCTGCAGATGAAAGATGATAAAACTGAAGCCATTCTGATTACAACACAAAGACTTTCTCATTCACATCCTTTACCTCAAACAATAAATATCAGCAACACCAACATTATATTCACACAGTCAATACGAAACCTAGGTGTTACTCTAGACAGTACTCTCATTGCACCAACATGTCATGAACATATGCAAGGCTGCATATCTTGAGCTGAGACGCATCAGCTCCATTCGCAATTATCTTTCAGTTGATTCCACTAAAACACTTGTGTGTTCCTTAGTACTTTCAAGACTGGACTATTGTAACTCAATTCTATCTGGTTCGTCTCAGTATCTACTCCAGAAACTTCAAAAAGTTCAAAACACGGCTGCTTGGATCATTCTGAGAGTACCACGAACAGAGCACACCTCCCCCCTGCTCTGTATCCTACACTGGCTACCCATTCGATCCAGAATCAAACACAAAATTTGTTCTCTGTGCTACATTTCATTGACTGGCTCCAGTCCAACATACCTATCTCACCTCACCCATGTGTACACACCAGCAAGATACTTACACTCCTCTTCTGACACTCGTATTCTCATTATTCCCACTATCAAAATGAAGTCATACGGACAACGTTCTTTTGAATACCAGGGCCCAGCTACATGGAACGAATTGCCCACTGAACTTAGACACAAAGACACAGTGATCTCATTCAAGAGTGCTCTTAAAACTCACCTATTTCACATACCAGGGCCCAGCAACGTGGAACAAATTGGCCACTGAACTTAGACACAAAGACACAGTGATCTCATTCAAGAGTGCTATTAAAACTCACCTATTTCACATACCAGGGCCCAGCAACGTGGAACAAATTGGCCACTGAACTTAGACACAAAGACACAGTGATCTCATTCAAGAGTGCTATTAAAACTCACCTATTTCGACTGCAAGAATAGACCTAAAGACTTGATAATGTTTCCTTACCTTAACTATTTTCAGCATGTTTTTGTTTTCTAATTTCATGGTGTTTTTCGTAATCATATCATTATATATGTTTTGAGGTGTTATCTAATGTTGTAAAGCACTTAGAGCTTCTAAAGATTAGGCACTATACAAAGTCCTCATTATTATTATTATTATTATTAAACTCACAAATGTGCCCATAGGCACAAAAAGGTTGGGGACCCCTGTTGTACATGTTACATTACAATTGCCTTTAGACAGTAGTGCTGGAAATCACTGAATATGTTACATTATAATTGCCTTTAGAGAGTAGTGCTGGAAATAACTGTATATAGTACATTACAATTGCCTTTAGACAGTAGTGCTGGAAATAACTGTATATAGTACATTATAATTGCCTTTAGACAGTAGTGCTGGAAATAACTGTATATAGTACATTATAATTGCCTTTAGACAGTAGTGCTGGTAATCATTGTATATGTTACATTACAATTGCCTTTAGACAGTAGTGCTGGAAATCACTGTATATAGTGCATTATAATTGCTTTTAGACAGTAGTGCTGGAAATCACTGTATATGTTACATTATAATTGTCTTTAGACAGTAGTGCTGGAAATAACTGTATATAGTACATTATAATTGCCTTTAGACAGTAGTGCTGGAAATCAGTTTACATTTTAAAGACTGATGATTGGTCATCATAACTGACCAACTGGCAAATTTAATTGGTTGGAGATACTTTCATGGACAATGTCATTTTCACATATGTGGCAATCTTTAAGTTGCTTGTATCCTATAAGATGAAATGTTTACCTGCACATGTGTTACCTGCCATGTTGTTGGCATTTGGTTTTGTACTAAACAATAGATGGCTATATTAACTGCCATGTTGTTGGCATTTGGTTTTGTACTAAGCCATATATATATATATATATATATATATATATATATATATATATATATATATATATATATATATATATATATAGAGAGAGAGAGAGAGAGAGAGAGAGAGAGAGAGAGAGAGAGAGAGAGAGAGAGAGAGAGAGATTTTAATAACACAATATTTTCAAAAAGAGGCAGAAAACCTTGGTTGTTAATACTGTTTCAGTTCATTTTTCTAGCTAGGTTAGGACATGACTGCAGTGCAGTGATTCATCATTTTCCAGACATGCATGCTTTGTCCTTGAATACATTTATTTTTCAGTCTTGTCGCAGATGATTGACCTGGAAAAGACCATCTGTGACAATCATACTGCTGCATTATGAATAAAGCTCTCATCAGCTAGATGTTGCTGTAGAAAATTCATGCTTCATTAACTTGTATCACTCTTGGAGAAGCTGGCCACTGAAAAAGGCAGAGTTGAGTGTTATATTGTTAGAAGTCTTGTCATGAGTTTTTTTTCAAAAAAGGAGATATGTTGATGTTGCATGAGTCAGTACTACCATTACAATGGACCAATGGTCTTATTCTGGAAGGAAATGTTTCCTGTGAGCCTAGTGTTCCATCAGGAATCTGAAAAGGGCAGGGCACCAATCTTCCACAAAGGCACAGAGCACATGAAATTCTTGTAAAAGGGAACTTAGTTTTTTTGTCGACGTACAAGGAGACAATACATATCCAGCTTTAAAAATTTACAGATTTAAAAGTATAATAAATGCTTTTAATTAACTTGACAAAATGTAACTGTCAAAAATAATTGTAAAAGCTTGTTTACATTTGCAGAAGCTGGAGAAAGAGAGTTTGACCATTTCATACATTGCATCACAAGTAAGCAACATTTTACATTCCCTCCAGAACTGGAAAAAAACCCTAAAACTCTTAAATGTTCCAATATGAATATTTTTAAAAGGTTGAGACTTTTTAAAAAATTTGATCCAATGTGACTTTAATTGAAGAGTCTGTAGAGATTTTTCAGAATCAAGTCTCCCACTGCTTTGTCATTTACATGAAACCAGTTGCTTTCTGATCTTCTTTACTACCATGTTTTGAAAAAATCCTGACTCCAAGCACAAGTATTTTATTATCAATGAATTATCTAACCTTATTCAGCACATTCATTTATTTCAGTCTTGATAAATAAGACAATTTTTGGTCAGCAAGCATTTCTAACTATCTTTCTGTGGAAAATGACAAACTAAGCATGCCATATTGGCATATACTGCATGTCAGTTCTGCTGGAACAGTCAGTTCCAGACCGTGCACTGTGTGTAACATGGTACAGAATTAACATGTCAATCTAGACTGTGCACTGTGTGTAACATGGTACAGAATCAACATGCCAATCCAGACTGTACACTGTGTGTAGCATAGCACATAATCAACATGCCAGTCCCAGACTGCACTGTGTGTAACATGGTACAGAATCAACATGCCAATCCAGACGGTCCACTGTGTGTAACATGGTACAGAATCAACATGCCAATCTAGACTGTGCACTGTGTGTAACATGGTACAGAATCAACATGCCAATCAAGACTGTGCACTTTGTGTAGCATCGCACATAATCAACATGCCAATCTAGACTGTGCACTTTGTGTAACATGGTACAGAATCAACATGCTAATCTAGACTGTGCACTGTGTGTAACATGGTACAGAATCAACATGCCAATCTAGACTGTGCACTTCGTGTAGCATCGCACATAATCAACATGCCAATCTAGACTGTGCACTTTGTGTAACATGGTACAGAATCAACATGCCAATCTAGACTGTGCACTGTGTGTAACATGGTACAGAATCAACATGCCAATCCAGACTGTGCACTGTGTGTAACATGGTACAGAATCAACATGCCAATCCAGACTGTGCACTGTGTGTAACATGGTACAGAATCAACATGCCAATCCAGACTGTACACTGTGTGCAACATGGTACAGAATCAACATGCCAATCCAGACTGTGCACTGTGTGTAACATGGTACAGAATCAACATGCCAATCCAGACTGTGCACTGTGTGTAACATGGTACAGAATCAACATGCCAATTCAGACTGTGCACTGTGTGTAACATAGCACATAACATGCAAGTTCGACTGTGCACTGTGTGTAGCATGGTACAAAATCGACATGTGAATCCAAAAAAGCAACACGGTCAAAGTACTGGGGAAAAAAAAGTGGATCAACCTTACCAATGAAATAGGGGCAGGGCATCAAATGTAGGGGCAGGACATGCAGATTTGGGGCAGGGCATCAAATGTAGGGGCGGGGTATGCAGATTTGGGGCAGGGCATCAAATGTAGGGGCGGGGTATGCAGATTTAGGGCAGGGTGCTGTGTCCTTCTTACCTGCCTAGTTGCAACACTGAATACTGTCTAGCCATTCATTCAGTAAAGTCAAAATATTTTCATCCAGTTCAATATTTATGCTTCCCTTAGACCAGGATTGTGGTGTGTTATATCCAACCCTTTTTGTTGAGCCCATGCCAATGAAAAGTATCACCTAGTGGTCACTTTTCCAGTGGCGTCATTGTCATCCAGACTTTGGTTTATCATGTGACAGTGTGACCAGCATGCAGGCCCAGGCCTTAACATATGACTGCCCTTTAGTGCTGTATGTTGGCCACACCCATTATTAAATTAGAAGATTCATGAGGACTGATGTTCCCAATCATTACCGTATATACTCTGGTATAAACCAATACAAACTGCAAACTGCATAGACCCAGATCTGCTGTCACATAATGCGCCGGCAGATCTGGGTCTTTGCAGTTTGTAAGGACTACTCAGTAGAACAAACAACATAGACCCTGATCTGCCGGCGCATTATGCGACGGCAGATCATGGTCTATGTTGTTTTCATTTGGACCTGGCTTACACGTGAGTATATACAGTGTACTTGCCTTTAGATGGAAATATAGACTGTAAATAATTACATTGTATTTGGTGGAAACAGAGAAACTTGTGTGTTAACAATGCCTCAAGTATTCAATTTCCTAGTTACATGTACATGAAGACATGACTGCATTATTTCTGAAGTGCCTTTTAATATGGTTTTACCAGCCTGTCTAAATGCTATACAGTACACACATTTATGAATTCATTTATCATTATAGTGCTGATTGAGGCAAAACAGTTTACACTGTTGGGATGTCTAACTATCCAGAAAACTTGCACTTTAGTTGCTAGGCTATAAGAGTACCGTATATACTCATGTATAAGCTAAGTTTAATACATATTACATAGATCCTGATCTGCTGCCGCATAATGCGTCAGCAGATCAGGGTCTATGTTGTTTGTTCTACTGATTAGTCCTTACAAACTGCCTAGACCCATATCTGCCGGTGCATTATGTGATGGCAGATCATTGTCTATGCAGTTTGCAGTTGGTATCAAGTAGAGCTATGCTATTGTACTACCCTTGGCATTGGCCTCAACACAGATAAAAGCATATACATATTTACAGCCTCACTGTATCTCAGCTACTCTTTCTTTCTAGGTCCTAGGCAATAGCTTGGAGTATGTTTCATAGCATTTACCTCATAGGGAGGTGGTTGAGGGGGCTAGCATTTACCTCGTAGGGAGGTGATTGAGGGGGCTAACTTAGTATAGACGTACAGTATACATCAGGTGTACCTTTTTGGTAAATGTTTTGCATTTAGCTCAGGTTTTTTGCACACTATACATACTGTTATACCTGGAGTCTTGAAACATGATGGGATGCATTTTGATGAGTACCAAACCATCATCACAAAAGTAGGTCACTGACTTTGGTTAACTTTTCTCTTTTAAGCTTTTTTCTCAAGCACTATTCATGCTAGAATCATCAAACTAATGATTGTATGCATCTGTATTAGTACTACATCCTTACAACAACAAAAAAAGGTAAATGTGACCTACATTTCACATGTTACTGGCTTAGGTGAAGGTTTTGCATTTAGCTCATAACCAAATACAGTAGGTTTTCTGTACCATGTATATATAATGTCACACCTAGTTTCATGAAACTTGGTTAGGGGATACATCTTCAGGAGAACTGCAACTGCATCAAAAAGTAGGTCACTGTGACCCATATTTCATGCTTCATTGACTTTAGTGAAATTTTGTGTTTTAAGTTATTTCTCAAGCTCTGTTCTTGCTAGAACAAAAGGTCACAAACATACATTTCACATTTTACTGGGATAGGTTAAGTATCTGCATTTATCTTGTGATCAGTTTTTTGCACCCTGTATACCTACCTAGAATTATGAAACTTGCTGAGGGGTGTGTCTTGAGGAATACTACACTCATCACAAAAGAAGGTCACTGTGACTCATATTTCATGCATCACTGACTTGTGTTCAATCTCATGTGCAGTTTATGCCAGAGTCATCAAACTGGATAGTTGTATGCATCTTTATTAGTACCATACCCTTAGATCAAAAGGTCACTATGACCTACATTTCACATTTTATTGGCTTATGTTAAGCTTTTGCATTAGCTCATGACCACATAGGTTTTAATCTCACCTTGTTGTAAGGTCAAGTGAGCATATGAATGATATGGTCCTGCATCCATTGTCTGTCAACAATTGCTTGTTACCATCCTGGAGTCTATATTTCTGATCCGATTTCAATCAAACTGGGAATATGGTTTATATCATCGAGAGTCTTTTGATGAGGTCGATAATTTGAGAGATTCATGCATATTAATAATGTGATCTTGCATCTGATTGACTAACTTTGTTAGCACTCTGGAGGCCATATTTCTGATCTGATTTGGATCAAACTTGGAATATTTTGCTTATATCATTGAGATTTCAGATGAGTTAAATAATGAGGTGATCTTGGATGTAATTGGCTGAGCTTGTTACCCTACTTAAATCCATATTTCAGATCTTAATTTTATTGAACTCGAAATTCAGGCTGATATCATTAAAATCTTGGATGGGTTCGATAATGAGTGAGTTCCATGCATAACAATGACGTAAACTTGCATCAGATTTTCTGACCTTGTTACCACTCTGGAGGCCAGATTATGATTTGATTTTGATCAAACTTAGAATTAATGCTTATATCATCAAGATCTAAGACAAGTTCGATAATGAGTGAAAGCCATGCATACTGATGAGGTGATCTTGCATCAGATTGGCTGAACTGGTTACCACTCTGGAAGCCATATTTCTGATCCAGTTTTGATCAGACTTGAAATACGGGCATATATCATCAAGATCTTGGATGGATTCACTAGTTAATGAGATCCGTGCATATTAATGAGGTGATCTTGCATCTGATTGGCTGAGCTTATTACCACTCTGGAAGCCATAACTCGGATTTGATTGTGGTACAAATTGGAATAAGGACTTGTATCATCAGGATCTTGGACAATTTCAGAAGTAGGCGGAATCCACGTATATTAATGAGGTCATCTTGCATTGGATATGCTGAGCTTGTTATCACTCTTATAGCCATATTTTTGATCTGTTTTTGATCAAACTTGAAATGTAGACTTGTATGATCAAGGTCTCAAATGAGTCAGATATTGCATGGGATCTACACGTATTAATGAGGTTATCATGCATGTGGTTTGGCTGGGCTTGTTACTACTCTAGAAACTGTATTCCTGATTCAATTTTAATCAGATTTGGTCAGTAGACTTATATCATTAAGATCTTGGATGAAAACAATTATGAGCTAAATCCATGAGGTGATTTTGCATCTGTTTGGTTGAGCTTGTTGACACTTTAACAACTCCATTTGTAATCATAGTTTTATCAGACTTGGTAAATAGGTTTATAGCCTCAAGATATATATTGTTTTTAATTATGTGCAAGATCTACGCATATTAATGAGGTGATCTTGCATATGATTGGCTGAGATTGCACTTCTTACCCCAGTAGAGACTGTATTTCTGATGCAATTTTTATCAGACTTGCTAAATATGCTAATGCCATCAAGATATTGGATGATTTTTATTATGAGTGAGACCTGTGCAAGTGTATGAAGTGATTTTGCATCTGATATGGAGATTATTTTACCCCTGTAGACACTGTATGTTTGATGAGACCATTTATTCCAACTTGCTAAATAGGCCTATGTTATCAAGATCTTGGTTGAGTACCATCTATACTCGCGTTTAAGCCGGGTCCAAATGCAAACAACATAGACCCTGATCTGCCCTTGCATAATGCGCTGGCAGATCAGAGTCTATGTTGTTTGTTCTACTGATTAGTCCTTACACACTGCATAGATCCAGATCTGCTGGCGCATTATGCGATGGCAGATCTGGGTCAATGCAGTTGGTATCGGCCTATACGCGAGTATATACTTTGTTTATGAGTGCAATTCATGCATATTAATGATGTGACCTTGCATATGATTGGCTGAGCTTGTCAGTATTTTAGTAACTATATTTCTGATCAGAGTTTGATAATACTTGTTAAATAGTCTTATATAATCGAGATGTTGGATGAGTTTGATTATGAGCAAGATATATGCATATTAATGAGGTAATCTTGTATCTGATTGGCTGAACTTGTTACCACTTTGGAGATGGAATTCATTTAGATTTTGCTCCAACTCAAGCTTATATTGTCATTGTCAATGACAGATTCTATAATAAGTGAGATTAGCACACATTAATGAGATACCATGCATCTGATTGGCCGAGCAAGGCCTTGCATCTGATTGGCTGATCAAGGTTTGCAGTAGACCTCGCTAAATCTAGAGACTATATTTTTTTATCCAATTTGTATAAAAACATGGTATATGGGCTTATATCATCAAGATCTAGGATGACTTCAGTTATGAACAAGAGACTGCATTGTAGGTATGCCTTTATCTTTAGAAAGAATTTGTATCAGGATATAGTAAATAGGTAAAATCAACATGATATAAAGTTTGGAAGATAGTTTGCATAGATAGTCTTCTTAAATATTAAATAAGGCTGCTTAGTGAAATAGTCAGCTGTTAAGTTATGTAAGCCAGGTGAGTGATATCAGGCCCACCTGAGCCTTTTGTTCAGTTTTGGGTTCACGTTGATAAAGTTTATCATTTTAATTTGATTTAAATTGATACTGTATGGAAGTAAATTGAAAATATTCTTGGAGATATTTTGGTGCAATTCCATTCTGGCAAATTATATACAAGGACTGACGTTTGGAAAATCAAATCCTTAGGTGACTTTGTTTCTGCTGTTTAAGTTCTGCAAATAGGCGATCAGATGATTGATGTATCTATGCTGCCAATTTTTTTATTCTGTAAATCCCATCCAGTTTATCCATAACGTAGAGCAATAATCCATGATTGGGAGTATCCCAGTATTATAACATAAGATGCAGGTTTCTTTCGGGAGATATCTTTTAATTTTATTCAGATTTGCAATTTTAGAGGACAGTACATTATACATGTAGTTCACATGATAATTTCAACATAAGTTGCTGTAAATATATAGACCTAAAACTCTCTCAAATTCAATATTTTTATCAAATTCAATATTTTTAAAACATTGACCATTAACAGAAAGAAAAGCTGGGAACAGTGTTTGCATGTTTGTCCATCTGTCCATCTGTCTTTCACACTTTCCCTTCTGCTCATTAACTTTAAAGCCATTTGAGATTAATGGATTAAACTTGGTATACTTAGTACATCATCGCTAGGAAGTGTTGTGTACTGCATTGGGGATGCTATCTTCAAGGTCAAGGTCACAGCTCAATATTTTATGTTTTACATCTCACTTTCCCTATCACTCCATAACTTGAAAACCATTTGAGAATAAGGGATGAAACTTGGCATACTTGTACATCACCACAAGAACGTGTGTCATGTACTTTTTTTAAGATCAAGGTCACAGTTCAATGTTTTATGCCATTTGAGAGTAAGGAATAAAAACTTTGTAAACTTATACATCATCACTAGAAGGCATTTTGAGTACCAGATTGGGCTTGCTATCTTTAAGGTCAAGGTCACAGCTCAAATTTGTAAGTTGTAATCACTCATTCCCTTCTGCTGTATAATTTTTAAGCCATTTGAGATTAAGGCATGAAACTTATACTTGTACATCATCAATAACAGGTGTGTTGCATACCACATTGGGGGTCCTATCTTCAAGGTCAAGGTCACAGATTAATAGTTTAGGTTTCATTCACATTTAACCATCTGCTTTTTAGCTTAACAGCTGTTAAAGATAAATAGATGAAGGCGGGTATACTTATATGTTGTGACTAGAAGATGTGTTGCATTACTTATTTGAGGTCTTCTCCTGAAGGGCAAGGTCACAGCTCAGTATTTTAAGGTTTCTTTTGTTTCTGCTTTATATCATAAAAGTTGTTTGATGTGCAGGGATAAACCATGGTACACTTATGCTTCTCAGTTTAATGGCATCTCATGTGTCACAGGCAAGGTTTTATCTCCAAGGTCAAGGTCACTTTAGCATTTTTTCTTTACTCTTTTTCTGCACTTTTTCTCAAATGCTCTTTAAGATAGGGCAAAGAAAATTGATTACTTTCAATATCTGCCCAGCTCTATTTAAAAGGTCATAGTCAGATTTCATGATTGTGTACTTTTATGACCTCACCATGGTAACCAGGGGACAATAATTTACTGAATTTGCTTGTTTATATCAGAGTTTAACCAGTTAGGCTTTAGTTGATGTTTGACCCTCATTATTTTGATGGGTGCATATCTCTCCAGGACTTAGATAAACAGCCAGTACCAAGTATCTCTTGCACTGTTAACCTCAGATATACCGTTGATAGTGACCTCAGATATACCATTGATAGTAACCTCAGATATACCATTGATAGTATCTACCGTAGACATACATAGCAAGAGTGTTGAGAAAGTTTTTAAAATCCTTATATTGTATATCAGTGTGGTGACTATTTTATACTATTGTTGGTACCGGGTAGTATACCTGGTGATACATAAGTGGTTGCGGTCACTCACTCATAAACTTCAACTTTTATTTCAGTGATGTTTTCAGGCTTATTTGTATATGCATCATCAGTAATTGTAGCATTTTTATCAGTAACTCTGATTTGTAAGCCAAGTAAATCCATAGAACTGTACACCATGACAAAAAAACCTCCAATACAGTAAATCTTCAATAACATGAATTACTTGAATACATGGTGTCACTTGAATGAATCCCTCATTTCTGTTGTAACACAAATACATGGTGTCACTTGCATGAATCCCTCATTACTGTTGTAACACAAATACGTGGTATCACTTGAATGAATCTCTCAGCACTGTTGTAACACGTGTTCATGTGTGTGACTTCATAAACTAGACACTACTGAAAACACTGACCAAAAATATTTTGTCTGGCAGCGCTTCATCGTTTTGGAAATTTTACTTTACTATGTGTTCTTTCATTTTAGGGAAGTTGACACTGAAGATTCCATGGAAGAATTTGTACACAGAACCAGTCGTAGCCACTGTGGATGGGGTCTATGCACTGGCTGTTCCCAATGTTGGTAAGTTCCAAATTATGCAGAGAGGTCTATAGAAGGTTATTATATAGGGTAGCTTTTGAATGATATGATACATCATTGTTTATTGTAACTTTTCAGTGATATGATCCACTATTGTTTGTTGTAGCTTTTATGTAATATTATTATTTTGAGGCTAATATTGTAAGACTTACCATATACACTCGCGTATAAGCAGGGTCCCAATGCAAACAACATAGACCCTGATCTGCCATCGCATAATGTGCCGGTAGATCAGGGTCTGTGTTTGTTTTACTGATTAGTCCTTACAAACTGCATAGACCCAGATCTGCTGGCGCATTATGTTATGGCAGATCTGGGTCTATGCAGTTTGCAGTTGGTATCGGCTTATATGCAAGTATATATGGTACTCTCTTCCATTATACAGAGGACCTTTCACAGCTTTGGTGAAGAAAAAAACCCCATTGTTGTTTCTTTTACTTAATAGTGCCATATTTTGAAGCATGTTGATGTTTTGCAAGATCTCTTCAATTTCATAGATGTTTTTCAAAAGAAACCAGTCATTTATTTTAAGATAAGGTGTTTGTGAATACCTGTAGCATGGAATTTATTAGCATGTAGGTCAAATTTAAGTCCCCAAGTTGATGAGTGTTTTAATTTAGTATAAAAACCAATATTTGCAGTTACTGTGATAACTAGGTAACAGATGTAAGGTAGGACAAGTGGTGATAATATATTATGTGCTGATATAACTGATTGTGATTTGATTTCACTAAAGAATGTGCAATTTCAAAATACAGCAGTGAATGAAGTGTTTGATTTGAACGATTGCTATATTCATTTTGTAAAATATCCTTTGTGGTCAGTGTTTGTTATTGACTGAGGGACTGAACTTTTTCACATTGTCTTTTAGGTCTATGAAAATATACACTCAAGGTCTTGCTTTTAAGAAATTGTCTTCTGTTTTCAATACAGTGCTTAAATATTTATATGCACAGCATCAGATTAACTTTTTTCTCATGAAAACTGAATGTTAATTATACATTGCACTTCTGTGATGTACAATGGGCATTCTTTGATCCGACCTTCTGGTACCTCAGTAGATTTTATTTGCTTTCCAAAATGGAAGAGTACCTACAGTGTTCATTCTAGAGCCAAGGACCCCCTAAGGTTTAAAAAAATGGAGTCATTTTTTAAAAAATCGGGCTTGCAAATATTCGTACCTGCTTCTTGTTTTTTTAGGAAAATTCAAAGATATATCATTATCAGCCTCCCCTGCCACAGGCCTTCCATATTGGGATTTGAATTCCTCATGCTTGAGTAACCATTCCCCTCTAGAAATTATATTGGACATTTGAGTCTACATTTGTCGTCCTGCATGCTACTCTGGAAACAAAATGCAGCATTGTTTGCTGATGAATTGATTTCTCTTCTGTACATTTTCTATCCATAATAATTGAACATGTGCTCTTGTTTGGTGTCCAAGCTAATCAGAATCAGTAAGACATTTCTGTAAGTAAATGAAATTGATCATCTTGTGTTTCTTTGGCACTGAGCACACTCTCTTTTGTAAACCAGCTTGAGGTGCACTCGATTCAGTCTAAAATCAGCTCTAATCTTTTATCTCTATTTTCTGGCATCTTTTTTATGTGCCCTACAGGTGCCATAGAGTCAATTTTTGGGGGGTCTTTTTTATGTGCCCTACAGGTGCCATGGAGGCAACTTTCTTGCACCAAAGATGAAAAATAAGGGTTAGTGGCACAGTGGCACAGTCTAAATCCTGAGCTGTCTGCAAAGACAAGTGCAGTTTGGAATGCCTTGTGTCTTTTCTACCAAAGTTCACGTCAGAAATACTTTGATGGAGTGATACAATCATTAAAAGGAGGAAAATGGCTGGAAAATGGCTGAAAATTCAGTCACACAATGAAGTACTCTAGGCAGTCACACAATGAAGTACTCTAGGCAGTCACACAATGAAGTACTCTAGGCAGAATAGAACCATGCCATTATGATACCTTTATGGAATTATTAGTCCAGTTGAGTTATTTTAAGTTATCTAACGAGTTCACATTTGAAAAAGAAAGAAACTTATAAATGTTTCAGTCAAGAAATATATAATAGCAGCAATACAATACTCTATCACTATTATATAACTTATTACTTTTTCGTGTCGGAAAATCTCGTCCGTTCGATGTGAAAACATCCTCCCACTTAGAGTGGAGATTTTGTCAACAAGACACGTCACACCCGTGCACCTCTCCGCGCAGAAATAATTCATCTCAATCAGTAGGTTGCCATAATGAACACTGTGATGATGTGTGACATGCAAACGATGTCATTTGGTAAACCAGGTACATGTATATGCAGTAGTGGGTACTGTAGCATTTCCGAGGTGTTTTTCCATTCATTAGCGGAAAGGTCTGAGTGTGTTTCAGTTGAGACATATAGTGTATATTTTATACACCCAATATTTTCCAACTTAAATACAATAATAGCATACAGTAATTGTGATTTGTATCTCACAACAGCAATCAAATATGATGCAGTGAAGGAGGAGAAAGCAAAACAAGAGGCTAAACAGAAGAAGCTACAGCAGCTGGAAGATGCCAAAAAAATGGAGGCTGAGAAAGGTCAGTAGGCCAGAGGTCATCTGGTCAAAATTTGGATCATACTTTATATATTCATGTCCATTGTCCATGCTAGGGGATATTCAGGTGAAAAGTCACCCCATAACCTGTCATTTTGCCAAAATATACAGAGAAGGCAAAGTTGACTTCACCGTTTTCGAGTTGATGTCTTCACTCTCCTTTTTTGCCATTGAATGCTTTCATATTCTGAGTACATTGTCAATTCTTGCATCTTTTTCCAGATCAGAGCACTGTAAAACAGTTTAACCATAGTTTTCATGATTTTGGATCAGCTTTCTGAGCTCTATAAAAGCAATTTGTAAATGCATTAAAACTATGCAAAACAATTTAATTTGAAGAATTTGGTGCAATGTTGTCAGCATATTGCGCCTGCCATAACATCTTGATGATTAAGAAACAATCATGTAGCATCTTGATGATTAAGACAGAGTCTTGTAACATCTTATTGATTAAGACAGTCTTGTAACATCTTGATGATTAAGACTTTCTTGCAACATCTTGATGATTAAGACAGTCTTGTAACATCTTGATGATTAAGACAGTCTTGTAACATCTTGATGATTAAGACACAGTCTTGTAGTATAAGTTTTTTTTTTTTTGCATAGTTAACAAACTACATCATCAGAGTTTGAAAATGCAATAACTTCCAAACCAGGGAGTAAAATACCCAGTTTGTTAAATTAGCATTTAGAGCTCTGAACTTTTATGTCAAATTAATTCTTTTTATGTTATTAAGTTCATTTCAATATGAGATTCCCGCCGTAAATTCACACTTGAGCTTGAAGAAGTGAATGAAATTGCATTCATTTCCAGTCTAATCACAAGCAAATTATTACTCTGTGGATATTTATATACTGATTCCTAGTAATGGTAAACACGTTTATTTTATATTTCATCATGTAAAAGTAGCAAGAGAAGGCTTATACCTTGAAATCTGTGATCCATTTTCAATAGGAATCCGTTTTCAAGGTTACTGTCTTTTGCAAAAAGAAAGTCATGCAATAATTTTGCTGAATCAGACTAAGAAAAATGTTAATATTTCTTAAATTTAAATTGATAGTTCTTTTGTTTTTAATATTTTTTGGCTCAGATGTGTAATAAAGAAGTTGTTTTAAGTGACTATTTTGAACATTCCAAATTATGACCTCTCTCTGCTCACTTCGTCCTATGTTCCCACCACTTTTCCCTATGTTCCCACCAGTTTGCCCTATGTTCCCACCACTTCGTCCTATGTTCCCACCACTTTGTCCTATGTTCCCACCACTTTGTCCTATGTTCCCACCACTTTGTCCTATGTTCCTGCCACTTTGTCCTATGTTCCCACCACTTTGCAGTGGGCTAGAGAAGTCAGTTTGCCTTAAATTTTGAAAATTCCAAATTATGACCTCTCCCTGCTCACTTCGTCCTATGTTCCCACCACTTTGTCCTATGTTCCCACCACTTCGTCCTATGTTCCCACCACTTTGTCCTATGTTCCCACCACTTTGTCCTATGTTCCCACCACTTTGTCCTATGTTCCCACCACTTTGTCCTATGTTCCCACCACTTCGTCCTATGTTCCCACCACTTTGTCCTATGTTCCCACCACTTCGTCCTGTGTTCCCACCACTTTCTCCTATGTTCCCACCACTTTGTCCTATGTTCCCACCACTTTGCCCTATGTTCCCACCACTTTGTCCTATGTTCCCACCACTTTGTCCTATGTTCCCACCACTTCGTCCTATGTTCCCACCACTTTGCCCTTTGTTCCCACCACTTTGCGGTGGGCTAGAGAAGTCAGTTCACCTTAAATTTGAGTCCAGTATGGACCTGGACATCTCTAAAGAAATTCAATAAATCCCTAATGTTCCATATTAAAAGGTAACATTTTTAACTTTTCCTTTATATAAATTTCATATGAAGTGTTTTTGATAACTTCTAAAAAAGGACAAAAAGCAACAAGGAATGAAAAATGATATCTCAGAAGAAATATTCCTTTATTGTGGAGAATGCCTGTATAGAAAAATGTGTACTTTTTTCTTCCCCTCAAGAAACGTATAGCTAGAGGAATGGGAAGGTATCAGCATTAAAGTACTGGGTTCAATACATGTACAATGTATATAGCATTGAAAGAGACCTCAAGGTGTATGGATTCTGGATTAGTGTCTTTCCTATTCAAGAACATGTACATTATGTTTTCCCTCTGGTTTGTATGCCTCACCACAACATTAATAGGGAATGTAGTGGTAACTTTATCAGTCCATCTGTCTGTCACACCTTGGTTATCTTTTGTGATTAGGTCATGTCAGTACTGTGGTGGGGAATCTGTGTTTTGTGATCACATTTCTAGTTCCTAGTGCTATTTGTATAAGAAAATTATGGGGCTTTGTAAATAAGTGCTTGCATGCATATTTTAATGTGCAAGTTTTCCTTTGTCATATATGTTAGAAACTCTGGTTATTATTAGAATAGGTCTTTGAATGTGGAAATTTGTCACTGTATCATAATGAACATGTTGATAACTGTCAATCAGTTATTGATGATTGGCAATCCCAAATAACTGCTAATCATTCATTTTTGTCTTGCCTAATTATGGCAAGACATAAGCATCACTTCTCTGATGGTGACAGCTATGGCAAAGTAATAACTTGGAAAAGCAAGGCTAGGTAAGACAATACCGTGTTCTGATAGTCAACGAGAAAAACATTCATGAAAGATCGCATCCATGTTGGATGAGTTGATAAGAAATAAGTAATCAACTTGTGTTAAATAATCTATATATTGAACATAAGTAGATTGTAGAGAAGGTCTTAATGTAGAATAGTTTTGTACCAAGTGAGTTACCTTCTATAAATAAAGCATTATTATTATTATTATTATTATTATTATTATTAAACAAGTTGGTGTTCCAGTTGCATTGTGTGCGCTATTATCTGTGCTCTTGGTCTCGCCACCTAGCAGGACAGATCCATGTAATTCCGAATTTGATCCCATTTTTGTGCTGGAATCCATGGAAAATCTTCATTATATCTTGATTCTGGATATAACACAGTACCACTATGGACCCCATGACCAAAATGAAACCATTGTATTTGAATTGTTTTAATAAATGTTCGGCAGTATGGGTTAATTTGAAAACAACATGAAGCTTATTATTCTATCTTTATTTCTCGTTAAACACTATTGACAATATTCAATCATTTCTGCTATAAGGCAGTTTGGTACATACGCAGTTCTCCCTATGCCTTCTGTGATTCTGTTCATAACTGTTCTCATGACACTGCGGTTTGGTACATAACGAAGTTAGCAGTTATGGACACCAAATACCATGCATTCTATAATGAGGGAAAGCCGAATTAGAAAATACTAAAATTGAAGGTTGATACAATCCATTTCCAAATTGGAATCGTGGTTTTTGATAAAAATAGAGAACAAATCTGATATAAGCTCATCTTGAGTGTACTTTTCAGCAGTTAAACTGAAACTGAGATATAATATTACTTTGTGCCACAAATTGTCACCAATATGCAAAGGTTGACTTTTTACCTGCAATGGTGGTGTTAAAGACCTCAATGTTAGGTCTCTGTCTTAACAGTTTTTGAAAGTTATATATTTTGTATATCAGGTTTTGTATTTGACTCGAACTTTGGTGTTATATTACTATATGCTTAAACTTTGTAACCTGCTATACCAAGGTTTCCTGTCTTGTCTGCTATACCAAGGTTTCCTGTCTTGTCTGCTATACCAAGGTTTCCTGTCTTGTCTGCTTAAGCAGAATGCTGGGTCATCAAAATCCCCTTTATAGCTAAGACACCATGTTCCGAAGAACTCTTGTTTGAGCCAGGTGTGAGTCGATGCATAATTACACCTCTGGCTGTGTTTGTTAAAGACCTTTTTAGCTCTACTGGTCCTAGACCAGAAGAGCTTATGGTATGATCTGTTGTCCCCCATCCATCATTTGTCATGCGTCATCCAACATTCATCTTCTGACATCCATCAATCCATTAACACAAGTTGGTTATTGCTACATCTCCGAAACTACTTGGAGGATTGCCATGAAACTTCACATGCAGATTCATCCCAAAAGTCATATTGATCTGGGGTTTTCACCAGAAGACTTCTTTTGATGTGTAGTTGAACCTACATGAAAATGGTGCCACCTGGACATCCAATATGGCCACCACAGTGGCTATCTTGAAAATCATGTTATTACTACTGCACCTGAATGGATGGTCTTATCAACATGTGGTTTTCACTGAAAGATTTCTTATGATGTCTAGTTGGCCCTAAATGAAAATTTTGCCGATCTGACATCCAGTATGACCACCATGGTAGCCATCTTGAAGATCTTGTGATTACTACTCCTCCTAAATGGAAAGTCAGATTGACAGAGGACTAATTATGATATATAGTTCGTCCTGAATGAAAATGGTGCTGATTTGACCTCAAATATGGCTGCCACGATGAACATATTGAAAAATCCTGTCACTAATTTTCCTGAATGGATGGTCATATCAACATGGGGTTTTCACCAAAAGCCTTCTTATGGTGTTCAGTTTGTCATAAATGAAAATGGTGCCGATCTTACATCCAATATGGCTGTCACAGTATCTAATATGAAAATCTTATTGCTCACAGTATCTAATATGAAAATTTTATTGCTCAAGGATATAACAGATGGTTTCAACACTCAGCAGTTAAAAAGAAGAAATGGTCTTATGTTGAATTCCTGGACATTCTTTTTGGAATGACAGAGTGACAGTCCCTTTGAAGGTCACATTAGAATATAGGGTAAAGATCCATAGCTAGTGATGTTACTGACATGGCCTACCCTCCAAATCATTCAGTGTTTTTTTTTTTGTTTTTGTTTTTTTTATATGCCTGCCAGAAAGTGAAGCATATCATGTTATGATGTCTGTTTGCCTGTACATCCATCCATATCTTCCTTATATTTTTTCTGCACAATAACTCTAGTTCTCCAACATCTACCATTAACAGACTTTGTGGGTAACTTGCATTTGATGCAAGGAAGCACCCTATTCATTTCAGGAGTCAAAAGTCAAAGGTCAAGGTCACTATGACAAAAGAGAATAAAAATGGCTTCTGCACCATAACTTGAGTTCTACCATTTACAGTTACCAAACTTTGTGGATGGTTTGCACTTGGGCTAAGGAAGAACCCTATCAATTATGGGGGATGGTTTGCACTTGGGCTAAGGAAGAACCCTATCAATTATGGGGGATGGTTTGCACTTGGGGTAAGGAAGAACCCTATCAATTATGGGGGCAAAAAGTCAAAAGTCAAGAACATTGTGATTGAAAAAAGAAAAATAGTTTCTCCACTAAAAGATTTAAGGCAACTACATGTGATAGAGGACTATTAATCATGGTACTCTTGTTTACCCAATTTTGTTGAAACTTTTTCCAAAGATACTCATCATCATTGCTCTTGAAGCATGTATGCAGATCTTTACAAGAATTTTTGATTTTAGTTGATTTGCTTAAAAGAAGGAAAGTAGATAATCTGTTAAAAACAAGTGGGTGGTGCATAATTGGTGAAATTGCTTACGACAGGTGTAAAACATACTTGGGACCCAGGGAAGGCACTTTCAGTGTGGTGTAGTCATGCATAGATGCAATTTAGAATTGAGCGATGGGAATTGTGGTAATGTGGAGAAAGACAATATAAGAAAAGTGATTAAAATGGTGCATTTTCTTCCAGGGGTTGAAACAATACTGGCCCAATTCAATGTGGCAAGTGAAAATTTCCAATTTTAAAAAACACTTGGCTGATTGGGTGAGTACTGTTTCAGGGTTGATGAGTGTTCCTCTTTAATGAAAAGGATGCACTGTCAAAAATATTGCAGACTTTGATCATTTAAAGTCTGTACTTTCTATTGCAAGTTTGTTTTCCATTTGTTTTATTCAAGCATATACAAGTGCTTCGCTCTCACTCTTCAGTACTTATAAACACTTACCAGAGGGAGGGCAAACTGGTCTCAGTTTGTAATTACTTACAACTGGTGTTAGGACTATTCCAGTAAAACATACTTGGGACCCAAGGAAAGCACTTTCAGTGTGGAGTAGTCACCCATAGATGCAATTTAAAATTTTGTATCGTTGTCATGTTGAACTGTTTGAGCAATCAGAGTACCCTGGCATATAGTTTTTTTTAAAACTGCCTTCCCTTGGTGCCATGTATATTTAAATGGAACAGCCCTTAGAAGGGTCTCAGAATAAGTTCCAGAAAACAACTTTTCACATGATCAAATTTAGCTCAATAACATCATCAGCTTTTATATTTTTTATAATAACCGGTTGAGTAAGAGTTTTTTCTGGACAAGTAATATATTGTACTGGACAATTAATATTTTGTACTGCACAAGTAATATTTTGTAGTGCTTGCCTGACTGGATGAGTGGATGTTTTTTTAGAGATTTTTTTACCCGTTTTTGCCAATGATATTAGACTGACAAAAAACTGTACCTTGTAATTACTGTATGTACTTACGTGTAATCTCAGTCCGAATGCAAACAACATAGACCCTGATCTGCCTTCGCATAATGTGCCAGCAGATCAGGGTCTATGTTGTTTGTTCTACTGATTAGTCCTTACAAACTGCATAGACCCAGATCTGCCGGCGCATTATGCGACGGCAGATCTGGGTCTATGCAGTTTGCAGTTGGTATCGGCCTATACGCAAGTATATACGGTCAGCTACAAGTTTGGCATTGAGATATTGATCTTAGTCTTTGATTTTCTTATGTGCAGATAAACCTAAGGAGAAGAAGAAGGACTCTTTTGCTGAGAAATTTGCCACTCAGGTCATCAAGAATCTTCAGGTAGAGGTTCGTAACATCCACATCAGATATGAAGACCGTTACACCGACCCTAAAAAGCCTTTCTCAATTGGAGTTACGCTGAAGGAACTACTCTTTCAGGTAATATCACTGCATAAGATGTTCACATGTATTTCATAAAATTCCACCCAACCTCACTTGTGTAATTTTGCAAGATTTAAATTTAACATTTGATACTTAATTGTCTGAAGATTGGACTATATAGGGTACATTTCTTATTTTCAGAATTTTTCCCATTTTGCCCTGAAGATATTATTTAGTGGAAAATTTAGATGCAAATATCTCTCAATCATTGCATATTTGATTATTTTAAGTGGAGAAAAACATTTGAAGTTATGTATTTAGAAATAAATGTGTGTTATGTATAACTCAAATTTCAAAGAGCATTATGTCTGTATCAGTAAGCATTTTTGGATACAGAAGTTAAAGCATTATGTTAGCATATGGACATAAATTAGTGATGCATTAGAAAATTCACCTCATCGGGCCCAGCAATCTCTTTTATGTATAGTGTCATGCTATGTTGATAAAATGCCCGAGACCGACTCTTTATATGCCCGGCATTAAGTGGAATGTATTATGTTCTGAATTTGTCTATTTGTCCATCCATCTGTTAACAGTTTTGTTTCTGTACAATAATGTGAGTTGCCCACCATCTACAGTTATCAAACTTTGTGGATGGCTTACACTTGGAGTAAGGAAGAATCATATCAATTTCAAGGTTAAAACATCAAAGGTCAAAGTTATTGTGACAGAAAGAATACAAATGATTTCCCCACAGTAACTTTAGTAATGTGTTACATACGTGGACCAAACTTTGTAGATGGCTTGCACTTGGGATAAGGAAGAATTCTTTTGATTTTGGGATCAAATGGTCAAGGTCACTGACAGAAGAAAAAAAAATAGTTTCCATACAGTCACACGAGTTTTCCACAATGTACAGTTACCAAACTTTATAGAGGGCTTGCACTTGGGGTAAGGGAGAACCTGTTGATTTCAGGGTCAAAAGATCAAAGGTCAAGGTCACTGTGATGGAATCAATACAAATGGTTTCCCACTATATCATTAGTTCTAAATTAGATACATGGACCAACCTTTGTGGCTGGTTCATACTTGGGGCAAGGAAGAAGCCTATTGATTTTAGGGACAAAAAGGTAAAAGGTCAAGGACACTGTGATTGAGAGAAGACAAATGGTTTCTGCACAACAACATTAGTTATACATCACAGACATAGACCAAACTTTGTGGATCGCTTGCACTTGGGGTAAGGAAATGTTCTATTGATTTGGGGGTCAAAAGATGAAAAGTCTAGGTCATTGTGGCTGAAAGAAGCAAAATGGTTTCTGCACAAATAATTCAGTTATTGGCCATGTACCTTTACCAAAGTTTGTGGATGACTACACATTAGGTAAGAAAGAGACCTATTTATTTTGGGATCAAAAGATCCAAGGTCAAGGTAACTGACTGAAAGAAGAAAATGGTTTTTGCATAATAGCTTTAGTTCTAGACCACATACCTTTGCCAATTTTTGTTGAGGGGCTTGTATATTAGGTACAGTAGAGGTATATTGATTTGGGATCCAAGGGTCAAGGTGAGGGTCATTGTGGCTCAAAAAAAAAAGAGTTTTGCAGAATAACTTTTGTGTTAGAACAAGTTTCTGGACCAAACTTTGGGGATGGCATGCACTTAGGCTAATAAAGAAAAATATATATTCTGAGGTCTAAAGGTCAGAGGTCATGGCTATGGTGAGTCTGACAAGAAACTAATGGTTTCTGCACATTAAGTTTAGTTGAAGATTGCATACCTTGTCCAGAGGTTGAGGTGATTGAGACCCTTTGGTCAGTAATCTCCAGAATTAACTACACCCAACAAGTGCCCTCATGGAGGACAATTAAACATGGGGCAGGTGTGTAATGTGACAATTAAACATGGGACAGGTGTAATGAGAGGACAATTAAGCATGGGGGAGGTGTAATGAGAGGACAATTAAACATGGGGCAGGTGTAATGAGAGGACTATTAAACATGGGGCATGTGTGTAATGTGGCATTCACAGTACTTTGTTAGGTTATGCAGAACAAGTAATTTGACCCATAAAAATAAAAATCTCTAACTTTGTGTCATTTTTGTAACAAAAATATATCAGAATGTGATTCGACCCAGACATTACTTTGGTTTTCTTGAATCTTCACAACCAAATTTTCATGTGAAGATTTAACACTCTAGTTTCTCATGAAGTAGAATAATATCTGCATATGGGTTGAGGCATTACATACACATGTCTGTTATTTTTATTATGTAATAAATAGAATCGTATAATCCTCATTAAAGTTCATAACAGAAATAAGCTCATTTCATAAAGTTGATATGAAATGAGCACTCATGTCAGATTAAGTATATATAAAATTTTATTTCATAGACAACAGATGAGAACTGGAAACCCTGCATCATCAAGGAAGCTGTATCACAGATATTCAAGGTTAGGCAGGTTTTCATTATGTTGTCTTTTGAATGAAACGAGAGATTCAAGTGAAACCATTTTGACCATTTTGTTTTAGTTACAAGAATGATAATTCTCATATGATGATAATATTGACTAGGTAAATAACTGGTTGCTGATACAGCACTCACTATAAGGCCCATCATTATAACATGGTTCCTGTTATAAGGCAGGTGTGGTCAAGGATTCCATTATAAGGCCCATCATTATAACATGGTTCCTGTTATAAGGCAGGTATGGTTATGGATTCCGTTATAAGGCCCATCATTATAACATGGTTCCTGTTATAAGGCAGGTATGGTCATGAATCCCATTATAAGGCATGGTTCCTGTTATAAGGTGAGTATAGTAATGGATCCCATTATAAGACGCATCATTATAACATGGTTCCTTTTATAAGGCAGGTATGGTCATGGATCCTTTTATAAGGAAGGTATGGTCATGAATCCTATTCATTAAGTGGTAGTTAGAATTATATGTATCCTACTTCATTATAAGGCGGTCTCACTATAAGACAGTATACTCTATGGCTCACATGGACAACATTATAATGAGAGAGTACTGTTATTATTCAATAATAAATAATAGTAATACAACAACTCACATTCAGATAACTATGCATATGACTTTGTAACATCAATTTTACTATTCTGTGGATCATGAAACTTGAATGGTCATGACTTTTTTCTTGTTCAAATTTAGTGAGAAAAATCAAATTTGTGAAAATATTCATGTTAGAGGACTTGTTGAAACAGGTGTGTAATGTACTTATTTTTAATCAGTACTAAGGAAAATTGTGTCATGAATATATATGTAATGAATTATTAAATTTATAAAATTCAAATGACTTGAAGATATAATAACTTACAGAAAAAAAATGGTTCCTAAGTCCATAATTAGGTATATATTAAAATTAGGTTTTACACTATATATTTCATATTAAAGAGTATAGATTTTAAAACTTTTGTTTAGTATTGTTAATTTTTTTATTTTTGTGATAATTGTTTTCCACAGTTTTGCAAAATTAACATTTTGATAAGTACTTAAATTTCTTGATATGTGTGCAGTGGGCGGGTGAGTTCTGTTTCTGCACACTCATGAACACATGCTCACACACACACACATTGATAGTTTTTGTTGAGTCTTTAACTTATTGATTTGACTACAAAAATTACTACATGTACCATAGAAATACAGTAAAATCTGTCTTGAGCGACCTCGGCTATGAGTGACCACCTGTCATTTACGACCACAATTGTAATGCATGGATAGATTTTATTATATAAATGCACTGTTGTGAGCAACCACCTGCAGTACGTGACCAGCGACCGCAAAATATGCATTTCAACACTTTTATGAACTACCGCATCACAAAAACAGATAAGCACCACTGACCTTTATTTAATCTTTTGTAACCATGACTGCTTAAAAAGTAAAAACTGTTATAAACAAAATCAAAAACAAAAAATTAGGCTGGCTACCGGTTTCTTAAATTTTAAAGGTCATGCATGTAGTGTCATATATTATAGATTGTAAACCAGACTAGAGTACATGCCGATTGTTTATTTGGAATTACCTCTGCTATTTCTGTGAGACTAAAGTATGATCCATAGGATTGACAGCGAAGTTGCAAATGGCAGATTGTTCTAAAATAACACTGCTATGAATGACCATATCGTGAGAACTGAGACAAACACCACTGGCCTTTATTTATTCCTTTGTATCAACAACCGCTTAAACAGTAAAGACTGTTCTAAACAAAACAAAAAAAATTAGGCTGGCTACCGGTTTCTTAAATTGTACAGGTCATGCATGTAGTGTCCTTTGTTATAGATTGTAAACCAAACTAAAGTACGTCACTAACTGCCATTGTAGTGCTGACGTTGATGTAAATGTCGGTAAAACTCAAATTCAGGGTGTTATAAAAGACAAGGAATCAGTTAAAAACGAATCATATGCTAATACATGTACATGTGATCTTAGATATAAATGTGATTCATGTTTAATAATTGATGTATATCTTTATTGCTATCTGCAATTATTTTCAGATGAATGCATGCAATATTTTAACAAGAACTAGGAAAAAAAGACTACAATAAACGTAGTGATTGTGGTTATTTTTCCTTCTTTAACTGTGCTGAATTTCGACCTTGGAAACTGGTCTTTTTGTACAAACCTGTTATGAGAGACTACCTGTCTTGAGAGTCCGCTTTTTGTTGGCAGAAGGGGTGGTCTCTCAAGACAGGTTTACTTTACATATGACTCAGCAGTTTTTTTATTTTATATTATTTTCATATTATATATTTAAGTTCTGTGTATTTCTATCTGTAGCTTGTGAAACTGGAGTCCCTCAGTGTTTACTGGAACAGCAAGGACACTATGTATGATCACCTAGACAAGAAACAAATTTTGGTAATTGCAATTTTCTGTCACTATGCAAATAAATTTCTGTTTAATTTTTTTTCATTTTATTGAATGGAAAAAGATTTAATCAAAACATAGTGTAAAGTGGTTCAAAAGACATTTAAGATATTCCTAATTTGCCATTATCATGGAAACAAATCCATTATTTTTTTTTCAGTTATCATTAAAGTTATCTAAAAGAATATAGGGATACAGCAGTTATTTTGGCTTTGTACAAAGTGTTATTTACGCATTGCGACAACAAATAGATTTTTATTATATCCTACTACGACAGATTGTAGGCATTTTGTGTCACCCTTGGGATTCCATGTTACGCCTTTGTCAGATTTTGTGTTTTGGTCAGTTTCAGACAATATGGTATGGGCATCCATGTTCTATGGACACATTTCTATTTTAAATATATGAAGCTGTTTCACAGAGGCCCATAGTACAGGTCATATATATATATATATATATATATATATATATATATATATATATATATATATATATATATATATATAACATTCATGTTTCATGTTAGCAATAATTGCTTTGTTTGAAATGTGTATATGTTGAAGAAGAGTTCTTTCTTTATTTGTAAATCGTTGACATTTAGTTTGAAACAACTCGCACCTTTTGTCAAAAAACTAAAGGCCTATTTCACTACCAGCAAATATTGCCAATGCTTATATCATTGGAAGAAGATTAATAATAATGATAAATGATAATAATACAGCACTCCTGTACAAGGCTCTTCATTATAACACAGTTCCTGTTACAAGGCTCTTCATTATAACACAGTTCCTGTTACAAGGCTCTTCATTATAACACAGTTCCTGTTACAAGGCTCTTCATTATAACACAGTTCCTGTTACAAGGCTCTTCATTATAACACAGTTCCTGTTACAAGGCTCTTCATTATAACACAGTTCCTGTTACAAGGCTCTTCATTATAACACAGTTCCTGTTACAAGGCTCTTCATTATAACACAGTTCCTGTTACAAGGCTCTTCATTATAACACAGTATGGTTATGGATCTCATTTCATTATGTAATAGTGAAATTATATTGTATTTCATTATAAGATGGTCTAATTATAAGGCAGTATACTCTGTGGTTCTCATGGACAGCATTATAATGAGGGAATTGTATGTATCATGCACTATAAGGCAGTATACCCTGATTCTCATTGATATCATTATAATGAGGGTACTGTATGTATCATGCACTATAAGGCAGTATACTCTGGTATAGACAGCATTATAATGAGGGAGTGCTGTATGTATCATGCACTATAAAGCAATATACTCTGGTATAGACAGCATTATAATGAGGGAGTACTGTATATATCATGCACTTTTTAGTGTTTTCACTATAAGGCAGTATACTCTATGGTCAGTGTTATAATGAAGGAGTACTGTATGTATCATGCACTTCATAGTGTTTTCACTATAAGGCAGTATACTCTGACTCCATGAACAGCATTGTGAGGGAATACTGTATGTATCATGTACTTCGTTATAAGGTGGTCTCACTACAAGGCAGTATACTCTGACTCCATGAACAGCATTATGAGGGAGTACTGTATGTATCATGTACTTCATTATAAGGTGGTCTCACTACAAGGCAGTATACTCTGACTCCATGAACAGCATTATGAGGGAGTACTGTATGTATCATGTACTTCATTATAAGGTGGTCTCACTACAAGGCAGTATACTCTGACTCCATGAACAGCATTATGAGGGAGTACTGTATGTATCATGTACTTCATTATAAGGTGGTCTCACTACAAGGCAGTATACTCTGACTCCATGAACAGCATTATGAGGGAGTACTATGTATCAGTAGTTCATTATAAGGTGGTCTCACTACAAGGGAGTATATTCTATGGTCAGTGTTATAATGAGGGAGTACTGTAACAATAATGCTGTTTTATTTAATGAGGATAGCACAGTTAGTTTGCATTAATCTTTGAGGATTTTAAAAAATACAGGAAAAAAGCTAATTATAAAGATGATATAGCAACAACAATAGAATACAAATGTGTCTTTAAATACATGGTTAAAGAGCTGAAAAAATCAAGGATAGAAAATACTATCATACATTCAGTACATGTTGTTTTAGTTTGGATGAATGATGAGTTGTGGTAAGCAGTTGTTTCCACAGAACTGCAGCTATGTAAGAAGAACAGTTTAGTTTTGTTGTTTTTCTTCAATTTATGTGAATATATTCTTTTATATTATTTAATATATACATATACAGGAGTGGACAAATCTCTAATATGTGTGGTAGTCCGGTGGGCTACCAAAAGGGAAACTCTGGTAGCCCACAAGAAATTTTGGTAGCCCACATGTTTCAATGGATAAATATTTCCTTTTAACACACCATTAAAAACATGTAGATGGATAACATTTTAAGGTGATTAAAGGTTCAGAAAAACAAATAGACAAACACTCCAAGTACATAAAACTGTTTTTCCTCTATGGCTAAAAGAAATGCTTGAAACATTAGAAACCCATTTTTGGTTTTTGCAAAATAAATAAAAGAAATAAACAGTTTAATTTAAATTATAAATCAAATGAAAATGTTAAGCCTGGATAAGAAGTCTTAAGCAGGACTTTATACCACCATGCTGCACTGCAGTTTATACTTAATGCTATACTGTAGTATTTGGCAACACCCCTGGAAGTTTGTACCCCCCTTCATATTTTAAAATGAAAAGCCTGAAGGATATATAAAATGCATAAAACTTAGTCATTTCATTCATTAGTTGATAATTTCAAACCTGATTGTTGCCAGGGGGTCCCTAACAATTGTCATCTTTGTGTTTCAAACCAAACAGGAGTTTCTATGTCATCACTGCATCCATATTACAAGCCTTAGGGCGAGTCTATTTTGATGAATTTGTATGATAAATTTACAATTCTTTAAACTACTTATTATGTGTGTTTTCAAATTTGAGGGCATATTTTTTTCCATTTCAATTTTTAAATTTTTTTTTTAAAAATATTAGAATTAGAAATTAAAAATACTGGATGCAGTTGACACAGTGTTTACCTTCTATGTATGTGTAGTTCAAAGACCCCACCCCTTCATTGAAAATTAAATTTTCCCGGTACCGGAAAATGACTGAGCATGCTCCTCACTTACATTGAAAACTTCTGTTTGGCCTGAAATGCGAAGGAGATAATTTGTTAGGGACCCCTGCCTATAATTGGGTTAGAATTAATAAATTAATGAATAAAATAACCAAGTTTTGAGCATTTTTTTTATATCCTTAAGGATTTTTGTTTTTAAAAGCAGAAGGGGGATACAAATTGCTTAGCGGGTTTTATCTAAATTAATAAAAAGCACACATCAGATACGGCCTGTAGTCCTGTAGTACTTTACAGTTAAGTAGTGTGAAAACAAAAGTTAGTAGTACCGGGCATGCAGACTACTGATTTGTCCACCCCTGATGTAATATTATTACATTATTATACAGAATTTTCATTGTGTTCATTGTTTGTCATAAAGTATATCCTTATGATTGCAGAGTAATCTAAAGAACATGATTGCTTCAAATGAACCGAAATTGCAATACTGTAAGTTTGCTCTACCCTACTTGCTTCCTTGCCTGTCTGTCAATCTGTTTCTCCATTGAATATATTCCATGATCACATTAACATTAGGACATAAACTCCACTCCCTCGAAAATCCAGCTCTCTCAGAAAGATGAAATATTTTCTTTCCCCAACTTTAGATGAAGGGAAGAAACTCTTCCAAATTGCCCCCCCCCCCCCCCCCCATTCATCTTGAGGTGGCAACCCATATATTGAATGTTATCCACTTTAAGCTTTCGGTGCAGTACAAGTAAAATTGTACTGCATTGTCTCTTGACACCCATCAGGAACCACCATTAATTTTACCCATCTGAAGGTGAAGTGGGTACAGTATTTTTAATTAAGGTTACTGCAGGATATTGGTAACATTATTTTTGAATTTTCTTTGATAATTGTGCATATTTTTCATCGTTTGTGGACTTTATTTTTCTGACCTTGTGGTCGCACACAGTATCATTGATACTCACTGTTCATATGTTTTACTTGTGAACACTGGTTGAATTATTTGCTTGTTTTAATAATGTCTGTGGTTGTTGATATAATTTCCACTTTTGGGTTGTTATTTCCTGTTATTTTGTCATTTTTATTGTTGTTTCAGATATACAGTGGCAACCAGATGTTGTGAATGCAAAATATTTTAGGGTCAAAGAGGATACCCATGAGACATGTCTTGCCTTTACTTGGTCCACAGTGCTGTGGAAAAGTTTCAAGGGCAAGAGAGAGAAGGTCAAAGCCCAAGTCTACGGAGAGTGACTGCTTCAACCTCCACCCTTAAACATCATCTGTATCCAGGATATTGGGGATGCCACGATGGTCCCTCCTCTATAAGATTCTTAGAACCATGCCATCAGCGACTGCCACATCTGGCCAGCTGGAGGCAGAAGATCAGTGTACATTGGAGGCGTCCATGCTACACCCACCCAGGCACTGCCTGAGTCACAAATGAGCTGACTCGCACATGAGATCATGACACAGTAATTGGCTTCAGGGCAGTTTCTATTCCTCTGTTCATCACATTTATCCAATATAGACTTGGAGTTGATGGGAGATTATCCTTCCACTTTTTTGGCAGCCCAGTGGTCATAAGTCCCCAGCATGTCTGAGCATAGCCTTAGTGCCTGTATGTCCAGATGCATGGGGTATAATACCAACCTTGCAGGCATGTATTACCAGCCATCTTTGCTGTCCATTGCTGTTCTAGTTGCCTACTAGCCAGTCCAGCCATATGTCTGGCCATTTATAACCACTAGAGTCCAGATTGGTTACATCGATGAGCCGTGCCTCATACAAGCCGACCGTCCCGTTGTATACGGAACCTTATGGGGACCCATGTATCTGGTCCATCCATTTTGCCACCCAGATGTTGGTTAAGCAGGCCATTTAGCCAGCCATCCAGCTTGCCATCACAAAACAATGTCGGTTGCCTGAAGCCGGTTCTGCAGGCAGATTCGATGTTGATGCCATATTCTGTGGATAAGTACCAGATTTTGCCCAGGTACGATGGCACTTCTTTCATGATGCTGATATACATAAACTCGAGAACTCTGCCTGATGAGGACAACCCCCACAGTCAGTGTGAGGAAAACCTTGATCATTTTGCTCACTCCAGTCACACGATGGAGCTGACAGAGTTAAGCTTTAAAATGGTGTTTGAAAAGATATATCATATTTTATCACTGTCTGAGTGCCCACCACTGCAATCAGCAAGCCTAGCCTTTTTGTTCAAGGACTCTGCAGATATTAAAGATGAGGATATATACCCCACCTTCCATGTAAAGCTGCAGTCAGCAAAGATTAAGGAAATATCGGTTGAACAAAATCTGAGACCAGGGAAATTACAAGACCTTCTTATTGGATAGTCAGCTGCCAGTATCCTTCTCCTGTTGATACTGTACACACTCAGATACATATAATGTAGACATTCCAAGCTTAGATAAGAACATTGTGGTGGTGAACAAGGCAACCCCGCAGTTTTACAAGGTTGATCACTGTTTTTCATGTGACTTTCAAACTTGTTGGCATCCATTGTGATTATTTGTCTGGCTAAAAAATTGGGCAGTGGACACATGTGGGAGTCAACTGGCAGCATTTTCATGGTGATTAACAGGGATGCACATCACTCCATGGCCAGTGCTCTGATGGCTTCATGTCATCTAGATTTATTGAGATGAGTTGCCTTCCTCCACTTGTCCACACTTAAGCTGCATCACGCACTGATGCCATGTGCTCATTGCTCTGGTTCGCCACTGCTGTTTGGCAGTTGTATTGAGGATGTGTGGAAGCAGGTAGCACAAGAGCTGCCTCTCCAGCTGTCATTACGCTCTCCTCCATACATCAGTGTCAGCGACAATTGAGAGATGATAATAGGCAGGAGAGAAGGCTGAATCCTGCTCAACAACAGCAGTTTCGTCCACAATCAAACTTGTAGATGGCAACAAGCCCCTCAGTTTTGGAGGCAGTATAATTAAAGGGGACATGAAACCAAGTTTCTTCTTCATCAAACCTTCCAACAAATGCCAAGGACTTTGCAATCTGCCTGCCCCTTGGATTGACCTTTTTCTGCAAAACAAATGATTAAATTTAAGTTGCTTGGAAGGGCTGGGGGCCAGAGGAGAGGGCCTTTCATTTTAACCTTCTGGAAATGAAGGCTATAATGAATGCCTTTCACTTCGGGAGGGATCAACCCTTTGGAATTGTATTTCTCGTAATGTTAGACATCACTGTGACCTACCTCCTTAAACAGGGGGAGGGGGTACCAAAACAACAGATCTCTGCATCCTGCTCTGTGAGTGGTGCCCCCAGCACAAGATTATGGTCCAGATGAGGTACATACTCCTCAGACTTGGTGTCCTTGCTGATTCATTGTCAAGAGGGGGCAGACTTTTTGTACAGAGTAGTCCCTTCATCCGTTGATCTTTCATCTGATTTGTGTAATTGCAGGGTGTCCAATGATAGATCTTATTTGATCCACAAACTGCTCACCTTCATCTGTCTGTTCTTGGACTCTGCCTTGGGCCATAGATACTCGGTCAGTCATTTGGGATGGGGTTTGGAGCTGTGCCTTCTCTCCAACTGTTCTGATATCAAGAATAATTTTTAAAAAGTACGGGTCCACACTTGCAAAGTCGGTTTGATACACCTCTCAGATGGGAGAAATCTTGTGCAGATGATCAACTCATTCTAGTGATAGATATCCCAAGGAAAATCCTCTTCGTGCCAAACCTACTTAAGCAAACGTGGTTGCAGGTTCCCCAGTCAGTCACCTTGTTCTCAAAGTAGAACATTTCATAGGTTCTGAATGACTCAACTCGGACAAGTTCAAGCCCTTGGCTAGAACCTCACTGAAGCTACTATCTCACAAAACATGTTTTTTTTTTTTTATATCCCTAGCCTGCCCTTTTGATGGATCAGAGTTATCTCCAGTTCAAATCTGATTTTTCTATGGTCCTAATGATGCAACCAGGTTTCATAACCAAGAACAGATGGGTAATCAGAATGTGATCATTCACTTGCTCTCCTTGATCAATATATCAAGAGAGGCAGCGAAGCAAGACCAAGTCTGCGTTTTCAAGCCTAATGAAAATTTCAGCTCATGAGGTTCAAGTGATCTCTGCAAGCCTCGCGTTTGTATGCAGTGTTTCGATCTGAGACATCATTGAAGCTGTAGGCTGGCATGTGTAGTCAACCTTCTTAAGGTTGTATTACCGAGATCTGACATTGCAGAAAAGGGAATTGAATCTGCTTTTTGCAGTGGCTGCAGCCTAGATGACCACCAGACCCCATTAATGACAGCACAACCTCTTCATAGTCGTGGGTTTATAGCTTTTGCTGGATTCACCTGGAATTTTTCTTGGTAAGAAAACGGTTTGTTTCTCATTACATTTGTAGTGACACGTGTCACATAACCACACATGGTTGTGCTGCCTTCATGTTAGTGGAGCAGTTTATCCTTCATATAGGGACTTGAGTTATATTTCCCTTGAAGGATATGCGAGGTAGCGGTTGGATGCTCATGCATTTCCTCCTCATATTACCTATTCTCCTAGATGTTAATATGATCGGAGAACGTATTCGATGGAGAAAGTAAATTTTATAATAGATTATGTTTCTCAGAGTATACGTTCCCGATCACATTACTATAAAAACTCCCACATCTCCTCACACGTGAGCATTCATGTTGATGTTTTGTTGAAGCATAAACTGAATAACAGCAGGTGGAAAGGGGAGGTAATTTGGAAGAGTTTCTTCCATTTGTCTGTATGATATATAAATGGCAAAGACTTCAGTTTTTGTCTTTCTGGGATTCACAAAGTAGTGGAGTTTACTGTAGTATCATCAATTTTCGTGGGGGACCAATTTTCGTGGTTTTTGTTGTTGCCCCGAACCACGAATTTAAATACCCAACGAAAAATCAGCCACAAATGATGATGGTGGTACCCCCCCCTTCACTCATTTTCTTACTGTGTGTCGTTCCTAGAGATTAAGGAACCTACTTGTATTTCATAAATCAATGTCAATATTGTAATTTGGAAATAAAATATTAGCTTTTACACCTGTTTGTTTTATTTTAAACCTTTAAAAAAGAATTATAAAGCATTTTATATTGTTTCAATGCACACGTGTCGATAAGATATCCGATAGCTGTAATTTCCACTCACTGCCTTAAATCGATATGCGAGATAGGTAAGGATATAGAGAAACGAGAAAAAGCATAAGGTATTCAAACACTAGTAATGTTGAAAATGAAAGAAAGAATAATAAAAATAATAGTATATGAACATTAAATTAAATACTTGTTCAAATCGATCCTTCACTCGAGTGCAACTGTTGTTAAACAATTTAAATCCTCCTGAAACCACATTTCATTTTATCCATGCATTTTTAATCCAAAAGAACAACAAGCCTGTAAAATACTAGAACTATTGCGTGAAGCACTATTATTAATGAAACACTACGTATATACACTAATTACAGCAGAGTATTAAAGCTCACACTTCACTGATTTTCGGACAAAGCCACTGTATCAACATCATGTCAATCAAGTCTCAATGCACACACAAATGCTTGTCAAGTAAATAATCCCCAAATAACAGAATTAAACAATTCCAGCTGTGTTGTTGGCTGCGTCGGCTTTCATTGATGTTATTCACTTGGACAAAAACACGGTGTCAGTATTGAACTTGTCAGGTTTTTTATTTGTGCTCATACATGTGAAAGTATTGTTATAAACATTCAAGTGACCGCCGTTTGCGTCGGCAGAGTTTTATTCCTTTGTATTCTTTATTTTAGGTATTTGTAGAGGTTAAACCACGAAATTAAACACTTAGTAATATGCAAACTTTGACAGGCAAAACCACGAATTTAAGTACCCACGAAAATGTCTTTTTTTACAAAACCACTAAAATTGAGCCCCACGAAAATAAATGATACTACAGTATTTCCTAACACTATTTTGATCAGGTAAATGCTCTTGGAGAAACATAGTTTAGAATAAAATTTATTTCCTTTTTTCTAACTCTTTCTTTTTCTGTTATTGAATCTTTCTTGCCTTCATTTTAGGAAATTTATCTAAATGCTTTATACATGGTTTGTACAACCTTGAAAAGTCCTTGAATTTGAAGGCTTGCCTTGAAAACACCTTGAATTTTTTTAACAAGTTTTGTCCTTGAAAGATTCTTGAATTTGTTGAAATACGCCTTGAATTTTGTCCCAAGTTCCTTGAATTTATCAGAGGGAATACAAAGTATTCAAACTGAATAAAATACATATCTCTCTTTGCATTCAGAAATTTTCATATTTATTTATTTCCCCTTTACAAATTTAAAAAAATAAAATGGGACAAAATTGTGTGGATCAAATGATTTTTGACATGGGTATTTACATGAAGGAGTAACATCCGTGTTCTATTGTGGCATGCTAATTATTTATGTGTTTTCTTCATGTACATTTGTACCTATTTATGCAGTGATAAAGACAGTAACACATGGAAAAAATGTAATTTCTGTAAGAAAAAAATGCTCCTTGAAATCTTTTGGAAATTTATGAAAACTCTTTGAAAAGTCCCTGAATAAAAACTCTTTATAGCTGGTGTAACAGTGTTAGAAGTCAGCATAATAAGTCCAACACTTTGAGTTACTGTTGGAAGTCAGCATAATTATGTCCAACACTTTGAGTTACTGTTAGAAGTCAGCATAATTAAGTCCAACACTTTGAGTTACTGTTTGAAGTCAGCATAATTAAGTCTAACACTTTGAGTTACTGTTAGAAGTCAGCATAATTAAGTCCAACACTTTGAGTTACTGTTAAAAGTCAGCATAATTAAGTCCAACACTTTGAGTTACTGGACACACCGTATTTGTTGCCAATAGTCCTTGACGGAAATATCTTTGTTTGCTTTATAAATAAGTAGAAGGGTTATTGACCATGAGACGGAAATATCTTTGTTTGCTTTATAAATAAGCAGAAGGGTTATTGACAATGAGTTGCAAGTTATAACTCCAGGAACTAATACCGTTGATTACAGAAGATAACTATTATTACTTTATGCTACTTCATTTTTGAAATTGAACAAAAATTAATTGGTGGAGAATGTTTTAACATGACTTGGAATGTTTTATCCAAAGACTTGGTAAAATGTGTCCTTGTCAAATTTTATATACATTGAATTACCGTTATAGAATATAAAGAAAATAGATGTTATAAAAATAAATCTTTGCATGTTCAAATTGTGTTTTATGAAGTTCAATTCATATTCTTCCATGTGAGTAATTAAGCATTTTGCATGTGTATTTTCAGTATTGAAACCAGTTTCCTCAGTGGCACATCTGCGTATAAATACTAAGCCAGATGAGCAGGAATACAGAACTCCCAAGATTTTCCTTACTGTTGTCTTTGATGAAATATCTCTTTCTGTAGCAAAAGCGCAGGTTAGTATAATTTATAATTTTTTTCTGTTTGTTGGTGTTTGTAAAAGTGGAAACTTGATTTATTGTTGAGCACACTGTGGCAGAAGTTTGACATAGTGATCACTTTGACATCCATATGTGTGTCCATACATCTATCTTTCTACACCATGGTCAGTGTTAAAGTTGTTATTTTTAGATTAGGCTTAGTTTTAAAGTTTTTTTTATATCTTTTAGCAAAATTAAAGGTGTGCATGAGAAAAAGGGAGTCTTGTGTTTTGTTGACTGTACAAGTTTTACTAACTTATGCCACATTATGGCAGAGGTTGTCCTAGTGTGTGAACAAACACCGGAGAGGTGCAGAGAGTGCATATTACCTTTTCAATATCTAGACTCTTCACAGTTAGATCTTACTATATTATATTGTACAATATCCAGACTCTTCACAGTTAGATCTTACTATATTATATTGTACAATATCCAGACTCTTCACAGTTAGATCTTACTATATTATATTGTACAATATCCAGACTTTTCACAGTTAGATCTTACTATATTATATTTTACAATATCCAGACTCTTCACAGTTAGATCTTACATATATAGTATTATCACAGTAACGCGATCTTGATTGCTAGATCACGTCGAGTTGTCAGCATTAGAAAATCCGGATCATTACGAGACACGAAGCGTCGAGTCATGATCCGGATTTTTATGCTGACAAAGAGATGTGATCTAGCAATCAAAATCGCATTACTGTGATAATGATATTTTTGTTATATACCTTTCAATTTTCAGATAATTTAATAAAATCGCTATATGTAGTTGAAAAACGCAAGAAACTGCTAAATATTTCAACTTCTATAATACGAACTTCATCTTAAAGCATAAACTGAATTACTTTTTGAAAGGCTGACATGCGCATGAATATTAGTTTTATGAATGAAGTTTGTGGAACAACGCTCGCTCAGTTTGACTACCATCACTGTCAATAACACGAATTCTTTGACGCTTGAAGGCAGACTACTCATATATGTGATTTACAGTTATTGAGCAGTTCTGAAATTTTGCATCACGGAAGTTTTCACGAGCTGAAAGACTGGAAGTTTCTTTCAGAGGCCAGGTTGAATGCGGTTGAACTGTTTCTGGCATAATATTGTGAGAGGCTCTGATGGGAACTTGACACTGGAATGACAACATTATTTTGACAGTTATTTACAACAGGATTGGAGAAATTGTTGGAACTTGATGGTACAGATTTGTTGCAGAGAATATTACTCATTTATAATTTCAAATTCATCCATTGGGCGTGAAACTCACTAATGTTACCATTTATGAATTTCCGTAAATGGGTTGTACTGTACAACTGTAATGTTTTGGTACGCGATTTCCGAATATGATCTTGTTTCAGACGAACATTTTGGCAATATTTTACTACTTTCAAATAAAGGAAAAAATGCTTTTTTTTTATTGTTGTGACAAAAACATGGTTTAGACCTTTCAGATATTTTACATATAACGCAAGGTTTCTTAACTAACGTCTCTGTGAGAGCTTTGTTTACTGCTAGTGTTGGCATTCCATCGCTAGGGGCGCTGCTATTGTCACCAGGAAACCTCGAGGATAAAGTAGGCTCAGCCTCATTTGAGAGTATGGTGATACGGGTTTGGAAAACGATAGTATCGTTTTCCTGCTTGTAGGAAATGACGATAAAATTCTGGCTCTTTCTTGGGTAGAAAATTGGTAGGTGTATAATAATATATTATATTGTACAATATCCAGACTCTTCACGGTTAGATCTTACTATATTATATTGTACATTATCCAGAGTCTTCACAGTTAGATCTTACTATATTATATTATACAATATCCAGACTCTTCACAGTTAGATCGTACTATATTATATTGTACAATATCCAGACTCTTCATGGTTAGATCTTACTATATTATATTATACAATATCCAGACTCTTCACAGTTAGATCTTACTGTATTATATTGTACAATATCCAGACTCTTCATGGTTAGATCTTACTATATTATATTATACAATATCCAGACTCTTCATAGTTAGATCTTACTGTATTATATTGTACAATATCCAGACTCTTCATTGTTAGATCTTACTATATTATATTATACAATATCCAGACTCTTCACAGTTAGATCATACTATATTATGCAGAATAATTTCAATACTTATACCCTACTTTAGGTTAGGCTTCAATTAGACATCTTTGAAAATGTTTAGGATATTCACCATACCAAGTGGAAAAATGACCTATTTGAATCTGCAGTCACTGCTGTCTTTAAGCTTTATGAAGAAAGTTGTAGTTATTAGGAAGTAAAATGCATGGGTAGTTGAAGAAATCTTCTATAAATAGGTGCAGTTATTAACAGTTAGATGAGTAAAATAACAAATGTTCAACTTTAATAATGAAGATTCATGAACCCTGCAGACTTCAAGAACAAGTTTTATTAGTCAGCATGCATAACTCTAGTGTGACACAAGTGTCACAAGACTTTGCAATAAACACTCCACACAAGAGTCACAAGACTTTGCAATAACACTCCACACAAGTGTCACAAGACTTTGCAATAAACACTCCACACAAGTGTCACAAGACTTTGCAATAAACACTCCACACAAGTGCCACAAGACTTTGCAATAAAACACTAAGAGTGCACAACACTCCACACAAGTGTCACAAGACTTTGCAATAAAACACTAAGAGTGCACAACACACCAAATAAGTGTCACAAGACTTTGCAATAAAACACTAAGAGTGCACAACACTCCATACAAGTGTCACAAGACTTTGCAATAAAACACTAAGAGTGCACAACACTCCAAACAAGCGTCACAAGACTTCGCAATAAAACACTAAGAGTGTACAACACTCCACACAAGTGTCACAAGACTTCGCAATAAAACACCAAGAGTGAGTGCACAACACTCCACACAAGCGCCTACTCCTACTGTGGTGAGGAGTCAGCAACAAGTTTAAATGGTTTGAAAAATCGTCATGTTGTGACATGTGTTCAGTGTAACTTCTTTATGGGTCATTTTTTGCAACCTGCATTGTTTATTTGCGCATTTTTATCATTGTTGATCTTTGGCTGCTTCTGTGACTGGTATTTGGTCTTTTCACTTTTCTGTCATTATGAGGATGCCAAATTATGTTAGTAAAGAAAAAAACTTTTCCTTGTGACCGCAATAATCCCCAGAAAAAGACCACTCCAGGACTACAACTACATTTGGCCAGTCCCAGTCGTTTTCTAATGTGGACAATTTATCCACTAGTGCTGAGTCTGCCCTTCACTTGTACCATCAGTTGTCTTGGTAGTGTCAATTGAGACCATTTTTTCCTAATCCCATCAGTGGTTTTAGTGCTGAGTCTGCCCTTCCCTTGTACCATGAGTTGTCTTGGTTGTGTCAATTGAGACCATTTTTCCCTAATCCCATCAATAGTTTTAGTGCTGAGTCTGCTCTTTGTACCATCAGTTGTCTTGGTAGTTATACTGTACTTAAAATTAGTGAATATATTGTATGCTCTGTCATGTTAGTGCTGACTTTTTTTACAAAGTTGTCTCATCCTATTTTTTTTAAAACTTGCCTTGTGTAGTCAGATTACAGTCAATTTCTAATAATTCATAATGATAGTTCCATAACAACTGCCAAGTCTTTTTTTCCCACTAACGTCATGATCGATAAATATGCTGAACAATCAGTAGAAAAAAATGTGTAAGGTGTCTCAAGACATATAGTACATGAAAAAATTGCTATAAAAAAAATTATATTTGAAAATAATTAAGGGTGTTCCAAGGCTTACCATCATTACGATATCTTGGATAGTTTCGATAATGAGTGATCCATGCATATTAATGAAGTGACCTTTCATCTAATTGGCTGAGCTTGTTACCACTCTTGAAGCCATATTTTTTATCTGATTTTGCTCAGACTTTAAATATAGGCTTATATGATCAAGATCTCGCATGAGTTTCATAATGCATGGGATCTATGCATATTAATGAGGTGATCTTGCAAGTTATTGGCTGAGCTTGTTACCACTATAGGGGCTGTATTCCTGATCCAATTTTGATCAGACTTGGTCAATAGGCTTAAATCATTAAGATCTTGAATTAGTACAGTTATGAACAGGATTCATGCATATTAATGAGGTTATTTTGCATCTGATTGGCTGAGTTTGTTACAACTTCTTGAAGTCATATTTTTTGATCAAACTTCAAATATAGGCTTATATGATCAAGATCTCGCATGAATTTCATAGTGCATGGGATCCATGCATATTATAGAGGTGATCTTGCGTGTTATTGGCTGAGCTTGTTACCACTCGAGAGACTGTATTTTTTATCCAGTTTCGATCTGACTTGTCAATAGGCTTCAATCATTAAGATCTTGGATTAGTACAATTATGAGCAGGATCCATGCAGATTAATGAGGTGATTTTGCATCAGATTGGTTGAGCTTGTCAACACTTTGGCAACTTTATTTCTTTTCATATTTTTATTAAACTTGGTAAAAAGGCTTTTATCATCAAGATATAATGCATTTTATTATGAGCAAGATCAGTGCATATTAACAAAGTGATCTTGCATATGATTGGCTGAGCTTCTTGCCACTTGAGAGATTGGATTTCTGACCTGATTTTAATCAAACTTGGTAAATAGGCTAATATCGTCAAGATGTTGGATGATTTTTATTATGAGTGAGACCTATGCATATTTATGAGATGATTTTGCATGTGACACAGATTTGTTTACCACTCTAAAACTTGTATGTTTGATAACTGTGGCAACAACTGTTTGCCTTGGTTTGCTGGAATTGTGACCACAGCAACCGTCATATGCATGCCAATCAGAATTGTTGTTGGAACTATATTAGTGGCAACCAGTGACTCGGATGGTGCTGGAAAAATAATTTCAATATGATATACATTCATGAATACGTGTTTATTCGGAACTTCTCGCAGCGGCACAAAGTAGTCTCAGTACAATCAGTAAACTATACTCTGTGGCCGTAGAAGCTAGAACAGTTATCATGTCAGAGTTTGAAATGGTGCTGGTTGAAATGAAAAACCACCAACATCTCCGAGCACAGATACAGAACCGGGGCAGTTGCAACCCAAAACAGGTAGTGGATTTACAGGCAGGAAAAGTCGAGTAAACACTTGCTTGTATAATTGATCTGTCTGCACCATTGTATTGATCTGCCTACAGAGGCGCCTCATGGTAACTTCACTTCTGGGGGTGCCCGCGGAACATACACGTGCAAGTAGTGTGATGATATCGGATTGTTTGGTTACTGATCTAGTTCGAAGCCTTCTACCCCACATGACTTTCCTCTTGCAGGGGCACCTCGTGGTAACTTTGCTTGGAGGCGCACATGGATTACAATTGCAGGATCACATGCACTCGTTTGTGATTCGGAGGCAAAGAATGGGGTCTAGAAGGCTTTGACTTAGATCAGTAACCGAAATCTAAAACCGCTATTATCACACTGCTAGGTTGGATGTTCATACATTGCCTCCTCCTCTGACCTATTCTCCTAACATTAACAGAATTGGAGAATGGATTTTAAATGAGAAAGTATACATTTTAGTAAATTATGTTTATGATACTTACCCAATCACATTACTATTAAACCCTCCCACACCTCCCTGCAAATGTGAGTGTTCTTGTTGATGTATCTTAAATTGGTAAACAATTGGTACCCGCTTAGTCATTGTAAGGGGACATATATGGATAAGAGTTTCTTCCCTTTGTCTATGTGATATACAGATGGAAAAGACAACATTTTCTTTTTCCGGGATTGCTGGATTTGAGATGTAGTGGAGCCTATTTCCTGAAGTTAATGTTATCAGGTAAGTATTATCAGAGAAATGTAATTTACTAAAAAATATATGTTGCAGATAACACTGTACAGGATCATGGAGATGTTCTTGTTAATTATGCATAATCAGCACTGTAAAATGGGTTACACTTATCTTATTGTGGGTCAGATTTCAGCATGTGCTTTTTGTCTTTCAGTACAACGATGTCCTGGAAATGTTGGAATCCTTTGAGAGAATGAACCAGCTGTCCATTTACAGAAAATACCGCCCTGATGTGCTATTCAGTGGAAATGTCAAAACATGGTCAGTATGCTGACCACTATGTCTCAATAAAAGTGACATGGCAGTTTGATCTTTAACTAAAATATTTATCAGTGCCTAGCTTACTTGATGAAAAAGGTTTTGAGTTGTATGTGCGATTTTCATTGTTCATAACAAGACATTTGTCCATACAGTCATGTAAGATGCATGCCCACCGTTCTTAGTGTACTTGGCTGTATGGCCAGTTGAACTTATAGAATGGTCATGCATCAGATATGTGTTATTGGTCATGCATCGTGCATCATTTGTCAACATTTGCAATTTTAAACTTCTTTTTACACAAACAGTGGACCAGTTTCAACCAAATTTGACAGAGAACATCCTGGCATGAAGAAATTTCAAATTTGTATGAATGATGCTGATCTGCCATCAAATATGGCTGCTGTTACTAAAAATAAAAATACATTTAAATAACTTCTCAAAAACCACTCAGTTGAATTTGACCAAATTAGACAGAAAGCTGTAAGTGGCTTTCAGGTTGGTACAAATAGTGCCATTATGTCATCAAATATGGCCCCCATCACTTAAAATAGAAAACCTTTTAACAACTTCTTTGGAAAACCACTCTGCAGAATTTGACCAAATTTGACAAAGCATCCTGGCATGAAGAGCTTTCTAATTACTAAAAATGATGCCAATTCACCATCAAATATGGCTGTTGTTACCAAAAAACAGAAAACCCTTTAATAATATATTGTGACCAAATTTAGTAGGATTTGTATGTTACTTCTTTTCTTAAAGAATTTAATTTTCACATTGAATGTGGCATCTCGAGTAAAAAGCCAAAGTTGATGAGAATCAGTTGTAGCACATATTTCGCATCGTGTTGATTTACTGATAATGCTGATACAGTTTTATTTACCTTTGAAAAACAGAACCTCTGATTAAGAAACACCAGTTGAACATTTTTAGTCCTTGTAGATCCTACTAAAGCATACCTTGTACATGTCGACACTACGTCTGGTTGCATTTTCTATTTATTTGTTTCATCATGTATGTATGTAGCAGTAGGAAACAATATCAACGATGATCATTGGAATGTTTTACCAAAATATTCAGATATATTCAAGAAAGGCATATCTTACATAATGAATCCTGTTATAATAAGCTGTAAAAGACGTACAGCAAGGGAAACAATCACAAATTAAGTGAGGTACGGCATGCACATTGTAATAGCAGTTAGCTGTTCATTAAGCCAAATGAGTAGATAGGGTGAAAGGTTCAGATTTCTAACCAGTTCAGTCAAAAATGGCATCTTTTCAGTTATAGTAAACCATGTACACGTTTAGAAATTTTGGTAAACTTTGCAGCCTTATTAACAATTTATTCTTAAAAAGTATTTTATCCAATGCAACAGTAAGCATTCTACCTTGAAGGCATTTCAAATTTATAGAAATGATGCCAATGGCCATCAAATATTCAGGTTCACACAATCTTGAAAAGTTCTTGAATTTTTGTTACCTTGAAAAGTGCTTGAATTTTAGTTACTGTGAAAAGTGCTTGAATTTTAGTTACTGTGAAAAGTGCTTGAATTTGAAATCGGCTTTAAAGAGTACTGGAAATGTATTTGAAAAGGCTCATTAGTCCTTGAAAAGTGCTTGAATTTCTTGGCCACATTTCATTGGAAAACAATTCATAAATAAATATAAAGAAAAAACAGATCTGTTAAAAAGTCAGAAACTCAGACCTTCCTGGAATTGTATGTCCTGCGGGTTCAGGGATGTAAAATAGTACGAGTGTGCTCTCCAGAAGAAAGTAATGGGGGCAAGAGCCACTGTTGTGCAGTGGTTAGCTTGCCAGACAAGTGGCTGAAACGGTGCGGGTTCTAATCCTACCATCGGATCAGGCTGGGTTTGCTGCTGTGGTGTGTCCTTGGGCAAGGCACTGTATTCCAGTTGCCACAGTGCTAAATAACATACTTTTGTTGCTTTGCCATTAAAAAACCAAACATCTCACAGGAATTCTACTTTGCCATTAAAAAACCAAACATCTTACAGGAATTCTACTTCTTTGTCGAGTCGCTTTGCCGTTAAAAAACCAAACATCTCACAGGAATTCTACTTCTTTGTCGAGTCGCTTTGCCGTTAAAAAACCAAACATCTCACAGGAATTCTACTTCTTTGTCGAGTCGCTTTGCCGTTAAAAAACCAAACATCTCACAGGAATTCTACTTCTTTGTTGAGTCGCTTTGCCGTTAAAAAACCAAACATCTCACAGGAATTCTACTTCTTTGTCGAGTCGCTTTGCCGTTAAAAAACCAAACATCTCACAGGAATTCTACTTCTTTGTTGAGTCGCTTTGCCGTTAAAAAACCAAACTTCTGACAGGAATTCTACTTCTTTGTCGAGTCGCTTTGCCGTTAAAAAACCAAACATCTCACAGGAATTCTACTTCTTTGTCGAGTCGCTTTGCCGTTAAAAAACCAAACATCTCACAGGAATTCTACTTCTTTGTCGAGTCACTTACATACATTCATTAAATCTGAAATCAACGTTCTAGTTGCAGTTAACTATACTGCTTGAAAATTCAATTTTGTTTTTGAAAAATACTTTCATTTTTCTGATGAATATTTGTATGAACCATGAGTTATATTGCCATGTTACTAAAAATAGTAAAACAACTTTATCTATAAAAAAAACCCCTGCTCATCCAAATTTGACCAACATTGACAGAAAGCATTGTGGAATAAAAGCCTTTCAATATTGGACAAATGATGCTGGTGTGCCATCAGTTATGGATGAAGAGGCAAGATACAAAGAAACCAAAGTCAACAGCATTAGAAGAAATTTTTACCGAATGCATCCTACTGACTAAGATTTCTTGCCCAACTGCTGTTGCATTTGTCAATTAGGCAGATGTGAGTCATGTGAATGATCTCAGGCCCACTGAGCCACATGTTACATAATTCTTCATCAGACCTTGGTTAAATTTTGCATTTATGTCAGTTTTTGGTGTTTGCCATAGAATCATGTAACTTTGTATCTAGACTTGGTTTGACAAGTAAAATACCATCACACTAAAAGAATATCATTGTGGCCATTTATGTCAGTTTGTTGGGCATTAATGGCTACAGGGATAAACAGTTTTGTGTATGGTTGAGTTAGGTAGAGCACAATGCCACCTGACCAATATTAGGTCACAGTGCTATAATTCTGCTTCATTGACTTAGTTAAATTTGGTGTTTAGGTCAGTTTCTCAATCATGCACATTTGACTGCAGGGTTTCAAATAAAAAATGGAGGGTGGCATGGCATGTGTGATATGTGAGTACCTTTCTCCTTATCTGTACGTTAGCTATAAATTGAGTGGTAAGAACGAAAATTAATCCAGTCAGTCTTAAAAATTGGGGTAATTGATCAAAGTCATTAAGGTACTACTTAACTTTTTAAATGAGAAACATTAGACATGATGCTTAATTATTCTAGCCTTACATATTACAATAAACATCTATGGTTTGAGTTTGCTGACGACATCAGATTTGTCTTTATTAAATTGGGAGTATCATGTAAAATCTATCCATTGACTGACAGTATATTTATCTAGAGACATACTTTTTGATTGATGGCAGTATTGTGTTGATGATGGTTGGAACTAGTGTCTTTGTAAATCATGAAAATTTTAAAACATCAGGGTCAAAACCGATACCATTTCTCAGCTAACCTAGTACTTTCCTAAAAACAGACTATTTTCCCTGACTCCTGCACTAAATTATAAAAAAATATCTGTAATTTGCCTTTACTCATGCGATTTTGAGAGAGAGATGCTTATTTGAAGCCTTTTAAATTCTAGAAACAATTGTTTTTCTATAGTTTGATTCAGCAACTGCATCAAAAAATCAAACATGAAAATAGACATAAATACAAGACAAAATTTGCACACAGTTGGTTACATGCTGGATGTTTCATCTTGTTTGGTTCCAGTGCTGGTATGCTACCCTTGTATTACTTGTGCCTCATTTGACTGGTAGAAAAAAACTAAAACCCAGTGTGGACATGAACGAAAGCACCACCCACAACAGCTTTGTTGTCATGGCAGAATTCTAAGTTTGAAAGCATTATGTGAAAGTGGGTCTGGGTTCATACAGTTTCCAGTTGAATAAGCATCATGTATTTATATGTTATTGTATTTATAAGCATTATGTATTTATATGTTATTGTATTTATAAGCATCATGTATTTATATGTTATTGTATTTATAAGCATTATGTATTTATATGTTATTGTATTTATAAGCATTATATATTTATATTTTACTGTATTTATAATTAGCATCAGTTTCCATATCTTTTAATAGTACTCTGGGGAAGAAATTACAAATATTGAAATAAATACAGACTTTTTATTTTTTACACAACTTCATTCATAATTTCAGTCCCAATTCACATGAATACCGTATTTTGGTGTGTATAATGCGCACCCCGATTTTCGACCCAAAATGAGTGGGAAAAACGTAGTTCTGCCATATAACGCGCATGTGATATAATACATTTTAAAATCGTGACTACCGGTATTTCGCTCCGTTTTCATAGTGCAACAACATTTTGGATAGTGAATGAAAAAGTTGCAATATTGAAATTGTATCTTTCCAATTTTATGGTTGGCCCTTAAAAGGGCCCTTTAAAGGTTCGTCTAGTTGATGGAGTTCAATCTATTGCATTAAATCCCTCAAATTCCTCTTTGTCGTCATCACTCTCGAAAAGTCGCTGTATGTCCTCGTCTGTCATCATTCCTGGTGTTGCTGCATAATAGCTTTCATCGTCGTCTTTGTCCTCGCTCTCTGAGTGGTCTTCACACTTGGTATTGTCCTCCCACAAGATGTCATCCTCTGTGACATCCATTTTATTTGAGATGCAGCACTTTTTGAAGGAATGGATGATGATGCTTGGATCTAGCTCGGCCCAGCTCACAGACTACTTGTAGTCGTCTATTTTCTTCTGTTTTGCAATCAAGATTCCCTGAAAGCGAATCTCTGTCGTGGATACTGAGATTCTCCATTTTCTTCTATCCATGACCCATTCAAGGACTCCACTCTCTACGTCCGGATACTTTGCACTTGTCCCTTGTCCCTCTGTCTGCCTGTTTTGCTCGCTGCATTTTCTTCAGTCTTTCTTTCATTCTTCTCTACTCCCTAACAGAAGACTCTTCTACATTAAACTCCCTCCCAGTGGCTCTGTTACCATGTGTTTCTGCATAGGCAATGATGGTTAGCTTGTCTTTCGCATTGTACGAATTTCTTATATGACCCATGTTGATACTTTGACTATATTCGTTCAGATTCAAGATCGAACACAATATGCTATGTAATTATGTTTGGCCCATCAATGCTTTAGCCGGAGCTGATTAAATTTTAAAGAACCCATGCTGAGTCAATTAAAAACTGCTCACTGTATTGTAACAAAGAAGTACCGTATCAAATACTGTTGTTTAAAATGAGAAATAAAACAAAGAAACAAGTTTATTTTCTGAAGGAAAGTAAATACATTGCAAATTTACCTAGACAAAACAATGTGACTATGTTTAGCACATCAAAGCTTTAGTCGGTGCCGAGTACCTTGAAAAGACCACACTGAGTCAATGAAGCACTGATCACCGTTAAAAACACAGCGCTGAATCAATTAAATATTGCTCACCGAGACAAAGCATTGTAACTATGTTGAGTGCATCAAAGCTTACCTGGCGCCAATTACCATGAAAAGACCACACTGAGTCAGTGAAGCATTGATCACTGTATAGTCGCAAAGATATCTCAAATACTATGATTTAAGATGAGAAATAAAACTGAGAAACAAGTTTATTTTCCAAAGGAAAAACAAAATGTTTTCTGACTTCATACATTAACGCCATGTCAGTGTTACCATAACAGGATAACCGTAGTCACGAAAAAAATGAGAACATTAACACTGCTTGAATTCTAAATATTATATTTCAATTCAGACACGAATAAATGAAGACAAAATTAATTAGATCCACAGTTATCGAATATTGAACATTTGAATAATATTTTCTGACTTCATACATTAATTGATTACTTTGTTTCACAACGTGTCAGTGTTACCATAACAAAGAAACCGCAGTCGCAAAAAAATATGTCCCCTAAAGGTTCCTCTGATGAGAACATTAACACTGCTTGAATTCTACACATTTTATATTTCAATTCAACCAAGAATAAATGAAGAAAAAATTTATTAGATCAACAGTTTTGGAATACTGAACATTTACAGAACAGGTATGGTAATCCTCACAGTGGTATTTGTTCTGCTCCAATGCGGCACTTTGCACAGCTTTTGAACAAGTTACCAGTCGTTATGTACATGTATTTCCGGTCGAGGCCCAGAACAAAACGCTACACAGTGATGTGAAATGAAACCAGTTTATTAACATAAGCAATCAAAGAACAAGACTATCAAGGTTTGTAAGCGTTATTTATTTCTTTAATAAGGCTAGTAACGGTAAACAATTTAGTTACAATGCAATGTGCAATGGATTTAATATTTCACAAGGGAGTGAATGTGACACATGTAGGCGGCTATAGTGACTTCATCCTCTCATCAGATCGACCCGGAAAAAATCTTTTTTCTTTTGGTTCTTGTATAAAACGCGCACCCTCGACTTAAGATAATAAAATTAGGTGAAAAAACTGCACGTTATACACACCAAAATACGGTATATATGAGGTGAGTTGAATGACATCATGTTGTAAAACGTTCTATGATGTCATAATGTTCTGTTTCATGTCCTTGATGAAAACATTTACTGCTTGATGACACCTTATATGGGAAAATACTGTTCTGTTACTTCCTATATTAAGTCTATGGGACAAAATTAGATTATGTAATAAAGGTAAATACTTATGTAAAACATTCCTATAGGTGGCACTATGCTTATGCCAGTATCTTGGAGGAGACGGTACGCAGACGCAGAAAGATGTGGTCATGGGATCACATCAAGAAACATCGCACAATGAAGCACCGCTACAGAGAGGCCTATGTAAAAAAACTTGACAGCAAGAAGGTGGCAACAGATGTCCAGGCAACCCTTGATGTAATTTTCTAAGTATTTTTCTTTATTGCATGACTACTGTGTTACTTAAGGTAATATACCTGTATCACATGACTACTGTGTTATTTTTGGTTAATATACCCATATCACTTGACTACTGTGTAACTTAGGTTAATATACCCATATCACATAACTACTGTGTTATTTAAGGTAATATACCCATATCACATAACTACTGTGTTATTTAGGTTAATATACCCATATTACATAACTACTGTGTAATTTAGGTTAATATACCCATATCACATGGCTACTGTGTAATTTAGGTTTTATACCTATATCACATGACTACCTTGTAATTTAGGTTAATATACCCATATCACATAACTACCGTGTTATTTAGGTTAATATACCCATATCACATAACTACTGTGTTATTTAGATTAATATACCCATATCGCATGGCTACTGTGTAATTTAGGTTATATACCCATATCACATGACTACCGTGTAATTTAGGTTAATATACCATATCACATAACTACTGTGTTATTTAAGGTAATATACCCATATCACATAACTACTGTGTTATTTAGGTTAATATACCCATATCGTTAATATACCCATATCACATGGCTACTGTGTAATTTAGGTTTTATACCTATATCACATGACTACCTTGTAATTTAGGTTAATATGCCCATATCACATAACTACCTTGTTATTTAGGTTAATATACCCATATCACATAACTACTGTGTTATTGAGGTTAATATACCCATATTGCATGGCTACTGTGTAATTTAGGTTATATACCCATATCACATGACTACCGTGTAATTTAGGTTAATATACCCATATCACATGACTACTGAGTTATTTAGGTTAATATACCCATATCACATAACTACTGTGTAATTTAGGTTAATATACCCATATCACATAACTACTGTGTTATTTAGGTTAATATACCCATATCACATGACTACCGTGTAATTTAGGTTAATATACCCATATCACATGACTACTGTGTTATTTAGGTTAATATACCCATATCGCATGGCTACTGTGTAATTTAGGTTATACACCCATATCACATGACTACCGTGTAATTTAGGTTAATATACCCATATCACATGACTACTGTGTTATTTAGGTTAATATACCCATATCGCATGGCTACTGTGTAATTTAGGTTATATACCCATATCACATGACTACCGTGTAATTTAGGTTAATATACCCATATCACATGACTACTGAGTTATTTAGGTTAATATACCCATATCACATAACTACTGTGTAATTTAGGTTAATATACCCATATCACATAACTACTGTGTTATTTAGGTTAATATACCCATATCACATGACTACCGTGTAATTTAGGTTAATATACCCATATCACATAACTACTGTGTTTTTTAGGTTAATATACCCATATCACATAAATACTGTTTAATTTAGGTTAATATACCCATATCACATAATTACTGTGTTATTTATGTTAATATACCCATATCACATGACTACCATGTAATTTAGGTTAATATACCCATATCACATGACTGTTATTTAGGTTAATATACCCCTATCATAATTTTTCTATATGTGACATGTATATTAACACCTAATGATGTCACAAATGACATCATGACATCATGCAAGGCAAAGCCTTAATAATCAAGGTGACTTAATGTATTTCAGAGTCTTTTCACTACACTGTTCTGTGGTTTCATCAAATAAAATCTATTTTTTGTCATGTGATAAAATGAATCTTACACTTTGCTCATTTCAAATAAAATGTATGAACCATAGGTCGACTCCATTCATAGATTCCAGTTGAAATGAGCATTTATGTAAGATCCTCCATTCATGATTCATGTTACTATATTTATCCCATTAAGTACAATTTGGTACAGTAGAATATAATTCAATACAATTTACAATTATATACAATGTACAATTACGTCATTCAGTACATTAGAATAATATCAGATTTCATGTATTAATCTTTCTAGTGTCTGCCTTTTTCTATGACAGAGGTCAGTATGCTTGGAGTCCATAGCTCTCCTACTGCTAAGTTTCTATGAAATTTAAATTTTAAAAAACAGCAACATTAGACCTATAAGTTTAGTGCTGCATTCTTTAGTTATTTGACAGTTCCGACATGTCGATCAAAACTCACTTTGAATTTCCCTATCTCATTATGTACAGCCAATAGGTGGGCTATAAGCCTAGACTTTGTGCAAGTAATTACTTAATGTTATGTAGTGTAGGTCGCTTTTGAGCAAATATTATTCATAAATTATTGTTTTCATCTCAGATTTGGAAATTAGTTTTCACTGATTTGAAGGTATTTGTCCTTACAATTGTAAAAATTTTGATACATTAGAAACTATTTTTTTTTTTCATTCAATCATGGGTGGGGCTTAGAGCTAATTTCAGAACCATCCATTTATCTGAGATGGGAAGAAACAGAAAAACCTGTGAAAATAGAACATGTTAGAGCTACAGTAAGCCCTCATTTAGTCAGACATTGATTATTTGACTATTTGGTTTATTTAAACCATATGCTCCAGGCATCACAAATATAAATACATTCTCAATTAATGAGTTGCCAAATCAGAGATAAGATAGTGAAGTTACAATAGCTTGAATTTGTACATGTTATATTGTAAAATTGGCTACGGTGACAGACCATCACTTAGTCAGGCATTTTATAGTGTGTCAAGGTTAGCATCTCGGATGATATTGTGTAATAAATCAAACAGAGCCTGGTTTGAGAGTGGGCAGCAGTCCATTGGAATGCTGAAAAATAAATGTTTGATGGACAGATGGTGGTAGGTAGATGGAGCTTGGTGATTTGTGGGTTGGACAACCTAAAACTCTGAGCTTGACGATTCATGGCCTGGGAATCCTAAAACTCTGAGCTTGAGATTGACAGAAAATCAAAAAGTGGCAGTTCAAATGTAATTCTTTTGTGATTGGTTGACATCAAATCTCAAGCTCAAACTCAGCCACAAAAGTTGCATAATCTCCATTCCTGATTATATGAACCACTTTCATATCCCCGTGACAAGTTCAGTTCATTGAGGCTGGACTGTATTTTCACTTTATTGGGGGAAAAGGAAAACCTGACGTATGAGAAAACAAGAAGGATATTATGTTGATAGATTTTTACCATTCATTGGTGTGTGTTAATTTGACTTGGATAAATAATAAAAGCGAAAAAGTAGAAGAAGAAGAAGATATCTTGTTTAGTTAGGATGATTCTGTTATTTTACAAATATAACTGTGGTTCTCATACTATGTGTAGTATTTACATACATAGTTTGTTAATTGCTTATTGTTCTTTTGTTCCACAGGAATGCGAGAAGTACCTGGATGTTTTCAACATCACAGTCATCCGGCAGCAGGCAGAAGTAGAGGTATGGAGCTGTCAAATTTTACCTATCAATCCTATAATATACTATACCATATTTACCCAAATACATAACTGTGAACAGCATATGGTGCCAACTGGCAGTTTCCAAAGGCGTAAATTGACAGAATAATGAACAGCTCGAACCTTTATCTGCCAGCACATCGTATGATGGTAGATCTAGGTCTCTGCTGTCTGCAGTTAATAGCAGATGCAGTATATCAAAACTTATCCACACACTTCTATAAATAACATCAAGGATATTGTAATAGGCTCTATCCATCTGTATCCATCTGTTTATAAATAGCATCAGGTATATTGTAATAGGCTCTATCCATCTGTTTATAAATAGCATCAGGGATATTGTAATAGGCTCTATCCATCTGTTTATAAATAGCATCAGGGATATTGTAATAGGCTCTATCCATCTGTTTATAAATAGCATCAGGGATATTGTAATAGGCTCTATCCATCTGTTTATAAATAGCATCAGGGATATTGTAATAGGCTCTATCCATCTGTTTATAAATAGCATCAGGGATATTGTAAAAGACTATCCATCCGCTTGTTTGTTTGCAAATATACCAACCGAGCTGAAGTTAAAAGACCTTTATCTACCCACACCCACCCCACTTCATCAATGCCAACATCTTTACTCCCTTTTTTTTTTTCTCATTGATTTGCAAGTACATGTATACAGTAACATGTTTCTGCTGTAAATGCTTATAAGTTACTGTCTGACATTATTACAATATTGTATGTATAATTTTCTTTTAATACCACATTAGCATCTTTCAATGTTGCAATATTATGCCTTCATTAATCACATCAGCCACATTATATAAGTAAATAATATTGTTAATGAGGAGAGAGCTTGAAATAAGCTTGTTGTTCAATCCTCCATATCTATTGTTCGACTTTATGTACTTTCCATGATGACTTCTGAAACAACTACAATAAATATAATCAGAATTCATGAGGTTTCATTATAATTGTTTTCTAAATGAAATAGAATGAGTGTTTGATTGTTACATTGTTACAACTTTGCAAAATAATAATTAAAATAAAAGTTACAGTCCAAATGCAGTTTATTTACTGATGCACAGTGGGACTTGTTCATGATAAAGCTCTTGGGACAATTGGAGAGGATTTATTATAAGCTGATTTGCATTGAAAACAGTAAGATATAGATTACATATATTTTTTTCACTAATTCAGACAGAAATCTGCAATTCATTATTTTCAGACATTTGATAAAACTAAGTTGATTCCTTTATAATGCAGACATTTTATTGACATCATAACTTTGCTTTAATGACAATTGTATATTCCTCTGTGATCTAACACTAAGCAAAGCAACATCACAGTAATGCAGAAAGAACATCACAGTAATGCAAAATAACATGTAGTTATGTGATAAAGAGAATCTCAGACTTGTGTTTGTTAGAGGTAGAGTCTTTGATACTTTTTGAATAATACAATATATCACTGACTGCAAGCAACTTTTGGCATATATTGTGATTCAGTGGGCTTTCTAAAATTCATATTTATGAACAGTTATACAAGATCAGATATATATATATATATATATATATATATATATATATATATATATATATATATATATATATATATATATATATATATATATATTTTAGGCTTCTAAACTTGGAGCGAAGAGAGCCCTGGAGAAGAAGGAATCGGGATGGTTTGGTGGATTGTTTGGTGGAGGCAAGAAGAAAGGAGCAGAAACATCAAAGACAGAGGCCATTAGTAGGATTGATTTTCTTGTCCTGCATCATCATGTCATTATCATCAAACACAAAACAACTAAGTCTTATTAATTTCAGAGATGACAATTCTTCATCTTGCAGTGGAACTCCTCTTTTTTTCCTTTCAGGATGATCTTAGAGTTAGTAAATACTGACAGAAAAGTATCAGATGACAATATAGAAGAAGTATTAGCTTGCTTTAGTCATTTTACTCATTTTTACATGGTGCATAATGGCAATCCAAGTTGGAAATTTCCTAAGAATTAATCTCATATTGCAGTGGTTGAGGTATATGAGGTCGCTTACAAACCAGCCTAACTGGTCTGGTCCTTATGGTCCAGTGGTATATGCATATGACTGTGAGACATTCTAACAAGGTTTGATTTCCAACTGAGACAATTATGCTTTGTGTCCATTACAATATAATTATAATAGTTGGATAAATGGAATTCAGAATAATGGGACTAAACTGTACATTCATTTATTACAGTCATGTCCATTTCATTCTTAATGCATCTAAACATGGAAGTCTTTTATGTCATCCTAGGCAGGCCTGTCCAGAATATGTAAAAGTTCATGACATTGTTGGAAGAAGTCAGTTTATAACTGTAAATCACCAGTATTGTTCTCACATCTGAAATTTAAAATCTTTATCTACATTCCAATAAATGTTAGAGCATTTTGTAAAGATATTATGAACAAAATTTAATTCACCATATCACTACATTACACTGAGTATAGTGATGTCACAATGTTCACTGTGACACAACACACTGAGTATAGTGATGTCACAGTGTTCAGTGTCACTACATCACACTAAGTATAGTGATTTCACAATATTCAATGTCACTACATTACACTGAGTATAGTGATGTCAGTGATAAGTGTCACATCTCATTGAGTATAGTAATGTCACAATGTTCACTGTCATTATGTTCAGTGTGGCACTACATCACAATGAGTATAGTGATGTCATAGTGTTTAGTGGCACTACATCACAATGAGTTTAGTGATGTCACAGTGTTCATTGTGGCACTACATGTCACTGAATATAGTGATATACAATGTTCAGTGTGACACTACATCACAATGAATATAGTGATGTCACAATGTTCAGTGTGGCACTACATCACAATGAATATAGTGATGTCAGAATGTTCAGTGTAGCACTACATCACAATGAGTATAATGATGTCACAATGTTCAGTGTGGCACTACACACTGATTATAGCGACATCACAATGACATCAAAATAAGTGATAGTTTATTTTGTGTTTTTCTGGTTCAATTTCTGATCTTTGATTAATCAGAAAGCATGTTGATATTAACAATCGTGTTATAATAACAATTCATAGCTTTTAGTCTCAGCTACAATAAATTCACTATTTTCGATCTGGTTTTTGTGGATTTTATGATTGCTACAGTAAATTCACTATTCTCCATGTGATTTTTGTGGATTTTGTGCTTGCTACAGACCATAAATTAAAATACTAACGAACATTGATTTTTCAGTTCCCTTCCCTAATCCACGACTTTAAGTATAAAAAAAGAGTAATTTCTTCTTCAAATATGTTACCTGATCATAATACCTTAGGGAAGTACTACCACTACCTCAGAAATCCAGCCCTCCCAGCTTAAAATCTTTAGCTATGGGAGCCAAATGTTTTCTGGCCACATAGGTGTCAGACAGAGTGATCTCCTCTGAATATAGGGACTGGCGCCGAATCCTGTATGTACCTAAGTTACTACTTCTGCCCATGCTGTGAGAGGCCTTGCAAACTGACATGAAGAGTTTCTGGTATTCAACTATAGAGCAAGTTGGAGGAGTTTCTCATCAAAGAGAAGTATACTCCATCTATATTTCCAACTATTTCTTGCTTGTTTCTGTCTGAGACGAATTTTTCTGTCTATTGTAGAATTACAACTTGGTCATAAATATAAATGTTATGTACCCTTTTGTAGTTACCTGCTCAGTTACTAGTACGTGCATTCAATAATGTGTATTTGACTTTTGTATATTTTGCAATATAACTTCTAGACTTATTAAGTTGTCTATAGAAAACTATAAATTATTTTGCAGCATCCGCCTCAGTAAGTTTAAACGAGGTTGCATGCATGTCTCATATTAAATTTGGCCATGTTTGGATACAGACAGGTAAGTTTTGTAAAGATAGTTTATAGTCATCGTTAGTGTCGACTTCGTAATTGTAAAGCAATGCTTTAATGACTTTTCCTGTGTAGGCAATCTCTTGGGCCCTTGCTGTACAGGTACTTTTCGATGATATAGTGGCGCAGAACTGTCCACGGCATTAATTTATAAAGTGACACTTGGTTGGTTACACCTGTATAAATATTGTCTGCTCAAATTTCTATTTACAGAGTCTAGAATATGGGCAAGACTAAATGCAAGCAATGTAAATGCCTGAAGGGCGTGGATGATAGCCATAACACTTGTTTAGCATGTGTGGGTTTCCACGTGGGAAATACATGACAAATATGCACTGTATAGATGGAGAGTCAGTGGGCTTCAGTACTGGGTGCACAATTTCAATAAAAAGGGCAAGCATAAAAAAGCATTTTCAGAGATTAGGATGCCATTAGCATCGATGCTGACATCACCTTGGTCAATAATATCCTGATGGATGAGTATCGCAAACCAGAGTGCTCACCAGCCAATAAGCAAATCAGGAGATCCCTTTTGGCAACAGCTACAGCCCCAGCTCCTGCCTCACTGTTTCAACTAGACAAGCCTTTTTTGGCAGTACCAATAGGCCTGAAGCCTCATGCGCACAATGGCCAGTCTTCTGTCCTTGCTAGATATCAACCAGATCAAGAACATACCAGTCCAACTCAGATACTGTTTTGCACCATGCAACTAGTGACTGGTTTTGTGGATCACATATTCCATAACCTGTCCCAGCATAAGGAGCTTGATAGCAGTAAGGTGGATAAGATGGCACTATTTTGTCAAGATCAGACTCTCCTAATTGAATCGGATCACATGGTCAACACCATAATCGATCTTATCTTTAGTGTCAACAGATGGCATCTCTTTGTCTAGTATGCCAACTTAACATCAGAACACCAGCACTATTATGGATCAGTATACTCATTATAGTGCCAGAAAACACTTGCTGCACTCTAGACCCAGTGCCCCATGGCCCACAGGATACGGAATCAACTCGATCATATGCCTATTCCACTCAAAGGGAGGATTTGCATTGTGATCGCCTGGAAGTTACCATATCTCAATCAGGATGAACTTAAAGTTTGGTTAGCTGTCACTTTCAACAGTCTTCACCAGCTCCATTTAATATTGTACAAGAGGAGTTGACATTGCCACATTCTTCTAGAGATGATGAATTACACTCACAAGCTCCATCATCATAAGGATGACAAGAGAAGACTCTGTTTTCTGAGCATTGATAGAAAAAGTCTTTTGCTTGTTACCACCAGAATTGTATCCACCTCCTCCGTCAACAGCTTGGTCCAGAGTTCCAGATTATGTTGATATTTTAATCAAGAAAAGTGTTCATACTGTTACCGCCATCTGGTCGTGTGGCTAACTTATTGGGTTGTTTAGAGAGGCAATTAAAGACCCGAGTGTCAATAGAGCTTTCTTTTCACAGCGATGATTACCATCCAATTTTAGTAGAGCATTTTATAAGACACATGTCAGTGTTTCACACAGAAATCCTAGTGGTGGACAGAGTGCAGGCCTGGGAATGTCAAAACTGTCTTCAGTAAGGATGAACCAGAAGCCCTTCAATGACACACAATGGTTGGTCTGGAATGTCATCGCTATTGGCTTGATGTTGGACCTAGCCTCTATGGCAATTTTCCAACAAGCTGAAAATATTGTATCCTCTCTCACTGTGATAACCACTGGACATGCGTGGGAATTTGTCTCACAAATGGCATGAGTACTAAAAGACCACCACAAAGCCAATCTGATCAGCCATTCTCTTCCAACCTCTTTAATGGCCAAGGTGGAGGAAGTACGTACACAGGCCACCAAAAAACAAATCTACTTTAGACACAGCGTCTGAAGAGATTTGTTCAGGGGAGAGATCAAAGGAATAGAATGGATGATACCCCTTGGATGACTCAGATAGGCAAGCAAATGTAGAAAAAAAGTAGAGAGAAGGGGATTGTTTTCACCTCCGTTTTTCTCCATGATAGCCTCCTTCCAGAAAGAAATGACAACATTCTCATGCCACCCTTATCAGATATCCTGGTTGGGGAAGAGTCCTCTTTTCACTGTCGAATGGGAAAAATTTGCCACGATGATCCATGGACCTGGCAGGTCATTTCATATTCAATGTCCCTCCTCCTTTGTCTAGGGTCCCTTCAGCTACAGACATCTCAAAAGACCCATTCAAGGCAGATGTAAGGCATTTAATAATAAACAATCTTCTCCAGAAAAGGGCGGTAGAGATTGTTCACAACACAAAATAACTGGGCTTTTACTCGAGACTGTTCTAGGTCTCAAAGGCCAATGGCACTCTTCGACTAGTCATAGACCTAAGCACTCTCAGTCGTTTCATATGGGCGCCATGGTTCAGAATGGAAACACCAAGGTGGATTTTAGATGCCGTTCAGGATGGACCCATAGGCACTGAAACATGTTTTACTCCAAATATTTTTTTCTCCATTGAATATATTCCCCTATCACATTAATGTTAGGAAATAAATGCTGCTACCTCTTGAATCCAGCCCTCCCAGAAAGATGAAAATTTTGTCTTTCACATCTATATAACATATAGACATAGGGGAAGAAACTCTTACCAATTACCTTCCCTTACCACTGCAAGGTGGCTAACCATCGACCAGATGTTTACCTGCCTCTTGATATGCCAGGAATTCGGTTAGAATTCTTCCCATCCATTGAAAATGTTTCGGTATAGTAACGATTATTAATATATTTGCCACATGTTGGCATCATTATTTTTATATTTTGATCCATAATTGTGTGAATTTTTTCTTACTTCTGACCATGTACTCCAACACAGTATCATTGGTGCTTCTTGTTGATTGTCTTATTTGCATGTTTATTAACAAGTGTGTTATTGTTGTAGTGAACACTTACAGGTTGTTATATTTCTTCGTTTTTGTCTTTCTTGTTGTTTCAGTTAAAAATTATGACCTAATGTTCAAAGTGCAAGAGAATTAAGGTCAGCAAGGATACACATGAAGCATGCCTTACTTGTACTAAGTGGTCATCTGGTTCACTGTGCAGTGTCTACGCTACAAGATCAGAGGGAAAATGGTACACAGTACTGCACAAGAGTTAGAACAGCTAAGAGAGATGGGTGAAATTGAAGTCGACTGACAGCGACATCTTGAGTCTTCACCCTAATATATCTTCAGTGTTTTGGGGGATGCCATGAAGGCTCACCCCGATTCTAAGACATGAGCCATGCCTGCATCAACAGTTACATCTGGTCAGCTTGATGCAGGGTATCAATTGGTCCATCTGTTTCGCTGCCCATTCTGTCCAGCTAGCTGCCAAGCCAACCATCCAGAATCCCATCCAGCATGCTCTCGTGTTGTCCAAGCTATCTGTACAGCTAGACAAGTTGTGTCACTATGGAGTTAAGTGCCCATGGCAGCTGTTGAGATTTATAGAATCTTATTTTCCTCCAAGTGGCAGCTGTCTGTGAGCCAGGCCTATGAGATTCAGTAGATGTTGAGGAAATTAATGAAATTTCCAATCATCTATCGGATAAAATTTGGGACCTGGGAAACTCGGACCTTCTTATCAGAAAGTCAGTTACCAGTGTCATTCTCTTCCTGCTGGTACTACACACACTGGGATTTGTGCAGTGCAGTGCTGACTTTCTGAGCTTGGATAAGAACATTGTGGTGGTGAATATGTCAACGCCACTGTTATGTATGGTGAATTTCTGTGTTTTGCAAGCAACCTCTAAATTAGTGGGGAGTATTGTGGCCTCTTCATCTATGCTTGATTTGGTGTCATTAGTGATTTTTTGCCTTGCCTTGACAGCTTCTAATTTAGACTTGGTGAGATGAGATGCCTATTGTTAACTGCATATCATCACTTAAGGCTCTTCATCCATTGGCTTTATGCTTTCTGTGGTCATATTGAAGATGTGCGGGAGCACAAGAGCTGCCTTTTCAGCTTTCTTTACCACCTCCGCAACATCAATCTAAGCCACAGTGGAGAGAGGATTATTGGTAAAGAGAGAGAAGGCCAAATGCCACTCAACAGAAGCAGTATCGACCACAGTCTGCCTTCAGGTGGCAGCAGGCCCCACAGTTTCAGAGTCAGATTAGTAAAGTGGATAGAAAACAAGGTTTCTTCTTCCCCAAGTCTCCCAACAATCACCCATGACTTGCCACCTTTACTGCCCACTGACAATCTGCCTGTTGGTGCCAGACTGCGTCACACAAGTCTCTTCAGTTTGGGTTCCAGGGAACTATATACGAGTTTTGTGAGCTACATTTGGTCTCAACATCAATCCATGGGCATTTATGAAGACCATCAACCGTGTCGTCACCCAGTCCAGGTCAACCTCATCAGCAACAACTGCAGTGTACTTGGACAATATCCTTCCAAAACACATGGTAAGTACATCTTTGTTGAAAGACAGGAACAACCTTTTCTCGATTCTTTCTCAGTTGGGTTTCTAGTAATATTGGGAGAAGTCAGATCTCACACCCTACCAGCATTTTGTCCATCTCAGTATGGAAGTTTTTACCAATCACAACCCTGTTCATCTCACTTCTTTGCAACCAGCGCAGATTTTTGAGCTCGCAGAGTTGATTTATAGCAGAGAGTGGATTTCTGTGAGAGAGATTTGTAACTCCTTAGCTAACTCAGTGCAGCTGCAGATTTGATCCTCTTTGACTGCCTTTTTATGCACATTTGGTTCATCTTTTCTGGTCAACTCAATGATCCAGTTATGATCTAGACTGAGGTAAGAGAATTCCTGTGTCATTGTCAAGACAAACAGTGGAGAAGCCCCAACCAGATATTACGGTTAGCATGGATGCCAGTTCATACGGTTGGGAAGCCCATCTGTTGCCCAGCTTCACCACGGTAAGTGGCAAATGGGGGCCAAAGGAGATATTCCATCACTTTAACCTTCTGGAAATGAAAACTATAGTAAATACATATCATTAATGGAAGATCAACTTTGCGAAAGGGTAATTCTTGTAATGTCAGATAACTTGGTGGTAGTGACCTACCTCCTCAGACAGTAGGGGACCAAATCACCCAACCTTTGCATCATGGTTTGGGACTTTCTGCTTAGGTGCACCCAGCTCAAGATCATAGTCCAGATCAGACACATTCCTGGCAGGCTCAGTGTCTTAGCTGACTCTGTTGAGAAGGGGCCAAACCCTTCACACCGAGTGGTCCATTCATCTCTCAGTCTTTCAGCAGATTTGTGTGCTTTGTGGGCGTCCAGTGATGGACCTTTTTGTGATGAGGTGGAACCACAAACTGTCCACCTTCATCTCTCCAATCCTGGATCCAGAAGACTTCTGCTGTCAGTCAGTTAGGATGGGTTTTGGGGCTATGCCTTCCATCAAACTGTTCTGGAACCAAGGATAATATAGAAAATGAGTGACCAAACCTGCAGAGTGGTTCTGATAGCCCCTCTCAGATAGAACAAGTTGGTGAACAAACTATTCGATTTATGGCCCTAGGAAAATCTTGCCAAGGCCCAACCAGCTCATACAACCCATTTTGCAGATGCTTCATCACTGCCCTATCTCCACCATGTCCAGCTCTTGTCAGGAGGGCCTTGTGTAGAAACAAATCTGAACCTTCAATACTGGAGAGAATTACATGAATTTCAAAGCCGTCCACTTTGAAGGCTTATGAAGGAAACTGGTGTGTTTTCAGGGACTGGTGCAAGGGCAACAACATTGTCCCTTTGAATGCCTTGATGTCTCAGTTGACTAACTTTTTTCTCATGCCTTCTGAGAAGAAAAGAATAGCTCCTATAACTGTCAAGGGCTGCTTCTTCATGATATCTGACACATTAAGTCATCATTTAAGGACCTGTCAGACTTGCTGGCCAACTTTCACCTGTCCAGATCACTGACCTTGTTTCCGAAGTTGAATATTTCGTGGGTTTTGACATGGCTTAACTCGGATAAGCTTGAGCCTTTAGTCCGAACCTTGCTGAAGCTACTATCTTATGAAACATGTTTTCTGATAACCCTATCTTTGGTATGCAGAATGAAAGAGTTGCATGCCCATTTTATGGACCCAGATTATCCAGTGCAGATTGGATGGTTCCGTGGTAAGGGGAGGTAATTGGTAAGAGTTTCTTCTTTGTCTATATGGTATATACATAGGAAAGACAACATTTTCGTCTCTCTAGGACGGCAGGATTTGAGAGGTAGTGGAGTTTATTTCCGAACATTAATGTCATATGATAAGTATTCTTGGATAAATGTAATTTACCGTCTGTCAGGAATGAAACTTTTCATATACATAACTCAAAAACTGTTGTTCATTTAATATTTAATCAAGATAAAAAAAAAAAATTCACCTCAAAAATATATATTGCAAAGAGAAATATCTTGCAACACCTTTCAGATCTAATTCACAGTTTGATGTAAAATAAGTTTGTCCTTAATGATTATGCCTTTATCGGTAGATTGAAGGAGAGTCGACAGTAAGTCAGCAAATTTCATTAGTATCATCTCTTCAGAGTGGGTCCTAAAATGCAACACATTTTGATGTAATACTGGTTGCACTATTATGACAAGTTCTGCTATCAAATTCTGCTGAAGGGTCTGTTCTGTTTAGGAATTTTTAATATGGCATATCAAAATCATGATTGTGATAACGTTATACAGAATTTTCTTGTTTTTCATACTGTGTTCCTCATTGGCTGAGGAAATAGACATCACTTGCCTTTTGAGAGGCATAATTGTCCAATTCTGTCACTGAACAGGTCCAAATAAATTTGTGGATATTGGAAGTAAACAGAACTCTGTGTCCATAAATCAGATAACTACACCCTCTAAATTTAAAATAAAATTATTGCAGGGATTTTTCTACCATTTTCAAAACAGGGACTGGGGTCCATGGAATTGGGAATTTTAACAGGTAAAAAGGTCAAATTGGAAATTTTGAATTTTTTATACACACTGTTAATTCACAAAAATTTATAAAAGGAAGGATTATTTCACATTTAAATAATTCAAGGTTACTCTGACTTGTTAGAGCCCTTGCTACACTATTTATAGTAATTTATCTTCCAAAGTTATTATAGTAAAGGACATGGATTATTTAAAAAGTTCTGATTGGGAATTTTTACACTAAAATTGGGGAAAATGGACAGATTTTGACACTTGGAATGGGGCAGACTTTGGCAAGCACTTTGGGGGACATATTGTGTCATTGATGATGTTGGCATTATCATTTTGTGTAAATCCTTTTGAAACTCTACAGGGAGGGTACATTGTAGCTGTTTAGGGAGGGTACATTGTAGCTGTACAGGGAGGGTACATTGTAACTCTCTTCATAAGTGAAATGAAGTGTTCTGAGAAACCCTTGCCTTCCCTTGCAAACTTGTCTGTGAGTGAAACCATAAAATAAATTTAGTGAGTTATCTCTTTGGGTCCCTGGCTTTTTTCCTGGTCACTACAAGTTTGGTCGAGCTAAGGTCTAAGTGTTTTGAATTGAACACATAACATTTCCTTATAGCCATGATGCAAAAATTATGTGTCCATGTACATTTGAGCTTCACAAAAGTGGACCCTACTTAACTCGGTCTCTGCAAATACTGTTTTCATGGGTACCAAAAGTATTATTTTTTTGTGTTTGTTACAAATACTGGCCATTGGTGAATATTGGCCACAATTTGTGACCAAGTAATGGCCAGTTTTCTCAAGATCCAGTTTATCAAACAGTGTGAACACTTTTGTTTTTTTTTCTTTTCTGCCAAAAATTCACCCAAAAAGTAACAGTAAAGCAAGTAGTTTTCACAAGCATAAAATGTTTGGCAATTTGGTTCAGAATCAAGGGAGTTTAACTTTGTGTCTAGTTATATTTTAGTTTTGGTTTTGGCGTTTTACGGCACAGCAACACAAGTAGGTTATTTGGTGTTGATGCAGTTGGAGTAAAGTACCTTGCCCAAGGACACACTAAAGTAGCCGATCCATGCTGATCCAATGGTAGTATTCAAACCCACATCCTTTCAGGTGTCAGTCTGGCATGTTAACCATTGAGCCACTGTGGCTCCTGTCTTTATCAGTCACCTCTTACGACACCTTCACATCCTGCAGGGGGTTACATTTTAGTGATTACAAATCTAAACAGGTTGTGATATTTGAGGTGGTAGATTTTAATGGGATTTAATTTGTGATTTCACTTTGAGACTAATATTTCATTAAAGTTTCTGTACCACTAAAAATATTCGCTATACAGTAATATGATGCAACGATAGTTAAAAATGGGAAGGATCACTGGAAGGTGAAGGAGGACTTATAAAACAGTACATGCAAGATTAAATAGTTCTGTAATCAAATAGATGCCATGACTTTGTAAAATAATTTGAATGCAATAAAGAGTGTACTTTAATTGCTTAGTAGCTGAGACACATTATTGATCACAAGGTAAATGTATTCCCAGTGGCAGCTTCTGTCAGTTTTTAACGTTTACTCATTCAGTAAAAAAAAACAGGTGCATTCTGAAAGCATCTTAAATTTGATTATAGCATTAATTTACAGTAAAGGGATTTAAGATGGATGTGTGCTATTTTGATTATAGCATTAATGTACAATAATGGGATTTGAGATGGATGTGTGCTATTTTGATTATAGCATTAATGTACAGTAATGGGATTTGAGATGCCTGCTGTGTGCTATTTTGATTATAGCATTAATGTACAGTAATGGGATTTGAGATGGATGTGTGCTATTTTGATTATAGCATTAATGTACAATAATGGGATTTGAGATGGATGTGCTATTTTGATTATAGCATTAATGTACAGTAATGGGATTTGAGATGACTGCTGTGTGCTATTTTGATTATAGCATTAATGTACAGTAATGGGATTTGAGATGCCTGCTGTGTGTTATTTTGATTATAGCATTAATGTACAGTAATGGGATTTGAGATGGATGTGTGCTATTTTGATTATAGCATTAATGTACAGTAAAGGGATTTGAGATGACTGCCGTGTGCTATTTTGATTATAGCATTAATGTACAGTAATGTGATTTGAAATGGATGTGTGCTATTTTGATTATAGCATTAATGTACAGTAATGGGATTTGAGATGACTGTGTGCTATTTTGATTATAGCATTAATGTACAGTAATGGGATTGAGATGAATGTGTGCTATTTTGATTATAGCATTAATGTACAGTAATGGGATTTGAGATGACTGTGCTATTTTTGTGTTTGCAGAGGATCAGTTCTATGAACAGTTTACATCAGACGAGAAAGCCAAGCTGTACGAGGCAATTGGTTACCAGGAGAATGAGGCAGATCTCACCCTTCCAAAGGAGGTGGGTACACTGGTACTTTTCATATTCTGGAATTTTCTTGGATTCCACAGGAGCAAAAATATGTGCTGTGCTCCATTTTTAATATGATTGAGGCCCTACCCCAATATGAAAGGTATTGTAAACTTTAGCAGTTTACATATGAAAACTTCATTGCCAGTTGATGACAGGCTCTGGCCCCATTTCTAGTCACCATATAAAAATTCCTGTATGTTTGATGTTACACTTAGAAGGATCTGTATTAATGAAGTTTGTAAGGTTTACATTTCATGAGACTTGGATTGTGTTTTTGGAATAAAATTTTGAACTTTTATGACCATCAAAAAATATGTATAGGTATGTTTATGTGCCATAGATTGACAGATGAAAGTTGGACATTAATATTCATGAAAATAACTCACTATATTATATAACCATAAAGTGTCACTTTTTTCATTTTCCAATTGAAATCTTTTCCCTTTAACTGTTCACTTCCTTGTAGGAAATGAAACTTAGGGATAATAAAAAAAGTTTCACATTAACTGTTTATAGGTTTCAGATTATAAACATGCACTATGTTACATCTTCCTTTGGGTGTTTGACTGGGTCCATTATATCTATAATGGTTGGAGAGGTTTATATTTTAGCATGAAAATCTTGCAAATCATCAGACAATAGGAGATCATAAACATCAAGGGCACATGTAAATATATCCCACCATCATTACAATACATTATGATAGAAATATTATTTATATTATACTATTCATGTACAAATGGCATATACATGTACAAATGGCATAGACATGCTGTAGTAATGTTTTGAGTTGATAACATTATTCCCAATTTTAAAAATTGTCATCTTAAGTTTAATACTTTTAAATAATTGAGCAAATATAATTATAGTCTGGGTTTGATTACAGTTTGTTGCTGTGAGACTGGTGATGAAGCTGAATGATCTATCTTTGAACCTGAAGGATGACAGGAAAAAGTGAGTGAATGGAAAAATTGGCTTTTAAATAGCGTTTTCTGTTTAGGGCTGTTTGAAGAATAAGGAGTGGGTGGGGTGCAAAGGCACCTAATTTTAATTATATAATATATGTGGGGGTCCCGGATGATCCAGTCGGTTGTAAGAACTCTTTTTTGACAAGTCTGATTATAATTTTACTGGTAATGGACTCTTTGTTAAAGTGCCTTTTAGGACACACACACACACACACACTTGCTGGAACAGATCTTTCTTTTGTGATCATGTGTTTCAGTGTAAGGAAACAAAGCAGTTTGTACGTGCAGGCTAAATATGATAATGTATTCTTAAGATATGTAAACCATTTTAAAAAATTGTTTTATCTAATGGAAACGTACATAGTATAAACACAAATGTGTGGGGGTTGGGAATTTAATACAATAATTTGTGTTTACTAGTATATGAATCACTTTTATTTGAAAGTGGTATTGCATATTTTCTATTTAAAGCTACTGTGACAGTTATAGTAACTGAAGTAGTAGGGTCATCTTGGTTAAATCACACAAACTGCTTGTATAGTTTTTCTTCAGATACGTTACCCAATCATAATACATTAGGAGTACATCCACTACCTCACAAATCCAGCTCTCCCAAGGTAAAAAAATATGTTCGCCATGTCTTTTTGGCTTGTTTTAGCAACAGAAGTGTAAAAAAGTCATCTGCTTGCCAAGGTGGACGTTGGACAAAAATTGTTTCCCCTTGGATAGTGGGATTAGTGCCAAATCTTATCAATTTGTCAGTTACTACTTCTGCTTATGCCCGAAAGCATGGTTGTTCTTGAGGCCATGCAAATAAAAAATTCACTAGTGTCTTTTCATCAAATGAGTGATTCTTTGAAGTTTTCTCACACAAGGAAGTTTATACTGTAGCTATATTTCTGTCTACTTCTTACTCTGTCTTCATCGCAGATGAATGTTTCGCACTTCATTTGTATAACTTCTTCATATGATAAGCATGTCAGTGCCATTTTAATTGCCTGACCCAGGATTCATAGCACTTATTTGTCTAACTTCTTCATATGATCAGCATGTCAGCGCCATTTTAATTGACCCAGGATTCATATGATCAGCATGTCAGCGCCATTTTAATTGACCCAGGATTCATACGGTAAGCATGTCAGCGCCATTTTAATTGCCTGACCCAGGATTCATATGATAAGCATGTCAACGCCATTTTAATTGACCAAGGATTCATAAGATAAGCATGTCAGCGCCATTTTAATTGCCTGACCCAGGATTCATACGATAAGCATGTCAATGCCATTTTAATTGACCCAGGTTTCATAAGATAAGCATGTCAGCATCATTTTAATTGCCTGACCCAGGATTCATAGCACTTAAATCATGGTTCACACACATCTTGATAAACCCTTGAATTTAATGTCTGGTCTTAAAAAGCCCATGAAATTTAGAAAAAGTGAAAAAGCTCTTGAAAAACCCTTAAATTTGCTTTGACAGCCCTTCATTCAGGAGCCCTTGAATTTGCTAATATTCGACTTATTACTATTAAGTTTAAATATTACACCTATTTAATTATTTTGGAGGAAAATTGAGCGTTGATGATGTTCTAATCCTTCATTTTATCATACATTTTGTTTCTTTGGATACCTTCAGTATTATCCCTTGTTTAATGACTAGACTGTAATATGTCTTTACTTGAACTTCCTAAAGCATATATTTTTGTGTCTCTACCAGTATACCAGTCAGTGCAAATGCCGGATGAAGCATGGTGAACATTGACTTTGTTGTGTGCTTTTAATAATTGGAAAATGTATGTTCAATCGCAAATGTAATACGGATTGCAAATACTCACAGATTTGAGAGATCAAAGGGATAAGTCTATGGCTATATGTGCTTTGTGTAATAAATTAGGAGAGTTTGTAAAAGATGAGGTAGTGTCCCCTTTCTTCGCATGAACATAAAATACATCAGTCAGCAATCACTTTGAATCCTCTGAACACTCATTGATAACTTCTTATTTGAAGACGGATTCTGAGAAAAATTATATCAATTGGCTACAAATCCCCCTGCCCCTACTAGTGGATCAAAACCCGTATTTTGGACCAGATTTCCCTCCCATGCAATCACAGCTGACAGCCTCCGTGAGAAGGCAGAAGACTCAGGGCAGTTAACATTTACTATTCAGTCAAACTCTCTTAGGAAAAGATCTAAAGAAAAGACCCAGGAATTAAATAATCTGGAAGAAAAATTGAATGATATGGTAGAATCCCAGAAGAAGTAAAATGTAGAGATTGGATATAACTTGGAAGATACAGTATAATGATGTGACAAAGTACACATGCAGCTGGAAAAATTAGTAATGACAGTAACTTTGGTTGACAGTGCCATTATTGTATATATGTTAATGTTTATATTTCAAGATGAAGTTTTCACATTTTATTTTTTTTATTCGGAAGATAGAATCAACATAAATACAGTAAAAAAGGTTTGAAAATTTGATTTTAGAAGTGGGTAAACAGTTCAGAAGATTCCGCAATCTAGGCCATCACAGACTTCTCGCACAGAGCCAGCTCTGCTGTCTACCTCACTGCTACAGACAAAATTGATCTTTAGGGCTTTACCATTGGGGCCACTATCATCTTTGTATGGTGTTCTGGACCAGTGATGGATATCCTGGCAACACATGCACACCCTAGTACTGGTTATGGTGGTCTTTCCCAAGATAGCTAGTGCCAGACTTTGGCACCAGACACCAACCAGCAATGGACCACAACTGCTCTGACACAGATTCAACTCACATTTGATGGTGCTGTCATCTTCCAATATACCTTGTCCCGGTTTAAAGATATAGATAGCGCATGTCACCCAGATTTGTCAACACTGGTATCATTGAACCATTTTAAGCTATCCAGGACTGGACTCCTTGAAGTATCTTGGATCTGCACCAGACAGGTCCATCACCAGTCCCAGCTCTGTTGTGACCTGGTACTGACTACAGCAACATACCATTTCCGGATGCTTGGTACCTGTCATGGACTGTGAATGATATATACAGTGAATGTCTGAAGATAACCACGTCCGATCATGGCCAAATCCCCACACTCTCAACCTGCTTTGCTGGAGGTATCTCTGTCACCCCACTGTACCTTGTTTCAATATTCACACTGAAAAGCACCATCTTGCTTTCTTTATTTCACAATGTCTGGAGAAGACTCTGCCTTCAGCACTGCCAAAGTTTTCCCTGCCTCTACCTACTCAGTCACTTATAAAATTCCTTTATACGTCAATCTATTAGTCAAGAAAGACCAGCTAGGATTCAAACAACCACCCCAGTCTGGTCAAGTTGCTTATATACTACATTGTTTGGAGAGGCAGCTTCAAGACCCAGGTATCAAGAGGCCTTACTTTTCCTTACTGACAACTCCCCTGTACCTTCAACCCATGTTTCTACATGACACATACACCAGTTTTTGATGCTGATGACCTTCCTCTGTATGTATTGACCAGAAGTCCTACCTCGACACCCAACAACTTGTTTGGAATGTTCTAGCAATAGATTTCATGCTTGACTTTGTTCCAATGGCTGTTTTTCAGCAGTCTGAACATAGCCTAGAGCATTCTGTCGATAAGACATGTTGGTCATGCTTGGAAGTTGGTCTCTTTTATGGCATGTGTGCTTAACAGAGCAGCTCAGCACACATTTGTCAGTGGCATCCACTAATTTACAGCTTGTGGAAAGAGATGCCTTTATTGCCATACCCGCCTTCTTGAAAGATCACCACAAAGCAATTCTCTGGTTGCAGTCTTTCCTCCAATCTTCTCTTTCATGGCCAGATAGAAGAGGTCAGGGGACAGGTCACCAAGGAGTCAGACACCTGCAACCTAGAGCCCAACACTCATTTTTAGGAGAGGTCACAGAAACTGGAAGGATTCTCCTAGGGTACATCAAATAGGGAAGCCGCCCTTCATGCCCGTTCTCTCAGCAAATTTTCCAAGGGCCACAGATGACAAGACACTGGGAGACAAGGATTACTTTTGATCCAGTTTCTCTTCCTGACAGCCTCCATCTTGCAGGAAATGACACCATGCTCATGCAGCCATTTTCAGGCACCCAGGTGGGGAGAAGACTGCAACACTTTGCCATGGAATGAGAGAGACTCTGCCCCGACAACTCATTGATCTTGCAAATTGTCTTGGAGGGCCTCCGATTACATTCAGCACCCTCCTGCCCTCAGATTGTCAAGGGTTTCTTTTCCTACAGACATCCCAAAAGACCCATTCTACGTTGGCATTCTGCAGCAAGAAATAAACAATCTTTTCACAAAAAGCGCAGTTGATGTTGTTCACAACGTAAACTCACCGGGATTTAACTTCAGACTGTTCTTAGTACTCGTGGCCAATGGCAAACTTTGTCCAGTCAGAGACCTAAACTCTTTCAGCCAATTCATTGGGTGCCATGGTACAGATTGGAGTTACAGAAACTGGTGCACAATGCTGTTTAGAAGGAAGGTTATGCAGTCAGCCTAGACCGCAAGATGTGAGCCTCCATATTCCTAGCCACAAGTCTTCTGAGAAATTCCTGAGGTCAGTGTTCAGGGACACAGTATAACAGTTAAGGGCACTCACTTTCCTTGGGTCTTCATGAGAATTATGGACATAGTCATGTTGCACTTTGACCCACCACCATGTCTGAAAATCCCTTGTTTCGCTTTTGCTTTACCTTGCATTCCTTGTAAACCAGGACAGATTTATCTCTTCTCACCCCAACATTTCACTCATTTGGGTATGGAGTTCAAAACCCATTTGATCTGAGTCTGTATCCCTCATGAAAGTGCATTGAAAATCTTTTCTGAAGTGTCTTCCATTCACTCAATCAAATTTCAGCCCAGGAATTTTTTTGCATCTTGGGTGTCCTCAATGTGGCATCAGATCTCATTCTGGGTTGCCTGTTCATGGGACCACTGCAGATGATTCTTCTATCCCAGTGTCAGCTAAAATGTGTCTACTGGACCAAGCAATCCCAGTTTCGGGATACATGAGGTTCCATCGAAGCATATGGGCGAACCTCACTTGGCTTACAGTTTACATCCCATTGCAGTTTCAACTGCCATAAATCGTGATCTGCACAGATGCTAGCACAGCAGGCTGGAGTTCCTACCTCCTGCCCAACTTTCAAAGAGTCAGTGTAGTTCAGTCACTTCAGGGGAGCTGAGTATAACATCAGTCCCCTGGAGATCAAAGGCATAGTGAATGCATTTGAATTGTGGCAGGAGATGCTGTCTGGAAAATGTGGTTTCATTCAGTTTGACAACTCAACTGTCATCAATTACATCAGAAGCCAGGGGGAAACCTGGTCGTTAGACCTCTGCCTTCTGATGTGGAATTTTCTCAGGTGGTGTCATCATCGAAAAATCCACATCACGGGTCATGCTCCATGTCCCCGAGGACTAACTGACCTGACAGAATCAACCAATACACACAGAATAGTCCATTCACTGCTCTGTATTCGGTTGAATCTGCGCCCATTGGTGTCAACCCCTTGTGGATCTATTTGCAGTGAATTGGAATACAAAGCTTGCAACCTTCATCTCTTCAGTCCCAGATCCAAAAACCTTGGCAGTCAGTGCTCTTTTCCCGAACTGGAATGGTCACCCATTTCCCCCCAAACCTTCGAATTCCCAAAGTATTGCAGAAAGTGAGGGAATCTGTGTGCTGCCTAATCCTGATTGTTCCCCTTCAGGTGGAAAAAATGGATCAACAAGCCCTCGGAAGGAAAAGGTTCTCAGAACAAGTGGTGGACAGAATTGCTTGGGCAGGAAGGCCCAATATTTTGAAACCGTATGATGTAAAATGGAGAGTTTTCTCCCACTGGTGTGAATAGAAACACATCTCTCATTTAAAAACCTCAGTAACACATATATCAAACTTCTTCCTTTGGTTTTCTGAGTAGAGGAAATTACAGCTCCAGTCGTAATCAAGGCCTATCGTTCCACAATTTCACACGTTTTGACATCATGGAAAGAAGGATATAGGCCAGAACGAAGACCTCCCTGACCTTCTTTCAAACTTTGACTTATCTCTACCGAAGGCTTCGGCCCTTTAAATGAAGTGGAATCTTCCATGGGTTCTGATGTGGTTGAATAAAACTTCTTTCAAATCAATACCTTGACTCCCCTCTGTTACAAAACCCACTTCCTTGTCTTTTTTAGCTATAGCAGGCAGAATCAGTGAGATACATGCCTTGTCAGTGAATCCAAACTATCTGCAGTTCTGCCACAATGGTTCAGTTTCATTCATGACAGTTTCTACTTTCATTGCCATCAACATGCTTCTTCTCATGGGCAATAAGTAATTTGTCTTTAAACTTCTGCCTATCAGATGAAGAAGATCTCGCTTGTTCTTACCACTCAAAGAAGGAAGGGACAATATTTTAGCCCAGACTCTGTTATCCTGGATATGATAGGTTATCTGCTTAGCTTAGAAAAAAAATAACCCAATACCAGATGAAGTTCTTGCCTATATCGGCTTGAGGTTAGGGCAGTTGCCACTAGTGTAGCATTTGAGTTCAAGGTTAGGGCAGTTGCCACTAGCATAGCATTTGAGTTCAGAGCTAGGGCAGTTGCTGCTAGCATAGCATTTGAGTGCAACTGCTACCTAACTGACATTCCAAACCGTGGATAGATGTCAGATGACATTTTCTCACTTTTACCCTGGAGACCTTTCATCCCAAAAAGATCAGTTTGAACTGCATTGACCAATATTAGTAACTCAACAGTCTCTCTTCCTGGGTCATTCAGTAGCTTCGTAATGAAGTGGGTTACTCTACTTCTGCTGGATTTAAAGGAGTGAAATTGTTCTCCAAACTGAATCCATGCATCAACCATGTACTGACTCTAGGTCATATATCGTAAGAGATGAGAGACAGAACCAGCTCTAGGGTTAGTAAATGTAAAGCCCTCTTTTGACCTATTCTCTTAATGTATTGAATATGAAGAAGCAATTAAATTTTAGGGTAAATCTGTTTCTTCAATAACACTAAATCATCATATGGGCACACCCTCTCAGGAATACCCCACAGTTACATCCTTGGAAGAGCATGCATATCCACTCCAGTAGTAACTGATGAATTGACTTGATTTGGTGCCAGTAAATCTATCCAAGGGGAGATCAGTTGTCTGACTTACTTGGCAAGCAGATGGCTTTTTGGCACTTCTGTTGCTAAAAGCTGCAAAAAAGATATGGTGAACATCTTTTTTTAGCTTGGGAGGGCTGGATTTGCAAGGTAGTGGATGTACTCCTAATATATTCTGATCAGGTAAGTATTATTGAAGAAACATACTTTACTCCAAATATTGTTTTTTAAAAATTAGTTAACAATAATGAGACATTATGTATGATTGACCTCTGGCTACAACCAACAAGTCTTTGATGGTGAAATGGAAAATTATATTGTAAACTATAACATGTGGAAGTCAATTTTGGTTATAACTTACACACATATAGCATAGCCTCATACATAAAGTCAAATTTGACCAGTCCTGACCTAACCCATTTTATAGTCATGTGATACATTTAGAATGCAATTCTGTTACCATGTAGTCAAACCCGAGAACTATTTATAAACCAAGTTTGACTATGTTTTGTTCCTTTTCCTAGAAGGATTCAGCATTTCACAATTTTCATACCATTAAAAATGAGCAGTAGCTGATGATTAAATTAAAATGCTGTGGATTTCTCTTTCTGAAGAAAAAAATCCCACTATAAATTCAAAATAGAAACATATTCCTTAAATTCAATAGCTGCAAAATAGTTTCACATTGGGAATCTTTGAAATCAATTAGCCATGAATTTACATAGATTTAAATGAACATAAATGGCTGAATCAGTTGCACATAACATGAATTTGGACGAATTTTCAAATCCATGATGATAAACAGTATGTATCCTAACTAATACGAGTGTTCCGATGATAGCAGGAAAAAGGGAAAAAGTCATGAGAAAGAATAGGTTTGTTCCTAACTGGGAAAAGCCCTTTAATATGAAAATATTGATCATAGTTGGGGAATAATGGGGGATTTTCAGCATCTTCTTGATGACAGACAAAATATGTAATTAAGTTGTAATTGAACTGATCATGAGTTAAATTTATTGAGTTCTTACTGGAATTTTCAGATGTTGCAAAACTCTTCAGTCAGTTGAGATACAGTTACTGTATGGATCATTTGGGTGCTTAGCCTAAACATATTTGTATAGTCAAACCAAGTGCTCAGGCAATCGGATTAGTCAAGTAGACTGGTTACCCTTTATTCCGCTCCAGATAGGTATCTTTTCTTGTGCAGAAGATAAGAAGACCAGTCTAGCATCACACTGTGCCAACATGTCAGCAATGTGTGATCTCAGTAAATGTCAGAGAAAAATAAAGGTTATCTTCCCCAGTTCCCCCTTTGATATGTAAAGTTAACAAAAATGTATTGTGATAAATCTTTGCTATTATTTGGTAGTTTGCAGTCTAAATGGTGTTAATCATAATCTTTGTGGCGAATTTTACTATCAGAGCTTGCTAAATACATAGAAATCTGATGACTGTTGGAGCAATTTTCAATGCAGAATCGTATGTTATGGGTGTCCTTGACAATGACTGCATTTAATATACAGTCCATAGTCGGATTACATTGAAAATAGATATTAGGGCAGAGATAACAGGACTCAAGAAAACCACTCGTCCTCTCATCCTGACCACATAAAAATTGGCTCTGCCGAGGAAAACTTTACTATTACTTACATCATCCTTGGGCAGAGTACATGTAGATTCACACCTTGAGAATATGTGTGAATTTTCTACTCTTAACAAGCTGCGAAGCATGACACTGCTTAACATCTAGTGTACATCAGTTATCTATTACTTTTGTCTATTTTTGCATACTTCTTGTCAGTCCAGAACATGTCGCAGAGGAAGCTGACTTTGCTTTTTACACAGGTACCAATTGCAAACTTTTGGAATATGTGTTTCTTCTGTTTAATATTTAGATCTCTCTCTCTCTCTCTCTCTCTCTCTCTCTCTCTCTCTCTCTCTCTCTCTCTCTCTCTTTCCTCATTTTTGCATACATGAAGGAAATACATGAAAAAAGACTTTAAAGGAATTTGATGGCTTTCTTTTGAGTTAAAATACGTATGACCTTTGTTTAGTCCATATGCTTCTTGTTGTCTGATTCTTTATAGCATGTTCTTGAATTACTCAGTATTTTTTAAATTTATTTTTCAGAGACCTTCAGATCTTAAAGTTGCAGTTGAAGAATGTTTTTGCCTCAGTTGGCCAGCGCCCAGCAGCAAATGCTATTCAGTATGTATACACAACTCTGTGTCCTTGTCATATCCCTTTTGACTGAGGTAACATTATGTTCTTGTTATATCCCAATTGACTGAGGTAACTTTGTCCTTGTCATATCCTATTGACTTAGGTAATTTTATGTCCTTGTTATATCCCTATTGACTGAGGTAACTTTATGTTCTTATCATATCTCTGTTGACTGAGGTAACTTAATGTTGTTGTCATATTCAAGTTGACTGTGGTAACTTTGTCCTTGTCATATCATATTCACTAAGGTCCTTTCATGTCCTTGTCGTATCCTAATTGACTTAGATAACTTTGTCCTTGTTATATCCTATTGACTGAGGTAAATTTATGTCCTTGTCATATCCCTATTGAGAGAGGTAACATTATGTTCTTGTCATATCCCAGTTGACTGAGGTAACTTTGTCCTGTCATGACCTATTAACTAAGTTAATTTCATGTCCTTGTCATATCCCTATTGACTGAGGTAACTTTATGTCCTTGTCATCTTTTTTGACTGAGGTAAATTTATTTCCTTGCGATATCCCTATTGACTTGGTTAACTTTTCATCTTGTCATATTCTTGATATTTTCACTAGTGAAAATATCCAGTCTTGCATCACAAATGATGTCGTATAATGTAAAAGCTTAATTGTCAGAATCCATTATTAAAAACTAGAAAAGCCACAAATGTCAGAAAGCATCATAGTAGCACACATTTCCTGACCAACTGCCCTTGCATTTGACTTTATGGTAGATATCAGCCAGGTGAGCTGTGTCAGGCCCACTTGGGCTTCTCGTGTTATGTATAGAATCTGTACTTTTTTGCTCATTTCAAATTAAATTTATAAAGTTTGCTGAACAATTTCATTTCCCCCCGCCCCCAAACATAGAAATAATTCAACTTGTTTCATAAATTTCATTGATATGGATCAGAATATAAGATTCTCTATATATGAGACATTTGAAGCATTGAGGTCCAATATTTCAAATCAATTTGTGGGTAAATTTGGTAATTACCATTCTGTACACAGTTATGGAGCATAATATAAAAGATGCCAACCATTCCGATTTTAGCAGAATCATCCTATTTATAACCTCAAATTAAGCCATAATGATCACTTCTATCAGATTCTAATTTTCTGGTTGAATAAAAGTTTATATAGGTGAGCCACAAGTTTTACCGGCATATCTATATCACTGAAACACTTTTAATGTCTGATGATAATTCTTTAATGAAAGCTTACCTAAGTGCTTATATTACAAAAGCGGTTAAATATTGATCTAACAGATTTTGTGACCGCTTAGCACACTGATTCATGGAAAAAATTAATAAGGAAGAATTTGAGACAAATGGCCGATGTTAGTTATAGCTCTATGAAAAAGTTGCTACAGAAATTCCAAACAGGATCCACAATAGTGGATCAATACAATGTCTTTGCAGTCTTTCCTTGATGTACTCCAGCTTCTCGCATTGGTGTAGTTGGAAAGATGATTTATGTTTAAACCATAAAAGCAATTTGAATCAGTGAGATTTAATGCTTAAAATAAACTGTTGGATAAAAATTTGAGGTGTCCCTATTTTCTTGTTCAATTCTGACTTTTTAAAGTTGACATTCCTGTTTCACTGATGTAGGAGTTGAAATCTCTGAATATATCCCTAAGTCTGCAGCTGTTGCACCTGGATGTGCAAGTTTGAGATTGGATTTTGAATCATAGGACAGTATTTTTCTTACTACAATTTTAACCACTTTAGGATAAATTAGGTCACTGTTACTTTATCATATGTAGGTAGCACTACATATGTTGTTAAAAATCACATCATTGATGTGCCACTGATCATCAAAAGCAAATCTGTGATTTATTGACAGGGTTGATGCAAAGATGGACAAGTTGACAATGCTGGGGACCATCCAAGGGGACTTCACTCCCAAAATGGTGAAATCCCAGACACAGTCTGCTGATCAAGTCATGTCCCTGATTGACCTGAAGTTTGAGACAAACCCTCTTGATGGCCTCTGTGACACCAGAATCCATGTGCAGGCTCGGCCATTGCAGATTGTATATGATGCTGTAAGCAGAAGAGTTTTTTATTGTCTAACTTTTAATGAATTCTTTCTCCATTATTCTGAATCTTGATTCTGCACATCTGAGTTTTATCAATACCAGCTTCATTCTTAACAGGAAAAGACTCAGTTATTATCTTTCTGATATTGCCAAGTTTAAGACTTTGAATGTGGTCACATGGGGGTTTATATCATATACAAGTCTGGCTGATGTTCCAGAAATATCAGATCTTGATTTTTGTTTAGCTGAAAGCATAGCTTTGTTTGTTTAAAGCTTGGGCAAGCAGTATGGAGAAAGTCTCATCTTCCGAATAAACCATTCTTCTCTGAAAGAAATGGTGTACAGTGGTGTAGGATATCATGGCAGAATTGAGAATTGGAGATGCACAGTGGTGTAATAAGGAAAAAAGAGAAAACAAGTCTGCATTTTCTTAGGTTAGCACTTAAGATCAGAAAAATGAAATTGGTTAAGAGCTAATGTATCATCTTGTATGTAATGCTAGGGGATATAGTTATCACTGTCTGTCTATTAATATTTTAGTTTACAGAGCATAACTTTCAAACCATTCAAGGTATATCTGTGAAACTTAGTACACATACTGGACTGGTGGTCCAGATGTGCCTTTTGCTCTTCATGATTGTTAAGTTTCACTATTTTTTGTTTTTATAATTTTTCTCTCCATCTTTCAATCCATTATCCACACTTTTTCTTCTTCTTCAAATACATTGCTTCAGTTTCAATACAATATGGCAGTGCATGCTCCAGTGTTGCTTCTAGGGCACGGGTTTGTCGAATCCCGCAGTTCATGACAAGCTGGCCCAAATTAAACGAATCAGTGTGCCAAAAGTCCCACTGTTCGATTGACACTGGTGCAAATTCTATAATTGAATGCAGGATATTTATGTTTTTTTTAAATCAAAAGAAAGAGAATGAGTTTGGACAAAATGGTGCACAAAACCAGATATATTTTTGTTCTCGTATCACTTAGTGAAGTCTTTTCATAAAAACATCGCTCCCTTTCCAATAATAATTATCTACCAAAATAATTGCCTTGTCGGGGCCTTTTTGGCATACATTTTGCGATCTTTTCAAACTTGTCAAACTTTAAACTATTTAAACCTTTTCCCAAACAAACTTATGCCTATATTACACACATATAGGCTGAAAAATGTACAGAGTGCAGATGTTTTTCTTGCAGTCACATGCACGATATGATTGGAACAGTGTAAAAGGTATTTCATTCTTGTATATTTTTGGTCCATGACAAGTTTGGCCTTTAAAGACTGATCATGAACAGAATTCTGTTCTCACATTCTCCACTTTATTTTCAAGCTTGATATTAAAAGATACCAATCCTGCTTTTATGTATTTTCTTTGCTTAGAAGCTCATTACCTAGGTGTAAATGAAATGCACCGTATCGTATATGGGTAGCCAATCTAAGGCTGTTTTGACATGTACTCTGTCAGGAGGAATCGCAAGTTCGCATGGAATATCATAAAGGATTTTGATGAAATATTTTAAACGAAGAGAAAGCAAAAGAGAATCTCTTGTTGAAATGGATTCGTAAAACTTTATTACACCAATACTTGACATACAGGAACACCATCAAGGAGGAACATATTATTTGCAGATGGTAAATATTTTTTAAATCGTGGATCAGGTATACAAGCTAAATAAATTGCTCAGATACAATAGATCACAATAACATTTTGCTTGTATGTTTTGAGGATGCTGCAATCACTTGAAATACGTTCTTCTGTGTGACCCATATTTTTCAAGGAAGAGGTCAAATTTGTCCCATCGAATTTAGTCTTGGCCCACTTTTGGAAAAGTGTTGGGAGAGTTGGACCTATTATGAAAAATCCTAGAAGCAACACTGCATCCTCTACCTTGCAAATCCAGCAAAGAAAGATGTGATGAAAGGTAATCTTTTTGCAAGAGAAAGTCGGACTAAAGTGGTCTCCCCTTTGATGAAGGGATTGGTGCTGAATTCCATCAATTGTCAGTTACTACTTTTGCTCATGCCAAGTCGGCACATTCTTATTAGGTCCTTGCAAATACCAATCCATTTTGTGCCTTTTCATTAGTTGAGTGATTCCTAAAAGAGTTTTCTTACCTTGGGGATGTATACTCCATCAGTTTTTCTATCTTTCTCTTGCTCAGTCTTCATTGTAGATGAATATTTTACACTTCAGTTGTCAAACTTTGTTGTACAATTAGCTAATCAGCACCATCTTAATTGCGTGCTCGATGGTATATAACATTTACAATTTATCTCAGTACTCTACGTTTTTTATAATCAAGTAAATGATTATGTATTCCATGTAATAAGATCATTTCTGTATTTATCTCTGGCATTTATTCTTAATTCTGTTCATCAACATCATGGTAAGTTAAGTGCAACACTTGACTGATTTCACCTGTATATGCCATTGTCTTGGTTTCTCAAATTTCAGGTATCAGCAACGATTGGCTGATAATAATCACCCCACCTTTATTAATTGTATGGGGTGCAGTTTGAATCATACATGTGATATGTGCTCACACTGGTGCAATGAAAAATATTTGACCTTCAGAGCCAAGGAATTGAGCCAGGTGAATGAGAGAGCCTAGAAATGTTCACAGAAGGATGTGGATTCCATCAGTATTGCTGCCAACATTGCCTTTGTTTCCAATTTTTGGATGTCTGAATCTCTACAGGTGGAAGATTGCCCATTCAGAAACAGTTTTTGTCAATTTCTGCCTTCACAGGCTTCTCACATAGGTACAGTCCCACTGTCATCATCCCCGCAGCCACAACCAGAACATATGGCACAGCTGATTGGGCAATATTGGCATATTACGGCAACCCAACCAAACCAGTCATATTCCATCATCGCAGGTAGATCCCAGTACTGGCCAAGGTGATCTTTCCTAGTATAACCAGTAGCAGACCTGCCAACCCTTATGATTTAGCCACAAGTTTTGCTGAAATGACCCTTAAATTACAGACTTACAGAATAATAGCACACAATAAAAAAATTCAATCTTTAGTCAAACCCAGATATTGGCTTGTCTGAATTTGGTCCAGATTTTGGTTTTCATGTTTGATTTAGTGGAGTTGGTGAGGAATCCAGACTAACTTTACAGGAATACCTCTGACACTTTAATCTGCCCATGTTTTTCATGCAAAACACCTGCATGATCAAGGTGTTGCTTTTTGTGCAGCATTATCAAGAAATGGCATTCAACAAATGAAACACATTGAAGGTGAAAGGGAGAATCATCTTCTTAAAAGGTTCATACAATCAGCACATAAGTATAACAAGGAATATTCAGATTTTTGGCTCTGTTTAGAAAAAAGCCAGAAAGGTAACAATTACATGAATTGGTCCTTATGTCATGTCAGTTTGAGTATTGCTCACAGTAGGAGAGATGATTGCTGCCACCATGTGAAATTTAAAAAAAAAACTAAGGATTACATCAAGTTGAGACATTTAGCAAGTAGCCATCGACCTCCATGGGGTTTGGAACTACAGCAGTTTCTAAAGCTGAACTGGAGGGCATTAAGGTCTAAGTGTACTTTACAAACATTTTTAGTTGAATATAATGTTGCCTTTGCTGGATCAGACCGCACTTCTGAACTTTTTAAATGCATGTTTTCCAAGTCAACAATAGCAGTACATGATATTTCCTTTCATTTTCCTGAAAACTTGGTTTAACTGACATAAAAATATCAACTGCCTTACTGAGACATTCTTGAGACAGTTTTGTTAGGGTTGGTAGGTCTGCGGTACTCAACTTCAGCATCAGACACTAGCTGACACTGACACTCCAACTCTTGTTACAATCTTGACCTACACCTTCAGCTACTGGGATTAGATAGGGTGATCTATTTCTCTTTGGTATACCCAGTTCTGTCCTAAGACACAGACAGCATCTGGTATCTGTCACATCAGTTTCTGCCCCAGCTCTACCTCTGATGTCCAGCGTAACTAGCACCTGATTTGGTGAACCATCTCATACAATCCAGAATCAGACCCACAGAAGTGTCACAGACCGAACAGGTCCATCACAAGCCCAAGCTCCCTTATGTCTTAGTACCATTTACAAGAACTTATGTACCTGAACATTCAATGACATGCATAGTGAACACCAATAGATAATTGTATCACAGCATGAATGGACTCCTGGATTTGTTCATGTTGCAGACAATCTGCTTTGCCAGCCCAGCTCAGTTGTCCCTCAACCTTTGCTGGAGGCCTCACAATCACTCCACTTGTGTATTAAAGTTTGAATTTCACCCTAACAAGCGCCATCTTCCTTCATCAATCAAAGAAGCCTTCGGATTCTGCCTCCAGAGTTCTCTTCTCTTCCTGCTCCGTCAATGGCTCTTCCAAGTTTCCGCGAGTCATCAGCGACAAAACATGGGGAGATAAGCAACAGTTTCAATCCAGCTTCTCTAGCCTTCCTGCTCTAGACTACCTCGACAGCATTCTACAAAAGCAGCAGGTGAGCAGCCTTTTGCACCAGGGCTTGAAATCCCTTGTTTTGCTCTTGCTTCACCTTAGATTCCTTGTCAGTAGTGACTGACATGATCTCCCTACATCCCAGCATTTCATCCACCTGGGCATGAAGTTTAAAACCTTCTTGAACGTAGTCTCTCTCTCTCAGGAACATGCCTGGGAAATCATCTCAGTAGAGTCTACCATTCTCTGAGGAACATGCCTGGGAAATCATCTCAGTAGAGTCTACCATTCTCTCAGGAACATGCCTGGGAAATCATCTCAGTAGAGTCTACCATTCTCTCAGGAACATGCCTGGGAAATCATCTCAGTAGAGTCTACCATTCTCTCAGGAACATGCCTGGGAAATCATCTCAGTAGAGTCTACCATTCTCTCAGGAACATGCCTGGGAAATCATCTCAGTAGAGTCTACCATTCTCTCAGGAACATGCCTGGGAAATCATCTCAGTAGAGTCTACCATTCTCTGAGGAACATGCCTGGGAAATCATCTCAGTAGAGTCTACCATTCTCTCAGGAACATGCCTGGGAAATCATCTCAGTAGAGTCTACCATTCTCTCAGGAACATGCCTGGGAAATCATCTCAGTAGAGTCTACCATTCTCTCAGGAACATGCCTGGGAAATCATCTCAGTAGAGTCTACCATTCTCTCAGGAACATGCCTGGGAAATCATCTCAGTAGAGTCTACCATTCTCTCAGGAACATGCCTGGGAAATCATCTCAGTAGAGTCTACCATTCTCTCAGGAACATGCCTGGGAAATCATCTCAGTAGAGTCTACCATTCTCTCAGGAACATGCCTGGGAAATCATCTCAGTAGAGTCTACCATTCTCTCAGGAACATGCCTGGGAAATCATCTCAGTAGAGTCTACCATTCTCTGAGGAACATGCCTGGGAAATCATCTCAGTAGAGTCTACCATTCTCTCAGGAACATGCCTGGGAAATCATCTCAGTAGAGTCTACCATTCTCTGAGGAACATGCCTGGGAAATCATCTCAGTAGAGTCTACCATTCTCTCAGGAACATGCCTGGGAAATCATCTCAGTAGAGTCTCTCAGTGAATCACATTTCAGCACCTCTTGGGTCTCCTTAGTGTAGCAGCAGGTCTCCTTGTTCTTGCCACCTGTTCATTAGGCCCCAGCATAACATCCTTCTAGTCCAGCAGTGGCCAAAACTTTGCCGTTAACATCAAAGTTTTGCACTGCATGAGGTCCCACTGTAGCAAATGTGAGGACCTCATTTGGTTTACAGAGGGTATCCCACTGCAGGATCAACTGTCGGAGATCACGATCTGCACAGAACCCAACATGATAGGCTGGGGTTTCCACCTGCTGCCTTCTCTACCGTAAAGCTTAATATAACTGCTATTGTTACATAAAAAGAAAAGAAACTTTAGAATAATATTATAAAGATTATTTAGAGCAGAATGTTTAGAAAAGGACCATGAATAGCAATATCTATAGAATGTCTGATCATATGTAAATTAGTATCACTTCAACTCCCTGCCCCCTCCCCCCAGCCATCAGTGTTTTCAATACTTTGATTTATAGAAGGATGTGCAAAGATTTGTAAAAATTAACAGCAGTAAAAAAATACCGGTTGTACAGTACATACACCCTGATGCTGCCAGATGAAAATAAGAGTAATTTTATTTTAAAATGTTTGGTTGCAGCATGACAGATTTCTTGAAATGATATATGCCTAAAAACATTAGGTGTGTGCTATACTTAGGTGTGCAGTGGTTGTATCCAGAGACATAAGATAGACTTTTGTATGTATCACTTTAAGCTCTTTCAGCCTGTTTGTTTGGTTTTGCTTGGAGTTTTATTTAAAGCACATCAACACTTTGAAGGTTATGTCAAGGCAAACAGAGTAAAGTATGATTCAAAGACACCATGCTAGCCAGTCTGGACGGATCTGATCATGGGCAAAGAGAAAACTAAGCCAAAGAATGAAGAACATATTTATGACATTCTGATAAAAAATTAAAGAATTATTTCCATATTAGGTGGGTTAGGGTTGGTTGGTTGGTAATATTTCTCATTTTTGAAAGTTTTGGGTTAAATTTTTTTTTAATGAATTTTTTTTAGTTTCCAAGTTTTGGGACACTTCCATGCTACAAGATATATAATATTTACATTACCATATATAATTGCGTATAATTCGATACCAAGTGCAAACTGCATAGACTCAGATCTGCCATCGCATAATGCACTGGCAAATCTGGATCTCTGCAGTTTGTAAGGACTAATCAGTAGAACAAACAACATAGACCCTGAGCTGCCGGTGCATTATGTGATGGCAGATCAGGGTCTATGTTGTTTGCATTTGTGCATTATACATGTATGGTATATGGGTAGAATTTATATGTGCATTATACATGTATGGTCAGGGCTGAGCAAATTTTTTTTTTCATCCACTTGTCCAGGACAAGTGGTTTTAGAAAATTCACTTGTCCCACCTTACTTTTCACTTGTCCCAAAATGCTAATCACTTGCCGAGATTTGATGAGATGTATGTACTTAATCCATAGAAAGAACAAACAAAATAATATACAACATGATTATTTCTTAAAAGAATTTAATTTTTCAAAACATTGGTTGCTATACATTTGGCTACTTCAGGTACATGTATATATGTTTTAGCTGCTGGATTTGAAAAATGTCCACGTACATGTCTGCCACCTGCACCAGCACTAAGCCAGCAGTTGATAGCTGTGTCTGGATTAAAGTCCTCAAGCTCTGGTCCATTTGGTGAAATGTTCATTAGAATTTTTAAACTCTCATGGTTTAAGGAATTCTCACACTCAGTAGCAGTCTTACATTTTATCCCTCCACTTTCACAAGAATTTTCCTTCTTCGAATCTACCTTAATACCTTCCTTGCGAAAATAATTTAGCAAACTCATTTTATCCACATAGTAAATATCAGCTTGCTTGACAACTACTTCTAAAGTGATCATAACAAACATTTTCTCTTTTAAATACGAACAGATACAGCTCACTAATTAGCGTAATTGTTTCGCATCAAACACAATATCGCATGTGAACGTTGAAAGAATCATTACTGTCATTTAATCAGTTCATGAAGGAAACCAACACTGATGTTGGTAAAGTACCTTTCATTGATTTAATTACGCTGGCTTGTTGGATAAAAATCAGAGTGAGCCGCTCATGAGAATCTGGTTTGAGTAAACACAGTGCAACAAAGCCGCTTAAAACACTACTAATTAATTATGCCGGCTTTGTTTTGTTTGACTTGTTTCGATTTGCCAATAATTTGGTCGCTTAGCCCAATGTGCAGTCAAGCAGTAAAAGAACGTGCACATATGCGATAGTTATCACTGACCACCTGTAGGTGTTATACAGTATGTAAATGTATACATGGAGAAGGGTAGAATCAAGTATTCATTATATCCGAAGGGCATGAATGACCAAATAAAGATAGATATAGTGATTAAAGCATGAAAATAAGGACTTACCTGACATTTTTAAAATAGGAAAAAAGCACTTGTCCCGGACTAGTGACTTGGAAAATTTTACTTGCCCGAGTTCGAAAAATGAATAGTCTGGGACGTCGGGCTATGGGATTTGCTCAGCCCTGATATTATACAGGTAGAATTTAGATGTGCATTATACATGTATGGTATATGGGTAGAATTTAAATGTGCATTATAAATGCATGGTAAATGGGTTGAATTTAAATGTGTATTATACATGTATTGTATATGGGTAGAATTTATATGTGCATTATACATGTATGGTATATGGGTAGAATTTAGATGTGCATTATACATGTATGGTATATGGGTAGAATTTAAATGTGCATTATAAATGTATGGTATATGGGTAGAATTTAAATGTGCATTATACATGTATGGTATATGGGTAGAATTTATATGTGCATTATACATGTATGGTATATGGGTAGAATTTAGATGTGCATTATACATGTACAACTGGCTTCGGGAGATTTTATCATTGTTGCCATGATTGTTTTTCAGATCACTGTAAACAGTATGGCAGACTTTTTCAAGCCACCAGAGGATATATATCTGAAACAGTAGGTATTTTCTTTTGTGATCCAGTGTTTTCTTTTGGAGATTCTTGTATGAGTCCCCACCAACATTAACATTAACTAATCCCTCTTTCAGTACTAGCAAGTGTGTGAAAATTGCACGCACTACAATTTGACAAAAATGAAACCTGCAAACCTTCATTTATGTTGATAACTCTCTGTTCATTTAAGTGGTTGATTGCTTGATCAAAAGCAAAAATCAAGACATTCCTTTGCTGGTACTTTGCATTTGGGCAATGAGACACTTCAGGGTTCTTAATACGATGTCAAAAGTTTGAGTCCAACACTGACAACCTGTAGAAAGTTGGAGTCCAAGATAAAAAAAAGTCAGAATCCCAATCCTAAATTCAGAATTATCTTGGAACTTTTTTTTTTTTTAAATTTTTTTTTTTACCTTGGACATGTTATAGTAGTCAAAATAACTTTTATGAGGGGGGTAACTTGGTACACTTGTGTACATTAGGTGTACATTGTTGGTTAAGTTTTTGTGTTTAGTGTAGGTTTTTTGCACACTGTATAAATATTATTATACCTGTAATCTTGAAACTTGGTGAGGGGATGCATCTTGATGAATACTACAACATCATCAAAAATATAGGTTACTGTGACCCATATGTCATGCTTCACTGACTTTGGTTAAATGTTGCATTTTAGGTTTATTTCACAAACTCGGTTCATTGTAGTTTCTCAAACTCTGTTCATGGCAGTTGCACAAACTCTGTTCATGGTAGTTTCTCAAACTCTGTTCATGGTAGTTTCTCAAACTCTGTTCATGGTAGTTTCTCAAACTCTGTTCATGGTAGTTTCTCAAACTCTGTTCATGGTAGTTTCTCAAACTCTGTTCATGGTAGTTTCACAAACTTTGTTCATGGTAGTTTCACAAACTCTGTTCATGGTAGTTTCACAAACTCTGTTCATGGTAGTTTCTCAAACTCTGTTCATGGTAGTTTCTCAAACTCTGTTCATGGTAGTTTCACAAACTCTGTTCATGGTAGTTTATCAAACTCTGTTCATGGTAGTTGCACAAACTCTGTTCATGGTAGTTTCTCAAACTCAGTTCATGGTAGTTTCTCAAACTCTGTTCATGGTAGTTGCACAAACTCTGTTCATGGTAGTTTCACAAACTCTGTTCATGGTAGTTTCTCAATTTCTCTGTTCATGGTAGTTTCACAAACTCTGTTCATGGTAGTTTCACAAACTCTGTTCATGGTAGTTTCTCAAACTCTGTTCATGGTAGTTTCACAAACTCTGTTCATGGTAGTTTCATAAACTCTGTTCATGGTAGTTTCACAAACTCTGTTCATGGTAGTTTCACAAACTCTGTTCATGGTAGTTTCTCAAACTCTGTTCATGGTAGTTGCACAAACTCTGTTCATGGTAGTTTTTCAAACTCAGTTCATGGTAGTTTCTCAAACTCAGTTCATGGTAGTTGCACAAACTCTGTTCATGGTAGTTTCACAATCTCTGTTCATGGTAGTTTGACAAACTCTGTTCATGGTAGTTTCACAAACTCTGTTCACGGTAGTTTCTCAAACTCTGTTCATGGTAGTTTCACAAACTCTGTTCATGGTAGTTTATCAAACTCTGTTCGTGGTAGTTGCACAAACTCTGTTCATGGTAGTTTCTCAAACTCTGTTCATGGTAGTTTCACAAACTTTGTTCATGGTAGTTTCACAAACTCTGTTCATGGTAGTTTCACAAACTCTGTTCATGGTAGTTTCTCAAACTCTGTTCATGGTAGTTTCTCAAACTCTGTTCATGGTAGTTTCTCAGACTCTGTTCATGGTAGTTGCACAAACTCAGTTCATGGTAGTTTCTCAAACTCTGTTCATGGTAAAATCATCAAACTAGATGATTGTGTGCATCTTTATTAGTACTACACCATTACAACAGAAGGTAATGGTGACCTACATTTCACTGACATAGATTAAATTTTTGCATTTACCTCATAACCAAATAGATTTTTAGCACTCTGTATACCTACTTTTATACCAAGATTCATGTATATAAAAGATGTACATTCTTTATCAAGTTTTTTGTTGTTCAGGTTTTTTTTGCACACTGTATAAATGTGGTTATACCTGGATTCATGAAACTTGGTGAGGGATATATCTTGATAAGTACTACACCATTGTCACAAAAGTAGGTCATTGTGACCCATATTTCATGCTTCACTGACTTGGGTTCAGTATCAAGCACTGTTCATGCCAGATCATCAAACTAGATGATTGTATACATCTCTATTAGTGCTACACTATTACAAGAAAAGAAGGTAATTGTGACCTACATTTCACATTTTACTGGCTTATGTCAAGTTTTTTTGCATTTAGCTCATGACAAAATTGGTTTTTGCCTATTGTATAGTACTGTTATATCTGTAATCATGAAACTTGGTGACAGGATGCATCTTGATGAGTACTACACCTTCATCTTATAAGTAGGTCACTATGACCCATATTTCACACTTCTCTGACTTTGCTTCAGTTTGATGTTTTACTGTTCATGCTTGAATCATTAAACTAGATGATTATATACACCTCTCTTAGTACTATACCCATACCAACTAAGGTCACTGTAACCTATATTTCACATTTTACTGGCTCACTACATAGGGTTTTGGCATGCTGCGTAATACTATCCTATCTAGAATCATGAAACTTTGGGATGCATCTTAATGAATACTACTCCTTCATTTCAGTAGTAAGTCATTAAGGCATATTTTACACTTTACTGACTTGAGCTAACTTTTGTGTTTGATGTTCATTTCTCAGGCACCGTTAGCTGGAGTTGCAAAATTGATGATGAAATGCATCTCTTTTACTACTACACCCTTGCAACAAAAGAGGCTCATTGTGACCTATATTTCATCTTTTACTGGCTTTGGTTAAGTTTTTGCGTTTAATTCATGACACGAGTTTTTGGCATGTTATATGCATACTATTGTACCTCGAATCCTGAAATTGATGAGTGGATGCATCTTGACCAGTTCTGCACCCTTTTTGCAAAAAGAGGTTACATTGATCTGTATTTCATGTTTCAGTGACTTTGTTAAAATTTTGGGTTAAAAGTTAATTATTGGGTGCTGTTTATGTTCCATCCATGAAATCTGATAATCAGATGCATCACTGCAACCCATAAAATCAAAGAAGGTCACTATGATCTACATTGTATGTTTTAGTAATGTAGGTCAAATATTTGCATTCATTTATTATATAAATTCATCCATGCTAGACCTATATACATCATAGCCTACTCAGAAGGCCCTTCTGGCCAGTGTAGGTTGAAGCAGGAATAAATATATTTATTCAGTGGTAAACTTTCCATATTAATGACTATACATGTATAGTGTGATATGTTAGGCTCAGCAGATTACCTGTGTATTGTACATGTGAACGAATATAGGAATTAGATGAATGGAGTGCAAGCTACATGCTTTTCATGTGAGGCCTCACCTGTAGAAGCAAATCAGAATAATTATTAATGCATGAACTATACTTATACTGCTGGCTGTTGCTTTAAAGTTACTCAAAAGCTTGTGACTCTCACCCAGTAAAATCTGGCTTCTAGGGGTGGACAATGCCAATAAAAAAACAACATTAATCTGATTTTTACCAACTCATTATAGTACCTCCACTTCAGTATCATAGAAAAGAATGTTCTTTTTTTGTTGTTTTATGTCTTTTATATCCTGTCATGGTAGGTAGGTAGGTAGATAGAGGGTGGGTGGGTAGGTAGATAGGTATTTTCACAGTATGTCATCACAATACTGGCTATATAGTGCTGATTAAAAGTTAAAATTGTAAATTTTAAAATTATTTAAAGTTCAGATGTAAAGACAAAAGATTGCAAAAAGTCTTTACTTACAAAAAGTGGCTAAGATTACTTAGTCTTGTAGTATTTTCTGCACAATAACATATTTACAATGGCTACTGGAGACTTAAAAGGTGAGCTATGTAATTGTTGATTACACTCTGGTCATTAATCCAGCCTATAAAATAGGTTATACTAGCGGTCAGCAGTGGCTTTGCAATCTAATTTGGTGGACAACAGGACAGACCTTGACCTTTGACTACAAACTCTGACGTTTAAAGTGTAATGATTTGCCATCTCAAACAATTTGACCATTCTGGTAATCGCTAGCCCCAATGTAACATACACTATATTTATCATTTGCTATAAATAAAAAAAAGGTGACTTGGAACTTACTGGGCAAAATGTTTTCTATACTTTTCATTTCCAGATAGATGCATGATGAAGATATTACAATCTTTTTGCAGTTACTATGCCCCTAAATCCTAATAAACATATGTCTATCTTTTTGAATGAAATTTAACAGGAAATCAGTCATTATTCTTTGAAAACAAGAACAGTTGGGTTTTGTTAAAAAAATGGACATGCTGTATGTTTGGTGAAAATGTTATGCATCCTCAGGACTCGTTTTCTGTGTTTTTTATGCATCCACACAGATAAATATGAATATTTGTACGCCAATTCTGGGGTTAGGAACTTGTATTGATGATCTGCCATTATAAGTGTCTTTCCAACCACATTCTGAGAGGTTGCTAAAGATGGGATTTTTGACTGTTTATGTCTGCTATTATATGTAGTGCTAGGGCACTTGCACAATGACATTGTCATACAATTTTTGACTGTTTATGTCTGCTATTATATGTAGTGCTAGGGCACAATGACATTGTCATACAATGGGTTGCTATTATATGTAGTGCTAGGGCACAATGACATTGTCATACAATGGGTTGCTATTATATGTTGTGCTAGGGCACAATGACATTGTCATACAATGGGTTGCTATTATATGTAGTGCTAGGGCACAATGACATTGTCATACAATGGGTTGCTATTATATGTAGTGCTAGGGCACTTGTACAATGACATTGTCATACAATGGGTTGCAGCAGTTGTAAGTTTTTTCTTAATTTATTATAATTCATTTGGTGACACTTAAGCCATCTAATGTTCTTTATTGTCAATGACAAACCTGTCCATCTTAAAAATTGCAAATGCTCGTTGTAGAAAATTAACCCTCTATCTGGAAATCCTGGAGAAAACACTGTCAACTATATTCAGATATTACCATGTACCAAATACAACTGTCCATCAGTGTAATGAATCGCACAGTTCCAAAACTTAAAGATGTGACAAACGCCGAGATGGGTCCTTTAAACCACATAAACTGATAATTAGGATGAGTATGTTTTAATAAATAAGGATCTGCTGCATTTTATAAGCCAGGTAAGAATTTGTTAAAAAATTAAAAATTTGTAAAATATTAAACAAGATTTTTCACAATTAATGTAACTATTTCAGATTGTCGCAGGCAGCCATGTCGCGATATGAGGAGATAAAGCAGCAATCGGCAGCTGGACTCCAGCATGCTATAGATGTACAGAAATACACAGAGATCACTGTTGATCTCAAATCTTCCTACATCATCATGCCACATGGCGGACTGTACAAAAAGTGAGATAATTCTATTTTTAGTTTCCCAGCTACACTATTGTCATCAGTTTTGAGAATTTGTCATAAGATTTTGTAATTAAAATTTTTAAATGCTATATACTGTAAATAGAGACTATATTATTAGTGACATGATTGTTTACCATTGTATATGAAATATTGTGACCATCTTGAGCCCTATACACCAAAAAGCCAGAGGTGAATCAGCACTGCTCAAGTAAAATCAAGCCTCCATTGATGAATAATTTCCACTGATAAATAAACCATACAATAACTCATTTCTATATATAATAAAGTAATTTTATATATTTTGATCAAAAATTAGTTATTTGCATTTTAACTTTTGTAGTGAAGGGTATCTGCCATTTTCTTTTACCCAGTTGTGTATTTGCCAGTCATGTGACTTCATGTGACTTAATTACACCCCTCTTGTGAGTTACCGTATTTACCGTATATCTTGGGACACCGTATATCTTGGGACACCATAAATTTATTTTTAAAGTAATTTTTTTGTGCACTGTATGTTCTGGGACAGATCGTTTTTTTCGAGTCGTAAGTTGTAGGACACCTTTTGAATCATAATATCGATAGCTTAGCTGGTAAAAAAATGCACTCAAACTTATATTTTATTACATAAATAAAATAAAAACCGCTGTCAGTGTTGTTTGTTTACACTTTTCTTCTTAACTGCAAACTTTTGAAGAACAAATTTTGATAAATATATGGGCAATATAGGAGACTAGATGTTTGCACTACGTACAAAATACGTGCAAGTCGGAGCAACCTGTACTTGTATTATAATTTGTTTTACTGTATAAACACTGTTTGATGCAGTAAAAGTTTTGAGTTGATTTATATTTGCCTTTTTCATAAGCCAGATCTAATTCCCAAGTAATATTTCCTCAGTTATCTGCCAGTGCAAACCCTTTAGCTTGTAAAGGCAGCCTCACTTTGTTTTCCCAACCCTTTGATCGAGCTCACTTTGTTTTCGTAACCCTTTGATCGAGCCGCAAAGTTGATACTTGTTCATTGTTCAGTGCCAAGTAGAGTCCTATATTAAGCTGACAGAATTTATTTGAACTTCCTGTGATCATGCCGCACAATTGACGCCGGTTCAGTGAATACTGCTAAAAAGAAATCAAAGCCGGCTTCCCTTGCTCGACCGACTTTGTATATAAAAAATCTGCACACTTAAAAGAATCCAAAGTCGGCTTCCAGGGTCTGCTTGCTTACTACAAACTTATCCATCACGGCTGAGATGTATAATGTGGTTTATTTTGTTTTATTTGTATTCCCCTTTATATATGCTAAAATAGTACGGTAACAATGAATGTGAGGAGTCACTTTTATTGTAACAATGTGTGATAAGTTTTCCATTCAAACTGTTCCATTGTTTCAATTTATTTTCGAAATTGCTGTGAATACCGGTAAAAAGAAACCAGAGTCGGCTTCCCTAGGTCGGCCTACTCTGTATATAAAAAATCTGCATACTTGAAAGAATCCAAAGTCGGCTTCCGGGGTCGGCTTGCTTTGTAATAAAATAATCTTTGTATTTGATAGCCGAAGTCTCTACCAGGTGTGTTTATTCACCACCCAAGCATCTATTGTTTGCCACCTGTCATTATAATTGATGTTTGCAGGGTAAATACATGGGTGCAACATCATACACAGCATTAATTGTCTTTAAGAATATTTTTTTTGTACAAGGGTAACCCATGCTAGCAAAAATGTTGTCATTTTCACTCACAGTCAATGTATTTACTAATAATGATTTTTATTTGCGAAATATTATTACATTGTTAACCTGGATATAATACACTCTTGGTTATTTTGCACCATACACCGGATCATGCGTGAATTGCTGATGCCTTCAAGCAATCGGTTATTTCTCGGTCTCTCTCTCTTTCTATTGTTTGTGATTTTGCTGGATCCAATTTTCAGTTTGATAATATACCGGTATTCAAACTTCTTAGGACAGCCAAACATGATTTGTTTATCTATATTCACGTCAATAAAATAATGTGTCAATGTTGTTACCGGACATAATCTATACACACGACCGGTACTCTACATTACCAGACCATGTCGTGTTAGTGGATAAGTTAGTGATAGTGGATACGTTTGTGTCTTTTATACATAAATTGCTTATGAAGAACAAAAAAGAGGAATAAAAAAGAACAGTACAAGGTTAGTTTCTTTCAGTTTATTATCAAATAAACGTTAAATTTACCTACCTTATTGTAACATGAAGTGCTGGGGGGGGGGGGCAGCAAATTAAACACAATTTGTTTCGGTTCTTAAGTTCTGGGACATATGATCTAGTTGGAAAAAAGTTTAACCATAAGTTATGGGACAGGAAAAAAATCATTTATTTTATCTTGTCCCAAGATATGCGGTAAATACGGTACATGTTATTTAACTTGTTAGAGTTCTTATACCCTGCTAGAATAACTTTTAACAGAAATACTGGATTTTTTATCTTGGTAATTGACCAATCATATTCCTAGAATTTTATTTATGAGGTAATAATATAGCTTGGTTTTCAGGCGTGGCACATCTTGTCAATGAAATTGAATTAAATGATTTAATCAGCATGACTAAAATTTAACAATGAAGATTTTGCTATCTTACATGGATAAAATTCATTAGTCACAACTTGATACGTGTTAAAACGAAAATATCACCTTAAATATCCTAGTCATTACTTTTTTATGTACAGTAAATTCACAAAATTGTACACAGAATGTATGCAAATGTGAGGGCAGTTATTCCACATCTCTCCATACTACAAATTATCATGCACTATTGTTTCATTTATCATTGTATTTTCAAATTTAATCCAATGCTAAAATTGAACTGATAACTGACAGTGGTCTGAAACGCAATTGGTGTAGAGCAGTGGTTCCCAAACCCTGGGTCGCGACCCAAATGAGGGTTGCAAGGACCCTTGCGACCCTATACTGGTACTGCATTTTGGGTCGCAAAAGATGGTATTTAGGGTAACGATCAAAAAAGTTTGGGAACCACTGGTGTAGAGGAAAACTAACTATACTTGTGTAGAAGAAAACTAACTATACTTGCACAAGGATTTTTCGTTGATGATTGATGATGGAGATGATCTAGGGAAAAATTAGCTTAGTTGGAATAGAAGAGTAAATTACACAAAGGTAATAATAATAATAATAATTATTATTATTATTATAATAATAACTTTTTTCTTAGAGGGTAAACCAGATAGTTACATAACACAACTAATTTACCTATGAATGAAATTCTGAATAATTTTTAAATATTTTTTATTTTGGAGCCCATTTATATTAGTTTTGAATCCAATCTTCAGCCCATTTTGCTATTTAATCAGAATTCATGTTTTAGAAAAATCTCCATTATCAAACCCCAGATCTCCATTTGTTTGTTTGTTTGTTTTCAGAGATGTACCAATGCTTATCCTTGATCTTGGTAACCTGAAGGTCAACACAGAGAAAAGCCTGCCCACATCACCAACTGGACAGGTATAATAATAATAATAATAATAATAATAATAATAATAATAATAATAATAATAATAACATCCCTAAACTGGACAGGTATAATAATAATAATAATAATAATAATAATAATAATAATAATAATAATAACATCACTAAACTGAACAGGTATAATAATAATATTAATAATAATAATAATAATAATAATAATAACATCCCTAAACTGAACAGGTATAATAATAATAATAATAATAATAATAATAATAATAATAATAATAACATCCCTAAACTGAACAGGTATAATAATAATAATAATAATAATAACATCCCTAAACTGGACAGGTATAATAATAATAATAATAATAATAATAATAATAATAATAACATCCCTAAACTGAACAGGTATAATAATAATAATAATAATAATAATAATAATAATAATAATAAATAACATCCCTAAACTGAACAGGTATAATAATAATAATAATAATAATAATAATAATAATAATAATAATAATAAATAACATCCCTAAACTTAACAGGTATAATAATAATAATAATAATAATAATAATAATAATAATAATAATAATAATAACATCCCTAAACTGAACAGGTATAATAATAATAATAATAATAATAATAATAATAATAATAATAATAACAATAATAAATAACATCCCTAAACTGAACAGGTATAATAATAATAATAATAATAATTTTAATAATAATAATAATAATAATAATAATAATAAATAACATCCCTAAACTGAACAGGTATAATAATAATAATAATAATAATAATAATAATAATAATAATATCCCTAAACTTAACAGGTATAATAATAATAATAATAATAATAATAATAATAATAACATCCCTAAACTTAACAGGTATAATAATAATAATAATAATAATAATAATAATAATAATAATAATAATAACATCCCTAAACTTAACAGGTATAATAATAATAATAATAATAATAATAATAATAATAATAATAATAATAATAATAATAAATAACATCCCTAAACAGGCTACTGCTGAGAATAGATATTTTTAACTTTTTATAGATGTGGCCAGTGCAAAGTAGTTTGATTAATATGAAATCAAAATACTGCAAGTTCAGCATTTTTCGTGGGATACCAATTTTCATGATTTGGTGGTTGCTTCAGACCATGCATTTAAAGATCCAACGAACAATGAACCTCCTATGGAAACAATAGCACACTATCTCAATCCACGAACTTCTATGGAAGCAATAGCACCCTATCTCAATCCACGAACCTTCTATGGAAACAATAGCACCCTATCTCAATCCACGAACCTTCTTTGGAAACAATAGCACCCTATCTCAATCCATGAATTTAAGCAACAACAAAAAGGTCATGGGTTTTGCAAAACCACCAAAGTTTGTGTTCCTTAAAATAAATGAATTCACAATATCTGAGCAATCAACAGATGGGTTGGTTTAGAGATAATAATAATAATAATAATAATAATAATAAAAATAATAAAAATAATAATAATAATAATATTATTATTATTATTATTATTGTTTATTTCATAACTATTTAATGAGTGTAACTCATTCAGCTGCAATATCCTCATACCATGACCTCACACTGGCCCCTGCAAGAAGCAGAGCCAAGAAAATTAAATGCAGTTAGAAATGATACAGTAAAAGACAAATGCTTAAAACATTTTCCAACCATTGTTTGATTTGTGAATGCAGCAACTTCCAGCTGGAGAATGTCTTGAAGTGATAGATGCTGGTAGTTTTTAAACAAAAAAACAAAGAGGCTTCAATTTTGGGATATATGTCAAACCAGCTAAAACTAGATGATCATACAAGAATATTGTTTTGTATCTCAGATGGAATCGGTAGAGGAGCTGATGAAGAGAGCCTATGATAAGTTCAACATCAGTGTCGATAGAATACAGCTGCTCTTCTCTGAACCAGGTATCTGTACTTCTCACCTTAATTCATTTAATTTTTGTGCACCCTCTAATTATTATGCCCTGCTACAAATGTGTAAGGGGGATGAAGTGTTGTCTTTGTCCATCTTTATGCCCAGTTTAGTTTTGCATAAAGTCACTGTGGCAGGGTATGTTTTTCATTTCCAGTTTTGATATGTTGTAATTGTAAAGACACATTAACAGTAATACAGTTATTCACAAACAAGATTTTCTAAGATAAAGCCTTTCAAATAACACTCTCTGTTAGACTTTTTTGGAGAGTTCATAAAGGTGATTGAATTACACTTTTTTTGAAGAAGTCATCCATATTGATGAAGTAACTAATAAACTTTAAAGTCCACAAGCTTTGCTGTTACCTATTTTGAAAGAGTCGTTCTGACAGCAGTCAGTGTGTTGAATTTATAAAAAATATTAAACTTATTGATACAGAAGACCAGTATATTAGATGAAGAAGTTGTGCATACTGTGTAATGCGTGTAGGTATGTCAGAGGTATTCAAATAGTCATTGCATGTAGTTTTGAAAATAATGAAAAATTGATGTGAAAAGTCACCTATCAGATATTATAAAAAGAGGGAAAATCAGGTAAGATGTTGACACTGTTTTGTCAAGTTAAGGATGCCAAAAGCATCAGTAATATTAAAATTGCAGACAAAGATTTTATATTAATTTGGGAGTCCATCAGATTTGTAGGAAAGAATATTCATTGGTCCCCCACTATGATGCTGTTTAGGGTATCCATAAAGGTGTAATAAGCAAGGTGGCCTTAGACTGGAGTACATTGTAAAGAAGGGTGTGTAATTGGTGTTTTATGCAAAACCAAATTGGAATAGCATATGTTCTATGTGAAATCACATGGTAATAAGTTGTAATAAGCTAAGAACTATAATTTAATAAAATGAATTCAGTAGTAATTTAAAATGAAAAACCATTCATCCAGTACAATGGAATCAAAATGACAATAGCTGTGCTACAGACCCTGAAACAGGAAATTTTACCAGTGAAATTAAAACTTGACTGCAGAATGAGCACAAATGTAATGCAGAATGAGCACAAATGAAATGCAGAATGAGCACATATGAAATGAAGAATGAATGCAAAGAAAATGATGAATGTAATTTGAAGGAAATCAAGAATACAAAAGCAAAATGCAGAATGATGAACGAGAAACAAAATGAAACATAAATGCATTTCATGAATGGGTTTGAAAATCTGTTTACCTGTATTTCAGGCTGCCACTAAATTTCCATGGTCAAAAGCCCTTTTGCATGATAATCTGGGATAAGGTTCTTTACATTGACAGTTTTTGGCTACTTACAAACCATGAAATTGTTCTAACTATAACAACTGCCATTGATGTGATGACATCATCACCAATAGTTGCATCTGTACAATTTTTATTTGAATGAAATTAAATAATAAATAAAATTTGGTGATAATACTCTACAGCTGTATTTTTACATTGATTGCAGTTGCAGTGTTATATTCTTTATCGAAAATTCAGTGTGTTTTGAATTTTTTTTATTTTTATTAAAGCACACTTTTAATAAACGAGATATGAAAGCAATAGTTCTCTCTTTTGAAAACAGAAGTCTTGATTTTCAACGATGCATTTAAAATGAACGAAAATGAAAAGAAATGAATGGAAACGATAAATGCAAAATCAGAATGCAATTTTGAAACTGAAAATGAAAAACAATGAGCTGATAGCTGAAATGCAAGTGTGAATGGAGTGCAAACCAAGTGCAAATGAAGTGTAAATGAAATGCAAATGAAATGCAGATTTGGTATAATTACCCATTTCGGGGTCTCTGTGTCAGAAACTGCATTGTACTGCAGCACCTTACAGTGTAGGACCACTGTATGTCTAATTTATTTTTCTCTTTCCGTTTTATCAGGGATTGACTGGCAAGCAGCACGAGTGACGGGTGTCTCACCATTGCATATCCTGCTGCCAATTTCCATCAGTGTTGTCTTCCAGAAATCCATGTTTGCTAATGATGTTAGGATGGCCAAGTAAGACTTTGATCGGCAGTTTTATATTTTCATGAGTATTTTCTTATACTGACCACCATATGACTTACATTATAGCTTTGTTGAAATTACTATCCTTTACAAGCTGAGATAAATTCAATTTAGAAGTTGACATAATTATTGCTGAAAGAGTTTATTACAGAAGTTTTTAGTTACTTGTAACAAAATATACTTGATATGTTGGAGCATCTTGTTTTGACTGTTTGTTTCAAAACTGGGTCATACTGATCTACTTTACCCTAGTTTATTCAGTATTGCTTAAATATAATTACTCCACTTTCAAAAATGTTAGTATCTTGGGAGTTTCTGCTTACTCACGAACAACTTTAATTGGCATTTCAGAATGAAGCTTTTCGGAGAGCTGCCCCTGTTGAGCCTCAATATCTCAGACTACAAGCTGCATAAGTTACTTGCCCTTGTTGAGAGCATTCCTTTCCCAGAGGGGCCTACTCCAGAGCTTGAGGATGAGTTTTCAAAGGTATCTGATTTATTTAAAATATCTTTTCATGGAAAAATCATTAAAAAAAATTATTTGTCTGAGCTACATATTATATGGCAAGTTTTTTTCACATGAAGTAACACCTTTATATATATATATATATATATATATATATATATATATATATATATATATATATATATATATATATATATATATATATATATATATATATATATATATATACATATATTATATATACACACACACACACACACAAACACAGGGGTAGAAAAATCCATTGCCCAGGAACCTGAGACAACTTAAAATTAATGCCAGGCAACTATTTTTTCCAATGTGAAAGCCCAGCTGGGCAACAAAAATATATTATTAAAAAATGATTATGTTAAAAATTATAATGGAATTTTGTATATTTCCAGCGACAAACATTTGATCATTGAATTGACTCTCTGGATACTTACAGCAAGGTGCCTGAATTATCTCCAAATAATTCTTTAGTTGAGTACACTTTCGGTGAATGCTGTTGTTAAGAGGCAACACTAATCCACGTGTCTGTCATTAACTGATTAAGTAATCACAGTTACTACCAGCCCCACAGGGAGAACCCTTAATGTAATCACAGTCCATACTACCAGCCCCACATGGAGAACCCTTAAAGAAACCAGACTCGCAAATGTTTTTCTTTTGTCAACACACCAACTTATGGTAGTGGTTTCTTTCATCTTTGACTTGAAGAAATGGGCACTCGCTGTAGAGCATGTGACAGTTGCTTCTGTTGGCTAACTTTAGCCAAAGGAATATGGCATTTAAATAATTAAACCAATTACAATTGTCGTTGCATACTACATGTAACATTAACTTGTTGGGTAATGGCTAAACAAAAATCCCACGTGGAAAGTTAACAGCTCCCAACAGTTATTATGCTTGCTCATTGGTCTGTTGAAGAAATGGGAACTTGCTGTAGAGCATGTGACAGTTGCTTCTGTTGGCTAACTTTAGCTAAAGGAATATTGCATTTAAAATAATCAAACCAATTACAATTGTTGTTGCATATGATATTGGCTTGGGATTAATGGCTCAACAAAAATCCCATGTGTAAAGTCAACAGCTCCCTGACAGTTCTGACAAATGATTAACAGTGTTGGATTAATAATACTGTGAACCGTAATGATGTAAACTCAGCTAAACATAAAATCGGGGCAAGTTTCTGGTCACGGTTAACAAACTGCTAGAAAGCTGATGGACAACAAGACACCGTAACTAAAAGGAAATTGTTCAATTATCTTTTGTTTTGTTGGTCTCAAATAGATTAAATATGTGTGTAAACTTGTGTGACACTTTCCATTAGCAGGACTAATGGTGAGTTACAAGTATTGTGTGGAGTTAGGACTAACTATATATATGACAAAAGTTGGTGACAAATGCTGATTACAGCAATATTGGGGGAAAACTGATCTTGCACCCGATAGGTTAACATTGATACCACTCTGCAGGCCATATTTCTGATCCAGTTTTAATCAGATTTGAAATATATTCTTATATCATTAAGATCTTGGACGAGTTTGATATTGAGTGATATCCATACATACTAATGAGGCGATTTTGCATCTGACTGACTGAACTTGTTACCACTATGGAAGCTGTATTTCTGATCCAGTTTTGATGAAACTTGGAATATATTATTATATCATTGAGATCTCATATGAGTTCGATAATGAGCGAGACCCAAGCATACTAATGAGGTTATTTTGCATCTAATTGGCTGACCTTCTTATCCCTGTGGAAGTCATATTTTTGATCCAGTTTTGATCAAACTTACAATATGGGCTTATATGATCAAGATCTTGTACAAGTTAAATAATGAGCAAGATCCATGCCTGTTAATGAGATTATCTTGTTTCTTATTGGCTGAACTTGTTACCACTCTGGAGGCCATATTTCTGGTCCAATTTTGAACACATTTGGAATATATGCTTACATTGTCAAGATCTCAGATGAGTACAGTAATGAGCAAGATCCATGCATACTAATGAGGTGATCTTGCATCTAATTGACTTAGCTTGTTACCCATCAGGAAGCCATATTTGTGATCCGATTTTCATCAACCTTGAAATATAAGCTTATATCATCAAGAGTTTAAATGGGTTTGATAATGAGTGAGAATCATGCATATTAATGAGATAATCTTGCATCTGATTGGCTGAGCATGTTACCATTCTGCAGGCCATATTTCTGATCTGATTTTGATTACACTTGGAATATTTGTGTTAATCATCAAGCTGTTGTACAAGTTGGATAATGAGTGAGATGCACACATACTAATAAGTTGATCTGGCATCTGTTTGGCTTAGATTGTTACCACTCTGGTAGGCATATTTCTGAACCGAGTTTTATCAAGTTTGAAATATTAGCTTATATCATCAAGATGTTGGATGGGTTTGATAATAAGCAACATCCATGCATATTAATGATGTAATCTTGCATCTGATTGGCTGAGCTTGTTACCCCTACTTCAGAATCATTTCAATCAAACTTGAAATTTATGCTTCTATCATAAAGATCTTGGACTGTTTAAATAATGAATGAGACTCGTGCATATTTATGAGGTGATCTTACATCTGATTGGCTGAGCTTGTTACCCCTGTTTAAATAATGAATGAGACTCATGCATATTTATGAGGTGATCTTACATGTGATTGGCTGAGCTTATTGCCACTCAGGAAGCCATAATTTTGATCTGATTTTAATCAAAATTGGTATATGGACTTTTATCATCAAGCTCTTGGGCAGTATTGAAAGGAAGTGGGATCAATGCATATTAATGAGGTGATCTTGCATCTGATTGGCTAAGCTTGTTACCACTCTTGAAGCCATTTTTTTGATCTGTTGGGTTTATTGTCATCAAGATCGTAGATGACTTTAATTATGACCAAGAGACTGTGCATATTAATTATGCCATTATCTTTAGTAAGAATTTGTATCAGAATATAGTAAAATAGGTAAAATAAACATGAGTTTGTGAGATGGTTTACATAGGATATGTTCTTACAATACTACATAGGTCTGTTTAGTGAAATGAGCAACTTTTAAGTTATATAATTCAGGTGAGCAGTATGATGCACACTTTGGCCTCTTGTTAAGATATCATTGGTTTTCTGAAACAGAAAGCATAAATTGCTAAAGCTTTCCAAAGTTCTTGAATACTTTTTGTTGAGTTTATTATTTGGTTTTACAGGACTGTTTTTGCATTTACTAAAATTGTACAAGAACATTTATTTTCTTATTATTTAACTAGAGACAGAAGTAACAACCACATCGTTTTACGTACAATCTCTCCCTAAATGCTTAGTGCTAAGATACACATACCGTATATACTCGCATATAATCCAATACCAACTGCAAACTGCGCCAGTAGATCTGGGTCTATGCAGTTTGTAAGGACTAATCAATAGAACAAACAGCATAGATCCTGATCTGCCGGCGAATTATGCGACGGCAGATCAGTGTCTATGTTGTTTTCATTTGGACTTGGATTATATGTGAGTGTATACGGTAAGTAAAAAGTGACATATCACTGACATCATAATGTAATTATCACATGATTTTGAGTGGTACAGTAAGCATTGATTTTGAGTGGTACAGTAAGCATTGATTTTACAAAAGCAGACTGCCCTAAAGAAAATCATTAATTCATTTACAGTTTTCTTGGTTGAAGCTGAATAATTTGCCTATTTCACCCTACATGTTGTGTAAAACAGAAAAGAAAATGTAATCAGATGAATTACGCTGTATAATATGGAAAAAGAATCGAAAATTCAGGTATCCTAGGATATGTTCACACATCAAGAAATGGTATCTTTTTCATTTTGTTCATTAAGTTATTTTAATTTTATTTGCTCCATTCTCCAAGATTAACACCAGATTTGTCTGCTCTTCAGGGTCCAAGCACACTTCCAACAGTAGACATCAATGAAAATCGTATAGCAGAGAAGATAGTTGAAGCATCTACCAAGGTAACTTTTTTCCTGCCTAGTTAGAGAAGATATAAAGGACTTCGTGCTTCTGTATAAACTGGTCCCTAGGAGCCATGGTAGTTCATTTGGTAGAGCGTTGGACTTGTAATCCAAGAGTTACGGTTTAGATTCCCGCCTAGGCCAGCCCGGGTCGGCTGCCTCTGTGTGTCCTGGGCATGATAGCCAATAATGTGTTACAAGTGCCATTAAATCCCCTTCCCCCAATAAACATTAAAAAAAAAAAAAATGGTCCGTTTGCACTAATGAATGATTTCGAGTTCATGCAGATTCCCAGTGCAAACTGTCGATTACCGTATATACTCGTGTATAATTGGGGTCCAAATGCAAACAACATAGACCCTGATCTGCCAGCGCATAATGTGCTGGCAGATCAGGGTCTATGTTGTTTGTTCTACTGATTAGTCCTTAATATCTGCATTGACACAGATCTGCCAGTGCATTATGTGACAACAGATCTGAGTCTATACAGTTTGCAGTTGGTATCGGCTTATACACGAGTATATATGGTATATAGAAGATTATACATGGTTGCACTTTTAAGGATGATCACTTTTAAATTGTTGGAGGATGTAACATTTTAAAAAGTGATATTTTTGTATAGTTAAAGGTCCAAGAAATCCATAACAACTACAAATGTGTAGGTTGGTGTGCAGTTTCTGATATTACTCTTGGTTGAATATCTATCCCCAAGTCGAGGTCATTACACAGAAATGTATTGGGTAAAGTACCCTGACACTATTGTCCAGGAAAATAGTACCGTATCACTAATTATCCAGAAAACTGCCCTGTCACTAATTGTCCAGGAAAACAGTGCCTTGTCACTAATTGTCCAGAAAACAGTACACTGTAACTAATTTTCAAGGAAAACTTCCCTGTCACTAATTGTCCCAAAAAACTGCCCTGTCACTAATTGTCCAGAAAAACAGTACCCTGTCACTAATTGTCCAGGAAAATAATACCCGGTCTCTAATTGTCTAGGACAACAGCACCGTGTCACTAATTGTTGAGGAAAACAGTTCTCTGTCACTAATTGTCAGTTGTCTGAATGAGTATTTAAAAATTCATCACATTTGCAACAGGTTGAAGATCATACACTCCTCATATCTAATAATCAGAGACAAAGCTACGATTGCAAGGTAATTTTTTCAGTATATCACAATTATAGTTTTCAGCAACAGAAAGCATGTACAGCTGATTTATGGCAGGTTGTACATTACCACAGCCAGTACAGCTGATTTATGGCAGGTTGTAAATTACCAAAATCTGTACAGCTGATTTATGGCAGGTTGTAAATTACCAAAACCTGTACAGCTGATTTATGGCAGGTTGTAAATTACCAAAGCCTGTTCAGCTGATTTATGGCAGGTCGTAAATTACCAAAGCCTGTACAGATGATTTATGGCAGATTGTAAATTACCAAAGCCTGTACAGCTGATTTATGGCAGGTTGTAAATTACCAAAGCCTGTACAGCTGATTTATGGCAGTTGTACATTTCCAAAACCTGTACAGCTGATTTATGGCAGGTTGTAAATTGCTAAAGATTTCCCAGTGTCTCATACTTTTTGTTGACTTTATCATTTTATTTCACAGGACTATTATTGTGATTATTAAAATTGTGTAAGCATCGTTTTTCTCCATGATCTCAATTAATCCTATATCTATGGAGAATATTGTTTGAATACAAGCACCTTTATGATGGAGATCTGTTGGAGTATTGCAGAAACTATGGAGGTATTCCGATTGAATTGTTTCCTGGAGCAGTGTAGTAAATTGATCAATCGATCGAAATATCTAGAGCGCGGCAGTTGTGTGTTATGTTGAAACAAAATATAACTGATTTCTTTAGGAAACTCAGCGAGATGGAAAGATCATCTGTTAAGGACAAAACTAGGGAGGATGAAATATCTGATGGTTTGTTGCCAACTGAACATAGTGCAGAAAGCTGTGATACAGAAATAACCGTCATGATGTCGTTTACTACGGTTTAGGCCCTGCAGAAATTCTGATACATCCACAGAAATATCCAAGGAACAACATGCCTGAATTGTGGAAAATTGTGTTTTGGATTCCTGAAAACCAGTTCCCGAATCTATTCAGACTGGTCATAATTGCAGCAGTTCTTGCCTTTACGAAAAACTGATTGTGAAAGGTGATTCAGTTCTCAAAGCAAAATTCACACTACTCGGAGAAATAGGGTAACCACAGACCTTTAAAACTCTATCACTGTAGTAAGAAAATGTCAATATCTGAGAACAAAACAAAATCCTATACAGATACATAATTCGGAATAAGTATTTTTTTTCCATTTTTGTTCCCTAAGATATTCTGCCATTTTCCTACTACAGTGATAGAGTTTCAAAGGCCTGTGGGCTGACATCTGAAACAATAAATAAACTAATTACTAGACAGATGTGTGTTTGGTCCAGTAAATTATTTTCAGTTTGCAAAGGCGTATTTGAAGGGGAGTGATAAGAAACAAAGAAGAATATTTACCAGCTGAGCAACAATTAGGTATGCAGCTACCTTATACATTTATTGTCAAAGAAGTGATACAAAATCATTAAATGCTTGTTTTAAATTAGGTGTTTCTACAACTTAAAATAATGTTGTCACCCATCATCTACCATTCGGCTTAGTTTACCCTCGCCCCCCACCCCTCTGAAGGTAGGTGTGGGGGACCCCCCCCCCCCTCTTAAGAAAGTTTCTGGCAGCATCTCTGCATTATATGTCCAATTTCTCCCAGAGTTCATAATGCTACAATACACTGAGATACAAAGTGTTATGTTGATGATATCAGAATGTAATCATGTTTTTTTGAGCTGTTAGTGTACCAAATTATCAAGTTCCTTGATCTTAGAGATGAGTGAACTGTTACATTTAAATGCTATACTAACATGTATTATTCTGTTATGTTCATCATGAGAAAACAAATCCATTCACACCTATCTTTTTTTGCCCAAAATATAAAATAGTTGTTTAGATTGTCTCCATGCGGATCAAGCGAATACAGTGCATAAGTCATAAATGGCAAATATTCTGATTGAATCATGTGATAATGATGAAACATTGATGGTTGCGCTGTATGATGTCATATGATAATATTTTGCCATTGATGCATACAGTGTATGGAAATAAGCCCCACCCATTTTTCATCTAGTTTCTGACGGAACATCTATTGCTGAGACAGCTATCATGTGACTGATTATTTACTACTAACTTATTTTAAGCAATTGACAAAGTGATATTAGAAATAATTGTGTGAAATTTTCCATTAAATGTTCCTTACATAATTAGATCATAAAGTGATCTAATCCATGCATGCATGTCTTAGGAGGTCCCAGAGGGGAATATTTCATGTAAAGGACACTGCTCATAAAGGACATATTTGAACTCTTTTAATTGACATGTATTTCACTTGTATATTAAGGACATTGGTCTACAAGGATCCCTTGAGAGTCCTTCAAAGACAGGTTCACTGTATTAGAGAAATAATAATAGCTGAGTTGGCAAAAGTGATAGTTTACTGTACATGTTTGCATACATATTACATATTTCAGTTTGAATCAGTACAGGAGTGTAATGGACATGTTTGCATACATACAGAAACGTTTGAATCAGTAGAGGGTTGTATTGGACATGTTTGCATACATACAGTATATTTCAGTTTTAATCAGTACAGGAGTGTTTTGGTTATGTTTGCATATTGCAGAAGGAGATATGGTCATTACTTGACAAGAAGGCAGTAGCGAGAGTTCACAAGATGAACTCGCCTGGGTTTTACTCCAAGCTGTTTCTAGAACTAAAAGCCTTCTGAAAACTCGGGTTTTACTCCAAGCTATTTCTAGAACCAAAAGCCTTCTGAAAACTCGGGTTTTACTCCAAGCTTTTTCTAGAGCCAAAAGCCTTCTGAAAACTCGGGTTTTACTCCAAGCTGTTTCTAGAACCAAAAGCCTTCTGAAAACTCGGGTTTTACTCCAAGCTATTTCTAGAACCAAAAGCCTTCTGAAAACTCGGGTTTTACTTCAAGCTATTTCTAGAACCAAAAGCCTTCTGAAAACTCGGGTTTTACTCCAAGCTGTTTCTAGAACCAAAAGCCTTCTGAAAACTCGGGTTTTACTCCAAGCTTTTTCTAGAACCAAAAGCCTTCTGTAAACTCGGGTTTTACTCCAAGCTATTTCTAGAACCAAAAGCCTTCTGAAAACTCGGGTTTTACTCCAAGCTGTTTCTAGAACCAAAAGCCTTCTGAAAACTCGGGTTTTACTCCAAGCTATTTCTAGAACCAAAAGCCTTCTGAAAACTCGGGTTTTACTCCAAGCTGTTTCTAGAACCAAAAGCCTTCTGAAAACTCGGGTTTTACTCCAAGCTATTTCTAGAACCAAAAGCCTTCTGAAAACTCGGGTTTTACTCCAAGCTATTTCTAGAACCAAAAGCCTTCTGAAAACTCGGGTTTTACTCCAAGCTGTTTCTAGAACCAAAAGCCTTCTGAAAACTTGGGTTTTACTCCAAGCTATTTCTAGAACCAAAAGCCTTCTGAAAACTCGGGTTTTACTCCAAGCTGTTTCTAGAACCAAAAGCCTTCTGAAAACTCTGGTTTTACTCCAAGCTATTTCTAGAACCAAAAGCCTTCTGAAAACTCGGGTTTTACTCCAAGCTGTTTCTAGAACCAAAAGCCTTCTGAAAACTCGGGTTTTACTCCAAGCTATTTCTAGAACCAAAAGCCTTCTGAAAACTCGGGTTTTACTCCAAGCTGTTTCTAGAACCAAAAGCCTTCTGAAAACTCGGGTTTTACTCCAAGCTTTTTCTAGAACCAAAAGCCTTCTGAAAACTCGGGTTTTACTCCAAGCTATTTCTAGAACCAAAAGCCTTCTGAAAACTCGGGTTTTACTCCAAGCTGTTTCTAGAACCAAAAGCCTTCTGAAAACTCGGGTTTTACTCCAAGCTATTTCTAGAACCAAAAGCCTTCTGAAAACTCGGGTTTTACTCCAAGCTATTTCTAGAACCAAAAGCCTTCTGAAAACTCGGGTTTTACTCCAAGCTATTTCTAGAACCAAAAGCCTTCTGAAAACTCGGGTTTTACTCCAAGCTGTTTCTAGAACCAAAAGCCTTCTGAAAACTCGGGTTTTACTCCAAGCTGTTTCTAGAACCAAAAGCCTTCTGAAAACTCGGGTTTTACTCCAAGCTGTTTCTAGAACCAAAAGCCTTCTGAAAACTCGGGTTTTACTCCAAGCTATTTCTAGAACCAAAAGCCTTCTGAAAACTCTGGTTTTACTCCAAGCTATTTCTAGAACCAAAAGCCTTCTGAAAACTCGGGTTTTACTCCAAGCTATTTCTAGAACCAAAAGCCTTCTGAAAACTCGGGTTTTACTCCAAGCTATTTCTAGAACCAAAAGCCTTCTGAAAACTCGGGTTTTACTCCAAGCTATTTCTAGAACCAAAAGCCTTCTGAAAACTCGGGTTTTACTCCAAGCTATTTCTAGAACCAAAAGCCTTCTGAAAACTCGGGTTTTACTCCAAGCTGTTTCTAGAACCAAAAGCCTTCTGAAAACTCGGGTTTTACTCCAAGCTATTTCTAGAACCAAAAGCCTTCTGAAAACTCGGGTTTTACTCCAAGCTATTTCTAGAACCAAAAGCCTTCTGAAAACTCGGGTTTTACTCCAAGCTGTTTCTAGAACCAAAAGCCTTCTGAAAACTCGGGTTTTACTCCAAGCTGTTTCTAGAACCAAAAGCCTTCTGAAAACTCGGGTTTTACTCCAAGCTATTTCTAGAACCAAAAGCCTTCTGAAAACTCGGGTTTTACTCCAAGCTATTTCTAGAACCAAAAGCCTTCTGAAAACTCAGGTTTTACTCCAAGCTATTTCTAGAACCAAAAGCCTTCTGAAAACTCGGGTTTTACTCCAAGCTATTTCTAGAACCAAAAGCCTTCTGAAAACTCGGGTTTTACTCCAAGCTATTTCTAGAACCAAAAGCCTTCTGAAAACTCGGGTTTTACTCCAAGCTATTTCTAGAACCAAAAGCCTTCTGAAAACTCGGGTTTTACTCCAAGCTATTTCTAGAACCAAAAGCCTTCTGAAAACTCGGGTTTTACTCCAAGCTGTTTCTAGAACCAAAAGCCTTCTGAAAACTCGGGTTTTACTCCAAGCTGTTTCTAGAACCAAAAGCCTTCTGAAAACTCTGGTTTTACTCCAAGCTATTTCTAGAACCAAAAGCCTTCTGAAAACTCGGGTTTTACTCCAAGCTATTTCTAGAACCAAAAGCCTTCTGAAAACTCGGGTTTTACTCCAAGCTATTTCTAGAACCAAAAGCCTTCTGAAAACTCGGGTTTTACTCCAAGCTATTTCTAGAACCAAAAGCCTTCTGAAAACTCGGGTTTTACTCCAAGCTATTTCTAGAACCAAAAGCCTTCTGAAAACTCGGGTTTTACTCCAAGCTATTTCTAGAACCAAAAGCCTTCTGAAAACTCGGGTTTTACTCCAAGCTGTTTCTAGAACCAAAAGCCTTCTGAAAACTCGGGTTTTACTCCAAGCTATTTCTAGAACCAAAAGCCTTCTGAAAACTCGGGTTTTACTCCAAGCTGTTTCTAGAACCAAAAGCCTTCTGAAAACTCGGGTTTTACTCCAAGCTATTTCTAGAACCAAAAGCCTTCTGAAAACTCTGGTTTTACTCCAAGCTATTTCTAGAACCAAAAGCCTTCTGAAAACTCGGGTTTTACTCCAAGCTGTTTCTAGAACCAAAAGCCTTCTGAAAACTCGGGTTTTACTCCAAGCTGTTTCTAGAACCAAAAGCCTTCTGAAAACTCGGGTTTTACTCCAAGCTATTTCTAGAACCAAAAGCCTTCTGAAAACTCGGGCCAATTATAAACCTCAGATGGTTTAACAAGTACATAGCCACGCCAAGGTTCAAAATGGAAATGGTATGGTAAGCCAGGCTTTCCGTAAAGAGGGATGAATTTGCAGTCAGTCTTGACTTAATCAATGGAAATGGTATGGTAAGCCTGGCTTTCCGTAAAGAGGGATGAATTTGCAGTCAGTCTGGACTTAATCAATGCATATTTTCACATCCCACCTCGACAACATCCTTAAAAATACACATAGCAAGTTCATCTTTTGCAATGCAGGAACAATCTTCTTTCCCTTTTGAGTCAATTAGTGTTTCTAGTTAACTGGGACAGTCAGATCTCAACTTTTCCCAGCATTTTGTCCACCTGGGCATGGTGTTTTTGACCAGACTCAACCTCATTCATCTCCCGCACATATGCATGGCATGGGTTATTGAGCCAATATAGTCTGTTTCCAACAGGGAGTGGATTTCAGTGAAAGAGTTTCTGCCATTCCTTGATCAATACAGTAGTCGATTTGATTCTTCTCGGCCACCTTTTCATGAGCCCCTTGCTGACGGCCCTGCTGGTCCAGTGGTCGACTTGGCCAGCGAATTATGATCTTGACCAAAAGTATGATTTCTGTGTCAGTGGCTCACAACAGGAATTCCTCTGAAAAATCCACAACTGGAAGTTATGGACACCAGTTTGTGCGATTGGGGAAGACACCTGTTGCCCGGCTTCACCATGGTTATTGGCAAGTGGGGGCCAGAGGAGTTGTGTTGTCAAGTCAACCTTCGAAATGAAGGCCATAGTAAATATATTTCATTTCTGGAAGATCAACTCAATGGAAAAGCAGTTCTCATCATGTCGGACAATTCGGTGTGTGACAGCCTACCTCCTCAAACGGGAGGTTCGACCAAATCACCCGACTTATGTGTTCTGGTTTGGGACTTTATGCGCTGGTGCTTGCAGCTGAAGATAATATTCCAGATCTGACATATCCCAAGCAGGCTAAATTTCCTAGCTGACTCACTGTCAAGAAGGGATCAGATCCTACACACTTAGTAGTCCATCAATCAGTCAGTCTTTCAGAGGATTTGTGCGCTTTGTAGGCATCATATGATGGATCTTTTTGTGACAAGGTGAAATCACAAACTGCCCACCTTTGTCTCTTGGACCCAGGGGATGCACTATCAGTCAGATGGGAGGAGTTTTGGGGCTATGCCTATCAACCCATTGTTCTAGTCCAGAGAATAATGCATTGAGTGGTCAGAAATGAGAATTGATTCTGATAGCCCCTCTAAGGGTGAGACAAGTCCTGGGTGAATGATCTCTTCGATCTAGCAATGGATGTCCCCATGAAGATCCAGATGAGGTCCAACCTGCTTAAACAGTCATGGTTGAAGGTGTTTCACCCCTGCCCGGACAGGCTTCTTCTTCACACCTTGCTTTTATTAGCAGAACCTTGCAGAGAAAGAAACTTAAACCTTCAATTGTGAGAGAATCTCACAAGCTAGAAGGCCCTCCACTTTGATGGCTTATGAGGGAAAGTTGCACGTATTCAGAGACTGGTACAACGTCACAGCATTGTCCCACTGTGTGCCTCAATCCCGCAATTGTCTAACTCTTTTCTCTGGCCCAAATTACTATCAAAAGCTAAAGCTCTGACATGTTCAGGCATCATGGTGGAGGGGATATTGGTCACAATAAGGATCTGTCAGACCTGCTATCCAATTTAACCTTGCTGAAGCTGCTATCCTGCTATCATATAAAATATGTTTTCTGATAGCTTTAGCTTCAGCATGCAGGGTGAGTGAGTTGCATATCCTTTCAGTGGACCTGAACTATCTCCAGTTCAGATTGGATGGTTCTGTGGTCCTAATGATGCAACCAGGCTTTATAGCTAAGAATAGGTTGCTGTCAGCAAGCAGTCAAAGAGTGGTCATCCATTCTTTCTTGATTGATATGTTGAGAGAGGTGGCGATGCAAGACCTGGTCCATACTCTCAAGCACTACTTAAAGTGCACAGAGAAGGGTCGTGGGGCCCAATGTCTCTTCTGGTGAAGGCCGGGAGAGATGATGTAACCCCTCAAGCCCTAGCATTGTGGCTGAAGTGGCCATTATGCCGACATACTGTGAGATCTCAGAAGATCAGATATGCCTCATGAAGATCTCAGCTCATGATATTAGAGCGATCTCAGCCAGTCTTGCATTCGAACATAATGTTTTGATCTGAGATATAATAGAAGTCTTTGGTTGGCAGGCAGTCAACCTTCTCAAGCTTTTATTTACGTGAGACAAGAATTTAATCTGGTGGGTCCAATGGCTGCATCCCAGATGACCACCAGGTCAATTTGATGTTAACACAACATCCTCACTGGTGTGGGTTCAGTGGTTTTGCTGGATTCACTAGGAAGTTTTTGCTTGGTAAAGAAAAGTCATTAATTTTCCTTGACCGTTGGTTGTGCTGTCCTCATGTTTGGAGAGCAGTTTATCCTTCATATTGGAAATCCAGCCATTCATTCCCCAATGGGTGCCGGTGATAAAGGTAGGATGTTCATGCATTTCCTCCTGCTACTGCCTATTCTCCTAATCTAATGTGATTGGGGAATGTATTCGATAGAGAAAGTAATTTATTTTTGAAAATTGTGTCCCTCTGAGAATACTTACCCAATCACATTACTATTAAACCCTCCCACCCATCATTAAAAATGCAAGCATCTTTGTTGATGTATTGCTCAGCTTAAACTGGTGAACATCAGGTCGATGAGTAGCCACCTAGTGGTGGTAAGGGAGGTAATGGAAAAGAATTTCTTCCCTTCGTCTATATGTTATATAGACAGGAAAGACAACATTTTCGTTTATCCTGGATTACTTGATTCGAGAGGTAGTCAAGTTTATTTCTTAACACTAATATGATCAGGTAAGTATAATTTACTGAAAAATGTACTTTCTGTTCGTTTGTATGCATTTTACTATTGATTTTGGATGGACCATAGGATTTGCCACTCTGATGTAAATCATGACCTTACTACAGCAGCAGCAGTTTACTCTTATGCTATAGTCTGTTTTGAAAACTAGCTAAAATAAATGGAGAACATTGAGAATCAAGAAAGTCTGTGTTCTGTCCTTGCTCATTTCATTAAAATCACGCTATGAACAGATAATAATGCCAGTGTGTAGTTGTTGTTTAACAGCAACAGGAAGTATACATTATGTCGGCTGCTAAGTTACGTTTAACATAGACATGTGTTACTTGTTATGACATGTGTTACTTGTTATGACATGTTTTACTTGTTATGACATGTTTTACTTGTTATGACATGTTTTACTTGTTATGACATGTGTTACTTGTTAGTTGTGGGCATTGAAAATTATGCTGTTTTTCTAATGTATTATATTATATAGGTGTATGGTGAGCGTTGCTAGAGTTGTGAATTTTATGTTTGCCAGAGAAGGTCCCTGCTGCAAGCAGTTCAGAATAGTAATAGATGAAACTGCATTGACACTAGTTTAACAATGACAGATACTTAAGTAAAAGATGTGACCACATTTTGTATTTCTCTTTTGTAAGGAGGAGAAAGAAAAGCAACTGGTCAAAACAGATTCCCAAGAGTACATCAATGCCACAGATTTGGAGCTTGTCTTTGTCATTAAGAAGGTAAGGTGTATGCTAGAAAGCTGTTGAATAAATTTGCATGCTTTATCTGTAACAAGGTGGGCTAAATTTAACTGTTTAATTCTATATATGAATTAATGAATTCTGTACATTCATTATAAAATGAATTTAATATGGAAGAATACATCATGAATTTATGTATATATGTATCTATTATGGGGCTTAACAGTACATCAGCACAATCCTGGCTTTAAAGTGCTGGGTAATTTTAGGTATCCGCAAAAAGATACTCTAAAAAAAACTCTTATAAAACGTTCAAGACCTTCTCAGTTAGGAACGTAATTATTGGATGCATTCCAGGTTGAAAAAAGGTTGCCTCCATTAGTATCTTTTATGACATGCAGGAGGGTGCATCAGGCCAATTATACATCTCTGAGCCCATGGGGGGGGGGGGGGGGGAATACATTATGCCCACTTGAAACTGTTGAAACACCTGCACAAATAAGAAAATTGTATTAAAATGTTTGTGCTCATAGTGATTCAGATCTAGCAATTGGTACAAAGTGTTTGTGTGTGTGTGTGTGTGTGTGGGGGGGGGTTGTTGTTGTTGATAAAAATGAAATTATAGACATTTTATAAATTCCATACAAACCACACCAAACCACACCTGATACAATTTAAAAAAATATTCAACCCATCATAATAGAGTCATAATTTACAGATCATATTTTATGTTCAAATCAAAGATTTGATGCATTTGGGATTGAAAGTTACCTTGTCGTACACTTAATTTTTATACCCTGAATAACTCTCAAAATTTAGTGACCTAAGGAAAGTAGGTCATTTTCTCACACACTATAGCTTATGGAGTGACATTACTTGGTATATTATTACATCTTGAGGATTAATACAGTCAACAGTAAAAACTTGGTCACTGTGACCTAAGTTTCAGTCCAGTGATTTTGGTTAAACCTTTGTGTTTAAGCTCAGTTTCTCTAGGTTAGGTTTTTCAGTTGGGTCATTTCTTGGATACTATTACTCATAGAGTCACATAAGTTGGCATTTAGATGCATCATATAGAATACTACACCTTTTCATTAAAATTAGATCACTTTCACCTATATTTTATGGCAGAGTGATTTTGTTTAACCTTGACATTTAGTTAATTTTCTCAGCCACAATTACCTATAAAGTCATATACACTATAACTTGGTATGTAATTTCATCATGAGGAGTACTGCAGCCATCAATAAAACTAGGTCACTTTGGCTTGTATTTCATGGTCCAGTGATTTTGTTTAACATTTTGCATTTAGCTCAGTTTTTCTTGGTTAGGGTTTGCATTTAGATTATTTTTTCAAACACTATTACATGTAGAGCCGTGTAAATTGGAATTTAACTTCATAATATGTATTTTATGCTGTTCATTCTGCATTATCATTTCAGATATTTTCAAAGCATTAGTTCTTTGACTTTTATGTTGTTTTGTACATAGGTACTCATTAATTTCAGTGTAGTGATGCCTATGATTCGAAACCAAGAGGTGTATTTGATTTAGCACAAGGTACACATTTTCAGTGTACATGTAGTGGCACCATGATGTAAACAAGGTCACTAAATGCGATTTGATAAACCATAACCTATTTTCATTGTTGTAATATTGGTATTACATTTTAATGAGTTAGGAATTTAAATGTTCTAGGCAGAAAATTTTGTAATTACTGGTGACTGGCATCTGTTTGAATATAATAATGCATGAACTAATGCAAAGAAGGTTGAAGTTATTGTTGATTTAAGTACAACATTGTGGTAATGCTACAATGTGTGTAATTGTCCAATGAAATTATAATATTTTACATAGAAATAAGGGGTAAACAGATGAAATTAAGTGTTTATTGATTTCTCAAACAGTTGACATCAACCAAATTTATAAAACAATCTCATTTATTTAGTAATGAGATTAGTCCCTTGATAACCAATAAGTCATGAACTTAAATGTTATGATCGAAAGAAGACACCGATTGGCAAGTTGGGGAAATAAAACCTGTTCTCAGGCATCCCATAACTTATAATACATGATACAATTTTGTGTCACAACTTTTATAGAGCATGAAAAAAAATATTTTTGAAAATAATTAAAGGTGTCTCAATTTTATGGTGTACCCAGACTTAGTTTCATTATTGTACACTCATGAAAATTGCAATGTAAATGCATATAAAGGGGAGTAACCCTACCATATTAATACTAGATCACCGTGACCTAATTTTTGTGCTTGGCTGACTTTTTCTTTTTTCAACTATTTGTTTATGTTCTCAATATCTTGTACCATATTTAATCTACACTTAAGAAACTCAGCATATGATTTTATTAATTTCAACTATCCATTTTTATACCCTCAATATCCTGGGTCCTATTTTATCAATGCTCATGAAAATTGGTATATGGATGCATATCTCAAGAAGAGTAACTGAATCATACTAAAAGTAGATCACTGTGACCCAATTTTCAGACCAGTGACTTTCTGTTTCTTTTTCACTTCATCTTTTATTTTATATACCTTCAAAAGAGGGAACTATGGTGGCTCATTGGTTAATGTGCCGGGCTCACGACTGAAAAGGTGCGGGTTCAAATCCTAGAATTGTACCAGCCTGGGTCAGCAACTGTGGTATGTCCTTGGGCAAGGCACTTTACTCCAGTTACCTCGGCACTACATAACCTACTGTTTGCTGGGCCGTAAAGCACCAAACCAAACCAAACCTTCAAAAGAATTTTTACCTTTTTATACACACCTTTTTGCAGAGTATATTATACCTTGATCATGTCTGTCGTTCTGTCCATTAACTTTACTTTTTCTGCACAATAACTTAGGTTCTACAGCATGTACTTTTGCCAGACTTGTGGATAGTTTGCACTTGGGGCAAGGAAGAAGCATATCAACTTTGGGGTAAAACAATTCTGAGGTCAAGGTCACTGTGACTGAAAGAAGAAAAATGGTTTCCGTACAATAACAATGGTTCTACATCACATATTTGGACCAGACTTTTAATAAACCTGTCAGTTTTGGGGTCAAAAGGTCCAAGGTCAAGGTCACAGTAAAAGAAGAAAAATGGCTTCCACACAGTAACACCAGTTTTACATCACAGACATTGACCAAACATTATGGACAGTTTGCACTTGGAGTAAGGAAAAAGCCATCAATTTGTGGGTCAAAAGGTCAAAGGTCAAGGTCACCACACCTGAAAAAAGAAAAATTACTTCTGCACAAAAATTTAAGTTCTCTACCATATACTTTCACTAAAGTTTTTGGGGGTGACTTGCATGTTGGGGAAGAAAGATGACTATTGATCTTGGAGTCAAAAGGTCAAAGGTGAATGTCACTGTGACTGAAAGAGGAAAATTGGTTTTTGCATAATAACTTTAGTTCTGGACCATATACCTTGACCAACGTTTGTAGAGGGTTTGCACTTAAGGTATGGAAGGTCAAATGTAAGTGATTGTGGCTCAAAGACAAATGGGTTTTGGGAGAATAACTTTTATTGTTGAGTTAGCTTCTTGACCAAATTATGTTGATGGTCTTCTAATAAAGAAACATAGATTCTGGGGTGTTAAGGTCAGAGGTGACAGTCATGGCAAGTCTAATAAGAAAATAATGGTTTCTGCACAGTAACTTTAGTTCAAGACTGCATATTTTGACCAAAGGTCCAGGTTATTGAGACCGATTGGTCAGTAATCTCTTGAGTCAACCTTGCCCTACTATTTCCTACATAGAGGACTATTAAACATGGGGCAGATGAATGGTATGCTGTTCATGGTACTCTTGTCATCTTTTATCTTGTACAACTACATGTTTAAGTTTATTTGGAAGGATTTATCTTCCTAAAGGTTTTTTCCTTCAATTTTTTACCATTGCAGTTTTGGATATTAAGTTTGAATCAGCACTATATAGCCAGGATTGTGCTGGCTCACCATCTTATCCTCTACATACATAAATGCGAATGTCCCAAATATCTTGGGGGGTATTTTTTCAGCTACACTCAAAAAAGTTGAGACGTGGCTGTATCTCAAGGAGAGTAACTGAACTATACAAAAATAAAAGTCACTGTGACCTCATTTTCATGCTTGAGTGACCTTTGTATTTTCGTCCATACCAATGGGTATATTGTTGGCTACTCAAATCTGCTCCTGATGACAAAGGAATTTGTTGAGTAAATATCTTATTTATTTTTGCAGTGGTACCAAAATTCTTAGTTAAAACAATACCTGTTTATATCTGATTTCTGTGTGTGAAAATTTTGAGACCAGATTTTTTTGTAGGATCTTCAAATTCTCACCATATTTTGCATGTGTTTTTTGAATCTACAACCACCTTCATCTCATTATTTAGGTTAGAGGGTACAAGAGATTACAGACCTTGCGGTATATGTTCTTTCAGATCAAAATCAATGTTGCACAGAAAGTAGATAACAAAGCTGTCCCACTGCTGAAACTTGTCATTGACTCCCTAGGGACAGAGATGAAGATGAGAACATTTGACATGTGTGTCTCAGCATACCTTGGGGGAATATACCTGCAGTACATGAAGCTGAAAGGTGAGTCTGAAATGTACAGACATATCATTCTGCAGTACATAAAGCTGAAAGGTGAGTCTGAAATGTACAGACATATTTTCAGCAGCTGGATCAGGGTACAAACAGTTTAGTATTATTTTTATCAGATGATTGCAGAGTTGTTCACCTGTGCATCTTTACCCTTTTTTCTATGGAAATTTCCTGCAAACAGGATGTTTTGCACTAATCTACCTAGCTACATGTACAACTTATGTAGTCTGGTAATTGCTATTTTTTTATAAATTCATATTCTCATTATTATATGTGATAGGACAGTCAATTCTAGATCAAAGTTAAATAGTGGACTATATTATTATTTTGTGTCTGTCTCATTTAATCTTAGGGATAAGAGTGGAATTTATATTTTGACCCGTTCACATTTGTATCACTGTACAAACTATCTTCGGTATCAAGAATATGCCATTTTGATTTCAACCCTCATTTTTCATTCAGTAATGTGAGAAAAATAATCCTTCATTATGCATCAGTTTTGGATACAAAAATCCCACCCTCCGGATCAGAAAGCCTTGTGTCTGATGCAAAATTTTTACCCTCAGGTGGAATTTGCCTATGCTACGCTTGTACATATGCAGAGATGCTGCCAGGCCGCGCGATCGTGGGTTTCTCGCAACAACGATCGCTAGTCATGCAACTTCTAAAAATCAATGGGGGAAAAGTCACGCAAGTTACCGGCGGTTCCCGCAATTTTTGGTACCCAATGCGCGCTTTGTTTTTTTTTTTAAACACAAAAATTAAAAATAAACGTTTTTCAAATTAAATTTTGGTCGTCTATTTTACCAGTGATCTCAATCAGGCTATACTGAGGTAGATTTAATGTTTGAATACAAGCATCTGTATGATTGAGATCTGCTGCGGTTTTTGCAGAAACGCTCCAGGGGTTCCGATTGAATTGTCTCCTAGAGGGGTATAACAAATTGATCCATTGAGCAGCCATAACTGAAATTTATAGAGCGTAAGAAGCATCGAGTTTCATGAATGTCGAAATGGAAGATAACCGATTATATTACGGTAAGATCGTCTGCTGCGGTCGATACTATAGAGCAAGAGGAAAGCTCTCATGTTCTGACGCGAACTGAAGATGTTGCACAAACTAATGACAATGAAATAGCCGGCACCTCGTCCGCAGGGCACGTGGAAGAGGAACCGGAGGCTGAGAAAAAGAGAAAAAAGGAATCGAAATTCCAAGATAAGTGGTTGAGTACCTACAACTGGTTAAGGAAAGAACCAAAAGGAGGGATGTCATGTGTTTTGTGTCGAGAATATAAGAAAGATAATCCATTTACAACTGAAAATGGTTGCAAAAAGTTTCGAACATCAACTTTGACACGGCATATGGAATCGGCAGATCATGTCCAAGCACTTAGGGAAAGTGTAATGCAGAAAGAATTCCAGTCTGCAGCTGTAATTGCAGTTTCAAAAATGGCGGAAAAAAGAGATGCTATCATTTGTGCCATGCGAACAGCATATTACATTGCCCACGAGAGCCTGCCAATTTCAAAATATTCTAGTTTGATTGAGTTGCATAAATTGAATGGATGTGAAGCATTACAGTCCTTAAAGTCAGGGGATAATGCACACTATGAATCTCACAGCACAGGGGAAGAATTCATTGACACTTTTGCGGATTTAATCACAGCAGATGTTGATAAGAAAATGCAGTCTAGTGAATTTATCAGTGTTATGATAGATGAAAGCACTGACATTTCTGTCAATAAAAAGCTTGTTGTATATGCACAAGTGGTTAGTGATGATTTAAATGTACTAACCCTTTTTCTTGGAAACTTGCATGTTAATGAGGTACATGTTACAGCAGATGTTCTCTTCACTGAACTGGAGAATTTTTTGAAGAAAAGAGGTGTTTCTTTCAATAAGATTTTAGGGTTTGGTAGCGATGGTGCCTCCATTATGACTGGCAAAAAAACAGGTATTGCAACTCGGTTCAAAGAAAAGAATCCCCATCTTGTTTCCGTACACTGTATGGCACATAGATTAAACCTATGTTCTTCCAAGGCAGCAGAGGAGGTAGCTTTCTTAAATGAAACCTTTCAAAATGTTTTGAAGGAATTATTCAGATATTTTAAGAAGTCATCTTCAAGGACAGCTGAACTAAAACAAATTCAAAATGTATTGGACTCAGATGAATATTCTGTGATAGAAGTACATGAATTTCGTTGGCTGGCATTCTACAGTGCATTATATGCAGTGTACCATTCATGGAAGCCTCTGGTCTGCTACTTTGAAAAACACAAAAAGGACAGCAAAACATGTGCATTTATGCATGAAAATCTTACACACTATAAGTTTGTTGCCATGCTTTATTTTCTGATGGACATTATACCATCTTTGGCATCTGTTAGCATGACATTTCAGAAACAGCAACTGGATGTTTCTGCAGTGAAACCTGTTTTGGATGGGTTTTATACTGCTGCCCATAGAGCTAAGGAAGGGAAAAGCCATTATCAGACTCAGTTTTTAAATGAACTTAAGATGGATGGTGCTGGTAAATGTGCTTCTATAAAGGGTGTTAAGCTTGAAACAAAAGAAGGTGAAACAGAAAAGGACCAGAAGGAAGTAACCAAAGAAATTAATCGGGCCAAGAAAGATTTTTGTGATAAGCTTGTAGATCAGATGAAAAGAAGATTTCCAGCAGAACATACAACAATAGCCACAAGTTTTGCAGCCTTGGGACTAAAAAACCTGTCATTTCTTTCTAAAGAAGAGGTTGCTGATCATGGCCTAACTGAAATGGAGACTCTAATTCAACATTTTGGAGAGGACAAGAAAATTGGTAATGCAACCAGTAAAGCTCTTGTTGATGGTGCTGCAACCTTGGCTGAATACAGCCTTGCAAAAAATTTGATCCTACAACAGAAATATCCCAGGGACAACATGATCGAGTTGTGGAAAATTATGTTCGAATATCATGAAGACCAGTTCCCTAATTTGTTTAAATTGGCCAAATTAGCAGTGGTTCTCCCATTACAAACAGCAGATTGTGAGAGGGGATTTAGTTCACAAAACAGAATTCACACTGCTCTAAGGAATAGGTTAACATCAGAAACTGTGAATAAACTGATGACTATTCAGATACAAGGGGGTCATATAAACGATTTTCAGTTTCCAGAGGCTTTGAAGAAGTGGAGTGATAAGAAACAGAGAAGAATATTTACCAGCTCAGCAAATTGAATTAGGTATGCAGATACCTTATATATTTGATATCAAAGAAGTGATAAAAAGTCATTAAATCATTAAATGCTTGCTTTAAATTAGGTATGCATATACCTTAAAATAATATTGTCACCCATCAGCTACCATTCGGCATTGTACCCCCCTCCCCCCCCCCCCCCCCCCCCCCCCCCCCCGATTCCCCCCCTCTAGATGTAGGTGTGGGGGACCTCCCCCTCTTAAGAAAATTTCTGGCAGCATCTCTGCATATGCAGGATTATGTTAGTCTTAGTAAATAATAATGAAGATTTGAATTATAAATTGTGAGCTTGCAACATCAGAAATGATTACAGTTGGTACAGAAGGGGTTGGGGATGGGTTGGGGGGTTATTGCTGAAGTGGATAAGCTACACTTGCAGTAGTCAGAAGATATTGTAGAAAGAACCAAAAAAAAAATATTGATTTTGGACAAGCTGTTGGTGTTGGAATGACAGACTATAAGCAGATTACTAAAATTAAAACCAGGGCTTTGGCAAACTACTGTTAGACTTCTGCTTGTGTAAACAGGTCTGTGATTGCAGTAACACAGTGCTTTGAATGGGATGATTTATACATGACTATTGTCAAGCATCGCTTGCCAGTAGCTTGACATAGCAATCACTACATCCATCCTTTCATACATACCTTTGTCCACACCTTTCATTAACCTTAATGTTAAAGTTTATTTAACTTTGTTTGCAAATGGAGGCAGTTTGACCATCCATCCATTAATCATGCTTTTGTTCAATTAATCAGTCCTAAACCCTTTCTGATATCTTTATGAAACTTGGTATGTATTTGTATCATAAGAAATGGGTGTGTCACATACAAGATTTTGCTTTGTCTGATTAGTACTTTTACAGTTTTTAGCTCTTCTGGTCATAGACCAGAAGAGCTTATGGGATGGCCTGTTTTCCATCATCCATCATCCGTCGTCTTACGTCCATCCGCCTGTTAACACAAGTTTGTTATTGCTTCTCCCGCTAAACTACTTGGAGGATTGCCTGGAAACTTTACATATACATCCATCCAAGGTCTAGTTAGTCCTATATGAAAATGGTACTGATCTGACGTCCAACATGGCTGCCATGGCAGTCATCTTGAAAATCTTGTTATTGTCACTCCTTCTGAATGGAAAGTGATATTGACATGGGGTTTTCACCAGAATTATGATGTATAGGTCCTGAATGAAAATGGTTCCGCTTGGACATCCAGTATAGCCACCTCAGTGACCATCTTGAAAATCTTGTTATCGCTACTCCTTCTGAATGGATGGTCATATCAACATAGGGTTTTCACTAAAAGACTTCTTATGATGTCTAGTTGGTACTAAATGAAAATGGTGCCGATCTGAAATCCAGTATGGATGCTATGACAGCCATGTTATCGCTACTCCTACTGAATGGAAAGTTATATCAGCATGGGGTTTTCACCAGAAGACTTCTTTTGATGTCTGGTTGTTCCTAAATGAAAATGGTGCTGGCTAGATGTCCAATATGACTGCCACAGCAGCTATCTTGAAAATCTTGTTATCACTACTCCACGTGAATGAATGGTCACATCAGCATTTGGTTTTTGATGAAAGACTTCTTATGATGTCTAGTTGGTTGTAAATGAAAATGGTGTCAATCTGATATCCAATATTGACACCATGGCAGCCATCTTGAAAATCTTATCATTGCTGGTTTGTCTACCATGGTGTGTCCTTGAGCAAGGCATGTTACTCCAATTGCCATGGCACTAAATAACCTATTGGTGTTGCTGTGCCATAAAACACCAAACCAAACCATTCTTTTCCCACAGTCTTCTCTGGTGATAGTTTTTGTTTCTTTGGAAACTAATATACCCAATGTGTTTATGACAGTTTACTTGCATAATGTAGCAGGATGTCAGAACAATCAGCAGACTTTTTTTGTTTTGCCCAGCAAAGCAAGAGAGATACAAGGGTCACTTTGTCAGCATTAGTTGCATCATTGACGTCAGACCAAGTGCAATTATTCACAAGCCTGTTACGATAAAGTCTTTGAATAGATGCCCTTGGCTTTTGCTTTGCTTTGTGGGCAAGAGGTTTTCTTGGCTTTGCATTGCTTTGTGGGTAAGAGGTGTCCTTGGCTTTGCTTTGATTTGTGGGCAAAAGGTGCTCTTGGCTTGGCATTGCTATGTGGGCAAGAGGTGCCCTTGGCTTTGCTTTGCTTTGTGGGCAAGAGGTGCCCTTGGCTTTGCTCTGCTTTGTGGGCAAGAGGTGCCCTTGGCTTTGCTTTGCTTTGTGGGCAAGAGGTGCCCTTGGCTTTGCTTTGCTTGGTGGGCAAGAGGTGCCCTTGGCTTTGCTTTGCTTGGTGGGCAAGAGATTGCATGTGGCAAAACACTTTTTGAGCTCATACTCTGATGCAGAGTTGAGTTTTACCTTCAAAGCATGAAGTTCATGAACTGAAAACAAGATTCTGATTAATTGGTTTGTAATCTTTTGCTTGAAAAATTGTTCAAAAAGTGGACCTTGTGATTGCCCATTAACAATTTTATCCATGCTGACTTTGAATATGCCCTGTGTCATTACCTTACAGATTTGTATTGGTTCTTTTTCTTTATTACATACTTATTTAATCTTGCATGGTTGATCTGGTGTTCTATATGGATGTTCAGTCCATATTTCCATATCACACATCCCATCTGGTGTTCTATATGGATGTTCAGATCATATTTCCATATCACACATCCCATCTGGTGTTCTATATGGATGTTCAGTCCATATTTCCATATCACACATCCCATCTGGTGTTCTATATGGATGTTCAGTTCATATTTCCATATCACATATCCCATCTGGTGTTCTATATGGATGTTTAATCCATATTTCCATATCACACATCCCATCTGGTGTTCTATATGGATGTTCAGTTCATATTTCCATATCACACATCCCGACTTGAAACTATTTAGATGTTTCTACTGACATCCATGCATATTTTTTTAATTTACTGAATTAATTATAAATCCCTGTTTGTTTTGAATCACATTGCACTGTAAAATTACTATAATAATTTTAAATTGTGAAAGATGGAGTACGTAATGAATACAAAACTGGATTTTTTTTCTTCTGCATCAAGGGAAAGAACTCATTTGATATTGTGTATGAATACATCTTAGCCTGATAGAATTGAGGTATCCCTACATTAATTTGGTCTAATTCTTTCTGCTGACTCAGGACAAAACACTTAAGTAGTTTAGTGTGTCTCCTGAAGATAGCAAAACACAAGCACTACTGGCCGTGATGGCAGCGTCAGTGTTTAGACTTTTTGTGAAGATTTAAGTTTATAAGAATATAAGTATTAAGCTTTTTACATGCATTTGCTGGGTAAGTACATCATAGTGTGGTTTTAATCAAATATGTGACCACTTTATAAATCTGACTTCCTTTATGTGTTAATAGATCATTTACCTCACTCTCAGTTGCACAATGATGAAAATGAAAGGGATGCTTCAGAATTGTAAATCCACGAAAATTTAGCAATAGAGAAATTTTCTCATGTATAGTATATATGATTAACAACTTCCAAGAGATGCAACTGCTGAGGTTGGTTCAGCTGTACTGTACTGTTGATATACTATTGAAATGGGAAGTGAGATATAGAGGTTACTGTGCAAACATCAGCCACTCAAATTTTATGATAATTATATATATATATATATATATATATATATATATATATATATATATATATATATATATATATATATATATATATATATATATATATATATATATATATATATGCTTTCTTATTACTTACTGTTAAATGAGAGATAAGAGCTTTTTGTAGAACCCATGCACTAGGTTGGTATGTGTGTTACTTCACTGATTTTCCCATCTCCATGGTTTCAGTTTCTGATACCTTGACTTACATGTCATGTTAGTATTACTTGAACCTCCAAACCATCAGTACTCTCAATACTTTGATTTTAGTATTCCTCCACCTTACTGGAAAAGCAGAACATACAGATACATTATTTACTTATTTTATAGAAAATGTTGGTGAGTTTATGCTATACTCATGGTATTGGCTATGGTCTGGTTAACCCCAGTGTACATTATTTACTTATTTTGTACAAAATGTTGGTGAGTTTATGCTATACTCATGGTATTGGCTATGGTCTGGTTAACCCCAATGTACATTATTTACTTATTTTGTACAAAATGTTGGTGAGTTTATGCTATACTCATGGCGTTGGCTATGGTAAGGTTAACCCCAGAGTATATTATTTACTTATTTTGTACAAAATGTTGACGACTTAACGCTATACCTCTGGTATTGGCTATGATCTGATTAACTTCAATGTACAATATTTACTTATTTTGTACAAAATGTTGACGAGTTAACGCTATACCTCTGGTATTGGCTATGGTCTGATTAACTTCAATGTACATTATTTACTTATTTTGTACAAAATGTTGGTGAGTTTACGCTATACTCCTGGTATTGGCTATGGTCTGGTTAACCCCAATGTACATTATTTACTTATTTTGTACAAAATGTTGATGAGTTTATGCAATACTCCTGGTATTGGCTATTGGCACATTAACCCCAATATACATTATTTACTTATTTTGTACAAAATGTTGATGAGTTCATGCTATACTTCTGGTGTTGACTATAGTCAGGTTAACCCCAATGTAAAAAGTTTCTTTTACCTGGCTATGGTCTATTGTTCCTTGCATCAGTATAAAAGTGGGTCACTGTCCTTACACTAATGATTATAACGATAACCTGTTACAGATTTCTACTGTCAAGCGTTTGCTCAGAAATTATTGATGAAGATGTTTATTATAACAATTCTTTATGTTTTTTTATTGATTGTAAGATTGGGGTTTTATTTTAAAGAAGGAATGAATTTTTTTTGCAAGAACATACATTTTATCAGTAAGCAACTTACTGCGGATCATAATTTTTGCTTACTCTAGATTATTTTTTAAGATTTCAGCAAACAAAAGGGATTGATCAGAAGGATAATATCAATTATGTACATCTGACAAAATGTACAGAAATAAAACATCTAAATGAGAAATCATGTTTCTTATGGTTAATTATTATTAGCTCATGCTGTTGACTTTTGTTAGCATCATGACATCATGTCATAAAATTTGTTTGACACTGTGGCATAACACTTATCAATGTTACATAACAGCATGATTGAGTTATACAAAGTCATTATTATTGTGTGAAATAGAATCTCAAACTGTATTCATTGCGATGTTGAATAGACCCAGTGCATGCTGTAAGATGTGACTAATTGAGGCAGGAGTCATGGTGGTAGAGTGGTTAGTACACAGTGCATGCTGTAAGATATGACTAATGGAGGCAGGAGTCATGTTGATACAGTGGTTAGTACACAGTGTATGCTGTAAGATGTGACTAATGGAGGCAGGAGTCATGTTGATACAGTGGTTAGTACACAGTGTATGCTGTAAGATGTGACTAATGGAGGCAGGAGTCATGTTGATACAGTGGTTAGTACACAGTGAATGCTATAAGATGTGACTAATGGAGACAAGAGTCATGTTGATACAGTGGTTAGTACGCAGTGCATGCTGTAAGATGTGACTAATGGAGGCAGGAGTCATGGTGATACAGTGGTTAGTACACTGTGCATGCAGTAAGATGTGACTAATGGAGGCAGGAGTCATGGTGATACAGTGGTTAGTACACAGTGTATGCTGTAAGATGTGACTAATGGAGGCAGGAGTTATGTTGATACAGTGGTTAGTACACAGTGCATGCAGTAAGATGTGACTAATGAAGACAGGAGTCATGTTGATACAGTGGTTAGTACACAGTGCATGCTGTAAGATGTGACTAATGGAGGCAGGAGTCATGGTGGTAGAGTGCCAAGTACACAGTGCATGCTGTATGTGACTAATGGAGGCAGGAGTCATGTTGATACAGTGGTTAGTACACAGTGTATGCTGTAAGATGTGACTAATGGAAGCAGGAGTCATGGTGATACAGTGGTTAGTACACAGTGCATGCTGTAAGATGTGACTAATGGAGGCAGGAGTCATGGTGGTAGAGTGGTTAGTACACAGTGCATGCTGTAAGATGTGACTAATGGAGGCAGGAGTCATGGTGATACAGTGGTCAGTACACAGTGCATGCTGTAAGATGTGACTAATGGAGGCAGGAGTCATGTTGACACAGTGGTTAGTACATAGTGCATGCAGTAAGATGTGACTAATGGAGGCAGGAGTCATGTTGATAGAGTGGTTAGTACACAGTGTATGCTGTAAGATGTGACTAATGGAGGCAGGAGTCATGTTGACACAGTGGTTAGTACGCTGTATGCTGTAAGATGTGACTAATGGAGGCAGGAGTCATGTTGATACAGTGGTTAGTACACAGTGTATGCTGTAAGATGTGACTAATGGAGGCAGGAGTCATGGTGGTGGAGTGGTAAGTACACAGTGTATGCTGTAAGATGTGACTAATGGAGGCAGGAGTCATGTTGATACAGTGGTTAGTACACAGTGCATGCTGTAAGATGTGACTAATGGAGGCAGGAGTCATGTTGATACAGTGGTTAGTACACAGTGTATGCTGTAAGATGTGACTAATGTAGGCAGGAGTCATGGTGATACAGTGGTTAGTACACAGTGTTTGCTGTAAGATGTGACTAATGGAGGCAGGAGTCATGGTGATACAGTGGTTAGTACACAGTGCATGCTGTAAGATGTGACTAATGGAGGCAGGAGTCATGGTGATACAGTGGTTAGTACACAGTGTATGCTGTAAGATGTGACTAATGGAGGCAGGAGTCATGGTGATACAGTGGTTAGTACACAGTGCATGCTGTAAGATGTGACTAATGGAGGCAGGAGTCATGGTGATACAGTGGTTAGTACACAGTGCATGCTGTAAGATGTGACTAATGGAGGCAGGAGTCATGTTGATACAGTGGTTAGTACACAGTGTATGCTGTAAGATGTGACTAATGTAGGCAGGAGTCATGTTGATAGAGTGGTTAGTACACAGTGTATGCTGTAAGATGTGACTAATGGAGGCAGGTATCATGGTGTATCATTGGTTAGTATGATGGACTTACTACGGAAAGGGTGTGGGTTCAGATTCTACCATTGGATCAGCCTCGGTCAGCTACCATGATGTTCATGGGCAGGGCTCTTTGCTCCAATTGCCTTGGCAATAAATAACCTACTTGTGTTGCTTCTCTGTAAAACATCAAACCAAATGAAACCAGTGATTTGACATTACCGTATATACTCATGTATAAGCCGGGTCCAAAGGCAAACAACATAGACTCTTATCTGCCGTCGCATAATGCGGCGGCAGATCAGGGTCTATGTTGTTTGTTCTACTTATTAGTCCTTACAAACTGCATAGATCCAGATCTGCCGGCGCATTATTCGATGGCAGATCTGGGTCTATGCAGTTTGCAGTTGGTATTGGTTTATAGGTGAGTATATACAGTATATTTATGAAACTTGTTAAATAATACAATATGCAACTTTTGGTATATAAATTTCTTATAAAATGAGCACTTAAGATCCTCTATGTATGCTCTTGCAGCCACAGAGTCCGGGACCGTTGTGAATCTGATAAACACACCACTGGTAGGAGACAACAATGGGAAACTGCTGACTGTTACTTACCTCAAGGTTAGTATTAGTCCCGTACAGCAAGCTATGCCTTTTTAATGCTTAACCATGAATGCAGAAGGGAGAGATAGTCTAATCTTTGTCTGTCCATATGTTTGTCTGTCCATCCAGTTTTGCATTTGGATCATTGTGCCAGGGCATTTATGTTCCATGAACACATTTCTAGTTAGACTCTAAGAAGTTAGCAGAGCCCTATAGTAATCATATCTGTTCATACATCTGTCCTCAAGCAATTTGGTTTCTGCAAGATAACTTTACCAGGAATTGTTGGATTTTAATAGCAGTAATACCTGTTATTATTACGTTGCTTTCACTTTTCCAGGCTCTAGTACCCAGTCAAAGGTGAATTCCCTCCTTCAATTAGTAATTGGAGACTTTGAACAAAAATAAACTTAGTTCCAGTCAGATGCCTTAGTTACATCAGTCATTTGGGATATCCTCCTTCATTTCATTGAACTCCATGTGGTTATCAAGTTTCTCTGGGTGCTTAAAGGCTTTTGCTATTTCTAGTCGTCCTTGGCATAAATGCTATCAATCATATCCATTTCTGAGTTGAATTTGACCTTTTATCCCCAGCCGTTGTGCATTTTACATTCATCTGTGTCCCCTTTGCTTATTTTGAGAGTTTTTGTACATATGCTAGCTAAGCAATGATTCTACATTTGTAATCCCTCGTTGTTAAGGTAGCTATTTCCCACTACATATTTATTGCAGTTGTTTGTTTGTATTTGTATTTTTCTTTTAGCCTTTGAGCATGCCATAAGGAGTTGGCAAATATGGCCATTAGGAGGCTGATTGGAACACTCACCCAAGCTGCTTGGTGTGTGCTAGGTGGACTGACATGGATGCATATCCTTTCTGTGCTTTATGGTCAGATGACGTGGGGGATTTGACAGAAAGCTGCCACTCCTGTAGCAGCTGGAAGAAGGGAGTTGCATCATCATCATCATCTTCTTCAGTAGACCCCCACTGATCCTGGGAGTGATCAATGGCACTTCCTGGTTCAAGGAAGTTGGCAGTACCTGAGAGCGAGTCCTGCCTCAAGCTGGTCCTGGTTGTCTGGCTGGTCACTGGTCACTGTGTGCCAGTCACCGGGCATGGCATCAAATATTCAAACCAGATGTCTGTCAACAGGCACTGGATTTAGGCACCAGTCACTAAGCAGGGCTACAAATACCAGTCACTGGGCATCTGTCATTGTGCACTGGGTTTAGGCACTGGCCACTGGGCACCAGTCACTGAACAGGGTGATGAATACTAGCCACCGGGAATCTATTACTAGTCACTGGCTGCTAGTCATCTGGCTCAGATTACTTGTCATCTGGTATTGGTCATTTGGTAGATCACTGGGCGCTGGGCACCATGCTTAATCTACAGGCTATTGGACATTGTTCCTTGCCCAGCCAGATGTGGTTTCCTCTAAGGAAATAGTCCAGATCAACAACACCCTCTTTCCCGATCAATTCCTACAGGGCTTGGGGACTCCTAAAACCTTAGGGTGAGTCAGGAATGTCTCCATTTCCTCCCATAGATCCAAATATGAATTATCCATTTTCCCATTGGTTGGCAAACTGGACAGGCCATAGGTCTTCCCCATCCCCTCCCCCTGCCTGATTCATTATCGAAAGAAAAGGAGGGGGACCACCACTCACCTCCTCCTGCATCAAGAGAGCATCTCCAATCTCCTCCAATGAGTGGGAAGGAAAGGGATAGTCTTGTTACTCCCTGTCAGTGGAGACAAGATGATGAACTCTGTTTACTAGTGGACATTAATGAGTTTGAGGAGGACCAATTGCATCAATTCCTTCTCCTCCTCTAGTGTCTCCATATCTGTCCCACCCTACTGGTCAGGCGATGGAAGATGAAGAAGTATGTATATTTGATTTGCTGCCTTCTTCCCTCAGATCTAAGTCTGAAACCTTCTTGATGTTTGGACACCAGGATCCTCGCCAGTTTTGGAGAGGCTTTCAGGGGTTTAGGATAAATCTGATCTTCTGCTGCTTCCCCTCTCAGCTATGGTGAAGGGCATAGCGCAGAATGTAACACAAGGCTAAGAGGCAGCCATACAGAAGAGGAGTTGGTCAGACACCTTTTACATGCTGCAGTCCCTTTAGTGGCTAGCTACAAGGTGCATTCACCTGCTCGGCCACTTAAGCTTCCCGCCCTGGATTTGGGAGCATCCCAAGTAGGCATCTTGATGGGAAGTGCATTGATTAGAATGAAATACTTAATTCTTACATTTTGTGGACTCCTTGTACCATAATCAACATTCTTTCTAAGTTTATATGCAGTTAATTATCGCGCTTGAAAATTAATTTTTAGTACTTGAAGAATCCTTGAATTTCCTGATGAAATATCTGTATGAACCATGGAGTTTGATTTCCAGCATTTGACAAAATCATTTACTAGAGTTATGGCCCCTGATGGCACATTCCTCTGATCTTGGTTTCCGAAGCATAACTTTTGCCAAGGATCATTAGATTTCAACCAAATTTGGCACCAAGCTTTATATTGTTGAGACCTTGAATGAGTTTAATTTCCTGTATTCCACTACATAATTTATAGGAGTTATGTCTCTTGATTTTCCATCCTCAGAACTTTGGGTTTTGTAGCATAACTGTACTCAGGATTGTTGTATTTCAACCAAGTTTAGCATGCACCTTTATATTGATAAGACCTTGAATTAATACGATTTCTATCATCATTTACAAGAGTTATAGCCCCCTGATTGCCTGTCCTGACTTTGCTTTTGACAGAATTACTTTACCAAGGATTATCTGTATTTTAGCTAAATTTAGCATGCAGCTTAATTTTGAAGAAACCTTAATGAGTTTAATTTCCAGCATTCCACATCTCATTTTGAAGCATTGAGGCCCCAGATTACTGTCATCCTGACTGGTTTCTGCAGCATTACTTTACCACAGATTGTTGTATGTTGACCAAAATTGGCATGCTGCTTTATATTTATGAGATTTTGAGTGTTCTATATTCCCAATATATCACATCATCATTTAGAGGAGTTATGTCCCCTAATGCCCATTATCCTAACTTGGTTTCCCAATACAAGCTCTGTTGTTTTTGGCAATCATGTGCAACTTCTTACAGGGCTTGGGCAGGATTGTGATTTTTAAAGCTGCACCATATGATGTAAATGTAACCAGATAAAACCAGGTTGCAGGCCAGATGCTGCCTGTGGGCCATACGTTGCACATGATTCATTTAAGGCCCTGCCAAGTAAAATATTTGCAGGGTCCTATTCAATGTACCCATCACAAATAGCTATAGTTGTAAGTTATAGCTACATTTTTGACTTGACTCAGCTTTTGACAAGATAAGTCAACAATATATTCTTTAATTTTTATACTTGTGCCAAAAGGTGGACATGGTTCATACAACTTTCAAAGATACTGAAACATGAGGGGTTGCCTTGAAAACTACTTAAAGTAACAAAAGTTTGGTTTTATTTTTGATTTTGTTGAAAAACTCCTTGAAATTATATGAGGGAATGCAAAATGTTAAAACTTAATAAAAACATATAACTTTTTAAATTAGGAATTGTTTGATCTTTATGTATTGTCCACAAATAATGAATAAATAAATAAAATGGACTACAAATTGGGAGATCAAATGATGCACAATGCTGGTAGTTAACAAAACAACATATAGAGAAGGTTTAGTTTCAATAAGACAAAATACTCCTTGAAAATTCAGTAAAAGTCCTTGAAAATAAACATCATGGCTGTATGAACTATGGTGAAGCATATAATGTTAGACATGGAAAGTCCAGCTGTATGCCTATACATCCATCCAGCTGTTACATTTTTTGTTTCAGCACAAACCTTGACCAAACTTTGTGGATGGCTAGTACTTGAAGCAAGAAAGATGTTTATTGATTTTGGGCTTAGTTGGTCAGAGTTCAAGGTCACAGTGATTGAAAATATTAAAAATTATTTCTGCACAACAACTTAAGTTCTATGTCACATATCTTAACCAAACTTCATGTATTGCTTGCACTTGAGGCAAAAAAGACACTTATTAATTTAGAGTTCAATAGGGCAAAGGTCAATGTTGCAGTGGCTTTAAATAGAAAAATAGTTTCTGCACTCTAAATTGAGTCATACACCACATACTAGACCAAACTTGGTATGTTGCAAGCAGTTGAGGCAAGAAAGACACTTTCTGATTTTTAACCCAACTGGTGAAAGGTCAAGATTACAGTATCTGAAGAAAGAAAAAAACATTCCTCACTATAACTTTAGTTTTAGAACAGTTGCCTTGACCAAACATGGTGGAAGACTTGTACTTGATATAAGAAAGGCATCTATTGCTTTTTGGAGAAAAAGGTCAACGGTCAAGGTGACTATGACCTTTATCAAAGATATATAGTCCTCTTTGGGGCACTCATTTGATATATTTTAATATCAAATTCATTTTGGTATTTTCCCCAATCAGATCAGCCTAACACATAGCCTACTTAATCTGGGATCAGCTCAGAATACACTCGAATGCTGGGATCAGCCTAGCACAGATGTTACTTGTTTTGGGATCAGCCTAGCAGTCTACTTATGCTGAGATCAGCCCAGAATACACTTTAATGCTGGGATCAGCCTAGCACTGATTCTACTTTAGCTGGGATCAGCCCAGAATACACTCAAATGCTGGGATTAGCCTAGCACAGATGTTACTTGAGCTGGGATCAGCCTAGCAAAGTCTACTTATGCTGAGATCAGTCCAGAATACACTTTAATGCTGGGATCAGCCTAGCACCGATTCTACTTTAGCTGGGATCAGCCCAGAATACACTCAAATGCTGGTATCAGCCTAGCACAGATGTTACTTGAGCTGGGATCAGCCTAGCACAGTCTACTTATGCTGAGATCAGCCCAGAATACACTCAAATGGTGGGATCAGCCTAGCACCGATTGGGAATCATCATAGTCTCGTATAGTGTTCCATTCAGATTCTAGCCCATGAGTAACCCCCACAGAGAGAGCCAAATATTTTATTTATTTAATTATTTATGTTATTGTAGTTATACATTTTGATGTAGTTGACTTGTTGAATCGAGAGAGAGAATGCATATCCTCATGTAACCTTTACTTTCTTACAATGCATATATTAAACCTTTCCTTGTACACATCTGTATTTTGTTGTGCATAAATAGTTTCCACACAAAACATTTTATTTTGCATTACTCACCTTAAGAAAACTTTGCAGATTGCAAATGAGGCAAAAAATAAGAAAACAATTGAATTAAGGGTTTAAAGGTCAAACAGGTCAGAGTCACAGTGACTTGATAAACAGTAAAGGTCACAGTGAGTTAAGCAATACAAAATCTCTTTCTTCACATTAACTTAAATTCCAGAGTATATGCTTTTACAAAATTTCATGGAGTATCTTCTTTTCATCCTATGCCAGAAAGGGAAGTAACTTCTGAAATACACAAACGGGGAATTCCCTTAGTTCATAACGTAAGATGTTAGGCGTACCATTCATGGTGCATTTGTTATTAGTTGGTCACAGGCAACATATTATTTTATAAACCACAGAACCAGACCATGTGTGGTGCTATATTAAATACCATATTTAAAAGAATGAAGGTTGCTGATTGGCCGAAAATAATTACTAAAAAAAAAAAAATTCAGAAGAAGCCTATGTATTGGTAAATTGTACACAGTAGTAGACTTGAACCTAAAACCATTTTTTATTTTATTGCTGTCACAGCACAGGTACTACTGGTTGTAAATGGGGAGATCTCACTAGGCAGGTGTTTTATAGCGGACACCTACAAGGGAATATTTCTCAAAATGAGCTGTACAGCATATCATTTTCATCATTTTAAAAGGTTCCTCTTGTGTTTTGACGGTTTTACCAACAAAATAAAAAAGTATATTAATTTGGTGAAACATCAACGTATTTGGGAATTGCATTTGATGTCTGTGCCCAGATATGCTGATATTGTTTCCTCAGAGTGAAGTTTTTCCCTGTGTCTGGTTCAAACATGTTTTAGAAGGTTATTTTTGAAAAATAAAAAGATTCATCCTTAGTATAATAGGGGTAAAGTGATCACCTGATGGAGACAGTATTAAAATGTTATTGTACGAAAAAACTTTATATTCCTGTCATAATGCATAGAAGGCTTTCTGTCTTAGAGATAATCATTTTCCACAGGTTTATATTGTTAATAAAATACACAAAAACAGCATTTATTAATGGGCTCTGTAAAATATATTCTGTGTATATTGCATTTTTTGTCAACCTTTTCATGCCCCACCCTGACAATCATAGGACATACAGTGTTATTCTTGTCCATCCTTATTTTCACACATATGTCATACCTAGGTATTGCATTTAGGTTTTCAGGCTGGGCATCAATGCTCGATGAACACATTTCTAGTTTGTATAAGGAAATGTCAATGTTGGTCAGCAAGAACTTGCCGTGTGTAATATTAATTCTTCATTCAGGCTAACACTGACAACCCAGACTTTGCCACCATGTACAAAAAGACAGAGCAGGACATCAACATCGTCTTTGCTGCCCTAGAAATTCTTCTCCACCAGGAAGCCATTCTCACTCTGCTTGAATTTGCCAAGGCATTTAAGCCCCCTTCAGCCCCAGGGAGTGGAACTGTATTGGAACGCATTCAAAGTACTCCAACCACAGCCAGTAAAACTGACCAAAGTGTGGCCTCTTCAACATCGAAGAGTGACAAGCAAGGAAAGGACAAAGAAGATGCTGAAAAAAAGACTCCTACCAAAAGTAAGTACATTTTCTGATTTTGTTTTGAAATATTTAAACTGATGTGGTATCCAAATGATTCTAAATTTGTTTTCTTATCATTATTATTTTTAGCTCACCAGGTCAAAGGCCAATTCAGCTTATGGTATGTCCTGCAAGAGTTGTCTGTCATCTGTTGTCTGTTGTATGTCATATGTCCATCTACACTTGCTTGTGAACACTCTGGAGGCTTCATTTCTGGTCAGATTTTGATCAGTCTTTATATCTAAGTTTATATCTTCAAGATCTAGGATGAGTTCGATTATATATATACAGATGAATGAATGGATATACAGATGAATGAATGGATATACAGATGAATGAATTATGATCAACATCCATGCATATCAGTGAAATGATCTAACATCTGATTCATAGAGGTTTTGAACACTCTAGAGGCCATATTTCTGATCAGATTTGGAACGTAAACTTACGTCATCAAAAATAGATGATGAGTTCAGTTATGAGCAACATCCATGCGTGTTCATGAGGTGATCTTGTATCTGATTGGCTGAGCTTGTAAACACCCTAGAGGCCATATTTTGGATCAGATTTTGATCAGACCTGGTATGTAAGCTTGTATCATCCATATATTGGAAGATTTCGATATAAGTAATGTCGACACGTATTAATGGGACAGACTTGCATCCGATTGGCTGAGTTTGTGAACACTCTAGAAGCCTTATTTCTGATCTAATTTTATTTCAGATTTGGGATGTTAGCTTGTTGTTTATAGCACTTGTGGAATGTCAGGAGATTCAGTTCTTGTAATTTCATAATTAAATCATGTATACACACAGTACAGTGCATAAAGTTACTTGACTGTTTATATTAGAAAGCAAGGGAAGTAACCTATGATAAGGGCTAAGAACTACTTAGAATTGCAGATTTCTTCCCCTAGCTGAACAAATTTAAAACAAAAAATAAATTATTTTTAGAATACAAGAGGCAGTAAATTTTAATAGAATAAGTTATACAAAATTACAAAATAATACATGTTGGAGATGTAATGATTGATATGTAATTTACATGAAGAAAAATATAAAATAGCAATATAATAAATAACACTCAGAGTTGATTATAATTTGATAAGATAATTATGTTTATAAGACTAGCTTGTTAAATACCAATGAATTATTATGATCTTGTGTCCCTAGGCAATACATTTTACTTGCAGATCACAAGTGCCTGTTAGGCAAAGGAACATAAAGTGGGCTTATCCCATCCCAAACCAAAATATTGTTGTGCATCTCTGATGCACACCAATAAGTCATTACCCAGCAAAAGCAAACTAAACCCATAAGGCAAAACACCTTTAAAGCTTGCTTAGCCCAACCAAACCAGAAATCTCTGATGTGCTCCAATCATTTTAGCTGAGGAGAAAAGATGTGTGGAAATTTACTAATAATGTAATGTAGCCTTTGTGATGAACTACTAAAAGCATCCCTGATGCACACCAATAATTATGTGGTCTAGGAAAGAAGATAAATGACACCAGCATTAATAAACAATGTAGCAACTATGTACTCCATGCTTTTCTTTCGCCACTACAGTTTCAGTATGTGTGTAAATTTACATTTACAAGCTGACATATGTCAGCTATCCAGATAAATTTACATTTACAAGTTGACATATGTCAGCTATCCAGGTAAATTTACATTTACAAGTTGACATATGTCCACTATCCAGGTAAATTTACATTTACAAGTTGACATATGTCAGCTATCCAGGTAAATTTACATTTACAAGTTGACATATGTCAGCTATCCAGGCAAATTTACATTTACAAGTTGACATATGTATGCTATCCAGGTGAGCAGTATCAGTTTTCTGTTTTTCTTACATTTAGATCCAAATGGTGATGTTTAGTTGAAGTGAGGTAATGATTTATGATTTTTCAGTGAATGACCACAATATTTTGCTTGTAATTTTTGTAGAAAAAAGCAAAGTGAAGGACCCAGAAATAATAGACATGAAAGTGAATGCCACCTTGAATATGTTTGGAGTGTCGATATGCACAGACGAGACAATGCTCACAAATATTCAGATAAAAGGTAAGTGTGAGATGTTGACAGTTCTTCCTCACTTCATGTGACATGGGTCTGGTTGTATGATTCACCCTAATTTATGGAAGATTGTACCAAAATATCCAACCAAATACACATATCTGCAAGCCATACTTTTGTTTACTTGAATTAATCTTCCTATATTTAGAAAATTTCCCCATTTTTACAAACAGGGGGAGAAATTTCTCCCAAAAATTTCTAGTTCTAGAATAGACCATGGCGACTGATTCCCTGCAGCACCTTTGCAGTCATTAGCATCAAAACATGGTCCTTTAAAATAAATGTATCTTGCACTCTGATATATAATTAGCAATGCCACATTGTGGTTTTTAGGTAAAACAGGAGCCTTTCCAGTCAAATGGTAAATACAATGTATGATAAATAGAATCTATGACAAATAAATCTAAGATAATATCTGTGACAAATGGAATCTATGATAGAAAATCTATGATAAATAAAATCTATGATAACATCTATGTTAAATAAAATCTATGATGAATGGAATCTATGATAGAAAATCTATGACAAATAAAATCTATGATAACATCTACGACAAATGGAATCTATGATAGAAAATCAATGAAATAAAATCTATGATAAATGAAATCTGTGATAAATTAAATCTCTGATAATATCTGTGGCAAATGGAATCTATGATAATATCTGTGACAAATGGAATCTATGATAGATAAAAGCTATGATAATATCTGTGACAAATGGAATATATGATAGAAAATTTCTGAAATAAAATCTATGATAAATAAAATCTATGATAATATCTGTGACAAATGGAATCTGTGATAGATAAAAGCTATGATAATATCTGTGACAAATGGAATATATGATAGAAAATTTCTGAAATAAAATCTATGATAATATCTGTGACAAATGGAATCTATGATAGAAAATTTCTGAAATAAAATCTATGATAAATGGAATCTGATAGAAAATCTATGAAATAAAATCTATGATAAATGGAATCTATGAGAAAATCTATGATAAATAAAATCTAATAACATCTATGATAAATGGAATACATGACATACAATCTGTGGTAAATAAAATATATGATAACATCTATGACAATGGAATCTATGATAAATAAAATCTATTGCAAATAAAATCTATGATAACATCTATGATAAATGGAATCTGTGATAAATAAAATCTGATAAATACAATCTATGATATGACAAAATCTATGACAAATAAAATCTATGATAGAAAATCTATGATAAATAAAATCTATGATAACATCTATGACAAATGGAATCTATGATAGAAAATCTATGAAATAACATCTATGACAAATAGAATCTATGATAAATGGAATCTGATAAATGGAATCTATGATAAATAAAATCTATGATAACATCTATGACAAATGGAATCTATGATAGAAAATCTATGAAATAAAGTCTGATACAAAAAATCTATGATTACTTCTATGATAAATAAAATCAATGATAAATAAAATGTATAATAAATAAAATCTATGATAACATCTATGACAAATGGAATCTATGATAGAAAATTTATGATAGAAAATATGATAAAGAAAATCTATGATAAATATAATCTCAAACTCGTATTGATTAAACATGAAATTCCTGATACTTTCAGAATAATGAAGTCTATCTGTTGTTTCATATTGTAGTATTTTACTTATTTTTGTCTTGCCTGTGTTACAATGGTGAGATATAGTTACCATTTTTTTGGTTGTAATGGCAGTGGTTGTGACTGTGTTGTCATTCCATGTTAAAGTTTTGTGTTACAGTTTTTGAAAGTTGGATAGAATGTAGGTACTTCATAGCATGAGTTGCATGTACGATGCAGCATTTTAGAAAAGTCTTTAAATTTCATACCTAAATAACACTGCCATAAAAATCAACAAAAGTTACATATGATGTAGGTGATCTGGCATTGAGATCATACAATTTTAGAGCTTAAGACTGATTCACAGGTCTGTAATGAACTAATTCATGTTTTCTTTCTTTCTTTTATGGAACAGTAGAATCCTTAGTTGATATTACTCACCCTGAATTTAAGATGTTTTATAAGTACAAGCATTGGCATGGGGACTTAATCTGAGTTTATGGCATTTTCATTTGGTAGTAATTTCAAGGCATGATGATTTTTTGTACTTTGATTTCAAGGTCAAATAAATTTGAATTTCAAGCGATGAAACCGATATTTCTTTTTTATTTCACCACATTGGTTGTTATTGATATGCAAATGTTAGGTGTTAATAATCTGTTCATCCTACACTGAAAATGCAATTCATTCCACTGGACCATCACATTCATGTGAACTTTATTTTTAGATTTAACTGTAAGCACCTGGGTTAACATGAATTAAACAAGCAATTACATTTGTCTTTTTTATTACCATTGCGTACACTACACAATAGCCAACTCCTGGCGACATCTAGCTCATACGGTTGCCACAACAATTGTAGTTACCCACTCATGTAAAACAGGATTAGTGCAGACACAGCTAGCAGTGGAAATTATTTTAAAAGGCAAATTGGAATTATTTTGTACAGAATTTTAGTTGCCAAAAGGTTTCAGTATATTTATAAAAATTTTGCCCCAATTATATATTTTTCACTAATTGCGAATTTGGTGATATATATATATATATATATATATATATATATATACCATATATACTCGATTATAAGTCGACGTTTTTTACTTAAATTTGATTCGTGCAGAGTAGGGGTTGTCTTATAAGCGCAACATTAAACAAAAAAAATCTTGGGGTAATGTTGGAAACTCGAGATGTTTGCAGTACATAATAATACTGTCAATTCTTATATTTTTATGTTTTCATGCCACTATTCCTATGCAGTAATGCATATATGGTATGTACTGCGTTTATCCGTTTCAAGACGGTATTCATTACACAATACATGTATCTACAGTTATTTGGATTCAAATAATTTGAAAATATTACCGGTAAATTAAATACTACCTACTGCAAAATGAAGTGTCATTCAATGTTTACCGTGGGTGTTTACTAGTATATTGCTTCCATTTTCATGCCAGTCCAGACAACCTGTATTTGTATTAATATTTGTGTTTTGCTGTATAAAGACTGCTTCATGCAATAAAAGTTTTGATTTAATTTGTATTTTCCTTTTCCACAAGTCAGATTTAATTCCCAAGTGATATTTCCCAACTTATCTGCCAGTGCACATGGGCCGATAAGCCTTTGGCTTGTAAAGGCACTCACTTTGTTTTCAAGTTGACAATCCTTTTGATCGAGCTGCGAATCTAATATTTGTTCAGTGCCAAGTAGAGTTCTACAACTTCCTGTGCATATAATTTGACCTTAATCTCTTAGCTTGTAAAGGCACCACACTCTTTGTTTTCCCACGTGACAACTTTTGATCAAGCCGCGAGTTGATACTTGTTCAGTGCCAAGTAACAGAGGTGGTTATTTGAACTCCCTGTGATCTTGCCGCACAATTGATATGTGTTCAGTTGCATCCTTTAATAGATTTCTGACTTTATGATCAAAGTTTTACTTACAGAGCCCAAGCTTAGTCTCTGCATAAGCACCTGGATATGACAATAAAGCAAAGGAATCGGAGTTGGACGAGATTTACGATGACTAGACGACGACGATTTACAATGACTTGACGACGATGTAGGATTTCAGAACTTTATCAGACAATGAGGATTAATTCTTGGACTTTGTACCAGATGACATTAGATAGTGACATTTATAGGATACCATGAATCACAAAAAAGTGGAATTAACTTTCATTGTTTATTTGTATGACGTGTGGAATTAACATATTACGGGATATTGTGAATCGGATCATTCTGAACTTCTATTTTTATACTGGTACGTGACCTATAATTGAATTTGTGGATTTATCATATAAATGGATTTAAAATCTCGAGCATTATGGATTTCAATGTTCTTTATTACACAAAGATGGACAAATTGTAAGTTGTCAATTTATTTGTGACATATTTCACTAAATAATATAATTTTATTTTACACTGGTTTTGTCTTTATTTTTCTTATCTATCTATCCAGTTTGGCTTGTTTATATCTCCAAAGTGGATTTCTGACTCACTAAGAAGTCACCCCTTCAGACGGATCTGACTTGCAAAATACACCCTGACTTATAGGAGGGTCAAAGAGAAATTCACTTTTTGCAGCCCTAAAAAGGGGGGGTCGACTTATAATCGAATATATACGGTATATATTAACCTGAACACAGGTGTAGCCTTTTTTCTATGTAGAATTTGCCATTAGCCATGGTCAGTGTGGCATTAGAGGAATGCATGTATGCACCCACAAGTCTGGTTTTAAATAGATAACAGTATGCAAGTTATAAAATGCTAATCCAATACCAGCATTTCTGTATTAGTGCTTTGTATGTTTTAATGATATCTCAACACGAATATGTACATTAGGTAATGCTTCTAGACATATTTGTAAAATGTATAATTATATCATTGCTCCATAATCCTAAAACTTATTTTAAAATTCCAAAAATGATTCAACCTGATGATCTTTAAATATGTAGAAAATTGAGATATGTACAAAGTTTCTTTTCATTGCAGGAATAAATGCAGGTGTAACTCTCCAGTCAGATAAAACATTAGTGACAGCACAGTTGAAAGACATGACAGTGTTGGATCCCAGTGCATTAACCCAATATCCCAAAGTAAGGAATATGCCAATCATTTACATATTTACTGTATATACTTGTGTTTATGTTGCATCCAACTGCAAACAACATAGACCATGATCTGCTATCACATAATGTCCTGGCAGATCATACATATTTACTGTATATACTTGTGTATATGTTGCATCCAACTGCAAACAACATAGACCATGATCTGCTATCACATAATGTCCCGGCAGATCATGGTCTGTGTTGATCGTTCTTCTGATTACTCTTAACAGACCCAGATCTGCCAATGCATTATGCAACTGTAGACCTGGGTCTGTGCAGTTTGCAGTAAGACTAGATTCTTAAGCAACTTTATACGGTAGCTCACTTGTCTTCAAGGCTTTTAATGTCTCATGTCCTGTGCATTGTGCATTTTTCAGTTTGCATATGGATATAAGCTTTGAAAACTATACAAGATGCATATCAGTACTGCTTAATAATTGCAGTAACGTAATTCTCTAGAGCTGTATCAGGCCTACTTGGGTCTCTTGATACCAAATAGTGAGATTAATTCTGCAATATTCTAGCTTGCCCCTTTGACCTTGGAGTCATGTCACAGAGAAAATTTGTGCTAGGGTTTTGGTTGAAGGTCGTTTCATTTGTTTTGATTTCCTAAACCCTTTGATTGATTTTGTTCATTCTTGGGATGAACCATTATGAAGCTAGGACGATTTATTCTGTGACATGATTGCTTTCCTCTTTGTTCTTGGGGTCAAGGTCACATTTATTTTCATTAGGGTTTTGGTTCACATTTTTTATTTGCTTCCTAAACCATTAGATGGATTTTGTTGAAACTTGGGATGAATCATTAAGAAGCTGAGACAGATCATTGTGTGACACACTTGTTTGCCCCTTTAACCTTGGGTTCAAGGCTACAGTCATAGAAAATTTGAGTTCGGGTTTGTTTAACTTTTTAATTTGCTTATATTTCTTAAACCCTTTGATGGATTTTGTTCATACTTAGGATGAATGATTTGAAGCTAAGGAAGTTCATTCTGCATCAATCTTGCTTAACCTTTTGACCTTGAGATTAGGATCAGTCATTTTATAGCAATGTTTCAATCATGGGCTTCACACGCAGGCTCTGGACTTCTTGTTGTATGGCTCTACAACACTTGTTTTGACAGTTCCTTCATTCGAGGAGCCGTGGTGGCTCAGAGGTTAGAGTGCCGGACTCGTGACTGAAAGGGTACGGGTTTGAATCCTATTATCGGACCAGCCTGGGTCAGCTACCATGAAGTGTCCTTGGGAAAGGTACTTTACTCCAATTGCCTTGGCACTAAATAACCTACTTATGTTGCTGTGCCGTAAAATACCAAAGGAAACCAGTCAGACATCATTGTTAAATTATATTTTGTGCCTGCACAGTTTGCAGTTAGGGCATCTTGATTTAGTCCAGTCTATCATTCCTTGTGTATGTTTACTAATTCGGACAACTATGCAAAAACCATTTAACATGGACAGAAGAAATTTGGCAGGTATCTTTGTATGCATGTGTGGATAACCTGGTCCTATAATCTAATAACTATTTGAGCAAGAAACTGTACCTCCAGCACAAATTCTGAATATTTTGACAGCCTGTAGCATTTATTAGAATCAAGCTCGACTCATAAAATCTCTAGGATTTACTTATCTGTGGTCCTTCTCTGGGTCTACTAAATTTTAATGACAGAAGTACTCCAAGTATTATATCTAATTTTGGGTGTTGGTGGTTTGGTTTGGTGTTTTACAGCACAGAAATACAAGTAGGTTATTAGTGCCAAAGCATTTCGAGCAAAGTGCCTTGTCCAAGGACACGCTATGGCAGCTGACCAGGTCTCATCCGATGGCAGGATTCGAACCCATGTCCTTTTGGTCACAAGATCAGTATGCTAACCACTGTGCCACCAAAGCTTTTTCTCTCTCCATTATTCAACTCTCATGATATTGGAGGGTGCAATGGTCCTGTTCTACATCCCCAATCCCACAAAGTGTTTTCGAACTTGAGTTTTGTGTTTACAAAAGTTTCAAGAATATGGGTCCCAGATTATATTTTCAGGCCATTACATAAATTTTTTAATATTTGTACACATTTGTGAACTATTTTGACTTCTCTTTGACGAAAACTTTGTTTGCTTGATTAAACAAAAACACTTGAGTTAGATAAACAAAATTTGGTAGGCATATCTGTATTCATATGTAGATAAACTGATTTGATTTTCATGCCATTATAGCAATTTTTCAGATGTCTATAAGATTTTAAACTTTTTGGACATAGACTTTTTGTCTGCAGTGGGGACATGCGTGTTTTACAAATGCAAATCTTGTTTTAATATTATGTTCAGCGCAGTGTATTTCTTAGCTCCGTATAGAAACAATCTAAGCAGGTTTTTTTTGTTGTTCATGCCTATGAGTCATATTGGTGTGAACTAATGTTTACCTTGATGTATGTATAATGACTAGAATAATACGTGTTTACCAAGTCTTAGACTAAGGAACTTTCTCATTTACTTTGCTTACTCTTGAATTCCATGATTTAGTCCCTCATGAATCATTAAACATAACCACTATGCAGAGATGCATTATGGTCTTAAACATACCCACTATGCAAAGATGCATTATGGTCTATATATCTCATGATGTAGACTGGTCTATATATCTCATGATGTAGACTGGTCTATTTTATCTCATGGTGTAGACTGGTATGTATATCTAATGATGTAGACTGGTCTATATATCTCATGATATAGAATGGTCTGTATATCTCATGATGTAGACTGATCTATATATCTCATGATGTAGACTGGTCTATATATCTCATGATGTAGACTGGTCTATATATTTCATGATGTAGACTGGTCTATATATCTCATGATGTAGACATCTATATATCTCATGATGTAGACTGGTCTATATATCTCATGATGTAGACCTATTTATCTCATGATGTAGACTGGTCTATATATCTCATGATGTAGACTGGTCTATATATCTCATGATGTAGACTGGTCTATATATCTCATGGTGTAGGCTGGTCTATATATATCTCATGATGTAGACTGATCTATATATCTCATGATGTAGACTAGTCTATATAGCCCATAAAATTATGCAATATACATGTAGTAAATGCTGTTTTTCCAGATCCTGCAGATAGAAGGTACAGAAGTTCTGAATCTCAATTTGGCAGTGTATAATGATGGGACAGCCGATGAGAAATACTCTGACATGTCCTGTGTAGACCTGGCTGTTGCTGTGAACTTAGGTCGCATCAAGGTTGTCTTCCTCAACAAGTTTGTTATGGACCTGCTTGTAAGTACTTTAGTTGGAAGCTAGAAATTTACTTATGGAATACTAATACCCCACCAAAGTGTCGTAAAGGATCAAAACTTAAACAGACATGTAAAGATGGATGAACAGGGGTAGCACGATATGCACCTCATGGCAGGGCATTTTAAAAGAACAAAACAAAAACGTGGAACACCTGTTTTGGGGATTCTTTTTATGACAAAATACATAAGAGTATAAATATTTCAACTTATGAGACTGTGTACATATTGTCGGTTTTTTGTAGTACATATGTTTGTGTTGTGCTCAATATTGTGTGCATAATTTTATCAGAATTAATTTGTATTTTATTATTAATTCTACTAACACTAAGTACTCTGGCCAGCCATGATCTTGCTGTGGTGGAAAAAATTTGTTAGCTTGGAAGAGACCACCAATCTTAAATAGGCAGCTACTTACTTTTGCTTGTGCAAAATAAAACAAATGATCAAACCCAGGATCACAAATGCACCCAGCAAATGTGTTGTCCCTGTGTTTGTCTTTATAAAATCATGAGTCTAGTTCAAGGGCATAGGACAATACATTTGTTGGTGTTGCAGCAGTTAACTTGTACTGTTATAATTTTTTGATTATGATGTTTGCAAAATGGACAGTAGTGATTGTATAATGGACTATCCAGTTAGTCACCTGTAGATGAAGCTTCTAACCAGCTTCATATTATCTTTAGGTGAATTAATCCGGTTATTTTTCAGTTTGTATATGACATTGAAAATCATGTGATATCCAACATATTACCATATATACCAACTGCAAACTGCACAGACCCAGATCTGCACCGGCAGATTTTGGGTCTATGCAGTTTGTTGGGGTAATCAGTAGAACAAACAACATAGACTCTGAGCTGCCAGTGCGTTACATGACAGTAGATCAAGGTCTATGTTGTTTACAGTTGCTCTTGGCTCATAAGCGAGTATATATGGTATTTGATGTTATCGACTTAATTGTCCAGATTTTCTGGTGAGTTTATTCAGTATACCATCAATAGTTGCTTATAAGTTTAGTCCAACTGCAAACTGTATAGACCTTGATCTGCTGTTGTATAATGTGCCAGCAGATCAGGGTCTGTGTTGTTTGTTCTACTGATTATTACTAACAAACTACTGAGACCCAGATCTGCCAGCACATTTTGTGATGGCAGTTCTGGGTCTGTACAGTTTGCAGTTGAACTCAACTTACAAGCCAGTATGTATGGTAACATCAGATACAGTAAGAATCAGTTAAGTGGGAAAATAGAAATATCAGTTCTATTGCTTTCAACTGGTACTGTAATTATCAATATATGCACCTGTTTGGCAGATCTGAGTTGATTTTGTTTGTTCTACTTATGATAATCAAGTGAAAAGATACTATATCTGACTTTAATGTCTTCATTGCAAAAATAAAGGGAAGGGTAAAAACATAAACCAAATTTTCCCACAGCTACAAGACTTCACAATTTCGTGATGCCTAATACTTTCACAGTGATATCATATCACTGATTTGTCACTGTTTGCTTATCTAATTTGTTTTCAAATATTAATTCTTGGCTGTTCATTTAATAAATGTAGGCCTCTCTTAAACTCAGAAAATAATTTAGTTGTGAGAAAGTAGGTTAACAATAGTAGTTGTTTTTCTTAGAGACTTGTAGAATCTTTGAACTTAAATACACCCAAACATTTCAGGACTTTTTGAACCATTTCCAAGCTGCGCAGAAGCGTATCATGGAAGCTGGAGAAGTGGCAGCCCAGATGTCTAGAGAAGTGGTACAAAACTTTCAGGAGAAGGCCAGCCGACTTTCCTTAAATGTTCAGATGAAGGCACCAGTTATTATTGTACCTCAGAACTCTCAGTCCACCAACGTGCTTATTGCTGATTTTGGACATCTTTATGTGGAGAACAGCTTTGAGTTGGCCAGAAAGATGTCAGCTAGTGGTGTCCCAGCTGTTTTAGAAAAGATGAATGTTCAGCTCAATGATCTGAAACTGTCGAGGTGACTTCTTACTCTGATCAGTAATGTTTGTCAAGCATTTATTCAAATGAATGTTCATTATTTTTATCATCATAATCATCATTGTTGTTATCATTACTACCACCACCACTGTCTTCATCATAATCATCATTGTTGTTATCATTACTACCACCACCACTGTCTTCATCATCATCATTGTTGTTATCATTACTACCACCACCACTGTCTTCATCATCATCAACATTGTTGTTATCATTACCACCACCACCACTGTCTTCATCATAATCATCATTGTTGTTATCATTACTACCACCACCACTGTCTTCATCATCATCATCATTGTTGTTATCATTACTACCACCACCACTGTCTTCATCATCATCATTGTTGTTATCATTACCACCACCACCACTGTCTTCATCATAATCATCATTGTTGTTATCATTACTACCACCACCACTGTCTTCATCATCATCAACATTGTTGTTATCATTACCACCACCACCACTGTCTTCATCATAATCATCATTGTTGTTATCATTACTACCACCACCACTGTCTTCATCATCATCATCATTGTTGTTATCATTACTACCACCACCACTGTCTTCATCATAATCATCATTGTTGTTATCATTACTACCACCACCACTGTCTTCATCATCATCATTGTTGTTATCATTACTACCACCACCACTGTCTTCATCATCATCATCATTGTTGTTATCATTACTACCACCACCACTGTCTTCATCATCATCATTGTTGTTATCATTACTACCACCACCACTGTCTTCATCATAATCATCATTGTTGTTATCATTACTACCAGCATCCACTGTCTTCATCATAATCATCATTGTTGTTATCATTACTACCACCACCACTGTCTTCATCATCATCATCATTGTTGTTATCATTACTACCACCACCACTGTCTTCATCATAATCATCATTGTTGTTATCATTACTACCACCACCACTGTCTTCATCATCATCATCATTGTTGTTATCATTACTACCACCACCACTGTCTTCATCATCATCATTGTTGTTATCATTACTACCACCACCACTGTCTTCATCATCATCATTGTTGTTATCATTACTACCACCACCACTGTCTTCATCATAATCATCATTGTTGTTATCATTACTACCACCACCACTGTCTTCATCATAATCATCATTGTTGTTATCATTACTACCACCACCACTGTCTTCATCATCATCATTGTTGTTATCATTACTACCACCACCACTGTCTTCATCATCATCATCATTGTTGTTATCATTACTACCACCACCACTGTCTTCATCATCATCATTGTTGTTATCATTACTACCACCACCACTGTCTTCATCATAATCATCATTGTTGTTATCATTACTACCACCACCACTGTCTTCATCATAATCATCATTGTTGTTATCATTACTACCACCACCACTGTCTTCATCATAATCATCATTGTTGTTATCATTACTACCACCACCACTGTCTTCATCATCATCAACATTTACCCTCACCTTAGAAATGTGGGCAGGAAATAGAATTTAGTTGATCCATTCTTTTGTTTGTGTATATACAGTCTACATTAATTTTAAAATGCCAGACATTATGCTGCCACCCTTGTTTATCACCAACAAAATGGATTTCCAGAGTGTTTAATTCCAGAATCATATTGCAACCCTCACTTACCACCATCTGCCAGCTTAAAGTTTGGAATGAAATACAGTTTTTTTCACAGGTTGTCTTTATTCTAGTACCATTTGTTCCCACCAGGATTTAACATCCTCCTTCTGTCCTGTAATAATTCTTTCAAGCAATAATTACTTTTGGTGTATTCCTACACTTTTGGCTACCGTGGTGATGCTGAAAAGACATTTGAATTGTGCAAATTTATCACCTGCAAAACTTTAGATTATATGGTAAGATGACATGTCAAATACATTTTTCACATTTAGTTTCATATTAAAAATGATTCATGGCTTTCATTTGAGATCATCATGATACAGAAAATTGTTTCCTTTATGAAGAAATATAGAATTACAAAAAGTGACATTTTGAACTTTGGGCAACATGAGCTTCTGTGATGGGCTTTCATTGACATCTATTAACTAATTGAAATTTATCAAATGACACAGTTAACTGACTTGGAACTAATTAAATCATTCTGTATTCCATATATATCAGTCTTCACATTGACTACATATATCTGTCTGTCTTTTTGTCTGTCTGTCCTTGCTCTTAATGATGGGTGATGTCTGAACTCTTTAAACCTCCATTCTCAATATGTTGCCGATTTTTGTTTGTTTGGCAATCTAAAGAGTGTAGAGTGTATTTGTTTAACTTAACATCTGTGTGTCCACAAATCTTTTCTTAACCTTGATTCCCTTCTCATTTAATCTGTTGCCTCAAAACTTTTATTGAGGTACCCATTAGTCACTGGTTGATATATTCCTAATTCCAACAGACCACTGACCAGAACTATTGTTGGTTAGGTGTGAGTGATCACACAGTCACAACTACACTAAAAACTTGACAAGCATTTATGGACATCTAGGCGATTATCATTTTTTGGTAACATGTACAAATTTAGATATGTTCAAGATTATTATCCAGTTTCCACTTTGGGATCATAATATGTTTGAGTACATCCACTTCTTCAGAAGATATATTACCTGATCATAATGTTACGAGTACATTCACTTCTTCAGAAGATATGTTACCTGATCATATTGTTATGAGTACATCCACTTCTTCAGATATATTACCTGATCATAATGTTATGAGTACATCCACTTCTTCAGAAGATATATTACCTGATCATAATGTTATGAGTACATCCACTTCTTCAGATATATTACCTGATCATAATGTTACGAGTACATCCACTTCTTCAGATATATTACCTGATCATAGTGTTATGAGTACATCCACTTCTTCAGAAGATATATTACCTGATCATAATGTTATGAGTACATGCAGTTCTTCAGAAGATATATTACCTAATTATACTGTTACAAGTACATCGACTTCTTCAGATATATTACCTGATCATAATGTTAGTACATCCACTTCTTCAGATATATTACCAGATCATAATGTTGTGAGTACATCCACTTCAGATATATTATCAGATCATAATACGAGTATATCCACTTAAGAAGATACATTACCTGATCATAATAATGTTATGGGTACATCCACTTATTCATAAATCCAGTCCTCCCAAGCTAAGAAAGATGTTCAGCACGTTTTTTGGCTCGTTTTAGCAGCAAAAGTGGTAAAAGTCATTGGCTTGATGAGAGAGAAGTAAGACAAGAGTGTTTTTCCTTGGATAAAGGGATTGGCCCTAAATCCGACCAATCGACAGTTACAACTTCTACTCATGCTCAGTAAGCATACTCTTACAAGAAGCCTGGCAAATATCTTCCACTTTGTGGCTTTTCACCAGTTTGAGTTATAATTGCGATGGTAATTGCCTTCCTTGTGTTTGAATGGAACTTACAGTTCATCACAGTACTCGACCTTTTTTGTAAGTTAGATCATGTAAATGATTATTTATTCCTAGTAATAAGATTATTTCTGTAATTTTCTCGTGCATTTATCTCAGTTGATTCTACCTCTGAAAACCTTGATCTGATGCTTCATTTTTTGTATTTGTTAAAATTTGTTGATGAAATTTTCAAGTATCATATTGCTCAAGACAATGAGTTTAACCTATAAATTTCATGAAATTTTAACCCTAAGTTTTTCGGTATAACTGTTCAGAAGAGTTGCTATACAATTCACCTAAAATATGGTCAGTTGTATAAAGTGTCTGAGGTGTGTTAATTAGGTCCTGCAGCGATTGCCGCTGACACGTGATTGGTCAGTTGAGAACTGAGTGACAAGCTTTATGATATGCATGTATGGACACTTAGGCAATTATCATTTTTTGTAACATGAATTCAGAGTCATAATTCAAGAGGTGTGACAGATGGGTGGGTGGGTTGGCATAATCACCCCACCTGTATATACACTGGTGTTGTTCGAAATTACCTGCAGTGTTTCCATGCACTGGTCTGAAGAAAGATGAGTCACCATCATGGCCAAGCAGTTGACCCAGGCTAATGAGAGAGTCAGTAAATGCTCAGACAAGGATGTGGATGCCATCATTAATGCTGCAGATGCCATGACCAAGTTACTTGAGTTGTCAACTTCCTCATGACCAAGTTACTTGAGGCAGAGAGATTGCCAATTCTGAGGAAGGTTTGGCAGTCTTTGCCTTTATGGGTATTCCATACAGTTATAGCCATTCCATTGCTAACAGCGCCACAACCAGAATAATACTAGCACTGAACAGACTTTAGGGCAAGAGAAATTTGCTTCTTTTTAGCCCAAGAAATGGGGGATCGATTTATAGTTGAGTCAACTTATAATTGAGTATATTCAGTAGTCCCGACTCCAGATATAGACAGTGTCCAGCACCTGGTCATGCCAATTCGAGCCTAAGTTCTGTCATGAACACCCAACATAACTGGCACCAGATTTGATGAACCAGTCTCTCACAACATCCAGTACTTGACCCATGGAAGCATTGTGGACCAGCACTGATCAGGTTCATCACTAGTCCCAGTTCTGTCACGACCTAACATTGGCTGCAGTGACTTTTCACTCACAGACACCTGGCACACATCTTGGAACTTTCATGGCTTGTGAAATGAATGTCTGAGGATCAACATGTCCCAACATTTCCAAAGTCTTGCAGAAGCAAGGAAATCCAAGTGCCAACTAATCCTGATTGCTCCCTTCATGTGGGAAAAATCATGGAGCAGTAACCTCATGAATCTAGTGGCAGAGATTCCCAGGAAAATTCTGCCTTCTCCTCGCCTGCTGAAACTATTGCACATGCAGATTTTTAATCTGAACCCAGATATGTTAAACCTGCATGAATAGTGATGCGAGCAGAAAAAAACGTAGATACCATAGATAGTATGTTGTTTTTTTTAGCAGAAGTTAGTTCTGATCACAATCAAGGGCTGATATTCCATGATTTCAGACACATTTTGCTATCATGGAAGGGAGAACATAAACCAAAACAAAGATCACTCCAACCGTCTAGCCAGTTTTGATTTGTTGCAACTGAAGGTCTTAGCCCTTTGTCCAAAATGGAATTTACTGTGGGTTCTGACATAGATGAACAAGGCATCCTTTAAACCATTGTTGAGAATTTCTCTGATGCACTTTTCATACAAGACCTGCTTCCTAGTCACTCGGGCTTCAGCAGGCGGAATCAGTGAGATTCATGCCTTATCAGTCAACCCGAACTATCTGCACTTCTGCCATGATGGTTTGGTTTCTCTCGTTGTTTCCTACTTTTATTGCTAAAAACAGACTCATGGTAAGTTGGTCTTTTCTTGAAATTGTTGTCTTCTTTGGACCCTTCTTCCCAGGGGCATTTGCAGGACCCTGCTAGGGCACTGAAGTGGTATTTGAAGCAGACTGATCAGAAATGGGATATTTTGTTCTTAGTATATGGGGAAGAGATGATATTTCCACTCTGGCTTTGTTGTCCTGGATCTGTTGGGTTATTGGCTCAGCCTGCAAGGAACTAAACCATAACCAGATGAACATCTTGTGCTATATTGGCTTACAAGGTTTGGACAGTCACTTCTATCATAGCATCTGAGAGCAACTCTTCCCTGACATCATTTAGTCTTTGAGATGGAGTTCAGAGATGGTTTTTGTCAGCTTTTATCTTGAGAGACCTTTCATCTCAAAGGGCCTACTTCTACCTTATGGGACTTGTATTAGCAGCACAACAGGCTACATTCCAGGTCACTTGACAGCTTTGTAATGATGCTGGTTACTTTGATTCCACTGGATTTACAGGAATTAAATATTTTATTTAAACCGTGTCCATGCATTGACCATGTACTAATCATAGCCCATAATTGATACAAGACACAACTCTGTTTCGTGTGCATTTGGAGACCTAAGCCTGGGTCAACTCCTGGTACAAGACACAACTCTGTTTCATGTGCATTTGGAGACCCAAGCCAGGATCAACTCCTGGGTATGTGGATATGACTGAAAAAGATACCAATTTTGGAGTAAAATGTGTTTCGTTGACAATACTTAATCAATCAGAATATGTGCATGCCCTCTCATGACCTCTCCATTGACCTGGAAGACTGCACATCTGCCCCAGTAGTAACTGGTGATTGATGGAATTTGGTGCCAATCCTGCTTTTCAAGGAGAGACTGCACTTGTTTTACTTCAGTCTTGGCAAGCATACAACTTGTTAACACTTTGCAGCTAAAACAAGCCAGAGAACATAGTATACATATCTTAGCCTGGGTGGGCTGGATTTGCATGGCAGTGCATGTAGCTCTTAGAGTTTTATGATCAGGTAAGTTTTATTCAAAAAACATTTTTTACTTCAAAAAATTGGTTTTTAGGTAATTTTTAGTATTTGCTTCAAATTTTTATGACTTCTTGAAGAGGTTTTTATTAAAAGAACAATTCTGTACTAATGATTGGTAGAGCTTTCTCTGCTTTGGCAAATGGTCAGTTGCTGTACAAGATTCATCTTGTAATGACTAAATTGCATGCCATAATTTGGTTACTGTAGCCACCTTTTTGTGGTATGCAAATAAATCTCTCGCATGGTTTGAAATGCAAATAATAACAATAAGAAACTTCTGTTGATATTAACTTAAAACTATTGAGATATTTCAGTCTAGTTATTGTTTAGATGAATGGACAGTGTGACTTGTATTTACAGTTTTATTAAGGAAAATTTGTAAAGCTCTATTATTCTCTTTCAAGGGCTGTAATAGATCCAAATGGTTGTGTAAAAGCTGAAGTCCTTCTGATAGAACCACTCACTGTTAAAGTGGATCTGTGTCGTAACATGTCCGCAGGCTGGTACAAAGATGTTCCAGATATTGATATTTCGGCAACAATGGAGGCCATTAAAGTAAGTACAACATCCTGTTATACTACTCTCTCATACACCAATTTCAGATCTATACAAATTGCTTGGTAGAATAATATGATTATTAAAATAAAACAAACTGTTATCAGTAATTGCAATACAGATTGAACATGTGTAGATACTTTAAAGAGATTACGGAACATGCTGAGGGGAGGGGAGTAGGGGAATGAGGGAACGAAGTACATAGTAGACCTAGGGTGGACATACTGAGGGGAGGGGAGGAGTAGAATTAAATACATGTAATAGTCCAAGAGTGGACATGCTAAAGGGAGGAGAGGAGGAGATTGAAGTACATTTAGTAGTCCCAGAGCGGACATGATGAGGGGAGCGGATGAGGAGTAGTCCAAAAGTTGACATAAATATAATAGTCCCTGGAATGGACATGTAGAGAGGAGGAGAGGAGGAGAAGGAAGTACATGTTGTGGGGAGGGGATGAAGAGAATGAAGTACATGTAGTTGTCTCAGAGTGGACATGCAGAGGGAGGGGAGGAGGAGAATGAAGTACATGTAGTAGTCCCATACTGGACATGCTGGGGGAAGGAGAGGAGGAGCATGAAATACATTTAGTTGTCCCATGGTGGACATGCTGGGGGAAGGAGAGGAGGAGCATGAAATACATTTAGTTGTCCAAGAATGGACATGGATAGGGAGGGGAGGAAGATAATGAAATACATGTATTAGTCTCCGAGTGGGCATGCTATAGGCAGAGAATAAAGTATAAGTAAACGTCTAAGAATGGACATGCTGAGGGAAGGGAAGGAGGAGAATAAAATATATGTAATTGTCCAAGAGTAGACATGCTGAGAGAAGGGAAGGAGGAGAATAAAATATATGTAATTGTCCAAGAGTAGACGTGCTGAGAGAAGGGAAGGAGGAGAATAAAATATATGTAATTGTCCAAGAGTAGACATGCTGAGAGAAGGGAAGGAGGAGAATAAAATATATGTAATTGTCCAAGAGTAGACGTGCTGAGGGAAGTGAAGGAGGAGAATAAAATATATGTAATTGTCCAAGAGTAGACATGCACAGGGAAGTGAAGGAGGAGAATAAAAAATATGTAATTGTCCAAGAGTAGACATGCTGAGAGAAGTGAAGGAGGAGAATAAAATATATGTAATTGTCAAAGAGTAGACATGCTGAGAGAAGGGAAGGAGGAGAATGAAGTACATGTGGTTGTTCGAGAGTATGCTGAGGGTAGTGGAAGGGGAGAATGAAGTACATTTAGTCATTGTGAGTTTTTTGAGGCTTCAAAAAGAGAATTCATTATGGAAGGACTGAGCAAGTACTTCAAATGATGCCATGTATTCTCGTAATACCAGGTGTTCTAATATGCCAGGTACTCTAGTGATACCAGGTATTCTGATGATACCAGGTATTTGAGTTATTAAAGCTTTCTGTAATAAGTATTGAAAGTCTGGAACATAAGCCTTAGGATCATTACCTCTCACTATACAAAAATCTCTATATTATATTTTCTGTTTTCGGTTAAGCATAAAAAGCTGTGACAGTCCAAAACATGCACAAATATTTCATTCAGTGTCCGAAAACAAACAAAAAACACAAAATCCAACCCCAATCATCCAAATTCACAAATGATTTCTGGCTACCCCTTAAGTCACATGGCAGAATAATGACACTTTATGTGTATCATTAATGAATGAAAACAGACATTACTTTCCTGGTGTTATATTTTTTGCAGTCCACAAAAAATGCAAGCATATTTGAAAACACAATTTCACATGTGAAGCAAAAAGTCTGCTGTTTTAATCTCTTTTAATTCACATTGGTCTCAGAGTTTGTCATTGCATAAAAAAACAAAATGAAAAAAGATATAATTTGTAGAATCTTGATTGTAATTTTACATATTGTTGAAGTAGTACACTAGTGTATTTTCGTAGTGGGTGAGAGTAGAAGGTCAGTTTTAAATATTGCTAACAGAAGCATTGAACTGATCACAGTTTGTGTGGTCTGGTACCGAAATTTATGTAAGACTAGTCAAAAATTCAGTTACAAATTCAGTTACATTCCAATACTTTTAAATCCATAGCAATGTATAAAACATAAAAAGTACCATCTTTTGCTTGGTTATTTTTTAAGCAAGTTATTATCCACAGAAACTAATTCCTAGAGACATGACCAGGTGCAGGTATTAGTATTCACAATTGAAGTGTTAAACAATTTTCGAGGTGAAGGCTTTGACTTTACTGGTTGTCTCTTTTAATGAAGTTGAATATATCCTTGAGGTGTTTTTATGATTGAAATATTCCTCGACAAATAAGTAATATAGTATGGTATTTGTTATTAGTGTATACGACCTAATGAATGGTGATGTGTGGTTCTCCTTCTTTGGGACAATTTAACTTTTAACTTTTTGCGGCTATTTCCAGTGATAAGCAGGCCATTCCTTTACTTTCTGAAAATAGTATCAGTCTGTGTTACTTATCACTGAAGAACTACAACACTTTTGTCTGAAGACATAAGTGTTGTAAAGTAAAGTATTGTTGAACCTGCTTTGGTAAAAGTGCAACATCACTTTGGTGTCTGAGTGTGTCTCCATCCATCCATACATCCATCCACACTGAAGATTAAGGTAATTGTTGAAGTTTTTCAGATTAACCTCAGCATTAAAGTTCCTTACATTCTAGCTATACAAAAAGCTAGGCTTTACAAAACGGCAGTTTCTTGTTTTTTTCACAATGATATCTGAAAATTACAGGGCATGAAATACATTATTTTGGCAAAAGATTTTGGTATCAAAAGTGAGATAGAGTCCAAAAAACAAACAGAAAATATGGTTGTGAAATTAATTTTCATGAATTTCTTTTAATTTTAAAACTATCGTTTTAACCTAATGTGTCTTATTGAAGCAGTGGATAGCTGAGAGATCAGATGAAAAATATATGACTGTAAATCGCTTTGAATTTGCAGGTGAGCTTGAGTCAGGGAGATTTCAAAATTATAATGAGACTGTTGAATGAGAACCTATCAGAGGGTCAGACTAAAACTACAACTGTTGTCCCGGCCACACCAACCAAAGACCAGGCTGACAAAGAACCACCAATACAACAAGAAACGTCCACTGGTGTTGAGGCAGCATCAGGGGTACAGGAATCAGTCAAATCAGTAACAGAAGAAGCCCGCTGTACACTGAAGTTTTTCTTCCAAATGAAGAGTCTTACAGCTACTCTTTATGGTGGAGAAAGTAGTCTTGTAAGTATTTTTTTGTTTTTGTCTTACTGTGAATTTGCGATAATTTCTAGAGTACCAATTTGTATCTTGCCTCTATAAAGTAGAGGTGAGCTATTGTACTACCTTGGCATCAGGCATCCACACATATAAAACATATATATATACAGCTTCGCTGCATCTCAATCTTTCTTTTTTCCTAGATCCTAGGTTACAGATTGAAGTGGGTTTCATGACACCTAACCCTTATGGAGGGGGTCAAGGGAGCTAACTTTGTACATACATGTACATTATTAGCACATTCTTGGTTAAGTTATTGCATTTAGTTCAGGACCACATTGTCTTTTTGCATGCTATTTACATGCTATCCCTCCAAGAATCATGAAACTTGGTGAGGAGATGCATCTTGACAAGTTCTTCACCAACATTGCAAAAGTTGGTCACAAATGCCCATATTTTATGCTTCCGACTTTTACTGGCTTCGGTTAAATTTTTGCATTTAACTTATGATTTTTTAGGTTTTATGTATGCAGCGTACATTCTCTCCTACCTAGAATCATGACACTTGGTAAGGGAATGCATCTTGTTGAGTGCTATACCCTTACTGCAAAAGTAGGTCACTGTGGCCCATATATTGTTTCACTATCTTTGGGTATATTTTGTGCTTGAAGTTTATTTCTCCAGCACTATTTAAGCTAGACTAATGAAACTTGATGATGCAATGCATCTCTGTTAGTACCACAACCTGCAAAAAAAGCTCACTTTGACCTACATTTCACTGACTCAGGTCAAGTTTTTGCACATAGTTTATGACTACATAGGAATTTGCATGTATATTGACAGATTATAATACCTAGAATCATGAAACTTGGTCAGGGGATCCGTCTTGATGAGTGTACTCTCATTAAAGTAGGCAACTACGACCCATATTTTATGCTTTACTTACTTTGGTTAAATTTTGTGTTTTAAGTTTATTTCTCGGTCATTGTTCATGCTGATGGGAGGGAAGGAATATTCATTGAATGTATTATAAAGGTATCAAATCCATGCTTTTTTCTTTGCCTACATTCATATTTATTGACACATACTCCACTTGCTGTCAAGCCGCATTGAAAACACTGTGAACTAAGTCAGACAGATCTAATTAAATTACATTTTAGGGGTTTTGAGTACATTTTTTGAGGATTCAAACTAAAAATCAAAATAATGTGGGTTTTATTTTCCGTTTATCTTCAAACTCAGTACAACCATTAATGTTCCTTTAGCGCTGAAGATGGTAAACAAGGGCAGAAACATGATTACCTGTTCAGTTAAACTGAGACTATCACAAAAAAAGTTTGGGAAGTGATTTGTTCAGTCAAAATCACATGGATGTGTGACCAATTTAATTTAGTTGGATATTTTGATTGCAGGTCATTGTAATTTCTCATACTGGTATATCAGAAATGTCAGATGGGACAGACTTTTTGATTCACTATAAAATGCCTAAATCAGACATTGGGATTTTCTGCTAAACCATAAGAAACTAATATTTATACTGGATAAATGATTGTTTTAACTGAAACACTCGAGCATTTTTCTCAGAAAACCAGCAGCTGATGTCCTTTTCTGCTTGCTGGTACATTACTCACTTGGTTGCCTAGCACGTAGAAGTCCTTAGTCTGGACAAGGATATTGTGGCAGTGAACATATCTACTGCTCTGATCTGTGAGATTGACCACTGTATTTTCCAAGTGATCTCTAAGCTGGTGCAGAAATTGGTAACAACATCATTTTTACTTGGTCTGACCACACTAATGATCTTTCACCTTGCTGAGAAATCACCATTGATCATGCCTGGTAAACTGACTTGCTGCATCACTAAGGTGATTAACAAAGCAGCACACCGCAAAATGGCCATCATGCAGCCTCGATCTACTGAGATGAGATGCCTTTCTTCACGTGTCTTCACTTAAGCCACACCAATCCATGGCTCTATAATCAATAAGTTCCTGCTCTTCATTGCTATTTGGCAGTCTCATAGAGAAGTCCAGAAGCAGGCAAGTGCAAGAAGTTCTTTCAGCCCCATCCTTCTGGTTTTCACCTACATCAGTTTCAGCCTCAATGGAGAGAAGATTATCAGCAGAAGGAGATTGGACTCTGATCAGCATCAGTTGTTTTGTCCACAGTCAAATTTTAGGCAGCAACAAAACCCTCAGTTATGGAAACCTGAAAAAGGGGGAAGGAAGATTAGTTCCTTCTCTCTCAAGCCACATAATCCATGGCAATCACTCTTGATCCCAACCACCTGCTTATATTCTGCCAGTAGGCACCAGGCTCCTTCACCTTTGTCAGGTTTGGAAAGAAGTTTTCCCAAAACGAATTGGTGATCCAAGTGGTATTGGAGGGGTGTTGAAATCTGTTTATCCCCACCCCTTTCACCATTAATTGTGTCATCACCATCTTTATGTCAACTTTGTCAATAGTTACTGTAGCATACCTGGACAACATCCTACAGAAACATGGAAAGTTCAGTTCTAGTTTAGAATATGAATGGTCTACTCTCCCTCCACTCCTAGCTGGGCTTTTTGTGAACATGGAGGAGTCAGAATTCTCGCCCTGTCAGTATTTAGTCCATCTCGGTATAGAATGTTTGACTGATCTCAATCTAGTTTACGTCCCTCTCAAGCACATTTCATGGATTTTTGTGCTTCAGCATCGATTTCAAACAGGGAGTGGACTTCTACGTGCGAGATTTTGCAGTTATTTGGTCAACTCAATGTGGCAGCAGATCTGCACCACCTCAGGTGCCTATCAATTCACCCACCACAGATTTTTCTCCTTTCCCAGTGGCACCCCTTTTCCGATTGCTTAGATTAATGGATTTTGATCTTGACTGAGATGCAGCATTTTCTTTGTCTTTGGCAGAACAGGGACTGGCTCATAGCAGGAATCCCTCTGGAGAACCCTCAGCTGGAGATTATGGCCTGAACAAAGGCCAGCTCACATCACTGGGGTGCCCATCTTTTGCCCCACTTTACCATGGTCAGCGGCAACTGTGAACCAGAGAAGAGGACCCTTCACATCAGTCTCCTGGAAATGAAGGCCACAATCTATGCCTTCCATGCCTGGAAGGATCTGCTTTGAGAAGAATCTAACATTCATAATATCCAAGAACTCGGTACTCATAATATCCAAGAACTCGGTACACATAATATCCAAGAACTCGGTACTCATAATATCCAAGAACTCGGTACTCATAATATCCAAGAACTCGGTACTCATAATATCCAAGAACTCAGTACTCATAATATCCAAGAACTCTGCAGTCGTGAACTACCTTCTCAAACAAGTGGGACAAAGTCACCAGACCTTTGCATTCTGGTCTGGGACTTTCTGCGCTGATGCTTCCAGTACCACATTAACATCTAGACAAGACATTCCAGGCATGCTCATTGTTATCAAGGAGAGTCCAGATTCTTCACACTGAGTAGTCTCTGCACCCATTAACCTTTTGTCAGATTTGCACCCTCTGTGGTTGTGCAACCAGGTGGAACCACCAGTTTCTCATCTTCATTTTGCAGTTCTGGATCCAGAGGCATGGGCAGTGGAGACTCTGAGGGTCAGTTGGAAAGGGTTTTGAGGATACATCTTCCCTGCAACTATTCTGATTCTGAAAATAAGGGACCAGATTTTTCATCCCTGTCTGGACAAGCTCTTCTTGCACACCTGGCTCTTGTCAGGAAAACATTGCACAGAGTTCAGTGCTGTAGTTGTGGAGAGAATTGCACAAGCTAGAAGGCCATCCATTTTAAAGGCATGTAATGGAAATTGGTGTGTATTTACTGGCTGGTGCATGGACAAAAACATTCTCACCTTTTGAGCCTCAATTCCATGGTTGGCTATTTTCTTTATCTGGCTCTTCGAGGAGAGAACATTAGTACCAGTTGTGATCATAGGTTATTGCTTCATGATTTCAGACACATTCAGACATCATGGCAGAGAGGATATAGGCAATGACAAAGGCCTTTCAGACATGCTGGCCAGTTTTGATTTGAATTGGACCCAGTGACTCGCCTTGTTTCCCAGCTGTCATGACTTGACTCTTCTAAGTTCAATCCCTTGTCCAAAACATTGCTGAAGCTGCTATCATAGAAGATATATTTTTTATAGCCTTAGCTTTGGTCTGCAGGCTGAGTGAATTGCATTTCCAGTTTGTTTCTGATGATTCTGTTGTTCTGGTGACACAACTGTGTTTTGTAGCCAAGAACAGCTTGCCATCTACAGGTGATAATAAAGTAATTATTCACTCTCTCTCTTTCTCATTGAAATAATCTTTGAGAGAGGTGGCTCAGCAAGACCAGTTGGTGCTGTCAGGTGGGACTTGAAACACAAAGAAAGCATTCATGGATCCCGACAATGACTCTTACTCCCTGTGAACGCAGGGAAGCAAATCATAACTTCCCAAGCCTTGGTACCTTGGCTTAAGTAGGTGATCTGTTCAGCATACTCTGAGATATCACAGTATCAGATGTGCTGTATGAGAATTTCTGCTGATTAGAGCCATCTCTGCAAGCCTCGCATTTGAAAATGTAGCATTTCAATTTGAGACATTGTTGAGGCTGTCAGTTGGCATGTGCAATCAGCCTTCTTAGGCTTCTACGTTGTGACCTAGTGTCACAGACAGGAAATGAATCAGACCCCATTAATGGCAGCACAACCTCATCATGAGCATTATAGCTTTTACTGGAGTAGCTCTGAAGTTTTTCCCTGGTAAGAAAATGCCACTCATTTTTATTTCCTTTTGTGTAAGACCTCATGGTTATATGTTGCTAGCGTATCCCTTGGTTGTACTTCCTCTTGTTAAGAGAGTGGTTTTATCCTTCACAAGATAACTCAAGTCATGATATCCTTCAAAGGATAACCATGGTAGGAGTTGGATGCTCATGCATTTCTTCCTCATCTTACCTGTGCTCCTAACGATAATGTTGTCAGGTAATGTATTTGATAGGGAAAGGAAATGTATGTCGTAAAATATGTTTCCTGAAGAATAGTTATTCAATTACATTATGATTAAGCCCTCATACACCACCCCGCAAATGCAAGCATTCTCATTGGTGATTCTCTCAAGAGTAAACTGAAGAACGTCTGGTATATGGATAGCCACATAGCGGTGACAAGGGGAGGTAATTATAATGGTATCTTGAAAGAGTTACTTGCCATAGATACTATTTTTAGCATCTATATGATAAATAAACAGGAAAGACACATTTTTCTTCTCTCCTGGAGGGCTAGATTGGAGTTGTAGCAGAAGTCAATTCCTGATGTTAGTGTGACCAGGTAAGTATTCTCTGAGAAATATAATTTACAATAAAAACTTTTCCTTTACACAAGTTAACTGCAAAAATTCAATCCTTGGAAAAAACATAGGTTTGCAGAATGCTTTGAGCATATGGGCTAGACATACAGGCCACAGTCTTGTTGTGATGAAACTGGTATGCAGGCTTATCCATAAGCATAACATTAGGGTTTGGGCGAATCAGGTTTTGTATACAAAAGCATGACGTTAAAGTCATTTAATTTTACAGACTCTTGGTGTATATAGAAGAGACATACAGAAGTCGTTAGGCCACTTTGAACTGCAGCTGATCGCTGTTGAGGGTCACATGATGTCCAACAATGCCATAGAAACGAAGGTCATCCTCAAAGACATGATCTTGGATGATACGAGACCAATCAAAAAGGATGGAATTGCAAGGTAGGTTAGATTTCTCCAAGGTTTGCAAGAATAATTTTGACAAATTGTGTTTTTGAAAGGAAAGAATAGAAAAAATGAATTCCTAGGTGTGCAAGAATCATTTGGAAAAATTTTATTTTTCAGAGCGAAGAATGGACAAATTTATTCCATTTGCCCATGAAATCAGAAACAAGGTTTATGCCTTTCAGTCAAATTTAGCCTTTTGATTATTGTATTTTTTATTACTATTTTGATTTTCTTGCTACCCTAAGTTTAATACAGTATTGTATTTTTCTGTTTTTACATTCATGCTAACCTAAGTTTAGTAGTACTTAGTGCACTTTCCTTATAAGCGCCAATTTATGGTGAGTACACTGCGCTCCATATGTTCTATCAGACAGTACTTTTTGTTTATGTATTTTCTAATATAAAATATATTATCTAATATAAAATATATTATCCCCATGAGTTCAGTAGAAGTGTGGAGATATTGTGATACAGTCTGTCAGTCCATCCATACGTCTGTAATGTCTTTGAATTCCTCGTACATCATTAATGCCAGACACATGAAACTTGGGTCAGTGATAGTATTATGGTTGTAGATTGTGCCAATACTTAAAGATTTTTGACATATCAAACTGGGACCCCATGTTGATGCTCCAGGTCTTTACCTATCCACAAGAACTTAATCCTTGGGTCATAAGATAGAAACTGTTGAGTTTTCCACGCTATCACCATGTAAGCACATACTGAGCATGAAAAGACAAATTTGTTACGTGCAACTGACATTGACCCTGAAATCCATTCCTACTGCCAAGGACTTATCCCTTGGGTAATATCATGAAAACTATTAGATCCCCACCTTATATATACACCTACATGGAATGGTAAGACAATCTTATACTTGCATCTGATTTTGCCCACTTGGGTCTGTCTCCACATCCAGGGACTTAGTCCCTGGGTCATAACTTGGAGACTAGTGAGATCCCCACCCTTTAACCATATACCGTATTTTGGTGTGTATAACGCGCACTTTTTTCACCTAATTTTCTTATCTTAAGTCGGGGGTGCGCGTTTTATACAAGAACTATAAAAAAAAGTTTTTTTCCAGGTCGATCTGACGAGAGGATGAAGGCACTATAGCCGCCTACATGTGTCACATTCACTCCTTGTGAAATATTAAATCCGTTGTACATTGCATTGTAACTAAATTGTTTACCGGTACTAGCCGTATTAAAGAAATAAATAATGCTTACAAATAGTCTTGTTCTTTGATTGCTTATGTCAATAAACTGGTTTCATTTCACATCACTGTGTAGCGTTTTGTTCTGTGCCTCGACCGGAAATACATGTACATAACGACTGGCAACTTGTTCAAAAGCTGTGCAAAGTGCCGCATTGGAGCGGAACAAATACCACTGTGAGGATTACCGTACTTGTTCAGTAAATGTTCAGTATTCCATAACTGTTGATCTAATAAATTTTTTCTTCCTTTATTCTTGGTTTAATTGAAATATAATATGTGTAGAATTCAAGCAGTGTTAATGTTCTCATCAGAGGCACCTTTAGGAGACATATTTTTTGCGACTACGGTTTCTTTCTTACGGTAACACTGACACGTTGTGGAACAAAATAATCAATTAATGTATGAAGTCGGAAAATATTTGTTTCTTTGGAAAATAAACTTGGTTCTTAGTTTTTATTTCTCATCTTAAATGATAGTATTTTGTATTTATTTCTGACTATAGAGTGATCAATGTTTCATTGACTAAGTGTGGTGTTTTCAAGGTTATCAGCGGAACAAATATATGATTACCGTACCTGTAAATGTTCAATATTCGATAACTGTGGATCTAATTAATTTTGTCTTCATTTATTTGTGTTTGAATTGAAATATAATATTTAGAATTCAAGCAGTGTTAATGTTCTCATTTTTTTTCGTGACTACGGTTAGCCTGTTATGGTAACACTGATACAGCGTTAATGTATGAAGTCAGAAAACATTTTGTTTTTCCTTTGGAAAATAAACTTGTTTCTTAGTTTTATTTCTCATCTTAAATCATAGTATTTGAGATATCTTTGCGACTATACAGTGATCAATGCTTCATTGACTCAGTGTGGCCTTTTCACGGTAATCGGCGCCAGGTAAGCTTTGATGCGCTCAACATAGTTACAATGCTTTGTCTTGGTGAGCAATATTTAATTGATTCAGCGCGGTGTTTTTAACGGTGATCATTGCTTCATTGACTCAGTGTGGTCTTTTCAAGGTAATCGGCACCGGCTAAAGCTTTGATGTGCTAAACATAGTCACCTTGCTTTGTCTAGGTAAATTTGCAATGTATTTACTTTTCTTCAGAAAATAAACTTGTTTCTTTGTTTTATTTCTCATTTTAAACAACAATATTTGATACGGTACTTCTTTGTTACAATATAGTGAGCAGTGTTTAATTGACTCAGCGTGGTGTTTTTAAAGGTAATCAGCGCCGGCTAAAGCTTTGATGGGCCAAACATAAGTATAATGCATTGTCAACGTAAATTCTAGCTTGGACATGGAGATATATTTTAGAGGTGTAATGATAATCCAAATAAGTATAAATACTGGACCTAAACTTTCACATGGCATATTGTGTTCGATCTTGAATCTGAACGAATATAGTCAAAGTATCAACATGGGTCATATAAGAAATTCGTACAATGCGAAAGACAAGCTAACCATCATTGCCTATGCAGAAACACATGGTAACAGAGCTGCTGGGAGGGAGTTAAATGTAGGAGAGTCTTCTGTTAGGGAGTAGAGAAGAATGAAAGAAAGACTGAAGAAAATACCGAGAACAAAACAGGCATACAGAGGGACAAGTACAAAGTATCCGGCCGTAGAGAGTGGAGTCCTTGAATGTGTCATGGATAGAAGAAGACAGGGAATCTCAGTATCCATGACAGAGATTCGCTTTCAGGCAATATTGATTGCAAAACAGAAGAAAATAGACGACCTCAAGGGGTCTGTGAGCTAGGCCGAGCTAGATCCAAGCATCATCATCCATGCCTTCAAAAAGTGCTGCATCTCAAATAAAATGGATGGCACAGAGGATGACATCTTGTGGGAGGACAATGCCAAGCGTGAAGACCACTCAGAGAGCGAGGACAAAGACGACGATGAAAGCTATTATGCAGCAACACCAGGAATGATGACAGACGAGGACATACAGCGACTTTTCGAGAGTGATGACGACGAAGAGGAATTTGAGGGATTTGATGCAATAGATTGAACTCCATCAACTATACGAACCTTTAAAGGGCCCTTTTAAGGGCCAACCATAAAATCGGAAAGATACAATTTCAATATTGCCACTTTTTCATTCACTATCCAAAATGACCGACCGTTGTTGCACTATGAAAACGGAGCGAAATACCGGTATTCACAATTTTAAAATGTATTATATCACATGCGCGTTATATGGCAGAACTACGTTTTTTCCACTCATTTTGGGTCGAAAATCGGGGTGCGCGTTATACACACCAAAATACGGTATATGCTCACTGGGTATAACAATTTTCTTTTACATGCAACTGACATTGGCCCCAGGGTCCATCCTTACCCTCAAAAGGACTTGGTACTTGGGTCATGGCTTGAAAACCGCGCAAAGATCCCACCTGTATCTATGTATATACTTGCTGGATATGAAAAATATACTTACCCATACCCAACTGACATTTGCCCTTGGGGCAGTCATTACAAATATTTCCCAACTGACATTTGCCTTGGGGCAGTCATTACCCACAAAGACCTACTCAAGAGGCTCAAATTTTGGGGTGACAGGCAAAATGGGGAATGTGGGGATATGTGTTTTTCAAACATAGAATTCTAGTTAAGTTTTATAATAAAAATGAAAAGTAAGAGTGGAGCCAAATTAGGAGATTATGATGCCATAACATTGTTGGCAATTAAAATAAAAGTGCTTTATGTTCATTCAGTCTTAACTTTTGAAAAATATTTATATATTTCCAAAATTGTATTCCATAGACAAGGTGATTTCCACAGCATAACTTTGGTTTGCAATGTGGTCTTTTTTTAAATCAAACCTCATATATGCTTTACTCTTGGGTACAGACAGAAGCTCATTGATTTCGGGGCTGCTATGTCCAAGATGAAACTCACAAGCTGAAATTGTGATTTTCCTTTCTGCATGATAAGTCAAGGTTCCTTGGCTAAATTTTCATCAGACTAGACTTGGGTAGGGGCAGCTCCATATTGATTCTGAGGTGTAGGTGAAGGGTCAAGTTCATGGAAGGCAACAGTGTAATTTTGTTTGATTTCTGCTCAATAAGTCAAATTTTCCTGGATCAAATTTTCATCAAACTTTATTTGTAGTCTTCGTTTGGTCACAGGTATCTCCCTATTGATTCTCAGGCCCAGAGATCAGAAGTCAAGGTAAATGGAGTTACATTTGTCATTTTGGTTCCACATGGTAAGACCACTTTCCACAAGTTTCTCACACCCTATTTTTATCAACTTCATAGTTGCCTTACACTTTAGGAAGGGCAGCTTCCTATCGAGTTTGCAATTGATATCTCAGAGGTCAAGGGTTTTGGATGTAAAATTGCAAAATTATATTAATTTTGCATTTGTAATAGCTACAGTTGGTCGAATGGGGGGAGGGGGTGCGGGGAGATCAGTTATTTTTCTTATGACTATTCCCCCCCCCCCCCGATATTTCATGGTGACACCTAAGAAGAAATTCTTTATTGTTTTTGTTTTAGTTGGTAAAAATTATTCCATAATATAGCTTTGTTGGTGTTGTCAATTAAAAGGTAAAATAATCACTGCATTAGGAATTTTTTAGTGCAGTGTATAACTTGAAATTGGCATATTTTCTTATTTCAGCACAGATTAGCAACTGAAAATTATTGACTACTATACAACTTGGGTCAAAAAAAGAAAATCAATCTTTAATTCTACTTTATAGTTTGATCATCAGTTACAAAATTTTGCATAGAGAATAAACATTTCTTAACTTTGAGAGACAACTCTGTTCAGAGGTCAGAAAATGCACTAGGCTGATGGATATTATCATTTGTCTTCAAGAATTTCAGAATCAGTATCAGAATCAGAGGGCCTGGTTCGTGCATTGAAATAGCTAGATGAAATACCATAAGAGTTACTTCCCTTCCAATCTATAGATATATTGCAAGATACAAATAAATTATGACCCAAACAAAGGGTATATAGCAGCAAAAGTAAAAATGATAGGTAAGTAAAAATGATAGGTAGGGTTTTCTTTTTTATGTGCAACAAGGACAATGGTAGGGGCATACAATGAAACTCTGCTATCACACAATGGTTGGCCAAGGTCCATAATGTGCCATCGTGCTATGTAACATATCATGCAATATCCAAACAAGTCTGTTAACTGAAGAAAATATTGTATGTTTATCCTGATCTTCCATGGCATGATGCATAGTCAGGTACATCTGGACTTATGTTGTTGACTTGCAATCATATGTTGGGCAACCAGTATAGACTCTGATCTGCCATGGCATAATGCAATATCAGGTACATCTGGGTCTATGTTGTTGACTTGAAGTTATATGTAGGACAAACAGTATAGAGCCTAATGTGCCATGGCATAATGCACGGTAAGGTAGATCTGGTCTGTGTTGTTGTTGGCCTGCAGTCATATGTAGGACTACCAGTATAGATCCTGATCTGCTATGGCATAATGCACAGTCAGGTACATCTGGGTCTATGTTGTTGGCCTGCAATCATATATTGGATAACCAGTATAGATCCTGATCTGCTATGGCATAATGCACAGTCAGGTACACCTGGGTCTATGTTGCTTACTATGTTGCCTACTTGTAGTCTTATAAAAAGGACAAGAAGTATAGACCCTGATCTGCTGTGGCATAATACATAGGTAGATCTGGCTCTATCATGTTGACTTACAGTCATAGGTACGACAGACAATATACACCATAATCTGCCATGGTATAATGAACAGTCAGGTAGATCTGGGTCTGTGTTGTTGACTTGCAATGATATGTAGGACAAACAGTATAGACCATGATCTACTTTGGCATAATGAACAGTCAGGTAGATCTGGGTCTATATTGTTGACTTGCAATCATATGTAAGACAAACAGTATAGATCCTGATCTGCTATGGCATAATGCTCAGTCAGGTATATCTGTGTTGGTGTTGTTGACTTACAGTCATATGTAGGACAAACAATGTAGACCCAACTCTGTCATGGCTTAATGCACGTTGTAGGTCTTGGTCAATGTTGTTCACTTGCAGCAATATGTAGCACAAACAATATAGATCTTAATCTGTCATGCCATAATGCACAGTCAGGTAAGTCTGGGTCTATATTCCAGTCATTTTCTACAGGCTTGAAGGACTAGATAACTTATTCACAGTTGTAAAATGTGGCTTACATTGGTTGCATGTACTGACTTCCTTTGGGACCACAAAACTTACGTTTTGAGTGTCAGAAATGTCCAACCTCTATCTGGAAGGTTGGCAAGTAATATTATGTCGATCATGAAACATGCTTCATTCATTTGGCACATGCTCATTTCAGTTTTGTCCAAAAGATCTGGTAATATTATCATTTGTATTAAATAAATGTATTCGATATTAAATTTGTTATTTGCAGAATTGCGTTGAAGATACTGTATTTCTTCCATGATAAGACCAGGGTGCCTGGTACAGTATATCTGTCATGAGAAAACCTGAGGGCCTAGTACAGTATTACTCTCATGATAAAATCAGGGGGCCTAGTACAGTATTTCTCTCATGATAAAACTTGAGGGCCTAGTACAGTATATCTGTCATGATAAAACCTGAGGGCCTAGTACAGTATTACTCTCATGATAAAATCAGGGGGCCTAGTACAGTATTTCTCTCCTGATAAAACCAGGGGGGCCTGGTACAGTATTTCTCTCATGATAAAACTACGAACCCTAGTACAGTATTTCTCATATAATAAGACAAAGGAGGTCTAGTTCAGTATTTCCCCCTGATAAGAGTAGAGGGCCTCATACAGTATTACTCCTATGATAAAACCAGGGGGCTTATTACACTATTTCTCCCATAAAACCTGGTGGGCCTAGTATTGTATTTTTGTTTCATGATGAGACCAGGGGGCCTAGTACAGTATTTCTCCCATGATAAGACCAGGGGGCCTAGTACAGTATTTCTCCCATGATAAGACCAGGAAGCTAGCCTGATAAATTTGTTAAAAAGTAGGGGTTGGTCTTATTATCAGACAGATGTCCTAACTAAATATTTGCAACAATTCAGGGTTGGACTTGTCATCAGATAAATACAGTATCTTGTGTATTGTATTCAGAATTTATATTAATATTATTCATATTGTATTGTTTTTTTATATATATTTTTCTAATTTCTTACTCTTTAAAGTAATGATTCTGTTGTTGCTAAGGAACCGACTGATTGTCCCAATGAGAAATTGTTAAATACTCTGAAAAATATCATATGCATAGAGGAAAAGCAGTAGACCAAGTGCAAATTTACCATGAATCACAGAAATTGCACATGAACTACTGTATGCATAAACTATTGAATACAAAAAAATAACTTTCAATCTTTGAATTACAGAATTTGTCTCATAATCACCATCAGGATCATGTTCAGACTGCCCCCTGGTGTTGTATTGCTTCACTAAAATTACACCAATGCCTGCACAGACTTTTCTATGCACGGGTCTTGCAGAAATGCTCTTTTTTCTGTCTGTTTTTTTAAAATATTTTTTTAAAGTGCTTGCAAAAATTACTGCAAAGTATCATAATTTTACCACTTGATTCACCACAACAGCCTTAAACAAAAATTAAGCTAACATTGGAGTCTAACAGCCTGTGCAGGTATAGGTATATTGTAAATGCAACCATCACAGGAGCAGTTTGTGCTATGTAATATTAAATGTAACCATCACAGGAGCAGTTTGTGCTATGTAATATTAAATGCAACCATCACAGGAGCAGTTTGTGCTATGTAATATTAAATGCAACCATCACAGGAGCAGTTTGTGCTATGTAATATTAAATGCAACCATCACAGGAGCAGTTTGTGCTATGTAATATTAAATGTAACCATCACAGGAGCAGTTTGTGCTATGTAATATTAAATGCAACCATCACAGGAGCAGTTTGTGCTATGTAATATTGTGAATTTATTTATATTTCTTGGTTTAACATTTTTGTGATTTGGAAAAAATTCATTCTCATAAATCATGAAATTTGTCAGTATGCCTTCTTTTTTCAGATTTGTGGTTGGTGGCAAACATGAAATTCAATAAAATTTTTACAATATACTGTAGTATCATTTATTTTCGTGGGTCTCAAATTTCATGGTTTTGTGAAAAAGGACATTTTTGTGGGTACTTAAATTCGTGGTTTTGCCTGTCAACATTTGCATATTTGTGGCTACTTAAATTCGTGGTTTTGCCTGTCAACATTTGCATATTTGTGGGTATTTAATTTCGTGGATTAACATCTGCAAATACCCCTAATAGAGAATACAAAAGAACAAAACTATGATGACAACATATGACGGCCACTTCAATTTATGAGCACAAATCAAACATGTCAAGATAAATCACTTACACTCAACATCAAAGATAACTGACACAGCCAACAACACTCCGCTGATTGGTTATTAAAGTACATGTGTTTGATCTCTTACTTAAAACACTGTCCATAAAGTTGGACCATCAATTACTTTCTGACGACCATGGCATTGACACAGTGGTTCAAGAGTGGCAAAATTAAACTTATATCCCAGTTGGTCTGGATAATGTCATCATTCCACATGTGAACCAAACACGTGACCAGTTGCCCAATACTCAGTGCAATTAGCAAGCAGTGTCAGTATTTGATGTGTTCAGGGCCCATCAAAGTGTGAAGATTCTAACTAAATTGAAAAACAATGGAATCACTCCTTTGTTTGAGCCTGCCTTATGTACAAACCAACTTCAATTACTAGACTTTAGTTAAATTCTCATCAATCAAACTGATTCATGCTGAATGGATAATTGTGGTTCACACGAAAATGTGTGAAAGATTGGACCAAATTATCTGTGGCTTTGAGAATACTGGACTTGTTTAAATCAACAATTTCAGGATTATTTACCTGACAAACATTTGTGTGTACCAGCCAACTTGGTTGATGCGATGTTGATTCAGTGTTTTTGTCTGAAAATCAGTGTAGTGAGAGCTTCAAAAATCAGTGTAGTGAGAGCTTCAAAAATCAGCGGTAATTAGTGCTTATATACAGTCTTTCATTAGTAATTGTGCTTGAAGCAATAGCTTTAGTGTTTTAGAGCCATGTTGTTCATTGGCATTAAGCATGCATAGGTAAAATGAGACATGCTTTCATGAGGATTACAATTTTTCGACAACGGTTCCACTTGTATGAAATCTATTTGAATAAGTATTAAATCTAATTTTCATTTATGCCTTTTCTCATTTCTCTCTATCCTTACTTATCTCAAAACATCGATTTAAGGCAGTGAGTGGATATTACAGCTACTGGATACCGTATAGATACGTGTGCATTGAAACAATATAAAATACTTCATAATTCTTTTCTTAAAGAGTTAAAATAAAACAAACACATGTAAAAGCTAATATCTGTTACCAGATTACAGAACTGATGTTGATTTATCAAATAGCTTTGTTGATCTCTAGGAATGAGACACAGTAAAAAAAAAAATGAGAGGGTGGGGTGGGGGGCTTCTTTATCATATGTCTTATTTTTCATTGGGTCTTTAAATTCGTGGTTCAGGGCTTCATCAAAATCCACAAAAATTGGTACCCCATGAAAATTTGTGATAATACAGTATACTCACTTGTAAGTCAAGTCCAACTGCAAACAACATAGACCCCGACCTGCTGTTGCATAATGCACCAACAGATCAGGGTCTATGTTGTTTGTGTACTGATTACTCCTAACAAATTGCATGGATCCATATCAGCCAGTGCATTATGTGATGGCAGATCTGGATTTGTGCTGTTTGCAGTTGGACTCGGCTTGTAAGAAAATATATATGGTGTCGCATGAATAAAGTGAATTTGCAGTAACAGCTGTTGCAGCTGGTTCATAGTTCAAGAGTATTCCTAAACATCTCACCAACACAACTGATCTTGGCCTTGACAGGGATAAAAAAGAATAAATCTAAGAAATTATCGGATTTGTTATTTATTAGGTCCCTGTATTGAGATGTGAGAGTTTTAGTAATCATCTTTTTCAATTCTCAGTCTGTCCATTCACATTTTTTTTATACAGCATAGGTCTGCAACCTGTGAACATAATTGGATGCCATTTTGTTGGTGACTTTCCTATTGCATGCAGATGTGCTTTTTAAAGGTTTCATTTTTTTAGGTCCAATTTTGACAGTTATTGCCTTCTTCCCATCACATTTTAAATCTTCACTACAGCAGATCCTTGTGACCAGTATAGCTCATGAACCATTCACAGATCCTTGTGACAAGTATAGCTCATGAATCATTCACAGATCCTTGTGACAAGTATAGCTCATGAATCATTCACAGATCCTTGTGACCAGTATAGTTCATGAACCATTCACAGATCCTTGTGACAAGTATAGCTCATGAACCATTCACAGATCCTTGTGACCAGTATAGCTCATGAACCATTCACAGATCCTTGTGACAAGTATAGCTCATGAACCATTGACAGATCCTTGTGACCAGTATAGCTCATGAACCATTCACAGATCCTTGTGACCAGTATAGCTCATGAACCATTCACAGATCCTTGTGACCAGTATAGCTCATGAACCATTCACAGATCCTTGTGACAAGTATAGCTCATGAACCATTCACAGATTCTTGTGACAAGTATAGCTCAGGAACCATTCACAGATCCTTGTGACAAGTATAGCTCATGAACCATTCACAGATCCTTGTGACCAGTATAGTTCATGAACCATTCACAGATTCTTGTGACAAGTATAGCTCATGAACCATTGACAGATCCTTGTGACCAGTATAGCTCATGAACCATTCACAGATCCTTGTGACAAGTATAGCTCATGAACCATTCACAGATCCTTGTGACAAGTATAGCTCAGGAACCATTCACAGATCCTTGTGACAAGTATAGCTCATGAACCATTCACAGATCCTTGTGACCAGTATAGCTCATGAACCATTCACAGATCCTTGTGACCAGTATAGCTCATGAACCATTCACAGATCCTTGTGACAAGTATAGCTCAGGAACCATTGACAGATCCTTGTGACCAGTATAGCTCATGATGCATTCACAGATCCTTGTGACCAGTATAGCTCATGAACCATTCACAGATCCTTGTGACAAGTATAGCTCAGGAACCATTCAACATATTTTAGATGCAATGTGGTGTGTACGTGTCTCCTTGACCTATATGTGTCTTTTATGGGTTTCGTCTCGTTAATTCCATTTTGGATAGAGTTATGACCCTTGACATTTAACTTCATACGTTCACAAGGGATTTTACTTCTCACAGATTGGCAAAGCTCAAAAACCATTCAACATATTCTGATCCAATTTGTTATGAACATTGTCTCATAGACTTACATGTCCCATTTATGGCTTTGGTCTTATCAGCTCCATTTTGGATAGAGTTATGGCCCTTGTCGATCAACTTAATTTTTTTTTACAGGGGATGCTGCTTATATTGATAGACCTTGAAGGAGTTGGATGTTAAGTATTTTTCATATTTCATTTAGAGAAGTCATGGCTTCTAAATGCCCCTCTCTTCTCCTAACTTAAGTTTCCCAGCACAAGCTCCAGGTTAAGGCATTAATGAGCAAATTCTAATTAGTAATCTCTTTGTGATGTGTCCATCTAATTGTTATTTAATTGTAATGTTGTCATTTCTTCTGTAATATTTATGGCATTTTCTTCTTAGAAATTCAAATTCCTGTAAAGTTCAAGTGGATCTTTGGGCCATAATGTTTTTGGCAATATCACAGTTTTGATTTCTTTTAATCTGTTTTGTTTTGCTATTTTCAACTTTGAAACAACCCATTGAACTAATGTCAACCAAACTTGGCAGAAAGCATCCTGGCATGAAGGCCTTTCAAGTGTATACAAATGATGGTGATCCACCATGAAATATATTCACCATTACTAAAAACAGACAAACCTTTAAATGACTTCTAAAAAAAACCACTCCAAAGAATTTGACCAAATTTGTCAGAAGCATCCTGACATAGTTTTATTTGATTTTATTTTATTGTAGTTTTCTTTATTTGAAAACTGAAATTGTGATAGCTTGTCGCTCAGGGTTTTTATTTCTGTATATCTTGTGTTGTATTTTTAGAGGAAAACTTAGGATACTAATGTTTCTGTCACATTCAGGGTTTTTATATTTTGATAACTAAATTATTTAATGAAAACTACATACATATTACAATGCCTTTACACTGAAATGTACATATACATATACCAAAATGTGCATATACATATACCAAAATATGCATATACATATACCAAAATGTACATATCCATATACCAAAATGTACATATACATGTACCAAAATATGCATATACCAAAATGTGCGTATACATATATCAAAATTTGCATATACATGTAACAAAATGTGCATATACATGTAACAAAATGCATATACATGTAACAAAGTGTGCATATAGATGTAACATGTGCATATACATGTAACAAAATGTGCATATAAATGTAACAAAATGTGCATAAACATGTAACAAAATGCATATGCTAGTAACAAAATGTGCATATACATGTAACAAAATGCATATACATGTAACAAAGTGCATATAGATGTAACAACATGTGCATATACATGTAACAAAATGTGCATATACATGTAACAAAATGCATATGCTAGTAACAAAATGTGCATATACATGTAACAAAATGTGCATATACATGTAACAAAATGTGCATATACATGTAAAAAAATGTGCATATACTAGTAACAAAACATTTAAGATTTTTAATAGTATCATGTATGTATACCTAGTGTTCTTGAAAATGATAAACACAGACTGTTTGGACTGAGTTAACTTGAAACTCTCTGTAATATCTATGAGAGTTTTCAATTTGGAATTATTGGACAAGTTGGAAATCTAATTGCAAAATTTATGGTTCTATAACTGAAACATCTGTATCTTGTGGAATTTTACCATTGACCATGCAGGTTCTTCTTCTTGTGACGCCGACTTATTGATAAATATGTTTTTAGTATTTTCTTTTTACAACATTTTCCAAATTGTGTTAGGATGAGGATAACAGTCTTGTGTTTGAGGATTTGAAGATATAAATGATACTGTATATAGTCACTTATAAGTCAAATGCAACTGCAAACAACACATACCCTGATTCTGCCATGACATCATGTACCGGTGGATCAGGGTCTATGTTGTTTGTTCTACTGATTACTCTCAACAGACTGCATAGACCCAGATCTGCCAGTACATTATGTGATGGCAGATCTGGGTCTGTGCAGTTTGCAGTTGGACTCGACCTAAGTGAGTATATATGGTACTTTCATTTCCATAGATGTCCGTTTTACTGTGGCTTCACTAATGTATCAATAGTCAAACCAAATTTGCAACTGTTCCATCACCATTACTATAATTAAATCCTCAATAATGAGGCTGTTGTTGTCCATTTCAAATTGAAACATGTTTATCAAAGAACAGTGTATATCCAACTTTTTATTGCATGATCTTTAAAGACGTTTTCTGACTCATTTGAGCTCCTGTGCATGAAATAACAGGGAGGCTAATACCCTGTCTGGGATACAACATATTTGTCACCATCATTGTTGCATTTTGTCAGTTTTGTTTTTGTCATCAGTTTTGTCTTCCTTGTTTTATGCATTAAGAAAATCTTTAGTTTTGGCATTTGTGTCCATATCTGTATTGTCATAAAACTCTATTGTTTCATCCTTATAGATGAAATATCACTGCCCTAAAAGTAGGTGTCACATTAATAAGTAAAAGCATACATGCTAAATATAGTCCCTCTGCAATGAGACCATTCCAAGTAACAACCATTTTTTATAAAATAACAAAAATTATTTTCTGAAATCAGACCTCATCCCAATTCAGATCACTTTTCTAAAATCCAATTGGTGGTCATGGTGTGCCCTTGGGAAAGGCACTTAACTTCCATCTCTCAGGATGATATAGCCAGTAATTTGCTAAAAGTGCTGTTAAAACCAACCAAGTAAGCAACTGATAGGTGGTCTTGGTGGGGAGGTTTAAATCCAGTGGTCTTGGTGTAATGTTTCAAGTCCAATTGGTGGTCTTGGTAGGGAGGTTTAAATCCAGTGGTCTTGGTGGAGTGTTTCAAGTCCAATTGGTGGTCTTGGTGGGGAGTTTTAAATCCAGTGGTCTTGGTGGAGTGTTTCAAGTCCAATTGGTGGTCTTGGTGGGGAGTTTTAAATCCAGTGGTCTTGGTGGAGTGTTTCAAGTCCAATTGGTAGTCTTGGTGGGGAGTTTTAAATCCAGTGGTCTTGGTGGAGTGTTTCAAGTCCAATTGGTGGTCTTGGTGGGGAGTTTTAAATCCAGTGGTCTTGGTGGAGTGTTTCAAGTCCAATTGGTAGTCTTGGTGGGGAGTTTTAAATCCAGTGGTCTTGGTGGAGTGTTTCAAGTCCAATTGGTGGTCTTGGTGGGGAGTTTTAAATCCAGTGGTCTTGGTGGAGTGTTTCAAGTCCAATTGGTGATCTTGGTAGGGAGTTTTAAATCCAGTGGTCTTGGTGGAGTGTTTCAAGTCCAATTGGTGGTCTTGGTGGGGAGTTTTAAATCCAGTGGTCTTGGTGGAGTGTTTCAAGTCCAATTGGTGGTCTTGGTGGGGAGTTTTAAATCCAGTAGTCTTGGTGGGGAGATTTTACTATACTTTCAAATGTTGAGTTACTGAAATTCGCTAACATGTTCAATAACAAATTCTCAGAACAGACATTTTTTCTTTATGAATATTTTAGTTTATAAAAAGTAAATTTCACCATCAATCATCTTGAACATTTCTGGCCCATGGACTATTCCTAATGGATATGAAGCCCCTGTATTTATCATCCCTCTCCCTCAACTGTCCTCTATAAAAAAAAAGCTTTACTGTATTTATCATAATCTTCCCTCAACTGTATATTATAAACAGGCCTTAGTGTATTGTTCATTCTTTTCCCTTGATTGTCCCATATAAACAGGTTTAATTTTTATCATTCCCTCCCTCAGTTGTCATGTTAAACAGGTACCACTGTATTGTTTTCCTCCCATGACTGACCTGTGTAAACAGTTTTCCTTGTATTTATCATTACTGTCCTTTGAGTGTCCTTAATAAACTGGATTCAGTGTATTTATTATTACCATCCTTTGAGTGTTCTTAATAAACTGGATTCACTGCATTTGACATTACTCTCCTTTGAGTGTCTATTTATCGTTGTCAGTCTTTGAGTGTCCTTAATAAACTGGATTCACTGTATTTATCATTACTATCCAGTGAATGTCCTTAATAAACTGGATTCACTGTATTTAACATTACTATCCTTTGAGTGTTCTTAATAAATTGGATTCACTGTATTTAACATTACTATCCTTTGAGTGTCCTTAATAAATTGGATTCACTGCATTTATCATTACTATCCAATGAATGTCCTTAATAAAATGGATTCGCTGTATTTAACATTACTGTCCTTTGACTGTTCTTAATAAATTGGATTCACTGTATTTAACATTACTATCCTTTGAGTGTCCTTAATAAAATGGATTCACTGTATTTAACATTACTATCCTTTGAGTGTCCTTAATAAAATGGATTCACTGTATTTAACATTACTGTCCTTCCTTTGAGCGTCATTAATGAAAAAAGGAAAATAAACAGGATTCACTGCATTTATCTTTACCATTTTCTTGAGTGTCATTAATAGGTTCACTATATCAATTTATTTGCAGGATGATCCAGAGGAGTTCCATTAGCTCTGATGACAGCAACATGGTAGATGTCTCCTTTAAACAAGATGCCAACAAAGATAAGAAGGGTGAGCTTGTATAGGTAACATTGTTAGATGCACAAAGGATGACCAAACAGGGGAAGCACAGGTGGCAATTGCTGCCCCAATATCTGCACCAATATTATACTCATTAAAAAACAAAAAAACTAAAAAAACAAATGGAAAAAAGGGTGAAAAAAAATTGCTGTACATGAAATGCCAAGAAAGCATCATTTGATGCACTGATTTTTAGCATTGCTGGGTATTGTTACTAATCCTGATTGAAAAGTCATATCAACATGGGGTTTTCACCAGAAGACTCCTTATGATGTCTAGTTGGTCCTAAATAAAAAAAGGGTAGAGATCGGACATCCAATATGACCACCACAGCAGCCATCTTGAAAATCTTGTTATTGCTACTCATCCTGAACGGAAAGTCATATTGACATGGGCTTTTCACCAGAAAACTACTTATGATGTCTTGTTGGTCCCAAATGAAAATGGTACTGATCTGACTGCCAATATGGCCACCACTGTGGCCATCTTGGAACTCTTCTTATCGCTACTCCTTCTAGATGGATAGTCATATCAGCATAGGGTTTTCGCCAAAAGTTTTCTTGTGATATCTAGTTGGACCTAAATGAAAATGGTGCTGATCAATATGGCTGTTACAGCAGCTGCTTTGAAACTCTTGTTATTGCTGAGAAGTACCAGAGATGGTGTCAGCACTCAGCAGTTAAAAAGAAGAAATGGTGTTACCTTGAATTCCTAAAAATGCTTTTAGACTGTTGAGCCTCAGTCTCTTCGAGGGACTCTTGCTCTAAATATTTTCTAGGCACACTCAACAGAGTTTGCTCTTGGTACTTTATGCCTCTAGTTACATTTGTCCCCCCCCCCCAAAAAAAATCACCTTCTGAATTTTAACAATCCTTCCAGTGCCCATGTGTATCCAAGTTTACCAATTTTTAGCTCATCTGGCTGCCAAATGAACTTGTGTTATGGTCCTTCATCCATCATGCGTCATCAGTCTATCATCTGTAGTGCATTGTTTGTTCACAATTCCTTTTTAATACTTCATCTTAAAAACTGCACAAGAGAATTTGACCATACTTGACAGAAAACATCTTGGAACAAAGCTTTTTCAAATTTGTTCAAATGACGTCAGTCCACCATCAGATATTGCCACCATTGTGAAAAACTATCAAAAATGAAACAAAAATGAAAAATGAGTTTTCAAAAAATACTTAACAGAATTTGATCAAATTTGCCAGAAAGCATCCTGGCATTAAGGTCTTTCAGATTTGTTCAAGTGATGCTGAACTGCCATCAAATATTGTTGGCATTACTACAACTAGAAAAGCCTTTAAATAACTTTTTCTCAAAAACCACTAAATAGAATTTGACCAAATTTGACAGCATGCATCCTGTTATGAAGTTGTTCCGATGATGCTGATCTGCCATCAGATATGGCCATTGTTGCTAAAAATAGAAAAATCTTTGAACAAATTCTTCTCAGAAAGTGCTCAACAATATTTGACCAAATTTGACAGGAACATCCTGGCTTGAAGTTTTTTCAGTTCAAATGATGCTGATCCACCATCAAATATGCCTGCCATTACTAAAAATAGACAAACCTTTAATGACTCCTTATCAAGATCCACTCAGCAGAATTTGACCAAATTTGACAGAAAGCATCCTGCCATAGGTGTCTTTCAGTTTGTTCAATGTTGATCTGCCATCAAATATGGCCATCGTTGCTAAAAATAGAAAAACCTTTAATTGACTTCTTCTCAGAAACTGTTTTATAGAATTTGACCAGATTTGATGAAAAGCATTATACTATGAAGGTCTCTCAAATTGTTCAAATGATGCCAATCCATTGACAAATATGGCCACTGTTACTACAAATAGGAAAACTGTTAAACGATTTCTGAAAAACTGCTCAACAGATATTGATCAAATTAGACAGAAAGCATTTTGGCATAGATGGCTTTGAAATTGGTTTAAATGATGCCAATCTTGCTCAGATATGACCAGCATTACTAAAAATAAAATAAAAACTTGAAATGACTCAGAAACGGCTCATCAGAATTTGACCAAATTTGACAAAAAACGCCCACTTATGAGTATTAGACCAAATTTGACAGAAAGCATCCTGGCATAAGGGCCTTTCAGGTTTGTACAAATAATGCCCATCTGCTATAAAATATGACCACCATTACTAAAAATTTAGAACTTTAAAGGGCTTCTCAAAACCACTTGACAGAATTTGACCAAATTGGACAGAAAGCATCTTGGCATGAAGGGCTTTTAAGTTTTGGTCAATTGATGTCAATCTGCCATCAAATAAGGCTGCTGCTACCTAAACTAGAAAAAACTTTTAATAACTTCCTCTTAAAAGCTGCTGAACAGAATTTGATTAAATTTGACAGAAAGTGTCCTAGCATAAAAGCCTTTCATATTTATAGACATGATGCCTGTCCTAGCATAAAGGCCTTTCATATTTATAGACATGATGCCTGTCCTAGCATAAAGGCCTTTCATATTTATAGACATGATGCCTGTCCTAGCATAAAGGCCTTTCATATTTATAGACATGATGCCTGTCCTAGCATAAAAGCCTTTCATATTTATAGACATGATGCCTGTCCTAGCATAAATCCCTTTCATATTTATAGACATGATGCCTGTCCTAGCATAAAGGCCTTTCATATTTATAGACATGATGCCTGTCTACCAACAAATATGGTTGCCATTGCTAAAAGGGGAAAAATTGATAAAATTGACAATGACCAAAAAAACATTTTAACAGAATTTGACCAATTCTAACAGAAAGCAACCAGGCACAGAGGTCTTTCAGTATTTGACAAACCATGTTGATGTGCCATCAAATATGGCTGAAGGTATCCAGTGTATATATCAGTTACTACTGGGACAGATGTGTACACACTACCAGGTTGAATGTAACTTTGGGGAGGGGGGAGGGCATGCCTGTACTATGATTGGTATTATTGAAGAAACATATTTTACTCCAAAAATTGTTTCATCTTCAAATACATTACGCAATCATAATACATTAGGAGAATAGGTAAGAGATGGAGGGAGTTACATTCCCCTACCCTGGAGAAGATCCCATCTCAGATGCCGACTAGGTCTAACTGGGTCTAGCTGAGCCATTTTGGATGAAAGATCTCTCTAGAGAACGTCGTCTCTGACCTCCATCCAATGGCTTGGATAACGTCATGGAAATATGCTCCAATGCTGTTCTAGTGGCTACTGCCATAACTTCATGAGCCGACATTTTATTTGGCACTAGTCCCTCTACCCAAGGAAAGATTGTTCTTTTCTGACTTCCACCTTAGTGTCCAGGCAACCTTTAGCAGTTTTGTTGCTGAAAAAAAGCTTGAGAAGACGGGATTTGTGAGATATTGGTCAGACTTATGTATTATAATCAGGTAAATATTATCAAAGAAACATATTTTTCTCTACAAATTGGTTTCAGGTTTGTACAAATGATGCCAGTCTGCCATAAAATATGGACACCATTACTAAGAATAGAACAAACATTCTATAAAACCACTGAAGAGAATATGACCAAATTTTACAGAAAATATCCTGGCAAGGAGGGCTTTAAATTTGTGTCCTGGCAAGGAGGGCTTTAAATTTGTCTCCTTGCAAGGAGGGCTTTAAATTTGTTACAAATGATGCCAAACCATCATCAGATATGGTCACCATTACTAATAACAGAAAAACATTGAATGACTTCTCAAAATCTTCTCAGCAGAATTTGACCAAATTTGATAGAAAGTATCTGGGCAAAAAGACCTTTCAGGTTTATTGAAATAATATTGATTTGCCATCAAATATGGCCACTGTTACTAAAATAAATCCAAAGTATTTGAAATATTTCTTGAAAATTGCTGAACAGAATTTCATCAAATGTGACATAAAACATCTTTGTATGTGAGCCTTTCAGGTTTATTGAAGTAATTCTGATCTGCCTTCAAATATAGCCACCGTTATTACAAATAAAATAGCCTAAAAAATGACTTATTTTAAAAAACCACTGAAAGGAATTAAATTTGACAGAGAAAGTATCCTAGCATAGAGTCCTTTCAGATTTCTACCAATGAGGCCACTTGGCCATCAAATATGAACAAAATTGAAAAACTTTACAATGACTTCTGAAAAACTGCTGAATAGAATTAAACAGAATTTGACAGAAATCATCCTGGTATCAAGGCTTTTCAAAAATTTATGCAAGTGATGCAAATCTGCTATTAAATATTCCCATTGTTATTAAAATTAGTAAAACCTTCAAATGATTTCTCATAAACTGCTAAGCAGAATTTGACTGAATTACAGACATAAAGCATCCAGGCATAGAGGCCTTTCAAATTTATACAGACGATGCTGATCTGCCATCAAATATGACCACTATTACTAAAAATACTAGACCTTTAAAAATTTCAGCAAGCATTATAATAACCAAGATTTCTTGGTCAACTGCCCTTACATTTGGAATTTGGGGCCCACTTGGGCCTCTCGTTATTATGATGATGATGCTGCTGATGATGATGATTATTATTATTATTATTATTATTACACAGTGGAGGTGACAGTAATCAGCCTGCACATCTGTGTGTGTCTGGAATTCCTTATGGATTTAGCTGACTTCTTCATGAAAGGAATGCCAGAAAGTCTACCATCCCAACCACAGCCACTCAAAAAAGAAGACAAGAAAGGTGATTTAAATGGAAAAAAAATAATTTGCTTTGTTTTTAATTTGTTTTGTATCTACAAGGTACAAAACTTGAAACATTCACTTCATCAGCAATTTTGATCACACTGAAAAAAGCTTCACACTCAAGCAGTGGCAAAGATGGTTGTATTTCATATAGATGTACACCTGCACAGGAGTTGTTTGTAGAAGTTGTGTTAAACATTCACACATATTAACTCAAGCTTAATGTCATTCCAGTCATTTACATTTCAAAACACATCATGATGGACACAGTATCTTTAGATGCCATCAAAATAAATTTAGCATCAATTACTGCTTACTATTTTTGTTTTTTCAGATAGTTCTTAAAATTTGCAGTATTCGTATTCATCAACAACGGAGAAGAATAGCATGATATGAACAAGATTACATTGTTATAAGGGAAAGAATGTCATTAGTAAAATACATTTTTTAGTAATCAGAGATCCTCTACAGAAGGCATCTTCAGTTGTGTCTGCACTTTTTTTGGCATTCATTGATGATCATGTTTGGTTGGTTTGACACATTTGTTTGCTGAAAGGAATATTTTGTGGGGTTTTTTGGAAGGACTAACACATAATACTTGGACATTTTTTTTAAAAGCTCTCCAAGCTGTTAAACAGGCACCATCACCACCAGAAGGGGAGATGACAATCACACTGAACATTGGCAAGCCAGAAATCGTCCTGATTGAGGATCAGACCAATCCTTCATCCAATGTACTTGTTCTAAATGTAAGTAAAATAGCACTATATAGTGGCCTGTCACTTTAATGCCATTCACTATACAACAGTCCTTATATAACACAGGATTCATTATACCACGGTCCTGTTATAACAGGATTCTTTATACCACAGTCCTTATATAACACAGGATTCATTATACCACAGTCCAGTTATAACAGGATTCTTTATACCACAGTCCTGTTATAACACAAGATTCATTATACCACAGTCATTATATAACACAGGATTCATTATACCACAGTCCTGTTATAAGACAGGATTCTTTATACCAAAGTCCTTATATAACACAGGCATGGTCATGGATTCCCCAAAATTGGCTAAATTTAGTTATGTCATTGCTACTAAATTTATTTTACTTGATATTAGTCTTTAGTTAATTAAAAAAAAGTGTATGATGTCGGTTCACTTGGGTTTTGTGTACAAATGCCCCATAAAATACAAGGACTTGTACATACCTTAGTACAGTATGGTTTTGCCTTTAAGGATGCATGGTACAGCTGACTATACATACTTCCATGCATCAATCTGCTCTGCATTGTATAAAGATTTTGTTGAAAACTTTTGGATAGATCAAGACATTTTTAAATAGAAATGTATATACATGTATTTGAGTTTTAATTAATTTCGATACATGCAAGCATTAAATATAATCCAGTTTTAACCATGGTATACAAAAATCCTATAACAATAATGAGAACAATAAACCAACTTTCTGTGAGTGTTTTGCACTGTCAGAACAGGAATATGTACCTATGATAACAAATGCAAAGGAAAATATCAATCTTATGTAAGAAAAGGAGATTAGAAAAATAATATATTTAATGATGTTTATAAAATTTCCAACAAAAAGTGAATTAAATATTGTCAGTACTTACATCTAATGTCAGATCAGTTATGCTTTTGTTCATTTACATTACAGATGTAAAAAAAAAATCATTTATCAAGAGAGTAACAATTGTAAATGCACTTTTTTATTTTGAATTTGGAAACGACAGACTCCGCTCTATATATGGGGAAAATATTTTAAACTTTTTGATAGAAATAACTTTAATATTGTCAATGTTTAATAATGTGTCAAATTTTCTGTTTTTAGCAATTATTTGTATGAGATGAAAATTCTTTATAAAAGTCGAAATTATTGTGTTAGATTAATTTTCTTTTACCTGCTATACCTTTCAATTTATATGTGTTCTGTCACAGCCTTATTAAATATACATTTTAATGATAATTTCCAAATCTCATTGTAGATGGAGCTGGCATTCAATATGAGAGCCAATGCTGAGTCACAGGAGATGTCTGCAGCCATCAGTGGACTAGAGATTGTGTCCTCTGTTTATGAGAAAATGCATTCATTTGGAACTGTGGTATGATTCCCAGGGTCTGTTCTAGAATGCACAATTGCAAGATTCATGCTAGTTTCTAAAATAATCCAGCCAAATGTCAACCAAAAGTAGGAAAATTGCATATAATATTAACAAGTCCTACCTTTGTTTTTACTTCATTAAATCACCACTGTATTTTAAAAATTCCCCTATGTTTTCAATTGGATGTGTGTGTGAATTTCCCCTTTAAATTTTCAGTTTAAGACTAGACCCAGGATTGCTATATGCAGTAAACAAATTAGCTATTATTTTTTAATGTACCAGGGAAGGGTAATCAGTTGATCAGTTATTGTCTCATCTGCATAAGCAATGTGTGATATAGATAATCACTTTTCCACTGGCGTCATTGGTAGTGACAGCATCATCGTCATCAACAATGTTAAAGTTTTGCAATGTAGATTTTGAAAGTCGGAAATTGTGGTTATATTGAAAAGCATATTGATGCAGGTGAGACACTGGGTTTTATGGAACTTGTATTTCTCTTTGGCGTGGAATTGAATCAAGGGAACAACTAAAAGACATGGGTAGACTGCTCATTTTTAGCCTGTGGGTGGAATGGTTATGTGTTCCTGGTGCACTATTGGTCTGTCAACAAATGCTTATGGATGTCTATAAGATTTGATTATAAAAGGAATTTGATGAAACTTACAATAAGGATTGATCTCAGAAAGATATCAATTTAGATCACCAGCGAAATCTGTACATTAATGAGGTGATCTCGAGTTGGATTATCTGGTCTTTTGAATATAGGTTCATGTCAATAAGATCTCGGGTGATTACTTCCTTTGTTTTATATTATATCATGATAAGGGCAAATATAAGTTAGATGAGTGATATCAGAGCAGCTTAGTTCTCTTGTTTTTAGTTTGTGATTGGTTGAAAGTGATGTTAGACCACACTTTTAAATAGAATTATTGTGCAAAACCTGTTCTTAAAATTAGAACTTTCTAGTTTATTGGATAAAAATTATCTAGCTTCTCTTCCTTGATTTTTAATAAGTTTATAAATAATAAGAGAAGATAAAATTATATCGAACGATTATAGACTTTGACGTGAATTTTTCATTTATGTCAATTTTTATTTCATGTTTGTACAAAAGTGGTGATCTTGTCTTGATAGAATGTCATCATTGATAAACAGTAGAACCCATTTACAATAAGCTCAAAAGGACAAGTAAACTTTCTTTTTAAAAAAGAACTTCTTCAAAAATACAAAATCTAATAAGGACTCAAAATAGTATATAGCTACATCCAAAAGTTTTCTAAATACAAGATTGCTTTAAACACTTTCCATTGTAGCTGTCTTGTATTTCAGATTCTGTCTTCAGCATAACTTTCTTCAGTAAGGCTCCAACTGGCCAAGGAGCTCACATTGACATTGGCATGTCATATCTCATCATTAATATCTCACTTGGAACCATCTGTATCATTCGAGCCATTGTTACATATTGCTGTAAACACTTTCCACTGTAGCTGTTTTTATTTCAGATTCTGTCTCCATGCAGCATATCTTTCTTCAGCAAGGCTCCAACTGGCCAAGGAGCTCATATGGACATTGGCACCTCTGATCTCATCCTTAACATCTCACCTGCAACCATCCGCACCATTTCAGCCATTATTGCAGGACTTTCCAGACAAGGGGTAAGATGTTACTATGAGAATGATGGTCTTTATTCCTAACCACTATGCCAAAACAAAAACAGGATTAGGATTTGTTAATTATGAGTTTCAGTGATGTCTCTGAGCAATGCACACTTTGTTGACAATAGAGAAGAGTCTCAGCTATCCAGACATAGATTATTTTAATTTTTGGTTCATCTGATGTTAACATTATTTCTCACTGACATTTATAAAATGCTGACTCCATTATTCCCAGTTATGTTGATCATTCTTATGTCCCCTGACTGTTTGGATAGATCATTCTTATGTCCCCTGACTGTTTGGATAGATCATTCTTATGTCCCCTGACTGTTTGGATAGATCATTCTTATGTCCCCTGACTGTTTGGATAGATCATTCTTATGTCCCCTGACTGTTTGGATAGATCATTCTTATGTCCCCTGACTGTTTGGATAGATCATTCTTATGTCCCCTGACTGTTTGGATAGATCATTCTTATGTCCCCTGACTGTTTGGATAGATCATTCTTATGTCCCCTGACTGTTTGGATAGATCAGGTTCTACTTGGTGCATTAGCACTCTCACACCAATGGTCCTCTTAGTGCAGATAAATATTGTTACATGCCTAATTTGAAACAATAAATAATTAAATAAAATATTTAATGTATAAATTTTTAAAAAATAAAAACAATGTTTTTGGAACAGATTTGTCGTGTCGCAATTAAGGCAGTTCACGAGTTTTGCCAATATTAACTATTATTACACCACACCTTTGTTAATTGTGAACTTGCTTATAATGTGATAGTATCTTTGAATCCCATTTTTTCATCAGAATTTACAGACAACAATCAAGAAACAGATGATTAGCAGGTTAGACTTCCTTTAGAAAATGTCCCATCATATTGGATGTCCAGTATTCACACATTTTTAATCTTTCAATGTCATCTTATCTTTTGATATTAATGGGGGAAAAAGAGAGAAATAAATGAAACTATCAGCATCTCATTGATTATACTTACAAAGAGCTGCTTCATCTCGAGTCTCATGACTAGGGAGTCAATAATTACATTTTTAAAATCGAAAGAATAATACAACAAGTAATTATAACAACTCTACTCGCACAGTGGTTAAGTTGGTTTTATTTTGACTTTTGTTGGGAACTTGATGATCTTTTGACACAATGATACAGGCTAATTACAGATTAATGGTGCACAATAACATCCATAGGAAGATTCAACTGAATTGTTCATTACAAATCACACACTGCAAAACTTAATTCTGGGGCCCCCTCTGAATAAAAAACGTTTTATGGGAATTGGGGGGGGGGGGGGCAGTTGCTCTGGCAGTGGGTAGTTGCTACACCACTGCATGCTGTATACAACTTCTGTTTTTGCTTATGGCTAATCTTGTGACTTGTTCTTCAAAATTTGCAGTCACATTTTCAAAAATTACTTAGAAGTTTTCACAAAATTTCCTTTTCTTATTCTGACTTTTTATATAGAGGTGGGGGTATATGGTAATCCTCGTGCTTGTCTGTTTATCTGTCCTTCCTTTAAGCACTTGTTGGCACCTCAGTTTGAAATGGATTGCCATGAAACTTGGTAAATATTATGATCATCACCTGAAGATTTGCTTATTGACAAATCAGTTTACTCCCGCAATTTTTGTTACAGGTATTGCCCATTTTCTCTTGTACTTGAATGTAGTGTATGACATAATCTCATTAGTGCAACTCATTTTGCAGTTTTTAATGGCATGCCATGAAATTTGGTAAATATTATGGTCATCACCTGAAGATGTGAATATCAACATCGCATTAAACTACAAGATAAAAAGGGCAATAACTCTAATAAAAAATGCATGACCAATGTGTATGACACAACAAGTTGGCAAGTTAACCTTACTAGTACTGCAGTTTTTGATGGATTGCCATGAAATTTGGTATATGTTATGGTGATCACCTGCAGAAGCGTATATCAACTAATCACTTTGCCCCCAGCATTTCTTTTACAGAGTTATTGCCCTGCATGTCCCATAGCTTAATGAAATGTACGACACAACCCTGTTTGCACAGCCAATCCTGCAGTTTTTAATGGATTGCCATAAAACTTGGCAAATATTATGGTCATCACCTAAAAATGCACATTTGGACAAATGTTTTTAGACACCTTCACATGTGAGTTATAGAGGGATAGTTGTGTCATTATTAGGTCCCTGCTTGATGAAGTTGAAGAAGGTCAATCCAAATCACATCTGTACATCAGTCCATCTGTCTATTCATCAACAGCTTGGCTTCAGCAAGATGACTTGACTGGGAATTGTTGGATTTTAACCAAATTTGGTAAACAGCTTTATATTGATGAGACTTCAAAAGATTTTGATTTTCAGCTTTCTTTGTCATCATTGAGATGAGTTATGGCCCCTGTTTGCCATACTTCTTACTTTTATTCTGCAGCTAACTTTATCAAGTATTGTTGGATTTCAGCCAAATTTAGTATGCAGCTCAATATTGGTGAGACCTAACTGAGTTTTATTTCCATCATTCCATGACATTATTTATGGGAGTTATGCTCCCTGATTGCCCATCCTCCTGATGTTTGGTTTCTGCAACATAAATTTACTGGGGTTTGTTGGATTTCAACCAAATTTGATATGTAGTTTTATATTGATGAGACCTTGAATGAGTTCAGTCTCCAACATTTCACATCATTTATAGGAGTTAGGGCCCCTGATTTTCTCTTCCCCATTCTTTGGTTTCTGGGGGCCCCAGGTGGCCGAGTGGTCTAAGGCGCTCGCCTTTACAGATCACTGACATCTCACCTCTGTAAGTGTGGGTTCGAGTCTCAGGCTCGGCAAACTAGGGGGGTATGTGAGAAAGGTTGCCAATAGCTTCCCGTGGGTCGGTGGTTCTTCCCGGGGTTTTCTCGGGATCTTCCTCCACCAAATATACTGGCCACCATGTATAGCCTATCATGTGCTGAAAAATGGCGTTAAACCCATAACAACCAACCAACAGTCTTTGGTTTCTGCAGCATAACTTTACTAAGGATTGTTGGATTTCAAGCAGATTTGGCACTGCAGCTTTATATTGATGAGACGACTTTGAATGAATAGGATTTCCAGCATTCCACATTCATTATCATTTAGTTATAGCCCCAGATAGTCTGTCCTCCTGACTTTGGCTTCCGCAGAATTACATTACTAAGGATTGTTGGATTTCAACAGAATTTGGCATGGAACTTTATATTTATGAGATATTGGATGAGTTTGAATTCCACCCCCACCCCCCACCCCCACCCCCACACACACACACACTGATGATACCATCAGTGAGTTAGATTTCCAGCATTCCACATCATCATTTATTGCAGTTGTGGACCCTGAATGCCAATTCTCCAAATGTTGCTTCGCAAAACAAGTTTCTCTGTGTAAGGCCCTGCTGAGCAAATTGCTGGTAGTTATTGTTATTATCATCAGCTGCTAAAATAAAGATAACTCCAGTAGATACATTAATAGATTAGCAGTAGTCCTACCAGTAATGGTTATATTGGTGGTGATTTGGGGATGTTGTGGTAGTTTTAGTAGTAACAGGAGCATTCAGCTTGATGTTGTCAAGTTTGAGGTGATGATGATGATGTGATGAGGATCAGAGTGGAATTAATAGGAGTGATGATAATGGGGCAGTTATGAAGATGCATATGGTATGGAGTCATAATATCATATGGTATGGAGTCATAATATCATATGGTATGGAGTCATAATATCATAATAGTATGGAGTCATAATAGTGACATAGATAATAGTAAGTAATAAATTTCTAAGTCTTTGTTGTTATTACTTTTCTCCCTCTTTAAAATGATATTCATAGAAGCCATTAAAGAGACTTGTGTTATCAAGAGACCCGTTTTATAAGTGAGACCTGTGTTATAAGTGAGACCTATGTTATAAAGAGACCCATTTTATAAGTGAGACCTGTGTTATAAAGAGACCTGTTTTATAAGTGAGACCTGTGTTATAAGTGAGACCTGTGTTATAAAGAGACCTGTGTTATAAGTGAGACCTGTGTTATAAGTGAGACCTGTGTTATAAAGAGACCCATTTTAAGTGAGACCTGTGTTATAAAGAGACCTGTTTTATAAGTGAGACCTGTGTTATAAAGAGACCCATTTTATAAGTGAGACCTGTGTTATAAAGAGACCTGTTTTATAAGTGAGACCTGTGTTATAAAGAGACCTGTTTTATAAGTGAGACCTGTGTTATAAGTGAGACCTGTGTTATAAGTGAGACCTGTGTTATAAGTGAGACCTGTTTTATAAGTGAGACCTGTGTTATAAAGAGACCTGTTTTATAAGTGAGACCTGTGTAATAAAGAGACCTGTGTTATAAGTGAGACCTGTGTTATAAGTGAGACTTGTGTTATAAAAGAGATGTGTAAAGTGAGACCTGTTAAAAGTGAGACTTGTGTTGTGAAGAGAACTGTGTTATAAAAGATACCTGTGTTATAAAAGTAATGTATTATAAGCAAGACCACCTTACAATGAGGCATATTTGAACAAAACCGTGTCATAGGTCATAGTAGTTCATAAAAAAGGGTATTAAATGATGTTAAACTACATTATAAATGATTCTTATCTGTCGTTGAGGAACTAAAATTAAGTGAAATAAATTAGCTTTATAGTGAGGGATCACTATACTAAACTAGTGATACTGGGCCAACAGCAGTAGGCAGAGATTTTGTTAAATGATGATGTAGTAAACTAGTGATACCCACTGTTGCCCCATACAACAGCAGTAGGCTGAGAAGTTGTTAAATGATGTAGTAAACTAGTGATACCCACTGTTGCCCCATACAACAGCAGTAGGCTGAGAAGTTGTTAAATTATGATGATGATTGTAATCATCATCATAATCATTATTACTACTGCTACTAATACTACTGTTGTTACTTCTATTCTACAGGATGGAGAAGAAAAAGTGAAGGAGAAAATTCCAAGTGACCTGTGGGCAGTTAAGAGCCTTATAAATTGTGATTTTTGGTTCCTTAAATCAGGTATTTAAATTAGGCAGTTCATGTTCATAATCTGTTGCATCAATGTTCGGTCATGTTGATGTTGCATCATGTTTATACTTTTTGCTGTTTGTTCTTAATGTTTTCTTGTATCATGGCTTGTTGATATGTATATGTAAATTGTCTTTTCCAGCAAAAAATCATATAAGTGTTTATCTTATGATAAGAAATTGCATTTCATGATGGTCTTGCCATAAATAAATGTTTTTAGCTCTACTGGTCATAGAAAAGAAGACCTTAAGCTATGACCTGTTTTCCATTTTCCGTATGTCATCTGTCCATTGTCTGTACGTCATCTGTCTGTTGACACAAATTTTGAAATCGCTACTCCTCCTGATCTACTTGGAGATTACCATGAAACTTTACATGCTCATTTATCCCTAGGTCTATTTGGTCCTAAACAGTGGCCATCTTGAAAATCTTGTTATTGCTCTTCGTCCTGAATAGACGGTCATATTGATATGGGTTTTTCATTAAAAGACTTCTTGTGATGTCTAGTTAGTCTTAAGTAAACATGGTAATAATCTAACATCAGATATCGAAAATCTTGTTATTGCTCTTCGTTCTGAATAGACGGTCATATTGATATGGGTTTTTCATTAAAAGACTTCTTGTGATGTCTAGTTAGTCTTAAGTAAAAATGGTAATAATCTAACATCAGATATTGAAAATCTTGTTATTGATACTCCTCCTGAACAGGATGGGGTTGTCTCCAGAAAAGTTCTTATGATGGCTGGTTGGTCCTAAATGACGGTGTTTCCCATCTGACATACAGTATTGCCACCATGGTGGCTATTTTGAAAATCTTGTTATCAGTACTACTTATTAATGGATGGTCATATCGACATGGGATTTTTACCAAAAGATTTCTTATAATGTCTAGTTGGTTTTAAATTAAAATGGTACTGATCTGACTTTCGTTATGGCCACCATGGTGGCCATCTTGAAAATCTTGTTATCGCTACTCCGGATGAGCAAATGGTCATATTGACATGGGGTTTTCATCAAAAGACTTCTTATGATATCTAGTTGGTTCTAAAAGAAAGTGGTGCTGATTTGATTTCCAATATGGCCACTACAACAGCCATCTTGAAAATCTTGTTAATGCTACTCCTCCTGAATGGATGATTGTGTCTACAAGAGGGTTTTCACTAAAAGATTTCTTATGATGTCTAATTTGTCTGAAATAAAAATGTTGCCCCTATGACATCTAGTTATGCCTTTTATAATGTCTAGTTGGTCCTAAATAAAAATGGTTGTAATCAGACCTCCAGTTTCATGGCCATGGTGACCATCTTTTATATCTTTTGATCACGACTTCTCCAGAATTGATAGTTGTAGCGACATAGGATTTCACTAAAAAAAACTTCTTATGATACGTGGTTGGTGCTAAATGAAAATTGTGTCGATCAAACCTTACTGTATGGCTTCTGTGGTAGCGATATTGAAATTCTTGTACAGCTTCAGGACAGATGAACCTGTTGACATGGAGCAACTTATATTTACCATATATACTTGCATATAATCCGATACAACTGAAAACTTCATAGACCCAGATCTGCCGTCGCATAATGCACCGGCAGATTTGGGTCTATGCAGTTTGTAAGGATTAATCAGTAGAACAAACAACATAGACCCTGATCTGCCGGCGCATTATGCGACGGCAGATCAGGGTCTATGTTGTTTGCATTTGGATCAGCTTATACGTGAGTATAGATGGTAGTTGTTCCTAAATGAAAATAGTGCTGAACAATAGTAGCCATCTTTAAAATTTTGTTATCACTCCTTCTCTCGAAAGGAAGGTTGTATCAGCATGGGTTTTTTCCTGAAACACTTCTCACAATATGTAGTTGGTCCTAATGAAAATGATGCCAATGTGACCTCCCAAAATTTGGAAAATTCCATAACAGCTACTTTTCCTAAACAGATGGACATACTGACATTTAAAAACACTCAAACCACATCTTTGTTGCAATATATAGTTATTCCAGACCTATATTAAAATAATCCTGATCTAACCTCCAAAATGGCTGCCTTTATGGCCATCATGAAATTTTTATATGGTTATGAATGGATTGTCTTACTGACATTGGGCTTTCACTAAAATACTACTATAACTATATGTAGCTACTTTTGATTGCAGACAGTGCTCCTCTGACCACCAACATGGCACCATAATGGCCATCTAAAAAATCTTGTTATCACTGCTTCTCTTGCATTAGCGGCATTGACATGGGGTTATTGCAGACCAGACCACCAACATATATAAGCACTTTTGTGAAGGAGTTTTGAAAACCAGTTGACACTGGGGTGGAGTAAATGACCATTGTTTACATTTTTGTACTTCATTGAGCTTATGAACAAAGTAACTTGTAAATATGCAAGTTAACTTTGACCTGACTTTGTATTAACTTGCATTCCAAGGAACAAGTTGATATTCAACACTTTGACAATGATTTAAAGTTCTTAGGTCATGATTCAGGTCTTTAGCTGTATTGACTTGTGAGTATGATAAGACAAACAAGTATGAATGGATTTTTATCAAACCCAGTCTGTGGATATATCTTATCAATACCTTGAATGATACCACTTAAATAACTTTGGGGTTTTTTCTCCAAAAAATCTTAATTATAGATATAACCAAACTTAGCATGTGGGTAAATATTGACAATGTCTTGAACAAATTCATTGATTTTATATCCATTATGTCATGTTCGGGGTCAAAGGCCATAACAAACTTAGCCTGTGGGTATATCTTGACATTGTCTTAGACAGGTTTATTGATTTTCTACCCATAATGCCATGTTCAAGATCAAAGGCTATGACAAAATTTTGTGCTGCATATGCAGGTATCTTGTGAACATGTTAAACTCTGACATACAAGAAAATATTTGTGTTACCAAAGTTTGATATGTTGGAGTTTCTCAAGAATATCAGAGATGGTTTTAATACTCAGCAGTTAAAATGAATAAAAGGACAGAAGAAACGGTCTTATCTTTGATTACTGGAAATTCGTTTATATCCATTGGAGTGTCAGTCCCTTCAATGGACTCTTGTTTCAATTTGTATTAGTTTTCTTGAAACATAAATTTCTGTTTACATGATAACCTAACACACATGCACACACACACACACACATATATATATATATATATATATATATATATATATATATATATATATATATATATATATATATCTATATATATATATATTTGTATGTGCATGTTAATTATTCTTAAAAAAGATGCCCAACTAGCATTCTGTTCTCCAACCACCTGTTCAGTATTTCTTAACTTGGTTATTGATATTCCATTTTTAAATTGTTATTACCTTCATAATGTTTTTTTGACCACCCTGAGCTTATTGCATGGTATTTTGTCCATTGTGGGTGATGTGTTTGTTGGTCATCTGTTATCGGACATCTTTTGTTATTCAGCGTTTGCTATTGTTTACCACTCGAGAAAGCTACTTCAGTCTAAGTTAAACTTGACTATGAGCATCTATTCATGATAGTCCTGAGGAGCCTCGCACCTGTATCAGTATAAAAAAGTGTGAAGTCTTATTTACAGGACTATCTTTCATGACAGCCCAACATGTTTACACAGGTGAACCTGATGTGTTATCCAAATTGGCCGTCTTCAATAACACTTACAAAATGAATGACTCTTTTGCAAAAACACACTCAATCATCTTACCACATTTATTCAGTTCCATCAAATGGTACAACACAGAGTAGATTTCAATATGCCATTCACCATTACTGTTGGTATAACAAATTTCTAACCAACCATCCTGCACATTTCAATCCCCCCTCAGCCAAAGCAGGTAGCATAAAAAATTTCTAACCAACCTATCTGGTATCAGAACCTTTCAATTTTGTACAATAGTGACAATTATTCAGCCAATATATCTGATACAAAAAGTGCACACAAAAAAATATAAAAACTCTTCCCCTCCAACTCCCCCCCAAAAACTTTGTGTCTAAAACCACCTGGCCCATTTGGAAAAAAAATTAATGTTCGAATTCTGTATCAATGCTTTTCTTGTATCCTTTGTGTTAGGGGTCACAGGGTGCAGCTGTATTTAAAATAATTAAAATTTACCTTTTTTATAAAATTTGGTCATTTTCAATCTCATTTGGATTATAGGCAAATATCAAACTGTTTGCAGTTTCAGGCTTGCTTGGGCCTCTTTGACATTGTATATCACATTTTTGGCACTAAGTCAAATACATACACTTCGAACATCTTTGACATTTTGAGATATTAGTTCTTTGTTTTTCTTCAGATTTAATTTTGCTCTTTAAATTTATTACTTGAAATATATGCTTTATGCATGTTTGTATTGCTTTGTTACTACAGCTCCTGTGGATGATAAGGAAGGGAAAGAACAATCAGAATGTAAGACTTGATCCGCTTGTGCTCTGTAGGCAGTGCTTTTTCTTTTAAATATGGTTTATTATCACAGTCTACTGTCCATCCATCTGTATGTGTGGAATGTCCTTGACCAATTAAAGCTAAACACATGAAACTTGCTCAGTATGGGTGTAGATTGTGCCAAAACTTTTGGAGTTTTGATCATGCCTCTAGTGGTGGGGCTGCGGGAAGGGGGTATCCTTGGGATATCATGAGTTGTCTGTCTCACATGTCTTAGAATTAGCATCTTATCAGTGATTCAAGTGTCAACACATATATATCCATACCCCCAGGAACTTGGCCCCCAGGTTATAACATATAAACTATTAAGGTCCCAATCCTTTAACCATATATGTGCTTATTGGGCATAAAAAGACAAATAAATACATGCAACTGACATTGCCTCTGGTGTCCATCCCCCACCCCACCCCCAAAATCTTAGCCCCTGGGTGATAGCTTGAAAGCTGTTAAGATGCTCATCTTAGTTGTAATCACGCACATACTCACTGGGCATGAAAATACAAATGCACACACCTAACTGACATTTGCCCTAGGGGCAATCCTTATCCTCAGTGACCTATTCAAGAAGCTCAGACTTTGGGGTGGATGTCAAAATGGGGAAGTATCTGGCTATGTGTTTTACAAACACAGAATTTATTTTGTTATTTTTAATGAAAATATGACTGCTTTTGCAAGACCTTACATCATGCAATGCAACCTGTGTTAGTGGACATCTCCACATAATAGCACCAGTGCATAAAGGACATAATATATGGGTCTCTTCTCTAATGTCTGTATTTATTGTTACTTCTATCACATATATAAATGATATCTGTCTATCAAGGACGTAATGTATTTGGCCTCTTCTCATATATATATATATATATATATATATATATATATATATATATATATATATATATATATATATATATATATATATATATATATATATATACAGCCAAACCTGTCCTAACAATCATCTGTGTTCAGCAGTCACCTGGTCACAACAGTCATTCTGATTCCCCCCCGCAGATTTCTTATATAAATGCCCTGTATTTAATAGTCACCTGCTTTCAGCGGTCAGCAGCCAGGTGTTTCCTAACCAAACACTGGTTTCATCCTGCCTTAAGCGGTCACTTGAGCATATCAGCAGTGACTGCTCCAAGCATTTCATATCTCGATTGTTCTTACCGTAGTCCAGTCACACTGTGAGTCAAACTCAAAGGTGTCAACGTGTCGGCTTCGAAAGCAAGGTGGTTTTTGTCTTTACATGAGAGAATTGAAGCAATACATTTGCTGGATAGTGGACAAAGTAGTCATTTAGTTGTAGCAGAAATGGGAGTTGGGCGAACTCAGATTCAAGGGATTATTAAGCGTAAGCGAGATATTATGGCCGATTTTGAGAACAACGTTAATCCGGAGTGTAAGAGATTACGTACAATCACACCAAATGGGTAGAGATACATGTACACTGCACTTGTGATATCCCTTATGGTTTATATGCTACTAACAATAGCCGCTGGAAGCTTCTTTTCACTCCCTAATCATCAAAGGTCTCTCACAAAAGATGACTGTCTTTTGATCACGGTGAGTTTGAGCAACTTCTTAATCCATCAATTGTTTAAAGTGTGAACACCTGTTTTCATGCCTAATTATACCAACTGGCCTAACAAAAAGTCAGTCCTGTGTTTGACAATCACAGGTAAGATGTCAATTAGTAATTTTATTTAGGCGCTGTTTCTACTGACAAGTGATGACTTATTGTACATGATGGATTAAAGTGGAAATTGTTATTTTATTATTTTGTTATTTTTCTTATTGCTAAATAGCTAAACTAAATATATGTATCTTGATAGCATACTACTACTACTACTAATGCTAATGCTATTCAGTGCATAGTACATGTATTTGTCCTGAACCAAGTTTGAGAGCTGAATCCGCCATCAGAGGTCACCTGTCTACAAAAGCCACTTTGGCATTTTCCCATGGGTGGCTGCTGTAGACAGGTTTGACTGTATATATAATGTTACTTCTAACCCATATATAAGCATGATATAGTCAGCATGATATAGTCAGTAATGTGTTAAAAGTGCTGTGAAAACCAACAAACCATATAAAAAGGACATATGTCCATAAAGGGCACATTTTTATGGTCTCTTGAGTGGCCTATACAGTCAGGTTATCACTACATTATATATATATATATATATATATATATATATATATATATATATATATATATATATATATATATATATTTGAGTGGCCTATATAGTCAGGTTATAACTACATTATATATATATTTGAGTGGCCTATATAGTCAGGTTATAACTACATTATATATATATTTGAGTGGCCTATATAGTCAGTTTATAACTACATTATATATATATATTTATATATATATATATATATATATATATATATATATATATATATATATATATATATATTTGAGTGGCCTATATAGTCAGGTTATAACTACATTATATATATATTTGAGTGGCCTATATAGTCAGTTTATAACTACATTATATATATATATTTGAGTGGCCTATATAGTCAGGTTATCACTACATTATATATATATATATATATATATATATATATATATATATATATATATTTGAGTGGCCTATATAGTCAGGTTATAACTACATTATATATATATTTGAGTGGCCTATATAGTCAGGTTATCACTACATTATATATATATATATATATATATATATATATATATATATATATATATATATATATTTGAGTGGCCTATATAGTCAGGTTATCACCACATTATATATATATTTTTGAGTGGCCTATATAGTCAGGTTATCACTACATTATATATATATATATATATATATATATATATATATATATATATATATATATATATATATATATAATATATATATATATATATATATATATATATATATATGTTTGATGGATAAACTAATAACGCATGTAGTTATGTAATGCTTGGCATGATTAACCATGATTATTCATAATATAAATGTCTTTCTGTGTTACTTGAACTACAGACATCATTCCCAAAAGGTAACATTACAAATGATTATCCATGATATAAATGTCTTTCTGTGTTACTTCAACTACAGACATCATTCCCAAAAGGTAACATTACAAATGATTAACACCTAGATCACTTTATTGTGTGCGTGTGGTTCTCTGTAAAATAAGCTTTGCTGTTTGTACTTTGTATTATGGGCCTGTTACCTGTTCTTATAGCTGTAGAAAGTGTTATTTTACTTTTCTTAATAGGACTATACAATTAATGTTATATTATCACATGTGTAACTTATGTAACATTTTTGGTGGGTTTTTTTTTCTTCATATTGCGATGGAGATGCAAATGGCATAGAGTATAAGTATATACTATATTTATACATTTTGTATACTTGTACTATAAAGTATATATTTATACATTTTGTATACTTGTACTATAAAGTATATATTTATACATTTTGTATACTTGTACTATAAAGTATATATTTATACATTTTGTATACTTGTACTATAAAGTATATATTTATACATTTTGTATACTTGTACTATAAAGTATATATTTATACATTTTGTATACTTGTACTATAAAGTATATTCTATATTTATACATTCTGTATACTATGTACTATAAAGTATAAGTATTTATTATATTTATACATTATACACTTCATGATCCACCAGTATCTTCTCTGTCAATGGATGACAATCTGTCTATGGATGACAATCTGTCTGTATTTTCAGTGCCAGTTTATTTAAGTATTTATTTTAAATATTGTCTATATTGAATTTCCTGAAGAAGGAAATGTTGTATAAATGAACAAGTCCTTACATGATAGACTTGTAGTCAATGCTTGGTGAAAAAAAAAACCCCACATGTATAGATCATATATACGTATACATTTTTTATCAAGATGCATCTGCAAATGATTCTTATTTTAGATTGATCATGGTTTCATAAAAAAAAAATTTAATAATGTCATGGTCAAAATTACCACTGAGAAGTCAACACTTGATCAATCAATATTATCTTCTTGTAAGTATTAATTGATTTGTATTGGAAAAAATAATACATTTATAACAATTGACTGGTCAATTGTCAGTGATCATTCTGTAGCTCATATTCCACTCTTATATGAATGAAATAAGGTACCAGTATGTATTTGGATATCCCATGGTTATGATCACACTACATTCAGTTATATTTCCTAAAAAAATGTGGACAGTTCATCATTGCATCAGGCTTTTAGCTCACCTGGCGATAAGGCCAAGTGAGATTATGGTATGGCCATGTATCCACCATGTGTTGTCAGTTGTGCATCTGTCAATAGTTGCTATTTTCAACTATGAAAAGAAACCACTGGACCGGTTTCAACCAAACTTGGCAGAAAGTATCCTGGCATGAAGGACTTTTGGCTTGTACAAATGATGCTGATCTACCATAAAATATACTAAAAAATTGAAAAACCATTAAATGACTTTTTCTCAAAGGCTATTCAACAGAATTTAACCAACTTAGAAAACAACATGGCATTAAGAGCTTTCAGTTTTAGACAAATGAAGCCAAATTTGCCATCAAATATGGCTGCTGTTACTAAAAATAGAAAAGCCTTTAAACAACTTCTTCGAAAATAATTCCTAACAAGATTTGACAGAAAGCATCCTGGCATGAAGATTTAAAAGTTTGTACAAATGGTACTGATCTGCCATCAAATATGGCTGCTGTTACTAAAAATAGAAAAATCTTTAACAACTTCTTTTCAAAAACTGCTCACAGACTTTGATAAAATTTAACATAAAGCATCAGAGCTTGAAGGCCATTCAGTTCATACAAATGATGCTGATTAGCCATCAGATATGCCCACCATCACTACAATAACAAAACATTGCAAATGACTTTATCTGAACAAACTACTCGCAGAATTTGAGCAACTTTGACATACATCATCCTCACTTAAAGACTTTTCAGTATTGGACCAAAAAATGCTGATGTGCCATAAAATATGGATGAAGATGCAAAAAATAGAGAAAACTTGAAGCAGTTGTTTTCATAACATATGCAATCAAGAGCAGATTGTTTACTGTTTATTTGAAAGGTTTCAAAATGCAGATACATAACATGCGATCTCAGGTCCACTTGGACCTCTTATTTTTCTGAGTACATGTATGGTTAAGATGTGCTCTGAAAGTTGGAAATACACTGTATAATATTATTTTTACTTGGCAAAATGGATTTAGTTTTTGAAAAAATGACTTACACTGACAGACATTTTATAGTAACTCAAAAGATGTTACTTCTAACTGGTAGATGGATATGGTAATGTTACATACTACTAATTGCATTTGATGGGTTTACTAACTTTGGCATTACTACTAATTGCATTTGATGGGTTTACTAACTTTGGTGAAAGGGAAAGCTGCATGTAGTTTTAAATTCTTATGATGTATTAATATTGTCCGATGAAGCTGATATTACCTAAGATGTCAACCAGATGATGCATTTCATAAAAAACCTTGACAGTTAATTGATTGTAAATTTCTCTAAAAACAAGTCCCTGGTCAGTCATAATACATAATGCAGCTTCCAGGGATGTATTGGGGGGGGGGGGGGGAGGGTGCTCTGACCAGGAAGATGTTTCACTTTGGTTATGGGTACTTATCTTGGGGATCTTGCTTGTGGTCATGTGATGTTTTTGTTCCAACTTAAGTGTAACCTTGGGTTACCTTTAGTTCAACAATAGCAATTTGGCAGACTCAAAGGGACTGTTATGTTTGTCTAAGTATTTTATCTGAAACGAGAAGGCAATCACTCTACTATTGCAGTACATGATCAAAACCATGTTTCTTGTTGACTGATTGGTGGTTGGAGCAGACATCTTTGGTCAGAAAGCTAAAACACACCATTGGCAGCTTGTAGAGTGTTAGGTACACTAATAGTCAATATCCTCAATAGACAGTAGACTATATTTAACGACACAAAACACATTCACATTAAATGGTTATGATCAAACAAAGAGTTAATAAACAACAATTTTGAAAAACAAATGCATGTTTGAGCTTTGTGTTCCCCAGTTAATATAATAGTGGAGTTAATCACAATAAATGTTTAATGTTAATAGAAATATGCATGTTCCTCATTTTTATAGAGATATAAGTATGAAAGAGCATCTTGCATCACACACACAGACAAACACACAGACAGACACACACATAAGATCCATAAGATGGTGTAGTTAGTTCAATAAAGCCCATTACTGAAGGAAACATTTGTCCCCAAGAAAGAAACATTGTTCAGTATTTTTTTTTTTTTTTAATCTTTAGAGTTGAGGAAGACTTTGTGGTAAATAAAATTTTAGTTTTAGAGGATTCTTAGAGAGCACTGAAATTTGGTATAAACTTTGTCATTTTCTGAAAAGTCTACTCAAAGTGATTGATATAGAGGACATTCAAACAAAAAAATGAAATTCATCCTTAATGCTATTTTCTTTACACAATGACTTACTTATTTCATTCATCTCAAATCTTGATGCTGTAATAATTGTTTATTGTACAGTTTTCTATCCATAGCAAAGCAAGGAGTGATCTATTCTGCACCAGCAGCAAAAAACACAGTAATTTAATTTAGTGTTGCTCTTGTTTCGTTGTTGGAAGGTTTGCAACAATTAATGCCACTCTAAGGCAAGATCAGCTGTACCTGTGAACTGAAACAAAATGATACACGTAGAAAATATTAATTACTACATCATACACTTGATTTACCTTTGTAAGTCTTATTTGTGAAAATTTTTTATCGTATCAAAATGTATCACAAACGTACAAATACACACCAGTCTTTCTTGATCTAGCATATATGATACTCTTTGTAAGTGAGTTATATGATTTGCCTGTATAATTACAGCCACACCTGCAGACATACCTGCAGCTGGAATCTCACCTGACGAGGAACTCCTGGAGGTCAGAGGTGAACAGGTAAACATTTGATCATTCTAGTCTTGCCTGCTTTAGAAAATATAACTAAGCATTAATTATCTGGATTCCCCAGGAGATTTTCTGGGTAACTGAAAAGTTCATACAGAATACATTGTTTATCCTAGGAACACTCCCTCAATTTTTCATGCTGAATACTTATTTATTGAAGGTGATAATTGCTGATGGTACTTTGAATGTAGAGATTGTAGGAAAAAGATTAAATTAATGATGATGACAATAGGGACATTCCCTCAGCATTTGATACCAATACTGGGAAAGTTGGTTTGGCTGATCATGCACAAAGAATAATCACACTGTTTATATCCCAAATACAAATTTTGGCTTCAGCATGACCAGAATTAAATACAATTTCATTTTGTGAACAACTGTGCAACAATTTAAAACAAAACACACGATAGAGCTACTGTATGTGTAGGTGATGTTATTTCAGTTTTATTAATTCAATATAACTTCATGTGTTGAATGAGAATATGTACAAATAATTAAACATCAATTTAATATGAAAGAGAACTGCTAGTATGAATTTATTGCAGTAATTTAATACCAAAGAGAACTACTAGTATGGATTTATTACAGTAATTTAATACCAAAGAGAACTACTAGTATGGATTTATTGCAGTAATTTAGTATGAAAGAGAACTACTAGTATGAATTTATTGCAGTAATTTAATACCAAAGAGAACTACTAGTATGGATTTATTACAGTAATTGAGTATGAAAGAGAACTACTAGTATGGATTTATTACAGTAATTTAATACCAAAGAGAACTACTAGTATGGATTTATTACAGTAATTGAGTATGAAAGAGAACTACTAGTATGGATTTATTACAGTAATTTAATACCAAAGAGAACTACTAGTATGGATTTATTACAGTAATTGAGTATGAAAGAGAACTACTACAGGTAGTATGAATTTATTGCAGTAATTTAAAGGAACAATTGTAGTGATGTAATAATCAAGTAATAAATAAATTATCAAATAATAGGCAGGGCCCCATGAAAGTGCAAAGGGACTCTTTAACTCAAACCAGGGGGCCATAGGGACCTTTTACTTGGAATGCTAGGGAAAACACTGGTTGGCTTTGCCAAAATAATGAGTCTACCCAAGATATCAGACAGTTTACGTACCATGACCTGTTTATTATGTACTCAAATATTTCTTTAGCATCAATTATCAACCCTCTTAACAATAGAATAAAAATTACAAATATTCAAGGAAACAGAAAGTCCTTTTTAATTCTTTACTCAACTTAATTCATAATTTCATTCATGACACGCATGAATATGTCAAGCGAATTTGATTGGGTCATAATGGAACATGTAAGATGATATAATGTGATGATCCATGTCCCCATCAACAATGCAGGATTCATTTTAGGGTGTGCCTTTGCGCCAGTGACCTTTGTATTCAATTTAGGGTGTGCCTTTGCGCCAGTGACCTTTGTATTCATTTTAGGGTGTGCCTTTGCGCCAGTGACCTTTATATTTCATCTTTGGCACAAGAAAGTTCCCACTGTAGGTCCCATAGGGCATAAAGATGAAGGATCATTACAGTTGATTTTAAACTGACTCGAGCACATCCCAGTACTCCTCCAGAATGGATGGTTGTATCAAAATTGGGCTTTTACTGAAAGACTTCTTATGATGTCTGGTTGGTCCTAAATAAAAATATCATTGCTTAGACATCCAATGGGGCTGCCACAGTGGCCATCTTGAAAATCTTGTTATCACGGCTTCTCCTGAATAAATGGTCATATCAGCATGGGGTTTTTACTGAAAGACTTCTTATGATGTCTGGTTGGTCTGGAATGAAAAAGGTACCAATCTGACCTCCAATATGGCCACCACAGTGGCCATCTGGAAAATGATATTATCACTACTTCTCCTACATGGCAGGTCATATCAGCATTGTGCTTTCACCAGAAGACTTCTTATGATGTCTAGTTGGTCCTAAATGTAAATGGTTCAAATCTGATATCCAACATGGCACCGTGCCAGCCATCTTGAAAATCTTGTTATTGTTACTCCAAAACAGAAAGTCATATCTTTGTGGGGTTTTCACCAGAAGACTTCCTTTAATGTCTTGTTGATCCTAAATTAAAATGATGCTGATCTGATGTCCAATATGGCCACCATGGTGGCCTTCTTGAAAATCTTGTTATTGCATTGCTACTTTAAAGAGTTCTTTTGGTGCCTAGTTGGTCCTAAGTGAAAATGAAGCAAACTGACTCAATATGGCTACCATGGTGTCCATCTTGAAAATATTATCTGTTTTTCTCCCAAACGGATGGCTATATCAACATGGGTTTTTTACCAGTAGACTTCTTATGATACATAGTTAGTCCTAAATGAAAATGGTGCCAATCATATATCCAATATGACTGCCATGACTGCTGTCTTGAAAATCTTGCTGTCACTACTCCCCCTGAATGAGATGGACATACTGACATGGGGTTTTCACCAAAAGACTTCTAACGATGTCTACTTGGTCCTAAATGAAAATGGTGGTAATCTGACATCCAGTATATGTCCATCACAGCTGCTAATTTGAAAATCTTGTTATCGCTGAAAATTATCAGAGATGGTTTCAACACTCAGCAGTTAAAAGAAAGAAATGGTCTTACCTTGAATTCCTTGAAATTCTTTTCGCCCAGTAGAGCATCAGTCTCTTTGAGGGACTCTTGTTGCTAAATGACTCTACTTTTGGACCTGGTTGGGGCCATTGGGCCATACTTTTCCCATTTCTGGAATAAACTCTGACAATATGTACTTATTGACAATAATCTATATGGGAAAATATTGTTCATTTACCTCCTATGTTAAGTATATGGGACAAAATCAGAGAATATAATAATCTCCAATACTCGCCACCTCTTTCTTGCTCAGAAAGTGGGAAAAAGAATTCAAAATGACGATGCAAACTCGAAGCTTTTATGGGCTCTTTTTGTATTGTAGCCTAAGTTGTATAAATGATAGAACTTCTTGTAATGTATTCCTTTCTAATATGAATGCACCTGACCTCCCAACCCTTAATCATCTATCTCCAGTACTATTATGGAGACTACTGAGAACATATCCAGATGCACTTGACCAATCAGCACACATTTAAGACATTTAAGCAACACACCTCCAGCTGTTTGACCAATCAGTGCTCTTTTAAGCGACACACCTCCAGTCACTTAGTCTTCTGCCATTTTTTTTCAACAATCATTTAGAATCAATATGTTGAAAATGATGGATTTATCTAGTTGATTCATATGATTTAACTTGTGATAATGATGAAAAAGTTTGCTTGTGGCTTTTGTAACTCAGACAGTAGATACCTAGATGGACTTGTTGGCAGTGTGAAATTTATTCCATTCTCCAAACCTTATTGAATTTTTGCAGAAATGCCTGATGTGGATCAATTTGTCGTCATACCCATGATCAGATGAGTGTCAAAATAGTCTATTAAAATTACCATATGTTTGTATGTATGAATAGTCCATTTAAAACAGCACAGAGAAATGTACTTAAACGAATCTTTAAACATGTATTTTGACCCAATCAATTAGGGCTATTTTTACTCATTAGGTTATTTGGTGTTTAACAGCAAACTGACAAATCAGCACATAAAAAATGTTAAGTGCCGAGTCAAGGGGAGTATTGTCTTGCCCTGACAGCTGATCTATTGTCTTGCCCTGGGTGCTTATCAATTGTCTTGCCCTGGCAGCTGATCTATTGTCTTGCCCAGGCAGATGATTTATTGTCTTGCCCAGGCAGATGATCTATTGTCTTGCCCAGGCAGATGATCCAGGCTGAATAAAGTGTCTTTAACTTAATGTTTCTTCATAAATCACACATAGCTTTAAGCATAAGTAAATATTCAAATGTTTGGTATATCGTAAGATTGGAGATTATTAAGCCACTTTAACTGTAAATAGAGAAGTAAATAAATATGAAGTACTCATTCAATTAATCAATAGATAAATAAATACATCAAATAAAAATGCAGTGCTAACTCGAAATATACAAGACAATAAATTCAAACATTCATTAGAAACACTGAGTGAGAGAAATGGTGGAGGCTTTTTCAAATGTAAACGGACAAATCTAGTCCCAGGTTTCAATACATTTTAGAATTAAAGATCAACAGATATTAAGGCTTCTGTGATTTTTCTGATTGATGCTTGAATGGTCATGTGCACTCAGTGCAGTTCCTCGTATTTGCACTGACCTGATTATCTTCAACTTGAGACATTTTTACAGACTTTACAGTATTAGGTCCTGTATTCTCAGTATCACACCAAGTCATGTATTCTCAGTATCACATCAGGTCCTGTATTCTCAGTATCACGTCAGGTCCCATATTCTTAGGATCACATCAGGTCCTGTATTCTCAGTATGACACCAGGTCCCGTATTCTCTATATATCACGCCAGGTCCTGTATATTCAGAACAACTCTAGACCCCATATTCTCAGTATCACACCAGGTCCTGTATTCTCAGTATCACACCTAGTCCTGTATTCTGAGTATAACTCCATGTGCTATATTTTCAGTATGATGCCAGGTTCTGTATTCACAGCATCACTCCAGGCCCCGTATTCTCGGTATCACTCCAGGTTCCATATTCTCAGTATCACTCCAGGCCCAATATTCTCAGTATAACTCTAGACCCAGTATTCTCAGTATCACGCCAAGTCCTGTATTCTCAACATCACTCTAGGCCCTGTATTCTCTGTATCCTTTTGAGCACTAAAGTCTAGCTCATGCTCAAAGTTCGAAAATGTTGACTTTGTCGTTTTGATTAGAATGAAGTTAGAATCCTAGAACTGTCAGGATCTTCTTAACTTTGGATTTTCTACTCGCATACCAAATTTTAATTGCATAGGTATCCACCAAGTATAAAATCTGATTTTTGCAGTTTCGACCATGAGCTTGAGTTTCTTATTTGCTAAGTTTCAAGAATATGGGGCCAGGTGCTTATATATTTAGTCTTCTTTTAATGTAAATTTTTGTTATAAACCTGTACTTGCAGCATCAAAGAGAGAAGGTAATTAATAGAAAAATGCATTCATTCTCTCAGGTAACAATTCTTAACAATTTAGAACCAGTCTATTGCATTTGTGGCAGTCTTTCTTAAGTTGGCTACTTTATTCACAACTATTCAGTGTTTATCATATACAATACTCCCTCGCTATAAGGCATCTCAGTATAAGGCAGTCTTTTTTATAAGGTGGGTATGGTAATGGATTCCATTTCATTATTATCCATAAAATACCTCAATATAAGGTGACATCAACTATAAGGCAGTCCCTTTCATAAGGTGGGTATGGTCATGGATTCCATTTCATTATTATCCATAAAATACCTCAATATAAGGTGACATCACCTATAAGGCAGTCCCCTGTTATAGCTCCTATGAATGGCATTATAGTGAGGGAGAACTGTATTAAGTACATTTATATTTTCTTACTAATATATACATTTTAAATATGTGATTCTACCTTTGCAAGTGCTCTTGCATGTTTGTAAAGTGTATTTCAATGTGGTCATTTAGTTGCATTTGCTCATCTTAAATTTAATATTAATTCTTGTTCAAAAATTTATTACTAATATAGTTTAACCAAAGTCTATTCAATCCTGATTGTTGAATGTTCTGCACCTTTAAAGTCATCAAAAAACTTTCAGATGAAAATTATTGATCGCTGTGGACTTTTACAATGGTGGCCAGGAACTAAACTGTGTCTAGAAAAGAGGACATCGGGTCTAATCATGACAAATAACAGAGTAGTACGAATTTGCGTCAATGCATGCAGCTTTCATTGTGATATCACAGCATGCAATATTCAATCCGGTTTGTACTGGATCACACCTTTAGATTGACCTCATCCAAAAATGTCCACGTACTTTAACATTGATTTTGGCGTATGTATTTCTTGGGGTGTTTATATAATGACCTTCCAAGGAATATGGATGTATGAGGATCCAAATAAACTGAATAATCGCCATAGGTATCTGTAATCAGATTCTAAAAAATGACATCCGTTACTGAAATAGGCAATACTAAATGCCTACATGACCTGTATGACTTGTACTACACACATTTCCTGTACTTCATTTACCCCAGTGTAGCATGCATGAAAACCAAGTCTGCTGTTGTAATATGCACTGGCATATTATGACCTACACAGTTGACCATGTAATCATGAGTGTAGTGAACAATTTAGACCCTGACCTTCTGGTTCATTATGAGATGGCAAATCTGGTTCTATGCTGTTTACATTTCAGCATGTATTTTACACCGGTGAATTTAGTTAATGCTAGCATAATATCTTGCAGCTCTTGAAAATGCAATTTATATCAGAAATTTTGACCCTTTTAAGGATTTCATCTTTTTTAGGGCCCCATATTAAGAGGCAGGAGCCCTATAGTAATCACCTTTTCCATTCATCCATCTGTCCATCTGTTTACACTTATTGTAATGACCATAGCTCAGCAATCCTTAAGCATAATTGGATGCCGTTTGGTAGGTGAATTGCCGATTATACCTAGATAAACCTTTCAAAGGCTGCATCTTTTCAGGTCCAGTTTGAATGGAGTTGTTGCCCTTTTTATATGCCCATCTTAAGCCAGTCAAGTAATATTAGTGCATACTTGACGATAAAATTATTTATTACATACCCATTAAATCTTACATGACTGATCTGGCGTTTGATACAGATGTTCAATCTGTGTTTCCGTATCGCACATCCAGAATTTCCGTATCACACACCTAAAATTTCCGTATCGTACACCCAGCCTGGAACTACTTTTACAACTTGAAATGACATTTTAATCCAAAGCAATTCCAAAATAAAGAATGTCCAGAAAGATGCATTATATATTTATCATATTTATTACATAACCGTTTAATCATACATGACTCATCTGGCGTTTGATACAGATGTTCAATCTGTGTTTCCGTATCGCACACCCAAAATTTCCGTATCACACACCTAAAATTTCCGTATCGTACACCCAGCCTGGAACTACTTTTACAACTTGAAATGACATTTTAATCCAAAGCAATTCCAAAATAAAGAATGTCCAGAAAGATGCACAGTTCTAGCTTATAAAATGTATGCTAGTCAAAGGCCTTCATCCATGAACAACCCTGAATCACCTTATTACCTAGGAATTTGTCACAACAGAACTGCTGATTGTCTATGGTTCAAGTGCCAACCTGCTGGTGTGAATAAATTTAAATGATAATGAAAACCATGTGTGAAAATTCTGGAATAAACGGAAGAAAAACAAACCACAGCATTCGAAAAACTGTATGCACGACACTCCTCCATGAAGGTGTTGATCATACCACAATTGTTCAACAGAAACACATGTGCAAACCTCTGAGCCGTGCACCTGTTGATCCCATTCCTAGTAGCAGCGCTGATGACACACAGAGAAGACACATTCCACAATGTAAATCATTTAAAATTCGTACACTAGTCAGAAAACCATTTCAAACTTCAGAGTTTAAAAATATGGCCTCAGGAATGTTTAATGGAGCAAGCATAAGTGGAAGAACTTTCAATTTGTCTTTCAATATTGCTGGGGATTCAAATTCGTTAAATAAATCTGAGGATAAAATTAATAAACATTTGCAACATAAACGTTGACGTATCATAGAGAGCAGCAGCTCCAATGACTGACTGAAATTGAGAACAATTACGTCTTGTTACAATGTTGAGACTTTGAACTATCACTGGGGCCCAAGCAGGGTGTTTTATTTTTTTTAACATTTTAAATTCGTGCAACTTTTCAAGTAGAAAAAGACGAGAAACAAAACAATATCGTTTAGAATTTTCTAGTTTAAAAGATATCCAAATGATTAACAAAAATCTAGTCCTCTTGTTAGAAAGAATATATTTTTTTTGTTAAAACTCTTACATCGTCATCTTAGAGTTTAATGCATAAATAATTTCCTGTAATGAAGACATACAAAATACAGTGTTTGAAAGTACTGTAAATTGATGAGTTTTCTGTATAACTGAATGTATTTAATAACTGTTAGTCTATTAAAATTGCCTTGAAATTTGCTTGGAAGTGCAGTTTTGCATGTGTATTCAGTAAGTAGCGTAAGAAAAGGGTTCACTTACAGGTCCAAAACCTATGTTCCATTTGCAAAATAAAGAAAATTCCACTCGCCTGTGACTGCAGTTTAAATTCGTTCATAAGCCCCAGTTATGTACATGTGATTTTTCAGTCGGTTGTATATTTTCTTTCATAAGCCTTTAAATGCCTTAATTTATTTTCAAGGATACGTTTAAAAAATTGAAAAACAATGTGTGAATAAAAAGAGGGTATGTAATAAATACAAAACCACATAAGTATTTTGTTCCAAGGCGGGGGAAAGAACTTGTTTGATGCCGTGTAGGAATATATGTCTCGGCCTGACGGCTTTGATGTATTCCTACGCCGTATCAAACTTGTTCTTTCTGCCACCTCGGAACAAAATACTTATGTAGTTTTGTCTATGGATAATCCCCAGCACCGAATCACTTGGTGCCATACTATATAAAGGTACTGTTTATTATTCTGATCTCAAGCAGTGGACGCACTAGAGTAATTAGCGACAAAAGAATAGACCTGTTGCTCATTAATTGCAAAGGAAACAAAAAACTGAATGAACAAATGAATGGTTGGATGGATGAAAAAATGAATGATTAAAGCTAAAATACACAGAAGATGGTAAGATACCAAAGTATCTCCAAAAAATCAAAGATAAATTATGTTATGTGAAAATAATGACAAATTACAAAAATACATGAAAAACCGAAAAGAGGAAAGGAAAAATTGAGGAAGCAAAAAAAAAGATCATAAAATAAACAATAAGAATGACAAATTTTGAAGCAATTTTTTTTACAAGGTGAATAAAAAAAACGTACTTTACCTGCATTGGTTTTGAAGAATGCTCATGAAATATCAATTTAATTTCACTGATAGGTGACCCAAAACGTGTTTTAAAATTTTCATCTGCAGATTCTCACTTTGAAAAATACATTTTTGCATTGCAATATGAAATAAATTGCGTCAAAATCATAATCTGGCAAATTCATCATGAAATCTCCATAGTACAGAATTTGCATCCTCCAAGTTCTTTTTATTAGCTTGTGTCATCATAACTCATTGTTGCGAGTATATCACTCCCTCATTAATCTCTACCTGGATAACTTTAAAACCTGCATATAACATGATCTTTGGATCCCATTTTTTTATTAAAAGTTGGTAACAAAAATAAAGAAATTGATGAATCTGTCTTGCAAAAAGTCGTTTATACTGATCATCCAGTATTTACATATTTTAAAGGTTAAAGGGTCCAATTATATTCTGATATTAAAGGGAATAAAAAGAAGTATAAGAACGTAACATAATACAAGCATTTACTCTGACACAAGACTACTGAGTTTCATGACGAGGGCATTGAGAACATTATGAAATCAAAAGAATATAATCACCAGCGGGTAAGCTATCATTTTGACAACTGTTGAGGACTGAATGGTTCTTCATTATGACACAAGCTAATAAACAGATTCAATTACAAGACATGAAACTGCCCTAAGGATAGTTTTACATGAGCTCTAAGCAGGACTGTTTACCGTTTATACATACTATATGTTACGAGCATATATTGAGGTGATGGGTTTTTTCTTTTTTGAAGATTACTGAAAATTGTATTTTTCTAAATACGACCATGTCAGAAGGTATGTAATCACTCTGCTCAAGGAATTTTTGTCAGAGTTATTGCTCTTTTTGTTTTGTAGCTTAATGCAGTGTATGACAGGATGTTGTTACCGCAAGTAGTACCGCAGTTTTGTATGGATTGCCATGAAACTTGGTAAATATTATGGTCATGATCAGAAGATTCTCATATCAACAAACCACTTTGCTTCTGCAATTTTTGTTTGGAGGTATTACCCTTTTAGTCATATAGTTTAATGCAGTGTATGACGCAATCTCGTTAGCACAACTATATATCCTGCAGTTTGTCCTGCATTTTTTTGTGTGGATTGTTGTAAAACTCAGTACATATTATGGTCATCATCTGAAGATACACAACTTGACAAATCTTTATGCTCCCATGACTTTTTAAAAGAGTTATTGTCCTTTTCGACTTACAGCTGGATGCATTGTATGATCGAATTTTGTGTATGCAACTATTGCAGTTTTTAGTGTATGCAACTATTGCAGTTTTTAGTGGATTGGTGTGAAACTTAATACATACTATCGTCATCAGAAGAAGATATGCATGTTGGCAAATTGTTGTATTGGCACTATTTTCAGAAGAGTTGTGTGCTTTTTTTTTTTTTTTAAATATAGATTCATCACCATCATGGGGTAGGGGTGGGATGCATGACAGGGTGGGAAAAATTTCCATTATCAAATTGCTCACCATTCTTCTAGTTTGTCTTGTGATTGTTGAGCATAATTGGATCTCTAGCATTTAGAATATCCCTATATAGTGAAATATCACTGCACTGATTGGATTATCTCTTGAAGATAAAAGTTAACAAAGTACATGAAGACTAACTTCAGTCATATACATAGTCATGCCCTTTTGGAATAATGCAACTAATGCAGTGTGGTTTCCTGGTACAAAAAAATAGTACCTAGTTATTCTTTGTTGTAGTGTGCCACAAAACCTTGAATCATGCTAAGTGCTTTCAAATTGTATCATGCATTGTCAGATATTTATTGTGGCATTAGCACCTGAGTGGTTATTAAAGTAATGAATGTAGATTTTTTCAAGGATGTAAAAAGGCTCTTATAGTGCTGTACTGTGCTTGCATGCATTTTTGATGTTTGACCATTTAAAGAGGTTTGAACTTCATTAAAGTACTGCATAGCACATGTTTTTTTTGGCCATGTTATGTGCCTAGAAACAATCTACAAACTGAGGTACAGGAAAATTTTAAAAAGATTTTTTTTAAAAGTCATTATTTGAAATACATTAACTTGATGACACTAGTTGCATGAGAGCTATAATTGGACAGATTAATGCTACCACAAGTTGCCTCTCTGACACATGCATAGAAAGCGTTACATGTTTAATGACTCAGGATTGCAGTTTGGCCGAAATTCCTTGATGTATATCTGGTGGATTTCATTGCATAAAGAATCAAGATACAAAGTACTTTTTAAATTTCCAAATGCAATGTAGACTGACATCACATGGCCTTGTAATTATGCATGCCAGCCTTGTTAGTGTGCACAAAATATACAAATAATGTAACAATTTGATTTTGCACCGGTCTGCAACTGACAACTTTTTATCCAGCTGAAACTGCTGTAAGAAAACCTCCGCATGCCCTGCCTACACCAGCATGAGACAGTAACTTGGTTCTGCACTGTTATGTCATAGTGCCATTTCATTCAATCGTGTGTCCTTTTTTTAATGGATTTTGCATACAATTTAATCAAAAATGACTGAAATATCTTCTGAAATTAACATGCTTCACACATGATTTGGAGCAACAAGCCCTGCTATATGACCTTAAGATGAAAGGCAAGACCGCAGATGGGAAAAGTAAATGAGGTCACATTTTGCTGTCATGATCGTGTGTTTTTGATACATTGTCCAAGAGACATGGATTTTGTCTTATCATTGTAGTGTATTGTTGATGTAATGAAAAGATGAGAAAACTGACATGAGTAAATAGTTTGAGATTTTGTTAGAGCAGTTTAAAAGATGTGATGGGTGTAGTCATGTTTATTTGATGACAAAGTTGCTAACATCAATGTAAGACTCTCTGTTATTAGAGAGTGTAGTGGATTTTCACCTGTGGCTTGTAACGATGAATTGCAAAAATCAGTGGGTTTACTTATGAGTAGTACCAGCTATAGTGCCCAGGTACATGCACTTGGAATTACTACTTTCCCTCAATAAGCATTTTATGGATTTTTTTAAAAAGTGTTAGTTAATCTGTAAGAAAATGAGTTGTGATATTGAGATATTCAATCCCTTGGATTTATACCTTAGGATTGTCAGTCAGCATAGGTATGTAGAAATTATGTGAATGTACTGTGAAATATTTGTTCAAAATACTTAATGTTTACTTCCATAAGCTTTAACCATGTAAGTAATCTGTATCAAATCAACTTGAAGAATGGCTAGTATTGAATTTTATACAAAATCAAACTGTGGAAAAGTCTGTCAGCTTTATTTAAAAAAAGTGAATAATATTAGAGCAATTACATTTTAACTTGATTTAAATCATAAATGTTGATCAAAAATACCATACAGCATTTAATCAATGCTTAATAGAACATGGTGAGGTATTGGGGTGAGGTTGGGGATCATAAAGATGATCTGCTTCTCTATTGATGGGGCGAAATCTCATCTTGTATTCCACTTAAACTTATCAATGAACAAATGATGGAAAAAAGGAAAAATAAGCCAGATACTCTGTATCAACTAATCACCCCAGAAATATGGCAGTCTGTTATGCATTCATTTATTCAATCATTCATGCATTTTAATCATTTGTGAAATAAATGAGTAGACCTTGTACCTTACAGTGTATTGTAGCTTAAGTTAACTGTAATCTTTTCTTCTAATAAATCCTAATACCATTTATTTCTTAACCATATAAAAGAAATTCAAGAATCCATGAATCATTTTAGAATTTTAAAATATAAATCTTCCAAGTTATGCAGTTAAACTTGACTGTAAAGGACACTAAAGGGACCATAACATGTTGCCCCTTATATACAAGTGTCCTTTATTAACAGGTGAAACTGCATTAACTGAAAGTACTCATAAATTATGCTCTTTATGAGGTGTTCTTTATTAACAAGTGAAATATGTGCTTTAACTGAAGAAGGCTCTCATAAATGATGTCATTATGAGGTGTTCTTTATTAACATTAAATATGTGCATTAACTGAAGAAGGCTCTCATAATTGATGTCATTATGAGGTGTTCTTTATTAACAGGTTAAATATGTGCATTAACTGAAAAAGACAGACATAAATGATGTCTTTATCAGGTGTTCGTTATTAACACATTAAATATGTGCATTAACTGAAAAAGACAGACATAAATGATGTCTTTATGAGGTGTTCTTTATTAACAGGTTAAAAATGTCCATTAACTGAAAAAGACACATAAATGATGTCATTATGAGGTGTTCGTTATTAACAGTTTAAATATGTGCATTAACTGAAAAAGACAGACATAAATGATGTCTGTATCAGGTGTTCGTTATTAACACATTAAATATGTGCATTAACTGAAAAAGACAGACATAAATGATGTCATTATGAGATGTTCTGTATTAACAGGTTAAATATGTGCATTAACTGAAAAAGACAGACATAAATGATGTCATTATGAGGTGTTCTTTATTAACAGGTTAAATATGTGCATTAACTGAAAAAGACACTTAAATGATGTCTTTATGAGGTGTTCTTTATTAACAGGTTAAATATATGCATTAACTGAAAAAGACACATAAATGATGTCATTATGAGGTGTTCTTTACTAACATTAAATATGTACATTAACTGAAAAAGACAGACATAAATGATGTCTTTATGAGATGTTCTTTATTAACAGGTTAAATATGTGCATTAACTGAAAAAGACAGACATAAATGATGTCTTTATGAGGTGTTCTTTATTAACAGGTTAAATATGTGCATTAACTGAAAAATACACTTAAATGATGTCTTTATGAGGTGTTCTTTATTAACAGGTTAAATATATGCATTAACTGAAAAAGACACATAAATGATGTCATTATGAGGTGTTCTTTACTAACATTAAATATGTGCATTAACTGAAAAAGACAGACATAAATGATGTCTTTTGAGATGTTTTTTATTAACAGGTTAAATATGTGCATTAACTGAAAAAGACACATAAATGATGTAATTATGAGGTGTTCGTTATTAACACATTAAATATGTGCATTAACTGAAAAAGACAGACATAAATGATGTCATTATAAGATGTTCTTTATTAACAGGTTAAATATGTGCATTAACTGAAAAAGACAGACATAAATTATGTCTTTATGACATGTTCTTTATTAACAGGTTAAATATGTGCATTAACTGAAAAAGACAGACATAAATGATGTCTTTATGAGATGTTCTTTATTAACAGGTTCAATATGTGCATTAAACAAAAAGGACAGACATAAATGATGCCTTTATGAGATGTTCTTTATTAACAGGTTAAATATGTGCATTAACTGAAAAAGACAGACATAAATTATGTCCTTTATGCAGACATGTCCTTTATAGGGAGATATCTGCTAAGGCAGGTTGCACTGCGCTTTTTTTCCTTTTAGATGATCCTGAAGGTGCCAAATATTGTGGTGAAGATTGAGGGTGGTGTTGGCAAGAGAACAGTGCCACTGTTGATTGCAGAGGCTTCTTTTCAAGGAGAGGTCCAAGATTGGAGTGGCAAGGTAGAATATGGTGTAATTTATAAGTTTGCATTAGCGTAATAGGTGTAAATTAGTGTGCTTTCAATCAGAAGCATAATGATTAGAAAACATTTAAACACTATAGAAAATTTCTTTGGATTATATGTCATCTAACTTTCAGAACCTTACATGAATTATTCATCTCCTACTGTTCAAATAAAAACTATGAATTATTCATTTCCTACTGTTCAAATAAAAACTATGAATTATTCATTTCCTACTGTTCAAATAAAAACTATGAATTATTCATCTCCTACTGTTCAAATAAAAACTCAAAACAGTGTAATTACATGAGGTGCAAAGAGAACTCAGAACAGTGTAATTACATGAGGTGCAAAGAGAATTAAGAACAGTGTAATTACATGAGGTGCAAAGAGAATTCAGAACAGTGTAATTACATGAGGTGCAAAGAGAATTAAGAACAGTGTAATTACATGAGGTGCAAAGAGAATTAAGAACAGTGTAATTACATGAGGTGCAAAGAGAATTCAGAACAGTGTAATTACATGAGGTGCAAGTGTAGTTTTTATGAATAGAAAATTATTGGAACAATTTCAGACACCACTGAATTACTGTCTCATTGTATGCCTTCTAGCAAATTCTTATTTCATTTATTTTAAACTATTACAAACCAAATTCTTATTTCATTTATTTTAAACTATTACAAAGAAAAACTTAACAAAGTGCTTGTACCTAACACACACACACACCAGAATTTATCACCTAATGTTTCAAATTGGTGCATTAATGGTTGGTTTATTTGTGAAATCAGTAAGAGTCCAAACTAATAGGAAGGATTCAGATCAAACATTTCTCTGTCTCTGTCTCTCTCTCTCTCTCTCGACTACTGTTAGATAGATCAGCATACCATTCATCACATTTTTGGTGTATGAAAATTTTGGGTAATTGGATTGTTGGAGATGTAGAACATTCTAACTTTGGGTATAATTTACCAATCCCCCAAATACTCAAAATAAGCCTCATGTCAACTATACCAAATTTACAGCATAGAATTTTATTATTTATTATTTTTGTGTCTATGACAGCTGTATGTAGAGAGCTGTCTGAAGGTGGAGGTGGCATACTTCAACGAGATATTGTCTACGTGGGAACCATTACTGGAACCAGTCTTGGACAATGGAAAGTTCAGGAAGTGGGAGTTGCAATTAGAGGTCAGTAATAACATTAGGTTGGACAGCATTCAACTCACATTTATATGCAAATCCTTATACACACTACACATCAATGCAGAATTTTTTGAAAAGCATTAGCACAGTAATTTCATCATCAGTGTCCTGCATTGGGATGTCCTAGCATATAGCAATCACACATTCTGTCTGTATGTTAGTCCGTCAGTTCACATTTCTGTTAACAAACAAATCTCTGCAACCCTTCATAATTTGATTCTTTTTGGTAAGTGAATTGCTTATGAAATGTAGATGCACCTTTTAAAGGTTTTATCTTTTCGGTTCCAATTTTAATGGAGTTGCTGCCCTTTTGTAATCAGTTTTAAATCTCCCTTATGGAAGATCCTTGTAACTAGCATAGCTTTACAACCATTCAGCATATTCTCATGCAATTTGGTATTTGTCTCATAGACCTAGATGTGTCATTTATGGTATTTGTCTCATAGGCCTCGATGTGTCATTTATGGTATTTGTCTCATAGGCCTAGATGTGTCATTTATGGTATTTGTCTCATAGGCCTCGATGTGTCATGTATGGTATTTGTCTCATAGGCCTAGATGTGTCATTTATAGTATTTGTCTTATAGGCCTAGATGTGTCATTTATGGTATTTGTCTCATAGGCCTAGATGTGTCATTTATGGTATTTGTCTCATAGGCCTAGATGTGTCATTTATGGGTTTTGTCTTATCAACTCTAGCTTTATTTCACCTGATCCGATTTTGATAAAACTTGGAATATACCATCTATACTTGCGTATAAGCCTGTTCATGTATAAGCTGACCCCCCAAACTGAATAGGTAAAAACATTAAAAAGTGCATGACCCATGCATAAGCTGATCCATAAGTTCGAGATGAATATATATATATATATATATATATATATATATATATATATATATATATATATATATATATATATATACATATATATATATATATATATATATATATATATATATATATATATATATATATATATATATATATATATACACACACACAAACACTTCTAACCTGAAACCCCAGGTCCTCATGTACAGAGGTGATCTGGTTAATGGCTTATATGGTGTTAGTACTGCTATAATAGACCTTGGCCCGTGATTAATCCGAACTCCCTTCTTTCATGTTTTTATTTTTTTCCTAAATTATTCGGCTTATACGCAAGTATATACGGTAGGTTTATATGATCAAGATCTCTGATGAGTTTGAATATGAGCAATCTATGCATATTAATGTGGTGATCTTGCATCTAAATAGCTGAGCTTGTTACCACTCTGGAGGCCAAATTTCAGATCCAAATTTGATCAAACTTGGAATATATGCTTTTATCATCAAGATCTTGGATAATTTCAAATATGAGTGAGATCCATGCATATTTAATGATGTGATTTTACCTCTGTTTGGCTGAGTTTTGTTGTGCAGGAAGTCATATTTTTTATCTGATTCTGAGCAAACTTTGAATATAGGCTTATAAGATCAAGATCTCACATGAGTTTGATAATGTGCAGGATCCATAGATACTGATGAGGTGATCTTGTATGTGATTGAGTGAGCTTGTTAACACTCTAAAGATGTTGTTTTTTTTTCATCCAGTTTTGATCAAACTTGGTAAACATAGGCTTAAATCACCAAGATCTTAGATGAGTACAATTGTAAGCAAGATCCATGTATATTAATGAGGTGATTTTGCATCTGATTGGCTGAGCTTGTCACCTCTTTAGTGACTATTTCGGATCAGATTTATTTCAGACTTGGTAAATAGGCTTATATCATCAAGATATATAAGTTTTTTTTATTATGAGCAAGATCTACACTTGTTCATGAGGTGATCTTGTATATGATTGGTTGAGCTTCTTACGACTTGTACGACTTGTACGACTTGTACGACTTGTACGACTTGTACGACTGTATTTCGGATTTTAATCTAACTTGATAAATAGGCTGAGATCATCAAGACGTTGAATGATTTTTATTATGAGCGAGACTTATGCATATTTATGAGGTGATCTTGCATTTGATTGGTTAAAGTATTTTACCACTCTGGAGACTGTATTGTTTGAGAGAACTTTTGTCAAACTTGGTAAAAAGGCCTATGTCATCAAGATCTTGGTTGAGTATGATTATGAGTGATATTTATGCATATTAATGATGTGGCCATGTATTTCATTGGCTGAGGTTGTCAGCACTCTTACAACTATATTTCTGATCAGATTTTAATCAGACTTGTTAAATAGTCTTATATCATTAAGATTTTGAAGGAGTTTGACTATGAGCAAAATGTATGCACATTTACGAGGAAGGCAATCTTGTATCTGATTGGCTGAGCTTGTTACTTCTCTGGAAACTGAATTTCAATCAGATTTTTGCCACAACTTGGTAAATAAGCTTATATCATCATTATCTTTTGACAGGTTCTATATTAAGTGAGATCTGCACACATTAAAGACATGACCTTACATCTGATTGGCTGAGTTTGTTACCCCTCTAGATCTAGAGACTATATTTCACACCCAGTTTCCATAAAACGTTGTAAGTAGGTTTATATCATCAGGATCTTGGATAACTTCGATTATGAGCAAGTGTATCTGCATATTAATTATTCCTTTATCTTTGGGAATAATTTTTATCAGAATATAGTAAAGTCGGTAAAATCAAAAATGATATCAAGTTGGTGATAGTTTACATATGGTTGTGTTCTTGCAATACTACATAAGCCTCCTTAGTGAAATGGTCAGCTGTTAAGTTATGCAAGTCAGGTGAGTAATATCAGGTACACTTGGACCTCTTGTTTGTTTTTGAGCATGAGTTTCATGCTCAAAAAGTTTTGAGAATATGGGGGGTGAGCTTCCATGGCATGAGGTGACCCAGATAAAGTACTTCCCCAGGAAAGTATCTTAGTCCATCACAGGTTATCTGATTCTGGTATCGATTTGCAGCATTGAATGAAATTTAATGACTTGGTCTAGGAAACAACATCAGCTACAGGATGCAGACTGCTCATGCCAATCACCAAATAAAAATATTTATGCTGTATTGTATACATTAAAATGGTAGAGTATTGATTTTTAGTGAGGAGAAAACTCCGTCTCCCAGGGTTATATCTGGTGTTGGTTTCCACAGCATAGGAATGAAAGCTAAATTTACTGGATAACCAAGGATAAAGACATACATAGAATATAGTAATATTCTTTATGTCAGTACTTCAGAAGTTGTTGATGAACAAGCACCAGAATTTAATCATTTATTCCTTGTGTCACCCATAATAATCTTTAGCAACTTTATTTCAATTCCATCAAACAGGTTTTAAATTCTCTCTCTCTCTCACACACACACACACACACGCCATTGACAACAACAACTCTTCTGCTAAAGTGATCATGTTAATGATATTATAGGGGCTTGAACCCACTATCTCCGGATCTTTTTAGAATGTAGTTTCTCAGTGTAAAGAACATTGCATACATAACAAAGAACCAGTCATTTAGACTGTAATTAGGTGAAAAATGGTGGCAGAGATGAAAGGAAAAGAAAGATGCAGATAATTTGTGACAAGTTATGTTTTTGGTTATTGTTTTGGCCAAATATGTTGAAGGAATTTAAGGTTTTATTCGAAGAATAAATTCACCATTTATTATCATTGGACCTTCACTGTTTCTGACTGTACAGGTGTGTATAGGCTTAAAGGAAGATGCAGTATGATTCTATATGTTTGTTACTTTTAACGAATGTGTTTTCAATTCTGGATGAGTTGCCTAGATTCCCAAATTTACACGAGAATTCCTAATGAACAGGCTCATGGTTTGGCATCTGCTGCCTCCATGCTGGATATAAGGTGGGTATTAAAGTTCAGTGTATTAGTATCTTTTCTGTCTGTTCTAGGTGAAGAAGAACGATGATGTTTTACCCCTGGTCCCGGAAGGAGATGATGCAGACGCTGAAGAAATTGTGACACTGCCACCCAAGATGTCCATTGACATCCACTCACAAGATGAGCTGCTGCTCACAATGAGTAAAACTTGTCTTGAAGTACTCACCAAACTTGGAAAGGTAGGATCCTGTTGTAAATTGAGTCAGACAGATGAGGGTAGATGTCGGCTTATAGTTGGAAATAGAACAATTGCCTGTGAGTTGCACCCATACAGATATTTACTTCACAGTCACTTACAAGCAGTGTGTAAAAGGTATACTACGATTCCATAGTATCATTGTATATAAAAAATAAGACAGCTCTACCTTATGATAACATGGAAGTTGGGGTCCATAACTGCTGACTGCATTATGTAGGAAATTGCAGTATAGAGAGAATGATCAAAAAATTTGATAAATGTGTGTATGTATGTCATGGGGAGGGGTGGAGTAAACAAAACACCAGTTAGATATGTAATAATTTTTGTTTATGTAAAATAAATCTATTTTTTCACTTCATGATATTTTGTACATTTAAGTTTGTAAAATAATAAGTAAAAAAAAAGGATATAATACTTAGCTTTATGTTTTCTTTCAGCCCATATTGTCATTTATTTGATAGACCAGTTTAAGTAGAGGTCTAATTATGGTCATAGGGTACCATGTTAAATCTTGAATTGCATTATATTGAAGGGTGTTGTAATGAGAGATATATGTGCAAGTAAATTGGCAGTTGAAGGGTGTTATAAAGAGGGAGATATGTGCAAGTAAATTGGCAATTTTCTGAACTGAAAAAAACAACAAAGTATCCCAATAGGTAGACATACATCAGTGTTTTAAATGCAAACAGCAAATACATCGTACAATAAAAATATAACACAGAAGCATAAATTATTAAATCAGTTAATGAACATATTACCAATTTATGTTACATATACTTGGTTTAAGTTACATTATGGTATAAAATAATTGAATCTGTAACAATAATTCTCAAAAACTTAACATAATACATATCTCTCCCTATTTCTATCTCTCTCTCTCATCCAAACCATACTATTTTCTTTCTTCTCTGATTCTGTTTCTCTTCTCTCTCTCTCACACAAACGTGCATGCACAAACACATACATGCACACACACATACACACACACACACGCATATCCTAACTGGACATTATCAGGTGTTAGTGGAAAATGTTTACTGTCGGGGGCCGAGTGGTCTAAGACACTCATCTTTACAGATCACTCACACATCTCACCTCTGTCCATGTGAATTTGAGTCTTGACTCAGCCAATGTGGGTATGTGAGAAAGCTTGTCAGTAACTTCGTGTGGGTCAGGGGGTTCTTTCTCAACCAAATATACTATCCGCCATGTATAGCCTATCATGTGCTGAAAAATGGCGTTAAACCCCAGAAAACCAAAAAAAACCTAGAACACTCAACCTAATTTGGAAATTCTGTGAAATCTACATCAGCTGTACCAGCTCTCAAAAATGCTGTTAAGTTACACATTTCCCTTTCTGAGAGAAAATGTATAACATTACCACTCATTGTCTTACTAAACACTCACTAAACAGAAACTTGTAATGTTGTTCATTCAGTGAGATGCATAGCAGTTTTGTATTCTGTGTTAGAACTGTTCCAAGCATGTACCACATATTTATATTTGACATCTCTCTTGACAATAAAAACTTGCATTAAGGAAATTTTCAGATTTTGTTACATTAACTTTCAGTGGTTGTAATGAAATTTCATATTTAAAAGTTCCTAAGACCAGAATTCACATAATATACAGCATAACATGTCTCATTATAACACAAATTAGGATATAACATGCTCCTGTCATGGCTTTCAATTGTTTCTTTGCTTGACTATTCAAAGAATAAGGACATCTTATGTAGTCGCCCCGGCATTTATGTCAGCATCTGTGCCCAACTTTATTCAAGTTTTGGGCAGGTTGCTTTTTTATGTCTGAATCTCCTTCATTTATCGTTCAAGATGGGTTCTTACTTTTGGTAAGAATTTTGTTAATTATCATTATATCAGTGTTTTACCCAAGAATATATTCACAATTTAACTTTAGGTCGGGTTTTGGGGTCTTAAAATGTATACACAGTGGCTTAATTTCAGGTTCAAATTTTAGGGCAAGTTCTTATCTATACCTATATGATCAAATTTCAGGTTCAAATATTAGGGCAAGTTCTTATCTTTACCTATATGATCTTTAGTTTCATCAAATCACAAAGTTATGGTGTGTATTCTTTCAGAGCTATTACAATGTTGTAACTTTCCTGAGGGGTAAGGTAGTTCAAAAAGTAGGACATTGTTAGAGTTTTTACTTAGCTACAAGTTTTGACTAGGTATATGTCTTTGAAAGTCTTCATCCCATGGCCATGGAACTTTATCCATGGAAGTACAGCCCTCTCATTATAACACGTTTCATTATAATGCAATTCCGAATAACACGTTACCACTATGTACCCCATGACCAAAAACATACCAGTGTATAACAATATGGGTTGAAAGAAAACATTGCAAAGCTTGGTGTTATTATCTCTATTTCCTTTTCAAAACAATATTATTAAAAAAATTTGATCATTCCTGCTATGTTCTGGTTTGGTATATAATGCTGTCTCAGTATATCATTAGTTTGTACATAATGCTGTTCTCACTATAACTTGGTTCGGTACATAATGCACTTGGCGCTTTTGGACCTCAACTACTGCATTATAATGAGGTTTTGGACCTCAACTACTGCATTATTATGAGGTTTTGGACCGCAAAACTGTATTATAATGAGGGTTTTTGGACCTCAACCACTGAATTATAACAAGGTTTTTGGACCTCAACCACTGAATTATAACAAGGTTTTTGGACCTCAACCACTGAATTATAACAAGGTTTTGGACCTCAACTGCTGCATTATAACAAGGTTTTGGACCTCAACTACTGCATTATAACAAGGTTTTGAACCTCAACTACTGCATTATAATGAGGTTTTGGACCTCAACTACTGCATTATAATGAGGTATTGGACCTCAACTACTGCATTATAACGAGGGAGATCTGCATTTGGAGAAGTGTTCTATGACTGTATTTAATTTTTTTCCAGGACCTTTTCATGCTTTAATGATTTTTGAAAATATCTTTGTAACTATTGGTCCTAAAGTCAGTAGATTGAAAATATCTTAGTAACTATTGGTCATGAAGTCAGTAGATTGAAAATATCTTAGTAACTATTGGTCATGAAGTCAGTAGATTGAAAATATCTTAGTAACTATAGGTCATGTAGTCAGTAGATTGAAAATATCTTAGTAACTATTGGTCATGAAGTCAGTAGATTGAAAATATCTTAGTAACTATAGGTCATAAAGTCAGTAGATTAAAAATATCTTAGTAACTATTGGTCATGAAGTCAGTAGATTGAAAATATCTTAGTAACTATAGGTCATGTAGTCAGTAGATTGAAAATATCTTAGTAACTATAGGTCCTAAAGTCAGTAGATTGAAAATATCTTAGTAATTATAGGTCATGAAGTCAGTAGATTGAAAATATCTTAGTAACTATAGGTCATGAAGTCAGTAGATTGAAAATATCTTAGTAACTATAGGTCATAAAGTCAGTAGATTGAAAATATCTTAGTAACTATAGGTCTTAAAGTCAGTAGATTGAAAATATCTTAGTAACTATTGGTCATGAAGTCAGTAGATTGAAAATATCTTAGTAACTATGGGTCATGAAGTCAGTAGATTGAAAATATCTTAGTAACTATTGGTCATGAAGTCAGTAGATTGAAAATATCTTAGTAACTATAGGTCATAAAGTCAGTAGATTGAAAATATCTTAGTAACTATTGGTCATGAAGTCAGTAGATTGAAAATATCTTAGTAACTATAGGTCATGAAGTCAGTAGATTGAAAATATCTTAGTAACTATAGGTCATAAAGTCAGTAGATTGAAAATATCTTAGTAACTATAGGTCTTAAAGTCAGTAGATTGAAAATATCTTAGTAACTATTGGTCATGAAGTCAGTAGATTGAAAATATCTTAGTAACTATGGGTCATGAAGTCAGTAGATTGAAAATATCTTAGTAACTATTGGTCATGAAGTCAGTAGATTGAAAATATCTTAGTAACTATAGGTCATAAAGTCAGTAGATTGAAAATATCTTAGTAACTATTGGTCATGAAGTCAGTAGATTGAAAATATCTTAGTAACTATAGGTCATGAAGTCAGTAGATTGAAAATATCTTAGTAACTATAGGTCATGAAGTCAGTAGATTGAAAATATCTTTGTAACTATTGATCATGAAGTCAGTAGATTGAAAATAACTTAGTAACTATAGGTCATGAAGTCAGTAGATTGAAAATATCTTAGTAACTATAGGTCCTAAAGTCAGTAGATTGAAAATATCTTTGTAACTATTGGTCATGAAGTCAGTAGATTGAAAATATCTTAGTAACTATTGGTCATGAAGACAGTAGATTGAAAATATCTTAGTAACTATAGGTCATAAAGTCAGTAGATTGAAAATATCTTAGTAACTATTGGTCATGAAGTCAGTAGATTGAAAATATCTTAGTAACTATAGGTCATGAAGTCAGTAGATTGAAAATATCTTAGTAACTATAGGTCCTAAAGTCAGTAGATTGAAAATATCTTTGTAACTATTGATCATGAAGTCAGTAGATTGAAAATAACTTAGTAACTATAGGTCATGAAGTCAGTAGATTGAAAATATCTTAGTAACTATAGGTCCTAAAGTCAGTAGATTGAAAATAACTTTGTAACTATTGAACTATTGGTCATGAAGTCAGTAGATTGAAAATATCTGAGTAACTATTGGTCATGAAGTCAGTAGATTGAAAATATCTTAGTAACTATAGGTCATGAAGTCAGTAGATTGAAAATATCTTAGTAACTATTGGTCATGAAGTCAGTAGATTGAAAATATCTTAGTAACTATTGGTCATGAAGTCAGTAGATTGAAAATATCTTAGTAACTATAGGTCATGAAGTCAGTAGATTGAAAATATCTTAGTAACTATAGGTCATGAAGTCAGTAGATTGAAAATATCTTAGTAACTATAGGTCATGAAGTCAGTAGATTGAAAATATCTTAGTAACTATAGGTCATAAAGTCAGTAGATTGAAAATATCTTAGTAACTATAGGTCATAAAGTCAGTAGATTGAAAATATCTTAGTAACTATTGGTCATGAAGTCAGTAGATTGAAAATATCTTAGTAACTATAGGTCATAAAGTCAGTAGATTGAAAATATCTTAGTAACTATTGGTCATGAAGTCAGTAGATTGAAAATATCTTAGTAACTATAGGTCATGTAGTCAGTAGATTGAAAATATCTTAGTAACTATAGGTCATAAAGTCAGTAGATTGAAAATATCTTAGTAACTATGGGTCATAAAGTCAGTAGATTGAAAATATCTTAGTAACTATAGGTCTTAAAGTCAGTAGATTGAAAATATCTTAGTAACTATAGGTCATGAAGTCAGTAGATTGAAAATATCTTAGTAACTATGGGTCATGAAGTCAGTAGATTGAAAATATCTTTGTAACTATTGGTCATGAAGTCAGTAGATTGAAAATATCTTAGTAACTATAGGTCATAAAGTCAGTAGATTGAAAATATCTTAGTAACTATTAGTCATGAAGTCAGTAGATTGAAAATATCTTAGTAACTATAGGTCATGAAGTCAGTAGATTGAAAATATCTTAGTAACTATAGGTCATAAAGTCAGTAGATTGAAAATATCTTAGTAACTATAGGTCATGAAGTCAGTAGATTGAAAATATCTTAGTAACTATAGGTCATAAAGTCAGTAGATTGAAAATATCTTAGTAACTATTGGTCATGAAGTCAGTAGATTTACATTTATGAGGTTTATTCTTTGTAAATGTGTTTCTTATCAATTGTCCTAATGTGTACAGGGAATCTTGTGATACTTTTGATACTTTACCTAGTGAGTAGTGTCTGGGTCAGGGTAAAAAACTAGGACATAATTCATTTTTGAGGCAAGCTTCTTTTAGCCCTAGTTGTCAAATTATTTCTCGTGTTAATATTTTTTTCTGTTTTCCATATTAAGTCATTTTCTAATAGCTCTTGTTTCAATAGATACCATGATAGATAGCACCACTATTCAGAACATATGAGCAACCATATTGCTTATTTGTATTAATATTTAATCAGGAATGGCAAATTTTCATTGTGCTTGGGTCTGTCTCCAGTGGTTAAATAATTGGCAGATCATAAAATAAACATTATGCCTTTTGACAAATAATTGCCAGTGGTTGTAAAGGAAAATGATCACAAACAAGGCTGAATCATCTAGTACTGTATATACATGCTTATAAGTTGAGTCGAACTGCACAGACCTAGATTTGCCGTCGCATAATGCACAGGCAGATCTGGGCCTGTGCAGTTTGTTAGGAGTAATAGGAGAACGGACAATATAGACCATGATCTGCCGACACATTATGTGATGGCAGATCAGGGTCTTGGTTGTTTGCAGTTGGACCCGACTTGTAGATCATTTCAGTTTATGTAACTAATAATGAAGACTTAAATAACACTGGAACATTCTTCTTTCAAGCAGTAATGGTGTGCAAGCCCCCATTTCACTAAATTCTTTGAAACGTTCTCCTCAGATTGAGACGGTAAATTATCTTTTTTAAGATACTTCTAAAAATATTGGCACCTTCGTCAAGGTAGAAGTAGAAGAGGTGATGAAAAATAACTCAGTAGTTAAAATATTGTTCACCTGGGAACCTTTTTGTTTTAAAAAAAGCAGATGAGTTGTTATGTAAGAAAATTCATTGATGAAAAAGCATGTCCAGTGGGGTGCACAGAAATCAATATTTGGGGGACATAGTACAAAAAATTGCAGGAAACCCGTGATTCTGCGCTTAAGGTTCAACACTGCTGACCATCATGTTATAATAAGGTTTCCCTCTACATAGAGATTATGTCATGCTTTTAAATTTAGAAGGAAATAACTAAAAGGAAAAATTGTGTTATGAATCACAGCCATTATAGAGTTATAAATTATTACCATGAGAGTTCTTCGCATAATGCTTAAAGAGAGGTCAGGAAACAAATCAAATTATGGAGTATTGTTTAGACAATTTATCCCTTCAGCTTGCAATATTTTTGAATGCCAGTGACAATTTAAACAGATAATTATGCAGTAGATGCTGGAATTTTGACAGAAATGGTCGATTTAATAACATAATTTTCAGTCATGAAAAAAATCGACACATTCATATTACCTGTCCATATATCCACAATGATGGCAAGAAATCTGTACATGTGGTCAGTCTGAATTTTGCTCATAGGCAGAACCTTCTGAATAAAGAACCAGTCTAGAAATCCCATGGTACCCTCATGCCATTTAGCAACAGTAAAGAAGGATTGTTGACTTCCATCTACCACTCGTTCTCTTCTATCACTTTACATCATTATACAAACTTTGATAATCACATCATATGTTTGTCTTGTTTGTATTTACAAAAAGTGAATTTTTATCTTAATTTGTTAAAGAATCTAGATTTATCTTGATAGTACTTGAAATTAAGTGTTGGTCGTTTCATTGTGTTTAATAGACAAGGTACAGTTACATAAGAAAACATTGGATGCCATTTTAGTTATATGTATGCATGTTTCTTTTTAACTGGGAAAGTTTTTCTGAAATGGAATAATGAGTTAGTGTTTGATTTTCATCGCTTGTCTTGAATGGTTGCTCTTTTTTGTATTTCAGGCTTTTGGAGATGCATACAATCTCGTTGACCCAGGCCAAAAACTTGGAGAAATCACCTCACCGTATGTCATCAATAATTACACTGGATTGGATTTGATGATCAAGCTGGACAATGCATTTGAGGTAAACAATGATAGGTCTTTTATAGTTTTTGTCTCACCTGCATAGTCACTGTAATTCAGTTGGTAGAGCATCAGACTTGTAATCCAATGGTCACAGGTCACAGGTTCGATACCTACCAAGCCAGGCCCAGTCAGCTGCCTCATTGTGTCCTTGAGAAAGGCACTTAGCTCCCATTTCCTCTGCATGATATAGCCAATAAAGTGCTGAAAGTGCCGTTAATGACCAATCATCCAACTAACTCACCTGCATTGGGGATATCAAGACATAGGTATCATAATTTGTGGCCATGTTGTCAGTGATATGATCTTTTGGTGAACATTTTTGAGCTGAATTATTAGAAATTCTTATTTAGGGACGGTACTTTATGAAAAGACTTGACAGCAAGACACTGTTCTACAAAATCCTTGTTTACAATTTCTTCATACTTATAAATTCTCAGAGTTGTGGAATGAACGTTTCTTCTGCAATTTACTCAGTGTATGTATGTATCTTGCTGTCAATTCATTGAATGCATTTTCATGTTTTTCCTAAAAATGATACTTTTCTCATACTTAAATTGTTAGATTGGGGAATGGGTTCACAGAAAGATCATTGTTAGATTTGGGGAATGGGTCCACAGAAAGAGCATTGTTAGATTGGGGAATGAGTCCACAGAAAGATCAGTTTTAGATTGGGGAATGGGTCCACAGAAAGATCAATGTTAGATTGGTGAATGGGTCCACAGAAAGGTCATTGTTAGATTGGGTAGTGGGTCCACAGAAAGATCATTGTTAGATTGGGGAATGGGTCCACAGAAAGATAATTGTTTGTTGCCTCTTTAAATTTGTGGGATGTAGCAACAAAGAAATCAATGAAAATTTGTACTCCATGAAAAATAGAGAATTTGCAGTATTTCATTTTGCTAAATATTGAACATTACCTACTCAACCAAAATCTCCATTTTGTACTCGGTTCAGCCATAAACTATAAATTCCTTTTTTGTGTTGAGATAAATATGTTTTTGACAAAAGAATTCAATTTGTTATAAGGTTATATGTGATAGGAACCAAATACAAATAAAAATGGGTCAAGGGAGCTTATGGTATGACCCTGCATCCATTGTGAATCGTCCATTGTTCATCCATCAACAATTACTTGCTACCACGATCGAGGCCTTATTTGTGATCTGAATTTAACTTGGGATAAGGAACTTATATCATTAAATTCTCAGATCAGTTTCACAATGAGTGAGATCCATGCATATTAATGAGGTGATCTTGTCTCTGATTGATTGATCTTGTTACCACTCTGGAAGCAGCATTTCTGATCTGATTTTGATCAGACTTGGAATATGTGAATATATCATCAAAATCTCATAATGAGCGAGACCCATGCATAATACATGCAATGATGTGATCTTACATCAGATTAGCTGAGTTTCTTATGACTCCTGTAGCCATATTTTTTATCTGATTTTGATGAAATTTGAAACATGAGCTTATATCATTAAGATATCAGATGAGTTCGATAGTAAGCAAGATCAAGGCATATTAATAAGATGAATATGCATCTGCAGAATGGCGTGCGTCTGCACAAATCACATGAAAATCATATGAATTTGCACACTTGGAAAGCAGTGATGCATGAGAACTCCTGCAAAGTAGTTCCAAGTAGCGCTAATAAAAATGCACTATGCGCTGTGTAAGTTTTTTTTAACTGTTAAGATAAACTGAATATATAAGAATCTATTTTTAAAAAATTAAAAGTAAGGATACTTATTTGATCACAATATCTCTGCCCATTCCAAAGTATGCAGATGTAGGTTAATACAAAAGAATGCTTGGAAATCCCGCTAATTATTTATATCAGAAAAATGTGTGTACTGGATGGGTTCTGCAATTGATACCCTTTCCTCACATTTGTGCATGTGCAAAATTTGGTCCCTTTCTGTAAGGTGAGCTCATAGTCGATGGCTGGGCAGAAAATTACTGATTCTTTTCAACTTCAAGTCAGTGCTGGTGCGAATGTGCAAAGTGACTGGCAGAATGAAAAAGGTGAAGGCTGAAGTGGAGTTTCTCACCAAATAGAGAACAAAAGTTCTAAAGGAATGCCAGGTTAGATTAACTGCAAAAGAAGAAACCAAAATTTGATGCAAAGTTTCAGAAATCTTGACTGCTACATTACATATTGTTTCAACACAACACCAAGACGGGGGACATGTTGTGTAATATATACAGAAATTAAGGAAAAAATAACTCTTTTTACATTGGAAATCAGTATTTAATCTTCAGGACGTCAATTCTTACACAACATGTCGAGTCACAAGATCACATATTTTGGAGCAGAGATATCTGTGAGACAATACCTGTGAACTGTGGAGAATTCTACAAAACAACCATAAGGAACAGTTTCCCAACTTGTTGAAGCTGGGTCAGCTAGCTATGCATATGCCCCTTCTGACAGCAGACTGTGAAAGGGGGTTCCCAGCACAAAAAACTATTCATACACAGATAAGGAACAAATTAAGCTCAGAAACAGTCAACAGATTAATGCTTATACAACTAGATGGGGAATCTTATGAGGATCTTGATTTCAATAGACACCAAACAGAGTGGAGCACAAAGAAACAGAGATGGATATTTAAGTGTTGGATAAATAATGAACTATGGTGAACACACACACACACACACACAACCACACACAAACCACATTTGTTTTCTACTCTCCCCATGTGTTGGTGACAAGAGGGAAGATAGATACCCCCTGTAGATAAAATCCTGGCAGCATCTCTGCATCTGATTGGCTTAGCTTTTTACTAATCTGGAAGCCATATTTTTTTATCTGATTTTGAGCATTCTTGAAATATGAGCTTAAATTGTCATAATCTTGGATGAGTTAAAACTTAAGCTAGATCCATGCAAAGTAATGACTTAATTTGGCATCCAATTGGTTAACCTTGTTAACACTCTGAAAACTATATTTCTTAATTGAACTGGAATATATATATATATGCTTATATCATCAAGGTAATGAGTGAGATGCACGCATAATGATGAGGTGATCTTGTATCTGCTTTACTGAGTTTGTAACCACTCTGGAAGCCAAATTTCTGATCTGATTTTGATCAAACTTGAAATATGGGCTTATATCATCAGGATCTTGGATGGGTTAGATAATATTTGGGATCCATGCATAATAATGAGGTGATCTTGCATCTGATTGGCTAATTTTGTTATCACTCTTGAGTCATATTTCTGATCTAAGTTTGATCAAACTTGGAATATAGTCTCATATCTTCAAGATCTTGGATGACTTTAGTCATGAGCAAGAGACTATGCAAATTAAATTACGCCTGTATCGTTTGAAAGAATTTTTATCAGAATATAGTAAAATAGGTAAAATCTTTGAGATAGTTTACATAAGTTATGTTCTTACAATAAGCCTGCTTAACGAAATGGTCAACTGTTAAGTTATGTTAGCCAGGTGAGTGATGTTTGATCCATTTGGTCTGTTTTTTCTTCACATGAGCCCTATTCTTTCATGAGAGTCTTGTTTATACAGATACCTCCAGATGCTGCTAATGGTAAAGTTAAGTTGCAGACTGGAGAAAAGTTACCTCTGGAAAACCGTAAAATTGCAGCCTTACGCAAGCAAGCCTCAGTCATCAAGACGGCACAAGATGGAGATGAAAAGAAAATGATCTTTCAGGTATATGTGACTTTGTTTTTTTTCCAAGTAGAGTAATTGAATAAAGACATAAAAATCTTGTTTGTAGGTTAAAGTAACTCTCATATATTCATAAAGATGACAACACCTAAAGTACCATCAGAAAGATGGAAAAATATATTTTATTTTGATATGCAGCAAGTTTAAATAACATAAAGAAAAACATTCTTTCCACAGTTCATATCTTTGCAAGAAATAGTCCTTGAGGTGAAGGAAAATAGGGAACACAGATGACGCCAACAACTTTTGATAGGCAGTTTTGTACCCCTTTTAGAGGCCTGGATAATGCAGTGGTAATATATTCAATTTGCACCTCTGCAGTCCCAAGTTTAATCCCTTAGTTTGGACATATTCATAGGTACACCTCTCCGTTGATAACTTATGGACCCACTTGTAACATGGGATCGGGTGTGGATTCCATTTTTTGGATCTAGCAATACCCACAGAATCTGTCCCTATTTGTTGAACATGAAGAAAATATTGATCAAGACTTGTAAATGAAACCTTGATATATGGCTTGTTTTGTCGTCGGAAATGGCCGTTAGTGCCCAGAAATTTGAATCAACACGATGAAATTTTGCAACTTTTAATAAGAAGTCAAATATTTTGATAAATTTTCTTTACAGGAAAAAATTCTCAGTACACAGTAAATAGCAATATTTGACGAAATTTCAATCCATGAAAATGTCTGTAATGCCTACTGGTGGCAGCACTTTAACAATAATACCAATGAAATAAGTTTTGTCAAGTGAAATTTATGTTTTAGTTCTATCTTTTAATTCAGTTTCAGTGTAATTATCGTAAATGCAATATGTCCTCTTTTATTAAAACATGAAAAATGTGAATTGTTGTATTGTTACAATCAATTAAAAGTAGACCTGCTTCGTATTATCATGTTAATTACATCTTTTGTATGAAATCAAATAAAGGGAGTGGAATAAACAAAAGTTAAAAGGATTGCAAATCCTACCTGCATATGAGCTAATGGTCATGGTAGTGTTGTAGGTCAACTCATTTCAATTGATCAATCGAACACTGTTATAAATAGTATTAAGTAACATAAAGTATCTAACATTAATCAGTGGTTTATCCTACTAATGCACAAATGTGATCCAGGATAGCAAATGAAGCAAGTGAAAGGAGTGCTCAGTGAATGAAAAGCTTTGTTTCACAGATAGGATTCATTATGGAGAAGCGAGTTCCAAAGATTGCAGTAAACTGAAAATTCCCAAATTCGAACTCAGAAGTTTGCTCAAGGGATGAGCAGAAATTTCATTATTACTTGCTATTAAAACACGGCATCAGTATTTTACTAAAAGAACTGTAAATTAAAAAAACTGAGTTTCGTCATTGGCAGTTATTGTTTCACAAAATAAATGTCCCTAGTTTTTGAAAAAAGGAAATCTTGTTTTGTTGTGAATCAACAATAACACTCAAATATATCCACATTCACATGCAAAATGCAGTAATGTGATACACAGTGTTTTCAAAGGTACACATGGTGATGTGTGTAGAAACCTCTTTTAGAGATTGGTTATCTTGAAAATAAATTTAATTTAGACAGAAATGTGAACAACTTCATTAGGGAAGCTTTTTATTGACAATTATTCCCAACGCGATTATAAATTGAGTATTAAACCATTACCCCCCCCCCCCCCAAACAAATAGGGTCCAAGATGTTATAGGTGTAATGAAGAGATAGATATACAAGTCATTCAAGTATGAATAAATCAGTTTGGGCATGGTTAAGTTCTCCTCCTTCAGATGAATCCACATATCAAGTTTCATGATTGTAGATGAAATAGTGTTCATGTATTTGTTCCATTTTGTGCTTATTCATTACACCATCAACAAGTTGGACCCAATTTCACCAACACATAAAAATTATTATGTGGATGCAAGTAGCAGTTACATGTCATAAATGCAACACCCTTGACAAGAAAATGACATACCTCCTGTGTCCTATTCTTATTCAATTAGACCTCTTGCTTGGCTTTGTGAAGTCTCCATTGTATGTTCGTCTGATAAAAAACTGAGTTTTTAGCCCATCTGGAGATAGGGCCAAGAAAGCTTGCTTCGTCTGTCCGTCTGTCAGCAATTGATTGTTACCACTCTGGAGTCCTATTTCTGATACAATTTCAGTCAACCTTGGAATAAGGGTGGATATTGTAAATATCTCTGTTCAGTAATGAGCAAGAGTTCATGCATATTAATGAGAAGACCTTGCACCTGATTGGCTAACCTTATTACCACTCTGGAGGCCATATTTCTGATCTGATTTTGATCAGACTTGGAATATATGCTTATATCAATAAGATCTTGGATGGGTTCATTAATGAGCAAAATCCACACATAATTGTTAGGTGATCTTGCATCTGATTGTCTGAGCTTGTTACCAATCTGTAGTCCATATAGGCTGATTTGATTTTGATCAAACTTGGAATATATTCTAATATCATAAAGATCTCAGACAAGTTCAATAATGGGCAAGGTCCATGCATGCTAATGAGTTGATCTTGCATCTGATTAGTCAGGCTTGTTACCCCTCAGGAAGCCATATTTCTGATCCAGTTTTGATCAAACTTGCAATCTGGGTTTATATCATCAATCTTTTGGATGGATTCAATAATGAGTGAGATCCATGCATATTAATGAGATAATCTTGAAATTGATTAGTTAAGCTTGTTACCACTCTGGAGGGTGCATTTCTGATCCGATTTTGATAAAACTTGGAATATATGCTTATTTCATGAAGATCTCATACATGTCCAATAATGAGCGAGATCCATGCATATTAATGAGGTGATCTTCTGATTCGCTGAGCTTGTTACCTCTCAGGAAACCATATTTCTCATCTGATTTTGATCATACTTGTAATATAAGTTTATATCATCAAAATGTTGGATGGGTTTGATGATGAGTGAGATCCATGCATATTGAAGAGACAATCTTGCATCTGAATGGCTGACCTTGTTACCACTCTGGAAGCCATATTCCTGATCTGATTTTGATCAGACTTGAAATATTGGCTTATATCACCTAAATCTTGTACAAGTTCAATAATGTGCAAGACCAATGCATATTACTGATGTAATCTTGCATCTTATTGGCTGAGCTTGTTACCACTCTAGAAATCATATTTGTGATCTAATTTTGATCAAACTTGAAATCTATCCTTCTGTCATTAGGAGTGTTTCAATAATGAGTGAAATCAATGCAAATTAATGAGATGATCTTCCATCTGATTGACTGGACTTATTACCATTCTTGAAGCCATATTTTTGAACTGTTGGGTGTATTATCATCAACATCTTAGATGACTTTGAATATGAGAAAGAGACTGCATATTAATACGTATTATGCCTTTTTCTTTAGAAAGAATATTTATCTCTACTGGTCATAGACTAGCATACAGGATAACCTGTAGTCTGTCCATCCATCTGTTAGCACAAGTTTGTTATCGCTACTCCTAAACTACTTGGAGAATTGCCAGTAAACATTACACACACAGTCATCCCAAGGTCTAGTTGGTCCTCAATGAAAATGGTACTGCTCAGACATTCAGTATGGCCACCATAGCAGCCATCATGAAAATCTTGTTATCACTACTCATCCTGAACAGAAAGGAATATTGACATAGGGTTTTCACCACAAGACTTCTTATGATGTCTAGTTGGTCCAAAATGAAATTGGTTTCACTTGGACATTCAATTTGGCTGCCCCAATGGCCATCTTGAAAATCTTGTTAGGGCTACTCCTCATAAATGGATGGTCATATCAACATGGGAGTTTCACAAAAAGACTTTGTATGATGTCTAACTGATCCTAAATGAAAATGGCACTGATCTGAGATTCAGTATAGCCACCATGGCAGCCATCTTGAAAATCATATTGACATGGTATTTTCACCAGAAGACTAATTATGATATCTAGTTGGTCCTGAATGAAAATGGTGCCGATCTGACCTCAAATATGGCTGCCACAATGAACATATCGAAAATCTTGTCTTTAATGTTCCTGAATGGATGGTCATATCAGCATGGGGTTTTCACCAAAATCTTCTGATGTTGTCTGGTTGGTCCTAAATGAAAATGGTGTTGATTTTTCATCCGATATGGCTGCCACAGTGGCTAATTTGAAAATCTTATCGCCTAAGAATATCAGAGATGGTTTCAACACTCAGCAAAGAAGAAGTGGTCTTATCTTGAATTCCTGGAAATTCTTTTCAGAGAGTAGAGCATCAGTCCCTTCAAGGGTCTCTTGTTATCAGGTTATAGTGAAATAAGTAAAATCAACATGATATAGAATTTGGGAGATAGTGTACATATTAACATCTATTCTTACACTACTACATACGACTGATTAGTGAAACGGTAAACTTTTAAGTTATATTAGCCATGTGAGTAAATTCAGCTTGGTCTCTTGTTTTTTAGTTATGTCAAAACAAGGCTTTCCCAAAAATTGGAAAAGGGTTTTCTTTGGCTGATGAGGTGAGGTGATGTCTCATGTCATTGTGATGATAAGACGACATCATGTTTCACTACACATGGATGTTTTTATTGGCCGATTGAGACACATTTACTGCATCAAAGTCTGTTAATAAAATAGTGTTAAATTATATTCTTTAATAATATTAACTTGAATGATTACAGAAAATATGAGTTGAAAAATGTTGAGATGGAGAGGAATCTTGGTAGTTTCACTTATACAAAGTTTTAGCAAAGTACCTTATATTGGTAACATAGGCCAATTAATATTCTTCTAAACCCTGGCATGGCATAGTGGTTATGTTGGTGTCTGGTTGAATGAGACTACCTGAGTCAGAAAAAAAGAGAAATTAGAGGCTGATTTCACTGAAAACTGGTGGGCCAATTGCATCCATATAAAATACATAAAATTAACTCTGTCAATTGAGTATATATTACCTTAGGTCAGATTTCCGTGTCATGAGTAGTTTATTGCAGTAATATATCCTTACTCCACATTGTGGCTCAGTTGTTAGCTTAGATGTGCAACCAATGGGTAATGTGTTCAAATCCTATCCAAACCAGCCTGGGTCAACTTTCATAGCTTATCTCTTTACAATGATCTTAACCCATTGCCTCAGAATCAATCATCCATACTGGCCATTGTATTGTGTCCCTGTGCAAGACACTTTATTCTGATTGCCTTGGCACGATATAGCCATTCATCTGTAGATGTATCATTAAGCACCTTGGCACGATATAACCATTCATCTGTAGATGTATCATTAAGCACCTTGGCACGATATAACCATTCATCTGTAGATTTATCATTAAGCACCTTGGCACGATATAACCATTCATCTGTAGATTTATCATTAAGCACCTTGGCACGATATAACCATTCATCTGTAGATTTATCATTAAGCACCTTGGCACGATATAACCATTCATCTGTAGATTTATCATTAAGCACCTTGGCACGATATAACCATTCATCTGTAGATGTATCATTAAGCACCTTGGCACGATATAACCATTCATCTGTAGATTTATCATTAAGCACCTTGGCACGATATAACCATTCATCTGTAGATGTATCATTAAGCACCTTGGCACGATATAACCATTCATCTGTATCATTAAGCACCGCCCATTCATTCAGTCTGTATATTGTCTGCTACTCCTAAAACTTCTGTTAATGAGTGGATTCATGTTTATGAGTAAACACATTGCTGTAATATACCGCGACACATGCCAGAACCAGAGACGAAACTCCACACTGCTTAGGTGCAGAGTAGACATATTGTTACTGTGCTGTCTAGGCTCCCTTTTTACTCCAGTACTAGTCTTGTCACAATCAGGCTAGTCAAGGGCAATATCATTGGGATTGTTCTTTATTCAGAAAAAAACAGAGGTCCAATATGACATTTCCTGTATCACTTAAAATGCAATAAATTCTCAGTTCTTTGTCTTTAATTAGACTGTTGCTTTAATATTGAAAATTATTTTGGGATTTAAGTTTTATATTTGGCAATCTGGTTATTCAATATAATCACAGTTGTTTGTGTCTGATTAAGAAGATTAGATTGTACATATTTCATCATATTAGACACTTGACCAGTCAGGAAAAAATTATTTTAAAAAATGTTTCTATAATAGTATGACTTGGATTCATTTTTCCAGATTGAGAAGTTTAATGCGACAAGGGAGGTGACCATTAAGAGAGCAGAGAAGCGATTGTTCCTTGTGAACAATAAGACATATCCAGGAGATACATGGGCTGTGGTCTGTTCCACAGACACCGACATAGGACAGAAAAATGTAAACTTCAGATCCAACGTCCAGGTGAGCTTATTGTTTTCTTTGTTCTTTTTCATTTTTTTTCCTCGGAGTATATACCTGACAGAAGCTGATTAAACAATTTTAAGCATCAAATTAATAAGGATTATGCTGGCACTGAGGTCTGTAAACTAAGATTACCTGTAAACTAAGATTACCTGGACAATTGTTATTACATTTGTCTGGAATGGCCATATGAGAAATTTCAGGCCCCCAAAAATTATTGAAACATGTCATTTTTAAACTCAGTCTCCCATGGTGTTTTCCCAACAAGGGCAGCTACAATTAAGAATTTTTTTTTACCATTATGAAATAAAGGCCTCCAAGTACTCCATTATAATCAGTAGTGCATTTGAAAATTTAATTTAATATAAATTTGAATTTTTTGTTCTTTTAGATTCTTGGCAACACATCTAAGTGACATTATGGTATGGCCCTGTGTCTGTCATGCATCATGTGTTGTGTGTCCTACGTCATCCATTGTGTGTTGTCCATCCATGATGTGTTGATCTGCATCTGATTGGCTGAGCTTGTTATTATTCTGAAGACTATTTCTGATTTGATTTTGATTAAATATGTTATATAATTTTATATCATCGAGATTTCAAATGGATTTCGTAACAAGCAAGATCCACCATGTATATTAATGAGATGATCATACATCTGTTTGGCTGAGCTTGTAACCACTCTAGAAATTGTATTTTTGATCAAACTTGGTAATAGACTTATATCATAAAGAAGTCTCAAGAAGTTTTAATATGACCAAGATATTTACATATTAATGAAGTAATCTTGCATTTGATTGGCTGAGCTTGTTACCACTCTAGAAATTGTATTTTTGATCAAACTTGGTAATAGACTTATATCATAAAGAAGTCTCAAGAAGTTTTAATATGACCAAGATATTTACATATTAATGATGTAATCTTGCATTTGATTGGCTGAGCTTCTTACTACTAAATGTGGCTCCTCTGTGGACCATTGACATGAAGAAAAGGTAATTTAGCTAGAACCCAAGGATTACCCTTCGCCAAACGCAGGTTTGATACCGCCTTAGTATAACCCTTTCCTAATATTCTACTGACTTTGGCTGATCCTGAGGTCTATACTGGGGTGTCCCCAGCATAATCTCTACTCTATAGCTGAGCTGATTCCAGAGGCCAAACATGTGAGGATAATCCCCAATCAGGAAGTGCTTGTTTCAAGGTGAAATCCAGGCATGTTGTAGTTAGTAGGTGAATGAGTATCCAGATTGGTGGTAAAATAAATGCCTAGTGACAGACAGGAAGATACACTGGACAAGTATATCTTACACTGCATATGGCATGAAATGTTTTTAGGAAGTGCCTGGGGATGATGGTGGGTTCAGTTAAAAAGCTAAACGATCAACAAAAGTTTACCAAAATTTAACAAAAAAAGCTGGCATAAGGCCTTTCATGTTCGTACAATTCAAGCTGTTCCACAATCCAATAGAGCTGCCATTGAAAAATTTAAAAATCTATCTGTGTCGGAAAGCATCTTACTAAGCCAGATTTTTTGGCAAACTGTCCTTGCATTTGGCTGTCAAGTAGCTGTCGGCCAAGTGAGCAATCTCAGGCCCACTTGGGTCTCTTGCTTTAGAAAAGGAAAATATCTGAATCATTTAACTTGTCAAATTGACAGTCCTTTTTTAATATATGACATTAATGGGATTTAGTGCCAAGTCAAGCCTTTAAATAGCAATGGTAAAATTCTTGCTTAACAAAGATGAGCATAAAGAATTCTTGTTGTTCTCTACAGGTAAAAAACCATTTGGCAATGGATGTAGAGGTGCTGTACACAGGTGAGGATAGGGTCCAGCCCTGTGGCATGGTAACACCTGGAGGCATTCTGAGCCTGCCTCTACATGCTGTATATAACACAGAGGGAGCTTTTTTCTTCTGCCCTCAGAAACCAGGGTATGTGTGCTTATTATCAAGAAAAAGTGATAACGTAATTATTCCAATATAAATACTGTAAACTTGGCATATTGTGAGAAACTTGTCAAAATTTGTTTCAGTGTACTGTAGGTGGCTGTTAATTTTATACTTATTAATTAAATTATAAGGTCTGAGAGAAAAACAAATCCAGACATAAAATGCATGTATTTCTTTGATGTTAACAGAGATCTCATGATAGCTTTTTGAAAAGAGTGTGTGTCTTTACCAGCAGATGATGCCTATTAAGTTTAGAGACAAAGAAATCTTTAGTGAAGGTGCATGAAAAATAAAGATGGCATTTTACCAGAGATTATTCACCACGATTCATATGGGTGTGAAAAGTTTGCACAGTCCTGAATAGTGCAGTCCTAATGCACAAGCTATGCACATCTACTGTTCCCATATTCTGTCCACACTTCTGGCACATACTAGGGTTAGTCATTTCCAAACCATGTACTAGTAGTTTCTCCTTCAAATACATTCCCGATCTCATTAACGTTGTAAGCTTGCAACCACCCAAATCCAGCACTTCTAAAAAGACAAAAATCATCTTTTCCAGCTAGATCATATAGACGAAGGGCAGTAACTCCTGCCCATTACCTCCCCTTTCTGCTGGCAGGTGTCGCTAGTTTTAAGTTTTTGCTACAGTACAGGCAACATCGTACTGTCGACCTCCCAAAAACCTTGTGTTGTCTTCATGTTTTTCAACCATCCATCCTGGAATTTGGGTTTTTATTGTGTAGTAAGTATTCTGCTACAGATGGTATACATTATTTGTTTATTTTGACCATTTTTTAATGTGAACTTTGTCACATTCATGGATTTTGTTCGTTCCAATGAAAACATTTTTCACCTTCAAATATGTTCCCTGATCACATTAACGTTAGGAATATAAGCTTACTACCTTCCGAATCCATCCCTCCAAAAGATGTCTTTCCCGTCTATATAATATAGACAAAAGGCAATAACTCTTGCCCAATACCTCCCCTTGATGCCACTAGGTGTCGCTAGTTTTAAGCTTTCACTGTTGATCAGTCAACATCATGCAGAATCCTCCCGAAAATCCACTTCAATGTACTCCTGAATTTCAACCATCGATCATCAAGCTTGGATAATTTGTACATAATAACATATCTGTCGCAGGTTGTATACATTATTTTTGTTTCATTTTTGCCAATTTTTATGTGAATTCGTCACTTTTACTATTTCGGACCATGTGCTTCAATGCAATGTTATGTGTTGTGGTTCATGTTAGTCACACTCTCTGCATGTTCTCTCTCGCAATGTTGGTAAATGGTGTTGTTTGGCCAAATATTAACATTATTTTGTGCTTAATTTATTAACAATTTTCATTGCTCTTGTTGTTTCAGAAATCAAAGAATGACTACTAAATGTCCCAAGTGCAAGAAATTTAAAGCTCATGAGGACAACCATGATTCATGCCTCACTTGCATTAAGTGAACCTCTTCAGGGATATGCAATGTCTGTGCAACTTGGTCCAAAGAAATGTGGTCTACTATTCTAGGCAAAATGGCAAAAAATAGTCACAAAAAGTCTAGCATCAAATAGTCCGATGTCTTGAGCATTCATCCTAGAACTGAATAAGTTGTGAGCTTAGTGGGGGACATTGTTGGCCCACACACACATCATAAATTGAGACGGAAAATGCAATCGGCTACGATAACCTCAGTGGAAGTGGCGGAGCCAGCTGCCGAAGTTTCGGTGTCCCCACCATCACTTAGATCATCGCTTGAGTTACAGGTGCATCATTTGGTTCAGGAGACAATGACGCAGTTTCTCTTTTTGGGGCAAAAGTTGCCCCTAGGCCTGTCATATTCCTCAATTATAAATATTGATAATAGGGGGGAGTGTACCCCCTTTTCTTGGCAGCCCACTGGGCATAAGTCACCCCGCCTGCCTGCGCATGTCCCCATGCGCCTGTTAGGGTGCATGGGGTGTTAGTATAGATCTTAATGATCTATCAAATAAAGAAATGACACTGTACGATACTGTCCTGGCTGCCAACATAGCCATTCAGTTTTACATTCTGCCTTCCGACTGTAGATCGGTCAAGTCAGAAAACTGTGCCAGGCCAATGGGGCCACTCAGTATTGAATCTTACAGGGATCTTAGTGACAGATCCATCTATCTTTCCACTCATACCCCATGGCTGGTGTCAAAACACTCCTGGGATCTTGTTGATAGATCTGTCCGCTTTACCACTAATATGGCATAGCCGGTACCAGAGCCATATGGGGATCTCATTGAGAGATCTACCCGTTTCTCCACTCCTATGATATTGCTGGTACTAGACCTGTACGAGGATCTTAATGAAAGATCAGTCCCTATCGCTACTGCTGTGACATCGGCGGTTCAAACCAAGTCATTTTTATGGTCATTTACACGGGCCACACCAGTACCGTCTATGCGCCCGGTAAGCTGGCCTCTCCTTTGTTTACGGCCTACCAATTGGGTAGGTACCGGGACACATATAACGAAGACAGCATTGCCTCTTTCATGCCGCTGGGCATGTTCCACTCAGACCTGGATGTAGAGGTAGACTAGGATATCCCACACAGTGAGGGTGCGGACCCTTTTGACGATCTATCATACTCCAAACCAACTATGAAGAGGACAGAGTTTAGTTTCAAGGCCATGTTGGAGGAGAGTTATCGGGTGTTGCCGACCTCTGAATGCCCTTAACCAGCTATCACCATGCAGACCTATAAGGTCAGGGCTTCTGTGGACTTAGAATAGGAAAAGGATTGTTCTTCCTTTTGTCTTTTACCACAGTCCATAAAAATGAAAGAAATCACTGACCACTTCTCCAGTAAAATTAGAGATCCTGGCAATTCTACGGCTTTCTTTTCAGAAAGCCAGCTATCAGTGGCCTTTTGATAAGAATTTTGTGTCCGTCAATATATCTCCCCCTACTTTCTATAAAGTGGACAAGAAGGTTTTCCACGCAACATCAAAGCTGGTTTGGAACATTGTTGCCACTTCTTCAGTGTTAGACATTGTGTCGTTAGCAATTTTCCAACTTGCCAAGAAATCAGGTAACGACCATGCATGGGAGTCCACAGCCCATATCGCCAGAGTCATTAACAGAGCAGCACACCATTCCATGGCAAATGCCCTGACTGCTTCTAATCTAGACCTAGTGCAACAAGATGCTTGTTTGTGTATAGCAGCTTTAAAACTACACCACGCCCTGACATTGAGAACGACACCTTTTGGGTTGCCTCTGCTCTTTGGAGGCAAGATAGAAGAAGTGAGGAGACAGGCAGCCTAAGAACTGCCCTTCCAACTTGCAGCTCAGCCTCCACAACCATATAGACTCAATCAGTGTCAACCCCAAAGTGGATAGACAATTGGCTTGAAAGAGACAAGCGATCATTCTCTGGACAAACACAGAACCAGTCACAACCCCAATCCAATGTCAGGAGGCGGTAGCCCACTCAGTTTAGGAGGCAGCCTTCTCTGCGGGGGAGGGGGGGGGAGGATACAAGGTTTCTTGCACCCCAAACCTTCTATAACTCCTGCTGCTGACTTACCACCCTACCGATCACACTGGCGGCCTACCAGCAGGTGCCAGACTTCTGCACTCAAGTTCTCACTGGATCACTCTGTTTCCACAAAAAAGGTGGGTGATCCAAGTCATCTCAGAGGGGTTTTGGATTTCATTTATCCAACCTCCTCCCCTCTCGCTTTGTCTGCTAGTTACAGAAGCCCCATCACAGCCAGAGAAGGCCAAAATCATGCAGCATGGTCACTAATTGACAAGCAGGTGGTGGAGATTGTTCATAAATCACAATCTCTGGGGTTATATTCGGGGCTCTTCCTTGTACAAAAAGCTAACGGCAAGCTCGGGCCAATTTTTGACCAGAGCCGGCTCAGTCAATATATATCCCTGCCAAAGTTCAAGATGGAGACAGCTTGATCAATCTGACTTTCCATCAGAAGGGATGAGTTTGCCATCAGTCTTGACCTGACTGATGCATACTTCCACGTCCCTATGCATCCAGCCATCACGGAAATTCCTTCAGTTTGCTTACCATGGAATTATTTATCAATTTTGAGCTTTCCCATTCAGCCTAAACATCAGTCCATGAGTTTTCATCAAGATTATTAACTGCGTTTTCACCCTGTTCTAGTTGACTTCATTCACAGCAACACCAGCGTATCTGGACGACATCCTCCAGAAACATATGGTAAGTTCTATTCTTGTCAAGAGCAGGGATGATCTCCTATCCCTTTTACATCATCTCGGTTTTCTAGTTAACTGGGAAAAGTCTGACCTCTGTCCATCCCAGCGTTTTGTCAAACTTGGTATGGAATTTATAACCAATCTCAATCCTGTTCAACTACCTCATGTTCAAGTGATGTGTATTATCAAACTTGTAGAGTCCACTTCCAACTGGAAGTGGCTCACAGCAAGATAGTATTTGCAACTCCTCGGATTATTCAATGTGGCAACAGATCTGATTCCACGGGGCCATCTTTTCATGCACCCTTTACAAATGACATTGCTAGCTCAATGGCACCCCTTTTCCAGTCTATTCAATCAAAAGATCAGAATCATGGGCGAGATAATATAATTCCTGAGTCATTGGCACAGTACGGTTGGCTCATGACAGGGATTCCTCTGGAAAATCCCCAACTGGAAGTTACAGTATGTACAGACACCATATGTATAGTTGGGGAGCCCACTGTTGCCAGGCTTTGAGAATGCCAGTGGCACATTGGGACCGGAGGATACATCTCTCCACATCAACCTTCGCTAAATGAAGGCTATATTCAATGCCTTTCATTTCAGGAAAGACCAACTCTGCAGGAAAGTTGTCTTAATTATGTCAGAAAACTCAGTGATGATGACCTACCTCCTCAGGCAAGGGGGAACCAAATCACACGACCTGTACATTCTGATTTGGCAATTCCTGCATTGGTGCTCCCAACTCAGAATCACTGTACAAATTAGACACATTCCCAGCAGATTCAATGTCCTGTCCGATTCTCTGTCCGAATGGTCCATTCAAAAATCGGTCTTTCGTCAGATTTGCACACTTTTGGGGCAATAATCAACCTTATTGCGACAAGGCAGAACCAAAAACTTCCCACCTTTGTCTCCCCAGTCCTGGACCCAGTAGCTTGGGCCATGGAAACACTTTCAGTCAGTTGGGAGGGTCTGCGGGTTTTTGCCTACCCACCCACAGTCTTAGTACCAGAAATAATTCAGAAATTGCGGGGTCAGAGCTGCAAACTGATTCTGATCGCCGCTCTCAGATGGAACAAGTCCTGGAGCAATGATCTACTCAATCTAGATCTACTCAGGAAGATTCCAGCAAAGCCAAATCTTCTCAAACAGCCGTGGTCACATCCCTGTCCAAACCGACTCCTCCTTCATGCCTGACTCTTGTCAGGAATGCTCTACAAAGGAAAAAATTCAAGGCTTCTGATGTAGAGAGAATCTCACAAGAAGAAGGCCCTCTGCTTTGAAGACCTACAAGGAAAGTGGCCTATATTCAGAGACTGGTGCCAAGACAATAACATTGTCCCTCTGAGTGCCTCAATCCCACAACTGGCTGATTTTTTTTCTCTGGCTTTATGAGGAGAAAAAGTTGGCCTCGATTACCATCAGAGGCTACCATTCCATGATATCTGACACTTTCAGGCATCATGGCAAATGAGATATCGGTCATGATAAAGATCTATCAGATCTTCTAGCCAATTTCGTCTTGAATAGACCAAAGTTCCTCACCTTGTTTCTGAAATGGAATCTCTCATGGGTCCTTTGAGACAAAGTCAAACCTTTAGCCAGGGCCCCGATTAAGCTGCTATCATACAAAATTTGTTTTCTGATAGCTTTAGTTTTGGCATGCAGGGTGAGTGAGTTACATGTGCTTTCAGTTGACCCGAAATATCTTCAGTTCAGCTCGAATGGTTCTGTGGTCCTGATGATGCAACCAGGCTTTGTCACCAAGAATAGGCTGCCTTCAGTAGGCAATCAGAGAGTCGTCATACGCTCCCCCTCTTTGATAGCTATGTCAAGAGAAGCATCCTTGCAAGATCTTGTCCATGATCTCAAACATTACCTGAGCGCACAGAGATACTTTAGGGACAATAAAACTACTCTTTCTCCCTGTCAAAGTTGGGAAAGAAGACATTACCCTTCAAGCCCTAACATCATGGTTGAAGAGGGTCATACACTCAGTGTACTCTGAAGTTTCAAGAGATCAGCGTCACTTCATGAAGATTTCAGCCCATGAAATCAGAGCAATCTCTGCAAGCATCTCTTTCAGTCGCAATGTTGCGATGTGAGACATTATAGAAGCTGTTGGCTAGCATGTGCAGTCAACCTTCTCAAGTTTCTATTTCCACGACCTAGCTTCCCAGAGACAAGAATTTAATCTGGTGAATCCAGTTGCTGTGACTCACTTATCCACCAGACCTTGCTAACTTCAGCACAGCTTCATTATGGGCACACCTAGCTCTTTCGCTGGATTCGCCCACAAATTTTGTCAGTAAGAAGAGTTCAATAACTCTCTTTTTAAACCGGTTAGAATTGTTACAGGCTGTGCTGCATCCAAGTTAGGAGAGCGGGTTATCTTTCATATAGGGAATCCAGCCTTTCTTCCCTCGAAGGATGCCTGGGGTATAGGTAGGATGCTAAGCATTCCCTCCTCCTATTACCTGTTCTCCTAGCGTTAATGTGATCAAGAAACGTATTTGAAGGAGAAAGCAGATTTTTAAAGTAAATTATGTTTCTCCAAAATATTTAGCCAATCAGATTACTTTAACATCCTTCCACCTCCCTGCCATACGATCATACTCCTTGATCCATTGCTCAGCTTAAAACTTGTCTCTGGCATTGTCAAGAGGATGTAATGGACAAGAGTTATTGCCCTTTGTCTATATGATATAGTCGCAAAAGACATATTTTCGTCCATTGGTGGGCTGGATTCAGGTAGTCATAAACTTATGTTCTTAACATTAATATGATCAGGTACATTTTTTCAGAGAAACATAATTTACTTAAATTTGCTTTCCTGTGAAGACCATGTAAAATTTATGCATTTATTTGCAGAGAATTATTTCTAAACACTTTGCCACATTTGAAATTTTTAAATATTTGGAAGCAAGTTTGACGTGTTTTGGTGAAATAAAGTTTGAGAGTTGCTAGTATTAACATGTTAAAGTGCCAGAAACATTTGTCATTTGTATATTATCACATGTATTGTGCATTATTTTGTGGCATTTCATGTATTCAGTGCCATTACTCGCAAATTATTTGGAATTTATGTATTTTATTTCTAGATTTTTATTTTTAAAAAATATAAAAAAAACAACATATCTTTCTTCTGCAACACTTCCTAATTTAATTACCAAGAGTAACAACCTGTGAATTATAATTTCAGTTCTAGTGAAAGACTTGTGAAGTTTCATCTGTAAACTTAAATTTTAAAGATCTTGGATAACTTCTGTTATGGGCAAGAGACTGTGCATAATAATTATGACTTTATCAGACTATAGTAAAATTGGTAAAACTGACACAGTATAGAGTTTGGGAGATAATTTACATACATTGTGTTCTTACAACACTACATAAAACTTCTTAGTGAAAAGGTCAACTGGTAAGTTATGTAAGCTATGTGAGCAATATCAGGCCCATTTGGGCCTCTTGTTACATTTTTAGAACTTTGTTTTTAATGGGCACCATGTAGCCATTATTGTGCTGAGGTGCCATTAAATGTTAACACACATCCCCTTCTGCATCATCTTAAGGACCACCTCATGTCCACACCATACCTGTTTAGAGTATGTAATTTATAATTTGTTGTACCAATTGTTGTTAAATAAATTAGGTTTGAAATTATAACACCCTGTATTTTAGGTACAGAGCTTCAAAGGAGTCCATCAGCTGGAGAGGGGCTGAGAATGTTGGACAAAAACTGATTATGTGTGAGGGAGAACCTGGTCACACACCTTTCTTCTTCAATGTAAGAGACACAAAAACTATAATTACAGTAAAACTTTTATAACTGAAAATCTAGACACTGGAATACCTGGTATCAGGCGTAATACATGCTGGGCCTGGGCTTAAAGTCTTTAATGTTTTCACATTCATCAACTTCAATCACTGGATTACCTGGTATCAGGTGTAATACATGTTGGGTCAGGGCTTAAAGTCTTTAATGTTTTCACATTCATCAATTTCAATCACTGGAATACCTGGTATCAGGTGTAATACATGCTGGGCCTGGGCTTAAAGTCTTTAATGTTTTCACATTCATCAATTTCAATCACTGGATTACCTGGTATCAGTTATAATACATGCTGAGTCAGGGGGTTAAAGTCTTTAATGTTTTCACATTCATCAACTTCAATCAGCGTGACTATAAGGTGCTATACTCTGGCTCCCAAGGACAGCAGTATAATGAGGGAGTACTGACATAAGGCAGTCTCATTATAAGGTGTTATACTCTGGCTCTCAAGGACAGCATTATAATGAGGGAGTGCTATATAAGGCAGTCTCATTATAAGGTGTTATACTCTGGCTCTCAAGGAGAGCATTTTAATGAGGAAGTTCTATATAAGAATTAAGCAGAATGATTATTGTGCATCCAACTTTTCGACATAAATAACAGATTAATCTCATTAACATTTACTTATTGGAGATGATCCTTTATCATTAAGACTAAATTTATTGAAAATGAGTTTTTATATTGTTATATGCACATCAGTCAGATTATTGCTACAGAAGTGAATAGCTATATCTGCATTTACTTGGGATTAATAACAGTTATTAAGTGTAGGGTTTTATTGTTTAATTTAAAAATCAAAGCTATGCTTATGATTCATAAAAAGAGAAGTACTCTTTGTCCCAATTGATGGTGGGATGGTTAGGTCAGACTCTGATCTAGTAAGACATAAATCAGAACAAACTTTCTCTTTTAGTTTCATTCTTTCTTTTTTTGATCAACAATTAGCTGTGTCACCAATGAAGAGCTTTTAAGTTATTGTTCTTAAACTGGTTTGTGCTGGTGATCACAAAAACTTGAACTAACAGAAATTCAAGATCAAATTTTGCCGTGGCACTTTGAGTTTTCAGAGTCTACTGTAATTCATTTATATAGGTTGTAAGGTCAAGTTTGTGTTATTACAGATCAATAATTAATTTATATAGGTTGTTAGGTCAAGTTTGTGTATTGCAGATCAATAACAGGAATACAATACTAGAATTATGTAAATGGCAGACCATATCTCCGTGCTTCCATGCTATGCCAATAAGAGCATGGCCTGACCCACGGGCCAGTGATGCAGCACTGTAAATGTGTATTTGTCTCCATGTCTAGTTATTCTATACATTTGTATAAGGTGGGGATCTTGATAGTTTCCAAGTTATGAGCCAAGAGCAAGTCCCCTACTCTGGGGGCATGATTTGGGGTGGCCTGTGTTGGATATATGTCTGATATTTTTGGCTTGAAAGGATTTCAGTCTCTCCATGCTTATCGCATAGTGTTCATTTATGGCATAGTGCTCATTCTGTGTCACCAAATATAGTTTGTTTTACTAAAAATAGTACCAAAATTTTATTGTCTTTCTAAAATTAGTAACAAAGTATACATCAACTGGCCTTTAGGTCAATTTTATATCTCAAGGAAAGCAACTCAAATGTAGATAAATGATTAGAACTTATAGCAGCTACCTCCCTTTGATATTGTTCCAATGCTGTTGATAGTGCGAAGCATTTGTAGCAAATGCTTTTAAAAGGAAATCACAATCATTTCTCAATGGTTCAATGTTAATATAAATTCTCTAGTGATAAATAAACAAAAGAATTCTATAAAAATATAATGATTATTTAGCAGTATGTGTACGATAATAAAAGGGACCATGAATAGCAATATCTCTGAAGTTATGTCTTTTCATCTGGTCTTGTGTAAATTAGTATCAGTTTCACCCACCAAGCCATCAGTGTTCTCAATACTTTGATTGTTATGAAGGATTAATTTCTAGGCCAGCATAAGTATTACTTTCTAGGCCAGCATAAGGATTACTTTCTAGGCCAGCATAAGTATTACTTTCTAGGCCAGCATAAGGATTACTTTCTAGGCCAGCATAAGGATTACTTTCTATACTTTCTTGGTCAGCATAAGTATTACTTTCTAGTCCAGCTTAAGGATTACTTTCTAGGCCAGCATAAGGATTACTTTCTATACTTTCTAGGCCAGCATAAGGATTACTTTCTAGGCCAGCATTAGGATTACTTTCTAAACCAGCGTAATTTCAAGTTTTGCTTGTTTGATCACACTCCAGTAGAATTGTTCTGTTTGAATTATAAAAAGGTTCCTCCATTTTTATGAGTCCTTTATTTCAGGTGTGTCCAGTAGTTGAGGACATATATTTTGAGGCGGGATCCAGCAAATCTGCCAAAAACATTGTGTTTCACCTTCATCCGACTGTTATCCTTCACAATCTTCTACCTCTTGACATCAGGGTGCTGATTGAGGTAAGGATTATACACAAGTATATATGGTAAGTTTATGAACATTACTCGTGTGACAGTTAATCAGAAAGATTAAGATTGGTCAGAAGAGCAAACAACCACACATATTTTAATGATTTCAATTATTATAAACAATTAAAGTTTTCTTACACACACACAGACACACACACACATATATAAAACAAAACAACAGTGCAAAACTAGTGTGAAACCAGCCTGAGCACTTTCGGAATCAACCGATATATTTTTCAAGAGCACAAAGCTACAGATGATGTTTACGCAAACGAGACAAAACAAAACACAAAAACGTAATTACTTTGCAGAAGCTATTTCATGTTTGGCTGTGGATATTTGCCGAAATGATACAAGAAAGAAAAACAAAAAGAATAAAAGGAGAAAGTTTATACAGCGCTACCTGCTACATTGTGTCTTTCATGAGTGCTCACAAGGTAGAATACCTTGGTGTTGAAAGGGGGTGGACATATATATATCTCTATCAGGCTTCATAAAATCCCTTTATTCGCTGGATATGTCCAGCAGTTCAGAGGTTTTGACCAGCAGCTGAACATAGGTCATAGGATAGTCTAAAATATCATTTTCTCAAATTGTCTTTGATTTGTTTATCCATTAAACTGTCAAATAAATGCCTTGATGTAAAATTCAGAAGTCACTATGTCTAGTTTACAGATTGTTTCTTTGTCGGACAATCAATAAAGGTGTCGCTGACTAAACTTAATTCAAAGGTAACTTGGTCTGTTTATGGTTTCTTTGTCAGGCAATCAGTAGAGGTGTCACCAACTAAGCTTGTTACAGCTCAACTGCGTGAAGGCTATACTGCTCACAGTTAGCTGGTTCAACGGGGCTAGAGAAGGCAACTAAATTCTTTAGTGAACAATAGTGTGGTAAATTTCAAAGCTCTGCTTCTCAGTAAAGATGTTTCTTTGTTATTTTAAAGGTTTATTTTTTTAATTGGTAGGCTTATATATGTTTAGATGAAACAATAACAAATGTTGGTGTTGATGGCTGGATTTTTGACATCACTGGAAGCTGTGTACCTTGGTGGTACACCATATTTTTTGGGCTTCTCTGCGATGAGTTTCTTACAGCCACATGTGAAAGCGGTCACTTCAAAGGGATAGAACTGAAGTGTTCATCACTTGACAATTACTTTCCAGCCAAAGCAGTACAGTGTATACAGATTATTCATGCAAACGTACATGATAGATTCCCAAACCATGCGATTTTGAATGCATTCACTGTGTTTGAGCCTAACACTTTTCCTGCAAATGTTTGTGACATGCCACAGTTTGATAATGATCACATGGACACTTTGATTGCACATTACGGTCAACCAAGAGAGAACATTGATGTAGTTATCAGTGCTGATGAAGTAATGACAGAGGGATTCTCAGCAGCTGAATTACTGACAAAACAAGTTTCAATTAAAGGACAGTACCTGAATGTGATTTGTTTGATAGAAATTTAACAGGTACTTCCAGTCACAAGCGTGGTGTGTGAGTGCAGATTTTCACATTAGAATTTATCAAAACAATGCTGTGGTTCGGGCTGAGTGTTGACACTCTTGATTAACTTATGAGAATAAATCTTGTTGGTGTTGATATAAAAGACTTTGATCTGAGGCCAGCAGTCACAAAGTGGAAGGGAAATTTGAAACAGACATCTGTATCACCAAACTCATGAACTGTAAGTGAGTGGATTTACCATAGTCTAAATGTAGCAACATTATGATTGGTGACAGGAATACTGTGTAAATACGTTTTGTTTTTAAAAAAAAAACAAAAAAAAAACATATAGAAATCCGTAGCAAATCATAGGGATAAACTTATGGTTTGCTGCTACCACCTGATGAGACCTCTGGAGGGGTTGAAACATTTTCTTTTTTTAATGAATATATATTACAAGCAGCAGATTCATGTGTGTCTATGAAGTCCATCAAAATGTTCAGTGGAACTTGGGGAAATTTAAGGATATATTGTAGCAAAGTTCAAAGGTGAATAATTTTGGGCAAATAAGTTTTCATCTAGAAAAGATTTCCATCATTGTATGCTGACAAATAAAGCTGAATGGTTCACAGTTTACAATGATCATAAAGTAAAACCCAGTTCATGCATATTTTGTGCATTTAAATGTTCCATAAATTCAAATAGCACATTGTAGAGTGTTATGTACAGAATGACCTCTGACCTAGTTTAAAGGAATGAATCTTGTATCTCTGTGAAGTTGTAGGTTCATCACTAACAGGGTTAGTTGCCTAAGCAGTAATGCAAGGATCATAAACTTGTGTTTTTCTTTTAACATTTTGTTTATATGTTACATTAAGTTTAAAATAGTGGTCCTAATGCCCTCCACAGTCCACACCATGGAAGGATCACATATTGATAACCATGTCTATCTGTCCCATCTTATTCTGTTTTATCCCATTCTATCTATTCAACTGTCCCATCCTATTCTGTTTGATCCCATTCTGTGTGTCTGTCCCATCCTATTCTGTTTTATCCCATTCTATGTCTGTCCCATCCTATTCTGTTTTATCCCATTCTGTGTCTGTCCCATCCTATTCTGTTTTATCCCATTATGTCTGTTCATCTGCCCCCCCATCTTCTATTTTGTCCCATTCTGTCTGTTCAACTGTCCCATCCTATTCTGTTTTATCCCATTATATCTGTTCATCTATCCCATCCTATTCTGTTTTATCCCATTCTGTCTGTTCATCTGTCCCATCCTATTCTGTTTTATCCCATTCTGTCTGTTCAACTGTCCCATCCTATTCTGTTTTATCCCATTCTATCTGTTCAACTGTCCTATCCTTATACTGTTTTATCCCATTCAGTCTGTGCATGTGTCACCCTATTCTGTTTTATTCCATTCTATTTGTTCATCTGTCTCATCCCATTCTGTATGTTCATCTGTCCCATCCTATTTTGTTTCATCCCATTCTATCTGTTAATGTGTCTCATCCTATTCTGTTTCATCCCATTCTGTCTGTTCATCTGTCCCATCCTATTTTGTTTGATCCCATTCTGTCTGTTCATCTGTCCCATCCTATTCTGTTTTATCCCATTCTGTCTGTTCAACCATCTCATCCTATTCTGTTTTATTTCATTGTCTGTTCAACTGTCCCATACTATTCTGTTCATCCCATTCTGTCTATTCATCTGTCCCATCCTATTGTTTTATCCCAATCTGTCAGACTTGGGATATTGATTTAAAAAACATTCAAAGATGATGTAATTTATCGTAACTATTAAGAAAACATTGATATATTTCATGAATTGATGTCCTGGAAAGTGTGTTGTTTTCCATTCTGTATTTTTTGTTGCTTCAGTTTTAGTATAATTATCCGTTCATTAATAACGTTTTCCCTTTTCAACTCTTTTGTTTTTTAAAAAGACATTTTCGTTCATAATTATGTAGTATAGAATCTTGCCCCAAAAACATTATTTTATGCTTTTTAAATTTTTTTATCAGCTAGCAAACACAAAGTCTCGAAAATTCATAACACTTAGGGTAAGCTATTCAGATTATGACCAGTAGGGTAATTCTGACCACTAACATATTGTGTTGTACAGACATCAACTATTGCATAATACCTACCGCAATGATAGGAAGTCTTGGGACACGAAAAAAAAAAATTTTTTTTGTGTCTTAAGACTTATATGCATGTAAAATATATAAAATTTTCGGTGTCCCAAAACTTGTAGACAAAAAAATGTAAAGACAAAATTGGGAAGATTGCCATATGTCACACAGCAGTGACCAGCTCATTCAATTACCACGTCAATAAACTGTTATAAACTACTGTGATTGTTTTATGTTATTATTTTGCATGTGCATATTTTACGATTTCTCCAACATGATTTAAAATGAAGGTAAATAAAGACTTCATAATTCACGGGCCGCTTACATTTACCGGAAGACCCGTACTATAGTGTACAGTACTTACACAGTGCAAATTGTACTTGGCGTCACTTGTATCCTTGTTTATTCCCAAAAATATTTGATGCAGATTTTGCTTTATTCATCGTTTTTACCAAATCGCATTCTTCCAGATTACAGTTCAGCTACACGTTCATTGCTGTTTCATTTATTTGGATTCACGCGCTCAACAATTGTTGTTTTTCAGTGGTATCCTACAAAGTGATGTAATCTATATGAAAAGGCACGCGTGTTTAATTATGTAAGCACATAACCAGCATAAATTCAAATAACTGTCATATATTCATGAAAGAATGATTGTAATATATGTTAAAATTCTGAATATAGATCGATTAAGAGCATCATTGATCCATTTTAGTTTTGTGTTTCGGCTTCACAAAATGATAATTTTCCACACATTATTCATTCCACTTTTGATTTTGGCAAGCTGGTTGTTTTGGGGTCTCCTTTGTTTATAATTGGCGGATTTGTCTTTTGTTTTTCCGACAGCAATCCAGGCCAGTTAATTGTTTAAACCCTGAAATTGACTTGGGTAAAGAGAAATTTTGTCTGGCGGCAATGCCGGTACTTTGATGTGTGATTGGCTTCTATTCCGTAATATTAGCAAGATTACCATAGCAGAGTAAACATTAACTTATTTAAGGTCGCTTACATCAAAGCAAACTACCACGGAGTTCTTATTTTAAAAGCATTATTTCTTAAACTTCTTAGAGATATTATTTAAGTTTATTGCAGTGGTGCCTATGATTCGAATCCAATGTATGTACTTCATTCATCACAAGTAAAATCTTCAATGTACACGTGGTGATGCCATGATGTAAACATGCGCTCAATTAATGTGAGAGTTGAAATAAACAATATTTTCGTTTTTCTCATACTGGTATCACATTTTAATGAATTAGGTATTTCCATTTTCAGGGAGCAAAAACCCCCAATAATTACAGGTGACTTTTGACAATTTTAATGTAATAATGCATAAACTGACAATAGTAAATTAGAGCACAAAAGGGAGAAGTTATTGTTGAATGAGTATAACATACCACTAATACTCAATTCTTGTCATCGTCTGATTAAATTATACATATTTTAATTTGGTAGAAATAATAAGAAAACAGAGAAAAATTCAATATATTTATTGACTCTTCAAACAAATTATAATAATTTATAACATCTCATGTTATTATTCATAATGAGAGTCCCATAACAATCATGAAGTCATGTTTATTTTACATGAGGTTATGATTGATAAAATACGCCGATCGAACCGTAGAAAAAAAAAAGTTTTAGGTTTCCCAAGACTTATAGTACATGAAAAAATTGCTTTAACTTCATGTCCCAGCTTTTATAGGTCATAAAAAAATTACTTTTGAAAATAATAAAGGGTGTCCCAAGACTTACCGTCATTATGGTACATACAAACTGTCATGTCTGTGTGTACATAAATATATAAAAGAGGTACAGGTCAATTCCAGCACACAGGCATTCCCAGTGCACATGACATAACTCTATCATCAAAACTGCTTTCCTGCTGTCGTCGGGGAGGGTCAAATGTGAAAGTTACATGTGGCAAGCAGGACCTGAAAAATATAACAGGTGTGGAGGATGATTTGTATACATAATAATATGGTCCTAATTGCTAAAAATATGTGGAAAAAAATACTGAAAACATTTACAGAGAAGACACAAAAAACCAATTATATTTCAAGATTTGAGTTGTGGTCAGTTTTAACTAGGGGTGAAATGATACACCTGTGCCACGTATCGATACGATTCACGGTACACAGCCTATGATTCGATACACATATCAACTTGATGGTCTTTTCATCTTTAGAAGGTCTGTCAGTGGTAGGGTTGTGCTGTTTTATATGTGTTGACATATTGGTTGTATTTCTAGTATGCAGATTACAGACAGACATAGATTTAGCATCTGTTCATGTGCCATTTTCATCCTTGACAAGATAAAAAAAGTACATCCAAACAGACTACATATTAATTGTTAGTGATTTTAATTCAATCATTTAGGCCATTTGAGGCTACTCATTTGATCGGATCCAGGACTCATCTTAGTAACCACACTCTTTTTTTTGCACTGCGTGAATGCTTCTAAAATATCTTATTATCAATTTCATGTCTTCAATTAAATTGAAATACATGACGGTGTTATCTTCAACACAGTAGAAAAAGTGCAATTTCCACCTGCAAGGAAAATCTTATCTAGAGCAAGTCCAGGTGTGGGAGTGGAGATGACTAACAACCGAAATCTGTCACATTGCAGGCACTCATTTCTGTTAGTGATAAGGAAAACTATTGACAATGCCCACTCCCCTTCTATACAAAATTAACAAATTAACACAAGGTGACAAACCTGCACGGTTTGAAATCTGCTTCCTTGCTGATTCTGTGCTAATTTTATTTTTTCTGTTGGCTCATTTAGTCACTGATTACCTATATCGATGGAAAAGGACACATTCCAAACTTGTTCTCCATGTACGGCTTTAGCAATTTACAGATCATTTAATAACCATTTTGAACGAAGTTTCTCTGTTGCTTTGTATCTACCTGGATCGAGTTTGGATGCCAATACTTCCAGTGTGTCACGCAGTGAATAAGCTGCAGTCAATTCTAATTGGTGGTTATTGTTTACCCTGAACTGCAACAAACAATAACCACCAATCAGAATTTAATGTAACATATTTCACTGAGTGACACACCGAAAGTGTAGCCTTTAAATTCGATACATATAGACAAGATACAAAGCAACAGAGAAACTTCGCGTAAAAGTAGTTATTAAATGATCAGTAAAGTACTTAAATCATACATGGGGAACAAATTTGGAAAGTCTCCTTTATGTTGATATATATATTATCAGTGGCTGAACATGCTGATGGGATAAAATAATTGGCATGTAATCGTCGAAAAGGGGGGGAGGGTACACATTTAAAACCACGTAACCTTGTGTTAATTTGCAAAAGGTGAGTGGGTGTTTTCAACATTAGTGCCTGTGCCTGCAATGTCCGTCTCCGATAAATTCTCAGTTTAAAGAATAAAAAGGCAAACGACTAATAATTACTCATGACTGCTGAAGATTAAAGTAACTTCTATATTGTAAGTATCGTTTTGTATCGATATTTCACCTCTTGTATCGATACGTGTATTAAAATGGCAAAAGTATCGATACGTGTATTAAAATGGCAAAAGTATCGATGCATCTACCATCTATACCATCTATAATATTAAGCAGTTGGCTAATTCTGACTAATAAGCAACACAGAACAATCATCACTAAAAGTGATCATTTAGCTTTAAATGGAAAATAAAACTTCAGAAAAACATCAATTCATATGTTTTCTTAAGTATCTATCCATATGAACTGATATCTTAAAAGTTGTATTTCTCTTTTCCCATCAACCCCCACTGCACCTTATCTCTCTTGAATCTCAAATACTTGGTCTGTGTATAAAAAATGGCATTAAGGACAATGAATTACTGTGGTTTTGTGAATCTCTTTCAAACAGAAAGCAGTTTGCTGTAATTAATGGTAACCTTTCTGACTCGGTGATCATCAACACAAGTATGTGGATGTTACTGTGTTTTGCTTTGGTGACATTAATGTTGACAAAATAAGATTAGTTCTGCAGTTAGAGCTTAATGTTTCGCATTATAGAGATCAATAGGTGTATTAAACAAGCAGTGACATGTGCTATAAAATTCAATTGCTTTCACATAGATCAATAGTTGTATTAAACAAGCAATGACAAATGCACTATAAAATTCAGTTGCTTTCATGTTATAGAGATCAATAGGTGTATTAAACAAGCAATGACAGATGTGCTAAAAAATGCAATTGCTTTCATGTTATAGAGATCAGTAGGTGTATTAACTCTTGAACCCTGAGAGATTCTTTTCACTTTCGCCTGAAATGGGGGTAGGAAACGCAATTTGGGGGTTACTTCTGAATGCAGCAAAACACATCTGCTTAAGAAAGTTTTTCGTTTAGCCGGATGCTTAGGTGTATCAGAAACATTGTCTTTGATTGGCTATTATGCTCGTGCATGCGCAGAAGGGTTAAAGTTGAACTTCCTTTTTTTTTGTATTGGACCCCCGATTTTTGTGTCCTGGCCCCTTTTTACTCCAAATCTCAAACTTTTCCTACTTTTTGCAAAGGTTCATCTCTCCGTGTGCAGTTCGGACTGGTCTACTTTAGATCTAAGGCCCAAAAGTCTAAAACCCAGACACAAACTCCAGTTCTGAAACTGGCAATTTTTGACCCAAAAAAAATCAGGTCTCAAAAATTGCATTTTCTTCACTGTATTTTTTAATGCAGATAGAAAGTTAACATTATTTGGTGTCATTGTAGAGCTACATCTGTCTACTTTCCTGCAATATCATCCACTTTAGTGTATCTTAAATGATGTTGACGTTACAGAGCTCGGAAGTAGGGTACAACATCATGACGCGTAAACGTGGCGCTAGGGGTTAATGAGTTAAATAAGCAATTACAGATGTTCTATAAAATTAAATTGCTTTCGTGTTACAGAGATGAATAAAACATGTTCAAATTCATCATGATTAATGAAAATTATTTGAAAATTCCTTTTTTTGCAAAGAACATCTTTGTATACATGTACAGTATAACAGTAAACAAAAGTTGCAGTCAAGTCATTATATCATGTCTAAAGGTTAGTTTTGTTGCTTCTGTCTTTTCCTTTGGTTCTAAATAATGGCCTAGACTACATGTATGTTGTTTTAAGGTTTTGTATACTCTGAAACGCTGTCACACATCACATAATGTGAGGGGCTGATATTAGGACTTACCTCACAAAATAAAGAGCCGGGGCAATAATTTAATTGTCATTTTTTTTTAGAAGTGTTGAGATTAGAAGATAGGTTTTCACACATGTACTTTCTTATGTTTTGGGACTCTTGGATGTTTGAATAATTAGGAAAACATAATTACTGAATAATTGCATGGAATAGTTATGGGCACCCTATGACAAATGTCTGACATGCTGAATTAGCAACCAGTCATTTCAGTTCATCAATCACATTTTGGAAACACTGGAGAGGGGATCATTTACCTATTTCCTCTGTACCAGTAGTGAAACATCATTTTATGATGTCAAAATCCACATGCTTTGACATTTCATCCATTATGACATTATGGTTCATTCATTTTGTTTCACTATACATGGTTGGTGTAGTGTATTCATCCACTCAATGTAGAAACAATGTGCAAAACTATTCTATTTTCTTGATTTTGAAACAGAACTTTATAAATTTGAAGTGCTGCTGGCTCAAAGTTTTTGTTAGAGTTTTCTGTTGGTTGGAGTTTTTTTAGTTTTTTTTTCGAGGTTGTAGACTTAAGACTACCTTACATACAGCAGGACTAAGCAAGTTTAGGGAGTGATGTTTTAGCTATTGAAGTTGTGCTGTCTATAATATTCAAAGGTAATATAGCATTCACAGCAATCTTCACAAGTCACAGGCATAAATTTCTGGTCACTTAAAAGTTTTGTAAATTATTAAGTACAAAAACCTATCTAAGATGTAGAAGATGTCTTTTTTTGTATAGAAGAAATTCCTCTGGTACTCGCAATGAGAGTCAAAACAATTTATTCCTCTTTACAGGGAACCAGTGAGCCTATTGAACTGAAGAATGGGCAGAACATCCCATTGGACAATGCTTGTGTAGGAAAAACAGTTGTGGAAGTTACAGTAAGTTGTTTGCATTTTCAAAAGTCGGAGGAAAAAATGACTTTGGAGCAATGTTTTGTTTTCTTTAAGATATCAGCATTTTATTTGTTCATAAAAATCTTACAAAAGTAGGGTTGATTCATAATACGTATAAAATAAATAGTAGCCATACATTATATTATAGAAAGTTTATCCAGGATCACATTCAGTGTGATAGGGTCATTTGATGCTTACATTATACATGTCATTTATCTATTATGACAGATATAAGATACATGTACTGCAAGCATTTATGATGTGAAAATGTCTAGAATATCTTCTATTCTTTTAAGATTTTAAACTACATGGGAGCTGAATGGATGGGAAATCGCGCTTTGGAAGTTGACATCCCGGAGCTGTCTGTTTGGAACTTTGAGTCATATCAAGGAAGCAAGAAGGCAACAATGGTGAGATTACAATCTGGGACTAAATCTTGTTAAGTCATTCTTCCATAAGACACTGATATGTATGCACAAAACTGCGTACAGGTTTGGTTCCAAATACGCAGAAAGAATAAGTTTTAATTTGGCACAGGGATACGTTGAGGCCATTAGGCTGAGACATATTCATACGTCATATCAAATGAGTTCTTTCCCCTGACTCAAAATAAGACATGAATTGATTACATACCCTCTCTTTTACACTTTGCAAATATTTTTTATTATACAATGTGAATGGAATTCAAAGCAGATTGGAATTTATAAAAGTTTGATTCAGTCTAACTAAAAATATCAGCAGGTCAATGTCAATGAAAACGCCAAAATAGTTCCAATCTGGACATGCGATATAAAAATACAGATTGAATATCTTATCAAACTCTAAATCAATCCTATAAGATTAAATGGGTATGTGATAAAAAACATTTTTGCATACCCATTTAATATTACATAGTTGATGTAGTGTTCAGTACAGATGGTCCGTAATGCACACCGAGATTGAACTTTAAGGGTTTTCACTGACTTTCTTGCATCATTATGTTTCAATATGCCAAATCTAACCTTTATAAATCTACATATATTTTGAACTCCTTTCACACCATAAAGCATAAAATATTTAGAAAGTGTACAAGACGGGGTATGTAACAAATACAAAACCGCATTCGTATCTTGTTCTGAGTCGGAGAAAGAACCCATTTGATATGGTATATGAATGCATCTCGTCCTCTAGTCCTCTACGTATCCCTACGCCATATCAAACTCATTCTTTCCACTAACTCAGAACAAAAAACATGTATTTAGTTTCGTTATTGTATTTTCATTATAAGTTTTTTTGCTGTTTAAACTGGAGCAGAGTTAATTTTGAAAAGTATTTATCAACATAGCACCTGTGATGGATGGAACCTTCATTTTTCGGGGGGTGGGGGGGCGGGGGTTAACCTATTCATCATTGGGAATTTAATAGAAATGAACTTTTTTATGTTTGGTCAGGTAAAAAATGTCTTGTTTTTCTTTATTCAGAAAATAAAACATTTACAGGATCTTTAAGACCACATAGGATTGTATAAATATTACAGCATGCATGTACCTGTATATGTTTTGACTTTTCAGGAGCTGGGCCTTCATGTCAAGAAAGAGAAGGGAACTATTGATGTCTCAATCTACAGTCCATACTGGATGATAAATAAATCAGGAAAAACTCTTCTCTACAAGGTACTTTTCCTATGCAAGGGTTTGCAGTATGAGAAATATTTGAAATATTAATTTTAACATTGCCGTGATCATAAGTGGGATTCATTTCATGTTAACCTTGTCTGTCCATCTGTCCAATATTAAAAAGACCTTGCCCTTTTCCTTCAACATTTTTTGCCGAGTTACGGCCTCTGACTGACTTTGCTGTTTGCCCTGTATCTAAAATTTGTTTCTGCTCATTAAGTTTTGAAGGACGTTATATACTGGATTTATTTTTAGCTTGTGGTTTAATATAAAGATGAACTAGGCCAGGTTCAATTTCATCTTTTTCTGTCAAAAGTTTCTGAGCTGTTGCCCATATCAGCAGTTTGAATCAAGATTTCTTCAACTATACTATATTGGCTGGTGCATCCACGTGTTCTGGAAACAACATCTAGCCTATAGAAAAGGTGAATATTAAATTGAGTAATTGAAATCATTTTTTTATTCATCTCTCCATTGATCCGTATTCATGTTCCCCCCCCCCCCCTTCCCCAATAATCCAAGTCCAACCAAATTTGGTATACAACTGCTTATGAAAGGTAGCTTTTATAGCTTATGAAAGACTAGAGATGGTTGTTATATTTTTATTTTACATTGGTCTGAGTTTATTTTGAATTGCTATTTCTGTACAGTTGTCTATTTCTTCACAGCATTGGTCTGAGTTTATTTTGAATTGTTATTTCTGTACAGTAGTTGTCTGTTTCTTCACATTATTGGTCTGAGTTTATTTTGAATTGTTATTTCTATACAGTTGTCCATTTCTTCACAATAAATGTTTTCCTTGTGATTGAATTATGTTTCCTAATATTGAATTTTAACAAATTTGTAAAACAGCATCCACAAGGTTTCATGAATAGCAGATTTTAACACTATTTTGCAGAATTATATGGCTGTTTCTGAATACAGCACTCCCTCATTATAAGACAGAATTATATGGCTGTTTCTGAATACAGCACTCCCTCATTATAAGACTGTCCAAATAAGCAAGTATACCACTTTATAGTGAGAGCACCTTATAGTGAGGTACATGATACATAAAATATGTGTTATAATAAAGGGCCTTATAGTGATGGAGTGCTGTACATTCCGAATCTTCACACAAGCTGTTTTCCTTAATAGGATGTTTATACTTCGTGTTTCCAAACTGTTATTTATGTATGGTTTGTTTTCTGTTTCACTTGTTCATGTAATCTATCTATATTGCAAACCCACTAAAACTTTGAACAAAACATATATGACAGGATTTTTTCAAAGATAGCATATGACAACTAAGGATCTTGGCTACACAGATTTTTTCTTTGCATGATTGTCATTAAATAACTATTTATTCCCACATGACTAAAGATTAAAAAAAAACAAAAAAAACCCACCTGAAAATTGAAGATCACAATTAATTGTGCCACACAACATAATGTCAAGGTTATGTGTCTTTTTAAAAAAATAAATTGATCATATTTGTTGATGTTTTCAAAGTCCAACATTGAAACATGATTTGCTGTATATAAATTAAACATGAGTATGTTCAGAAAGAATTTTTAGTCATTGAACACCTTCACTTGTCACTTCCCAATAATAGCTACCGTTTATATCCAGTCAATTAATAACCACTTTTTACATATAGCCAATTAATAGCCACTTCTTATATCCAGCCAATTAATAGCCACTATTTATATCCACCCAGTTAATATTCACCAATTTAATAGCAATATCTTACCCTTCACTATTGCAAAGCTATTACTTTTTGTGCCAAAAAATCACGTCTGTTTGATGAGAATACATCCTGCTACAGAGTGGAGAATTGTCAATAAGACACTTGTGCACCTTGCATGCCCAGAATAGTCATCTTTTTTAAGGACACCATGTTAACGGATGTTGTGTCATAGATTGTGACCAGAGACAAATTGCTTGTTGCGTGTGCTTTACCGCATTGCGGTCTCTCTTCAACAACAATCATTCTCGGTATTACATTTATTCCTTCCATTTTCATTTTGTATGCCAGTACCCCCACCCCCTTTTAAAATTCAGTTCTTTAAGGGACCTCTTAGGTTACCAAGTTGTATCCCACCCTTTAGGGGTTAGGGTACACTCATATCCTTATCAGTATACAGCTGGTTACAGGTAACACAGCATAGGCCTTACCATCAGTATAGAACTGGTTACAGATAACACAGCATAGGCCTTATGGGTAACCCAGCATAGGCCTTACAGGTAACACAGCATAGGCCTTATGGGTAACACAGCATAGGCCTTACAGGTAACACAGCATAGGCCTTACCCTAACATAGTAGGAATTCATATTCCTATCACTTAATTAATTTACTAATTAACCAATTCGGTGTTTTTTCACATTTTATTTATTAATAATTGTTCGCGTGACTCGCTTCACATTGTAATTGTATGTCTGTGTACTTAATAATTTACACAACTTTTTAGTCACCAGAAATTGATGCCTGTGACTAGTGTAGATTGCTGTAAACGCTATATTACCCTTGAATACTATAGACAGCACAACCGCAAAAACTCTCCTTTCTTTCCTAAGGAAAGGGGGGGGGGGTCAGCCCTAGGGACTTGAACCCTCTCCTGCCGTGTATTCCTCTCTCAAACGTCCCCCATGTTTCCATCGTGAGCTAGGGTTACCACCTTAAGTTTCAGGAACTACCCCCTCTGTCAAGGACCACTGTGTTCTTTCACCAGTCCAATATGGTGAAATTAAGGGAAGAGGTACACACCCTTATGCAGAAAGCGGCAGTCGAGAGGGTCCTGAGCAATCAGTCTCCCACATTCTATTCCCGAATCTTTTTGGTGACCAAGAAAAGCAGGAAGTTTTATCTTATAATCAATCTCTCCCCTTTGAATCGGTTTCTTCTGGAGGAACCTTTCAAGATGGAGACAATATTGTCAATCCAGAACACAATGCACCCATCAGATTGGCTGGTCTCCATTGACATTCAGGAACCCTCCTTGCACATCCCAATATTTCCTCCACATCGCAAATACCTCTGGTTTTGCTTGGACAAGGAAGTTTTTAAATTCCAGGTTCTGATGTTCAGAATCGCTTCCGCACCAGAGTCTTCACCCGAGTTATGGGAGCAGTAGCAGCATACCTCTGATTACTGGGAACTCCAATTCTCCAGTATTTCAACGACTGGCTGATTCACAATGTTTGGGTACAGTCCCTACATTGGGATCTGTTCCGTTGCTGGTCTACAGTAACCTGGTTGGGTCTTTTATCCAACCTCGAAAAGTTGGAGCTCATTCCATCTCAGGACTTTGTTTAGTTAGGAATGAACTTCCTCATGAACCAGAACTTAGTCCGGGTCCCATGGGACTCGATAGATCAAATTCTGTTACTTCTAGGGGTGCTATGACCAAAAACATCGTTGTTTGCTCGCCTTAACCTTTATCTACTGGGAACCTTGAATGCCTTTGCCGATATGGTTCCCGTAGGACGTCTCCATGTGCGTCCTCAACGTTTCTGCTTCTCACAAGATGGAAACCACACAGATATTCTCTATCAACTCTGATTCCACTAAGACCAGATTTCCATCACCATTTGCGCTTTTGGATAAATCTGGAAAGATTCCTGACTGGGGTCCCCATGAATGCACCTGACCCCCACTCCTATCTGTTCGCCGATGCATCAGATTCCATTTGGAGCACTCGTCAAGAGTCAGAGGTATAATACTCCAGGGTCATTGGACTCTGGATGAATTGTCCCTCAACATCAACAATCTGGAAATGAAAACCATATTTCTAGCTGTACAAGGTGTCTATGTGTCATGGTCTCCACTGACAACACGTCCATCATAGGGTATCTCCGATGTCAAGGAGGCACACATGCCCCTTCTCTTTGTGTGGAGGTCTGGAACCTCCTCCATCACCCTCGGCACATTCCGGGGAAGAAGAATGTATTAGCGGACAGTCTGTCCAGGACTGGCAAAACAGTCCTCACAGAATGGTCTCTACTCCGCTCCATAACAGAGTCCCTCTTTACACTGGGGGAAGGCTTCTGGTGGACTTGTTTGCAACAAGGCTCAACAATAGACTTCCCTTTTACGTTTTTCTAGTCCTGGAACAGAGAGCGTGGGCAGTGGATGCATTCAACTTCCAGTGGGGTCGTCTGTTAACATACACCTTTTCACCGTTCTGATTGCTACCCCAAGTTCTACAAAAAGTCAGAACTTCCACTGCTTATCATTCTCATAGCCCCACTGTGGCCCCAAAGATCATGGTTCAATGATCTTCTACATCTATTGATTGATCAACTCACAGGAGGAATCTTCTGCAGCAACACAGTGGCTCCCTCCTACACAACAGCCCACACATTCTCTACCTTCACGCTTGGCTCATCTCAAACGATCTATCCACCAGAACAAGTTTTTGAGCCGGGTTGCCATTTGCGTTATTCAGGCCAGGAGAGCTTCTACATCCAGGGTCTATAATTCCAGGTGGAGAATCTTCTGTAATTGGTACAGTATGGAACACGTTGATCCTAGCTGTCCCTCTGTGACTTCCATCACTGATTTCCTTTTGTTTCTTTTTGAGAGCAAAATATTTTCAGTATTGACTATCCAGTGCTATAAAACTGCCATTTCCAACACACTTAAATTCTCAGGGCACAGCAGTTGGTTCAGATTCGCACCATGCCAATCTCATTTAGTATTTTGAGCTGCAGAGACCTGTCTCGCACTGTCTTACTCCCAGATGGAATCTATCTTGTGTTTTATGGTCTTTAACCAAAACCCCTATGAACCATTGAGTGAAGCTTCCTTTCAGGACCTCGCACTCAAGACTGTGTTTTTACCAGCTTTGGCCTCTGCAAGAAGATGCAGCAAGATTCATGGCTGTCTCCTGTTTAATGGAAATTACACATCCATTTCTCTCCATTGTCAACTGCTTTTTTAGCAAAAAATATTACCCTCTGTAGCTCCATTACCTTTAGAGATCCCCAGTCTTTGTCGAATCTGTGCTGGGGATGATCAAGATAGACTTTTATGTCCTGTTAGGACACTATGTTTCTATCTTAATGCTTCCGAAGGAAAATGGAAGGGTAGGAAACAGCTTTTCCTTCTTCTTAAGGGTTCCGTTGATATTTCAACTTCCACCATCTCATGCTAGATTGTCACTACCATCAAAAGAATATATAAGTCCCTTACTGATAGAGACCTTTCTTGTTTGAAACTAAAAGCTCATGAAGTTTGAGCTGTCACTGCATCATGGGCATACTTTAATCATTCTTCCTTGGAGGACATCATGAAGGCAGCATTTTGGCAATCCCATACTACCTTCTCCTCCTTTTACCTCTGATCTTTAGTGCTTCAGAGCACAGGCATTTTTTCTCTGGGACACATAGATGCGGCACAACATGTAACCCAGAGAGACACCAACATTCAGTAAGTTGCTCTCTCCCTCGAACAGTGAGTATTTTCCATTTTTCTCTGTTTTTTATCAGTTTTAACACATCAGCCTACCCACCTAACTGACAAATTCAGAGATGCAATAGCGACAGGTAAGATATTGCTGCTATTAAAATGTATTTTGGGGGGATGGATTTTTCAGCACGAAAAGTAATAGCTATGCAATAGCGACGGGTAAGTATTGCATAGTAAAAATTGTTCCCCCCCCCCCCCCAAAAAAAACAAACTACATTTATAGTCAGTCAGTTAATAGCCAGCATTTATATCCGGCCTGCTTCAACTTTATCTTCCTGCCAGATCATGTCAGGGCTGTGTATACAGTGTTACTATTGTCCACACATTTGTCTGGTTAAGTTTTGCATTGAGGTAAGTTTTCAGACACTGTGGTGGGGCAAAAATGTTCCATGGATACATTTCTAGTCCTCATAAAATGTTACTGCCACTAAACAACCATGGGAAATGGTCAAAATTGCATCATTCCTTGATTTGGCAGTTAAAGTTTGTACTTTATTTGCTAGACAGTTGGGACAGCACATAATTCAGTTATATTGTCTCTTACAGTCTGGTGATGATAATGTAGTAGAACATCCTGCAGAATACAAAGATGCCATGCTGTTTTCCTTCAGGCAGAAAAATCTGTTTAGTAAGAAAAAGGTGAGAAAATATTTCTTCACATTGTTTTATATGTTATGTTGGTTCATCAGCTTAATTCTTATGACAAAAACTATAAGGTGCCACTTAGAATGTATCCGTGTTAAGGTGGATACTGTATTTTATGTAACTTTTTGTACAAACAATTTTATTTTTCTTCGAAGTATGTAAATATGTAAAACAAAAACAAACAACAAAAAAAACAATCCTTTTTGGATCATGATCGCATTTGAAAATATAAGGTTCCTGACATTGAGGAGGACTCAAAAGCATCTGCAACATATCAGTGTTAAATTTACATGCATCCACTGTAATTGTGCTAAAGGCATCATGCACTGATGCAGAGTGTTGTCTGAATTTGTTTATATGTGTGCATTGAATTAGATAAATTTGAAAATGGATTATGGATAATTATGACATGGACATTGGTATCCCATCATTACACTTTTATTCTAACAGCTTGTGATCCAAAAAATGTTAGGCCCTGATGACCTGGTAGGACTTTATTCCAAATTGGTGGATGTAGCTTCTTTGGATTTGCATGAGAGAGAGAGAGAGATTTCAGTCCTTTTTCATACTATTTTGCTTAATGTACCTTATGATTAAATGCCCCCGTTTAGCTGAGATAACAGTAATAAAAAAGAAAAAAGAAATTATAAAAAAATACATACCATACTCATTCAGTTTCAGATATATATTTCAGATTTAAATAAACACAATATGATATCCATATGTTCTCCATTCATTTCAAAGTCCAAAAAGATTCATATATACTGCAAAATCAGCTACCTTTACATTTAACATGCTCTGTTGTTTTCTCTGCAAGTGATATGACGTCCACATTCCCACCAAAGAAGAATGACCAATATCAATAAGTGCATGTACATTTCATATATAGCCTCTCTCATCTCTACCCATGCCAAGCTGTTGTTGTTACTTTGTATTCAAGGTTGTGGCACTTATTTCTGCAAGTACTGAGGTGTCTCTGATCTCATGATGCTTACCAGAGTAGCACCTGGCATTCACAGTACTGTTATACATTAGCTAAGACACACACACGGTTAAAATGAAACAAAAAAAAAATAGATTTAAAATATATACTAAACAGAACATGTCCAAAAATTAATTTGCATTGAATATATTGATTAGTAAACTGCGGTAATGATCTGATGAGTTAGCCACGGGAAGAGAATGGGATAGAATGGGGCTCTCTAAATTTTAGGACACCTATAGTATTTGAAGTGTAAGCTCAAGATCGCATATGTGAACTTATGTCACAATTAATTCACACAAACTTTATATATTTATACTCAAAAAAGCACAAGTCAGACGGAACAGAGCTGAGAATTGGTCTAGTTCATTAAGTCGTGATTGTTTCCCGATTGTTTTTGGCTTGTAGGGGTTTCAATCCTTCCATGCCTATGGCATAGTGTCCATTTTCTCTTACCATATATAGTTTGTATTACTAAAGCTAGTAACAAAGTATAGATCCACCAGCCTTTCAGGTCAATTTTATATGTTTATGGGAAGCAACTCAGATTTTGCTGTATGATTGGGCCTGATAGTAGTTATCTCCATTGGATATTGTTCTACTGATGGTAATACTTGAAACAGTAGTAGAAAATGCTTTAAAAGAAGATCACAATAATTTCTCCAATAATTTTTCAAATATTAATACAAATTCTCCTGTGACATATAAAGAAATTTTTTTTAGAAATGGATGGAGATAGTAAGATCTGTTTATCTGTCTGTCCATCACGACAAATATGCAATCAGTCTTGACCTGTCAGACACATTTTCATATTCTCATTCACAAAGTATCACGCAAATACCTTCACTTAGAATACCTCAGGTAGTTTACCAATTTTGCGCTTGTCCATTCTGACTCAATCTTGGGCCTTGGGCCTTCACCAAAACATTGGACTGCATCATCTCCCACTACAGGATGTCATCCTCCACCGCAATGGCAGTATACCTGGATGACTTACTACAGAAACATTTGGTAAGTTCAGTTTTGGTTCAAGATATGAACAACCTTATTTAAATCATTCACAATTTAGGGTGGTTAGTCAGTGTCGAGAAGTTGGACCTTGTTTTTTTTCAGCACTTGATTCATCTCAGTTTGGAGTTTTTGACTCATATCAACCTCTTTCATCTTCCTCCCAAATGCATCGACATTATTGTTCATGAATTGGAGAAGATTACCACCAGGACGGCAATTTCATGGAAGGAGTTCCTGCAACTTCTTGGCCTCAATGCGACAGCAGATCCAGGGTTCATACAAAGTCTGGAAAGTCTGGAAAAAGTATGGGGAAAAAAGTGCTTTTTCCAGACCTGGAAAAAAGTATGGAAAATAAAGATTTTGCCCTAAAGGTTTGGAAAAAGTATGGAATTTTGGGTTGCTGATTTTATTTTGCTGAAGATGTGCGTTGCCTGGGGCATCATTTGGTCTAGGGACAGCCCTGCTGGTTCTCTGCAGTTGGCGAGACACATGACCTATCACCCACTTGTGATTGGTGGATACTATTTTATATTATGTGGTTACCAGATGCTCTTGTATCTTGGCTGCGTGTATATGCATCCTCTGCAGATGGCCCTCCAGGCACAATGGCACCCATTATCAGGTCATCTAGATCATCAGATTATGATCTCTAGCAAAATCAAACACTTCTTTCTTCAGTAGCAAAATAGGGACTGGCTTGCAGCACCTTTGGAAGCCCCACGAGTGGAAATCACAATCTGCACAGACACCAGTTTGTCGGGTTGGTGAGCACAGACACCAGTTTGTCAGGTTGGTGAGCACACTTGCTACCAGATCTTGTGATGGTCAAAGACTAGTGGACACGTCAAGAGAAGGTTCTTCACATTAGCCTCCTGGAAATGAAGGCCATCCTCGACGCCTCCCTCGTTGTCACAAAGCAAGACTATCATGGTAATGTTGGACAACTTGGTCATTGTCAACTACCTCCTCAAACAAGGAGGGACAAAATCACCAGTTCTTTGCATTGTGGTTTGGGAATACATTTGTTGGTGTACCCAACAACTCATAAACATACAATTCTGACATATCCCGGGCAGACTGAGTGTCTACTCAATTCATTATCAAGGAGGGGCCAACTGCTTCATATTGAGTCATCTCTCCATTTGTCATTCTTCCATTGAATCTGCACCCCATGGGGCCGACCAGTACTAGACCTTTTTGCTACAAGGTGGAACACAAACTGCCCACCTTCATTACCCCATTCCTGAACCCACTAGCATGGGCTGTCAACCTACTCTTAATCAGCTGGGAGGAAGTTTGCCTTCCAACCAGCTGTTCTAATGTAAATAATTGAGAAAAAATGAGGGGCAGGAACTGCAAGGTAGTTCTGATCACACACACCCTCCCCCCTCACAGTGGGACAGATAGCGACTTCGTCAATCTTACAACAGATGTACCCTGGAAAATCATATTGAACCCCATGCTTATCAAACAGTCAAAATCACTACTATTCCATCCATGTCTGGGGAAATTCCTTCTTCATGCTTGACTCTTGCCAGGGAGGCCTTGCAAGAAAAGGAGTTCACCCACTTGTGATTGGTGGATACTATTTTGTGTTATGCGGTTACCACATGCTCATTTTTAGTGACACAGACTTCGAATACATGTGCCAGTGGGGTCTGGAAAAAATTGCAAACCAGTCTGGAAAAAGTCTGAAAAAGGTCTGGAATTTGTTTTACTAACAGCTGTATGAACCCTGACATTCTAAACTGTACAGAGAGATAGCGTGAGTAACAGACTGACAGAAGCAATCACAATATCCCCACAATTTTTTTAAAAATGTGTCATGGTGATACCAAAAAAAACATATTTCTTCAATATACAATAGTTGTGGTTATTAAATCTGAAGTGGTTTGTTAAAGATGAATATGTGCTTATAGTGATTTTTAGTTGATGTGTGCCTTATCATTGTGGGCAGTACACAGTCATTTATTTGTTATGTATATAAACATTTATTATGGCATGTTTGTTTTGTATGCAATTCATTCATAATTTTGTATGGAATTCATTCATAATTTTGTATGGAATTCATTCATAATTTTGTATGGAATTCATTCATAATTTTGTATGGAATTCATTCATAATTTTGTATGGAATTCGTTCATAATTTTGTATGGAATTCATTCATAATTTTGTATGCAATTCATTCATAATTTTGTATGCAATTCATTCATAATTTTGTATGGAATTCATTCATAATTTTGTATGATCAGAGCAGATTGTAATATCTCTGGCTCATTCTGGATTTTTTTATATATAAAATATACATGATGAGGGGCTGAAAATTCACTTGCCCAACTTGAAATGTCAAATGAAAATTTCCAGCATTTGAGTGAATTCAGGGCTGATTAGTGTTTCTCTCTAATGAAGAGAATGTGCTGTCGAAAATATTGCCAACTTTGTTTATTGCCAAGTCCATGTTTCTCCCAGAAGGCCGTTTTTCATTTGTTTTGATTAAGATCATACAGGCACTTCCCTCACACTATTAGACCCTTACCACAAGGAGAGCAGACTGGTCTCAATTTGTAATTGCCTACAACTGGTGTTAGAAGGGTCACATAATAAGTTCCTGAAAGGAAAAAAAAAAAATCCCTAAAGAAATCACTATTGTGTCGTTAACATCATCAACTTTTATATTTCTATAATTACGGGTTGAGTACAAGTTTATTCTGTGCAAGTACAAATATTTTGTCTTGCCTAACCGTGTGAGTGGATTTTTAGAGATTTTTCAACCCCGGAATTATTTTGTTGTTGGTTTTAATGGCACTTTTAACACATTATTGGCTGTATCATGCCAAGGAAATGGGAGCTAAATGCCTTTCCCAAGGACATGCCAAGGCAGTAAAACCAGGCTGACCTGGGTGGGTATCAAAACCCCAACCCTTTGATTATTAGTCCAACTCTCTAACAACTGAGCTGCTGCAGATCCCAATAATAGCAGGAAATAGTGTTGAACAGGTGATATTATAAGGCCAAAAGAAAAAATATGGTTGGTTCAGGTTACCCGACTGACCCTAGTGTTTAGCCTCCTACCCAACCATTTTTTTCGCTACCCCCCCCCCCAAAACACAATTCCACCGAGTCGCCAACCCCATCCGTGATGATGACAATTTGTAGCAAATTAGACCATACCAGCATACTCGGTTTTACGCACTCGTTTGCTTGTAAAACGGACATGCACAGTAATGAATAATAAAAAAGCATGGCGTGTAAAAGAAGTGTCTCTTCTACTCTTCTCCCTGTGAAGCTTAATAACTGCCATCATGGCAATGGTGGCAATTATTTATTGTCAGTGAGTCACGATTGGACATTCATGGACCTGTTTCAATCAAAAAGCAAGTCGTCAGTCCGAAAGAAGACCGGATGCTCTGTTCGGTTTTGCCGACAGCTGCAGACAAGGACGGATACAAGGCTCGAAATGTCTCTAGTATAAATCAAGTTTGTCAAACATGTAGATGGTATTAAGCTCACTAAATTCAACATGCTCATTTTCAGACATAGATTTTTGTCCATGCTAAATGTATACATTAAAATAAATAGCCAGCAAATTAAAACGTATGAAACAGATAATGGTGTTGTTAGTGACTTGTCACCATGAACTGCAGAGGTCCAAATCCACTTAGCCTGTTTGTGAGAAAATTGTCATTTGTTTGCAGAAGGTTCATGGTTCTACTCTTGAAAATGAACTGAAGAGTACCTGGAGTCTTCTTCCATTAACAAAACTTGCTGCCGAGGGTACATAAATACATAAAGACGCTTCTTAAGGCAGAACATTTATTTCCGGTGAACCTTAATTGTAATACATATACATGTATTCATGTATTTTTTTTTTTAAAAAAAAAGCCTACTGACCTACCCTACTTTTTTTGCCTATGTAACCTGAACCACGCATATAATTTTTTTGGCCTAACAAAGAAGATGCTAATGGGGGATGGTTGCTTGGTTGATGGATGGTTTTAACAGATGCCCTTTTAACACATTAATGGCTATATTATGCCAAGATAATGGTAGGTAAGTGCCTTTCCCAAGGACAAAATCAGGCAGCTGACCTGACCTGGCCTGGGCAGATATCAAACCTGCGACTCTTGGACACTGTAACAGTCGATTTACTGGTCATGTTTGAGCAACTTTTATGTGAATGACAATGAGATCAGTGTAAAAAAGTGTCATGAAGACACTTGATTCTTCAGGATACCAGGGAGCCAACCTTATATTTTTTTTTTTAAATGTAGGACATTAATTTATTTTTGGATATGTCCTTGTCATATTTGAGTCAAATTGTCACAGATTTGGTGTACCATGCATCACTGTGCATTAGTGATAAAAAAATAGAGCCATTCCCTTAAACTATGTTATTTACTTTTTATTTTGATGAAACGTCTTCATCTTTAAAAAACATTCCAAGAGCATATCACTTTTTATATAAAGAAAAATCTTTTGTAGTTCCCAATCTTTCATTGTGCATAGTACTAAAACCGCACCCACACAAATAGCTGTCACAGATCTTGTAATCAAATTCACTACAGAACATTTATTTTAATAATAACCAAGCATTAAAATACTCTTAGTTCATGTGCATTTTATATTTTTTTGAATTTACAAGCATTGAAATGTAATTATTTTTATTTTATTTGTTTGGTGCAAGTTTTCAGTACTGGACTGTATAAATCGGGATTGGTTTCTTTCTTCTCTTACAGAGATTTTAACGAGACTGAAGATTCTAGCCATGAAAACATGGTGTTCTTAAAGTCGTTTCCATCAAACGATTATCGTTATGAATCGTTATGAATTTGACATTCCAGATATGAAGAATGCAAGTTTTTGACCATCCTTTGATAAAAGATTAGTTGATGTAATTGCTAGACTTGTTCAGCTGTTTGTTTAATGCTTCTTTGATTTGGAAATGATCCAAGACTTTCACTGGCAATCAACAGACACAGTGCCATACAGGATGACTCTGACTCATTACTGTTCTGTGCTACAACTGTGTGATAAATGTTTTACATTTAAAAAAATTATAGTCAGCTGATAGGTTTTTAAATTAATTTTATAAATAATCAGTGATATAGTGACTGAACATCCTTTTTAAAACAATATCTGACTTTTTTTATTGATTTATTGAATGAAATACATTTTTCATTTTGCTTGGACTAAAGAAAAATAGAAGAAAATTACTTGTATTGACTCGTTTGAGTTAAAAATGACAAAACATTAGGAATGCTTGCAGACAATTTTTCACCCCAGTAGGTCAGAAGAGGGGGTGGGCTTATCCCCACCCCACCCTTTTGCTATAAGTTTCTTAAAATGTGCTGTAGTCTTGCCTTTTTTAGCATGGGCATATCATCTGAGACATATGGCATTTCTCTTGGAATTTTGTTTGTCACAGTGTAATTCATGTTCTCATGGATTTTTTTTTTCTGTCATAGAATAAACCCAGTTAAAATGTTCTCTTAGACTTGTTTCCATTATGTAAAGTTAATTCTGTCATAATTTTTCTTTGAAACATGTGAACTTCCCAACCAGTAGGGTTTTGCTCCCAAGATGAGGGGTGTCGCCTATCACTCATTGAAATCTCCAAAGTACTCAAAATTATTGTTAACCAAATTCCGTAACAGAACTTTTTCCAATTTTGTTTCTTCACACCTTCCAATGTAGTATATTTCTGGTAAAGACTTACGTGATCACGAGACTATGAACTGGCTTACCCTTCGAGCATGACACTTTAATTGCTAATTTGACAGACAATAACTTAAATTTATAAAGATAATACTATATGTGCGATGGGTAGTAATTCAGAAAGGAAAAAAGATGTTTATGATTGGATTGTCAAAGAGCTCAAGCAGCATACAAAAGTTAAATTTTATTGGATTATTTTGGCAGCATTGGTTTGGCTTTCGACATTCAGTGTTAAACTTTAAGTTAAAGTTTGTGGAGATGGATTATACTAGTGTGATCAGAAGTTATTTGGAAAGGATTAAAGATGTTGATTGATTATGGTTGGATTAGTCATTACTAAAGAGCTCAGATAGCATAAAACATGTCAGTTTGGTATAAGTATTTAAAGTTTGTCAATATCAATGAAAAGACATTTTATGTTCTGAGGAAAAGTCAAGCTGACTTCAGAGAAAAACCTGGATCCAGTAATGACACATCATCTCTTTAGTGTTGAGATCAACAATGATGAGGACTGCCACCAATATATGAGGACAGTATGAAAGGCAACAAGTTACTGTGAAAGGACATGTGATGGGATGATGTGCATATTTTAATATAGAAAAGCAAATTTGTTCAATAGTTGTCATTTTTGTCCATTTGCATGCTAAAAATCAGGTTGATGAAAATCCTCCTGATTTGAAGTCAAAACTTCGGACCAGAATATGCAAATCTCCAGATATGTCATAAGCTGACCTCTCTCTCTTTTTTGTCACATGTATGCAGTGTTATCTTGAAATTGTTTCTGTCACAGTTGTTCACTTGATACTTTTTCTTTCACTTGTGATTCCTGACACAATATTCTTTTAAATTTTTTAATGGTAGTTCAGTTCATGTCACATTGTTCTCATAAAATTGTTTCAGTCACAATGCATATCCTGTCAAAATTTTTGATTTAGACTCTATAGAAGTCTGGTGTCTAAAGACCCAGTCATGAATTAATGCACTAACTATATTGTGTATCCATTTTTTCTAGCATATAACAAGGGGTATGTATAACGTATATACTCGCATATAAGCCCAACTGCAAAAACATCATAGACCCAGATCTGCCATCGCATAATGCGCCGGCAGATCTGGGTCTATGCAGTTTGTAAGGACTAATCAGTAGAACAAACAACATAGACCCTGATTTGCCAGCAGCGCATTATGCGATGGCAGATCAGGGTCTATGTTGTTTGCATTTGGACCAGGATTATATATGCGAGTATATACGGTAATTGGCTTGGAGGAATTTCAATCCCTCCAAGTCTGTGATATTTTGACCATTCTCTTTTACTAAATAAAGTTTGTAATGCTCATAATAGCAATAAACTGTATGTTCTTACTAAAATTAGTAACAAAGTATAGTTCCACCAACCTTGCAGGTCAGTTTCATGTTATGGGAGGCAAATAAAATTTAGGTCACTGATTAGAACTTATAGCAGTTATCTCCCCTAGATATTGTTCCTCCGATGATAATATTTGAAACAATAGTAGAAAAATACTTTTAGAGGGAAACCACCACAATAATGGTTCAAATAATGTTTAAAATGTTAATATAAATTCTCTAATGAAATATAAAGCAAAGAAAATTTAGAATAATTGTATACATTATTTAGTGCTGTCTATTTATGATAATAAAAAGGAAAATGAATAGCAGTATATGTGGAGTTGTGTTCTTCCATATGATTTGATGCAGATAAGTAACACTTCAACATTCCAAGCCATCAGACATGATAGAGTGGTTTGCATGCAGAACATACTGTTCTATGGAACCTTGTATAGTAGATCTTGTAACGAGTTTAAAATTTGTATACAAGATCGTTATACAGCATTTTATGTGATACATCTGGAACACCATTCAAGGAGATTTCTGCATCATTTCCAGGGGATTTTTCCAAAATACGTGTACAGTAAGTAAGGAAATTCTTGATTTGCTTCAGCGTGATGTCCATTTTTTCAACTTTTTTGTGCCAAATTTTAGAGTGAATCAGGAAGTGTCCCTGATGATCAGGAGATAACTCATGCATGCTACAGTGTGCAAGACTTGCCACCACTGCAATGGACAGGTGCATCTGCTTCTTCCTCCACTGGACATTTAAAGAGTATTGGTCTTCAGTTGGAGAAGCCAAATAAAATGCATGGAATTAGAAAGTAGAAATAGCCTTTTTTCTACTCTAAATTTTAATAACTTTGTAATCCTTCACACTTAAAGGCAAAAAAGAAGAAAACAAAGGAAGGAAAGAAAGAGAAAAAAGTAAAGGTCAGAAAGATGAAACAGGCTGGTAAAGTAGGTATCCTCATGAAAATACATTTTGTCCTGTTGTTGTGGTAGACCTTTTAATATAGCACTATCTGCTTCATTTTAATGTGGCACTGAAGTAAATACAATGCATTTAAATCTTTCTCTTGCATACATTATTGTTATGTAAAAAGTCTCTGAAGTAATATGTGAAAAGTTAAGGTGTAGATAAAATTTATTTCTGCAAAACATGTCAAGGCAGTAATCATTCATATTAGGTAATCATTCATGTTAGGTAATCATTCATATTAGAATAGAATTACATTGAAATTTTACCCGTATTTTTATTTCATTTTGGTGATGCCACTAAATAGAATGAAAACCAGTTTAAACTTACACAGAATTTAAAGCCAGTTGTCAGATTGTAGATCTAGTTGTCTAGATTTTAAAAATCCAAGGCGTTTATATATCCTTAATAATGTTCTTTGTACAAAAGTCTAAACACTTCACATCATGCATTCAGTTTAATACTACACAGCTTTTGATGTTGTTGCTAATTAGTCACATGTCGGCACTCTGTATTGATGTAAAATGTTTTTATACATGTATTCCACAAGCACAGTTCTATTGAAGAGAAACATTAGTTGTTTTTATTTTTTACACAAAATAATGTCATCAAAATTGAATAAGCAGTATCTGAAACCTTTAGTAAAAGACATTTTTTTTGTGGTTTTCTCGTTTATTCACTGTAATTTTTAGGTCATCACACTTTTCAGAACTTTGGTTTCTGATTTATGCAAAGGAAGAAACTAGATATTAAATATTTCTTAAACAAGAAAATAATAAATCACAGTCACATGTACTCTACAGTCTGCCTTTACTATTGGATACTTTAAATAATGTAGTTTTAGTGATGGTATATACAGTCAAAGTTAGAAAATAAAGTAGTTTAATGAACATGTACATCACTTGGTTTGAAGGAAAAAAAAGACAGAAAAATGTCATAGAATATTTTTAATTATTTAAGATCATTCAGACAATCATAATTAAAAGTAAATTCATAATCTTTTGCTCCAAGGCAAAGACAATGAAGGTGTCTTGGGCTTGGGGGTGGGTTGAAGACGTTGATGTCATATTTGGACTTAAGCATTGGTAAGCTTTTGTTTTGTACACTCGTACTAACAGACTGCCTCAGTGGCAATGTCAAGGTCATTTGAAAATTGTCTAATGGTTTTTCATTTTAGGTCTATCTGTATGGCCTTAAATCCCATTCTTCACAGGAAATGGTGTCTTAGTTTGACTGTAGCATTAATAAACATAATTGCTGTTCAGTTTTCACACATCCCAATCCCCCAATCCCTCAGCTTCCCATGAGGCAAGGTTGTCAACAACAAAAAAGAAGAATATATTCTTGTTTAATTTTCAGTTTTGTTTGTGTTGCCGAAAGTTTCATACCCTATCACTGTCAAACTTGGATTGTATCATCAGTAAATATTCCCTTTTCATATGGACACTTCCCCATCTTCCATTTGACTTTGAGGTCAAGGTCAAGGTCATTTATAATCTTTAAGTTTTTCAGATCAAGTTTTCCTTTACAGTCCGATGTCCCATTCCTATCAAGGGATTTCGGACATACTTTGGCTTCACTATCATGGCACTTGTTTGCAAATCATATAATGATGCAGGGGAATAAAAAAGACCTGTAATTTTGAAAAATATCTTTTTTTTCATAATTCATTTGAAAATATATGTAAAGGAAGTTTTAAAATCAAGATGCTTTTCTCAGTTGAAGTAAAGAAACCACAAGAGGACCTCAGATATTTTTGTGTTCATTCAATATTGAGAAGGGGTGACTCATTTTGCTTTAGATGGCCGTATTTCTCTGTTTCTGTGTTTTTCAATGAAAAAAGTGATATTGGAACAGGAAAGTGGGTGAGTCAACTGAATCTCCAAAACACCTTCTGCAGTTACCACTGGAAACCAATAATATATTTAAAATGTCATACTTTTTTTTTTTTCTCACTAAAAATCTAAATGATGTCCATTTTAAGTTTGATTTTTAAATGAGGTACAGGCAGTAGCTATTAAGAAAATGCTGTCTACCACAACTACAGTTTCATCACTAACACAATTTTTTCCCCATTGCATTTGGCTGCTTATGGTCTCTTTGCTTGACTGTAGTATCCACCTGTTTTTTTTTTTTTGGTTCCATTTATAATTTTTTGTTTCCATAATAGTTTAATTTTGCATGACTCAAGAGTTCTGGTAAAAATTTACTTCAGTCAGCCTGCAGATATGTAGAATATTCCAGCCTGGTTCAAGTGGGTAGTGAGCTGTAGAATTAGGGGTATCATTAAACAGTGATGTACAGTTTTGTCTGGTAATCACCAATACATTGTCTAGTCAATCTGGTTCTATTGGTATCATGAAACATTGATACCCAATTTGGTTTGATAACCGCCAATAAATGACCTCAGATTGTAGCGTAATAATACACAACTACATACAGTAGGATCCCGCTATAGCACAATGGTCGGGGTCCACAAAACGGGATCGTGCTATGTCCTGAACCGTGCTATAACCAACCTAGACAAAACCAAGTCATTTAGCTGAAGAAAATGATGCATGCACCAAAAAAAGGGGGGGGGGGGGGAATTTTTTGCTCAAAACAACGTGCTTCAGTTCACACAGTTATCATCTTAAATCAATGCATAATAAACGATAAATACACATGCAGTGAAAACAGAGATTGCACATATAATATTTTACTTTATTCAGAGAACCATGCATTGGTACATTTATATGTACATGTCTATTGTATAGCATGAATAGTTAAAGGATCAACACGTGTACTCACCAGCCAATCTCATGGCATGCGTAGGAGTGAGTCCATAATAATTCCATCTAAAACATGGAAGAAGTATAATATCATTGCTTGATAAAGTTCTGAGATCCTACATTGTCGTCTAGTCATTGTAAATCATCGTCGTCTAGTCATCGTAAATCACGTTCGACTCCGATTCGTCAGCTGTACTGTCATATGCAGGTGCTTATGCACGAGACTGAGCTTGGGCTCTTGCAAGTAACACTTTGATCATAAAGTCAGAAATCTTTTAAAGGATGCAACTGGACACGTGTCAATTGTGCGGCAAGATCACAGGAAGTTCAAATAACCACCCTCTGTTACTTGGCACTGAACAAGTATCAAACAAGCGGCTTGATCAAAGGGTTGTCACGTGGGAAAACAAAGAGTGTGGTGCCTTTACAAGCTAAGGGATTAAGGTCAAAGTATATGCACAGGAAGTTGTAGAACTCTACTTGAAAAAAAATGAGTGCTTTTACAAGCCAGAGGCTTATCGGCCCACGTACACTGGCAGATAACTTGGGAAATGTCACTTGGGAATTAAATCTGACTTGTGGAAACACTGGACTTAATCCTGTCCATGGCTTCAAGCTTCTCTTTAACAGAAAAAGCTTAACCTTTCCATGTACTGTTATCCATTGTAAATAACTACTAATTAAAACTCTGACACCTATTTGTTTGAACGACTACAGCAAGAATAATTGTTAATCAACAATGGGGTCATTTTTATAGGGAATGTACAATATTATTCACTGGTCAACTGATTGCGTGGGGATTGTCTAACAACACCGCCAAGCCACGTGTGCGCGTTGGCGGCTTTCGTTTTTTTGATGTTTTATAAATCATTGCCGCATGGTTTGAACAAACTTTAGCTTTGAGATTGACTTTGATGATTGTCAATGACTTAAATTAATTGATTTATAAATTCAGGTGCGAATCTTTTATCAACCACCGCATTGTTTGGTGCTTGGCTGTGTATGCAGTTGAATGAGCAAACATATGTCGGCTATTGTTTGAGCAACGATTGTACACAGAATGTATTGAAGACAAACACAAAGAAGACTTAATGACTTTATTGTTCATGTATCAGTAATAATAAGATTAACACTTGTCAGCTTTAAAATGAGCTGACATCTTTCTAAAATCAACTAAGATCAAAGTGCAGCGATTGACTACTGACACATTTGAAATGAACATTCACAAATAGAAATGTTCAGCATCTTTATTCATATAATGAAAGATGCAATCATAAGACACTTTTTCTTCAAGAATACAATACAGCTTGCCAAATATATTAAATCAAACTCTTGTTTATTTTGGCACAAGACTTTGCAGTAGTTCAAGAAATTGGCGAAATTATTGTAAAATTTTGGTAGCCACGCCACGATCGTATTATATCCAAATTCATACACGATCTCTTCCCCAAAATGATAATTAATTTTATACACATTATTTTTTGTACTTTGAAAAAATAATTTTGTTTCATGTACGAAAAAATAGATTAAATTTCGGGAGCCATGCCACGATCGTGTTATATCCGAATTTGTGCTATAATGAAGCGTGCTATAGCGGGGTCCACTGTACATGTTTTGTTTCAAGTCAGCAGAAATAACGAGTTTGATGTGACATAGGGATGCACTGAGGACATCAAGCCAAGACTTATTAATATGCCATATCAAACTGGTTCATTCCCCTGTCTACAAGCAAAACACGAATGCAGTTTTGTATTTTGTACCCCTTCTTGTAGACTTTCTAAATATTTGTAGCTTTACAGTGTGAGTGAAATTGAAAACAAATGGGGATTTATACAAGTTTGATTTAATGGATCTAAGAATACCGATGCACTGACGTCGGAGAAAAGACCTAAATAGTTCCAATCAAGGTGTGTGATACAGAGAAAACACCTAAATAATTCCAATCAATGTGTGTGATACAGTGAAAACACCTAAATAGTTCCAATCAATGTGTGTGATACAGTGAAAACACCTAAATAGTTCCAATCAATGTGTGTGATACAGTGAAAACACCTAAATAGTTCCAATCAATGTGTGTGATACAGTGAAAACACCTAAATAGTTCCAATCAATGTGTGTGATACAGAGAAAACACCTAAATAGTTCTAATCAAGGTGTGTGATACAGTGAAAACACCTAAATAGTTCCAATCAATGTGTGTGATGCAGAGAAAACACCTAAATAGTTCCAATCAAGGTGTGTGATACAGAGAAAACACCTAAATAGTTCCAATCAATGTGTGTGATACAGAGAAAACACCTAAATAGTTCCAATCAAGGTGTGTGATACAGAGAAAACACCTAAATAGTTCCAATCAGGGATATGGAAATACAACCATGTAATATTAAATGGGTATGTAATAAACACATGTATATGGGATGTAGTAAAAAATGCTCAGTTAGGGGTCTACCATAATGATAAATAACCTCAATGACTCAAAATACTGATATCTCAAACATATTCACACAGTCCTAGCTGAAAGAAGAAAATGATTTCTACACAATAACTCGAGTTTACAACAGTTGCCAAACTTTGAGGATGGGTTGCACTTGGATTATGGAAGAACCCTATAGATTTTGGGGGTCAAGGTCATTGTGACTGAAAGAAGAAACTATTACATTTTTTTTATAACAATTTTGTTCCATTGATGCATGAAATAATTTGTTTTATTTAATTTTTTTAAAACTCACTATTTGATTCTTAAGTGTTTTCACAAATTTTGATTATTCATCTTTTTCTCATTAAGAAGAAATATTTGCAACACAATTTTAGTATTCTTAAATAAGAAAAGATTTTTTGCACCTATTTTGAAGTTTTAAAATTTAAGCAATGCTGAAGCAGTTGTACTAGATTAAATTGCAAAAGATCTTAATGCAGTCAGTTTTTTGAGAAACGTTAAAAACTGGTATACGTTTGAAATGTAATCACCCATTGCCCAGAGCAGAACTTAGCATTTTTCCTCAAGAGTTCTCGATGGCATTTTTGATCAACAGTTGTACATTTTGCAAGGAATGTTCTTTGCTAACTTGCACGTGCTTGTTTATTTTGTAGCACAACTGGCCATGAGTCAAAGTGAGCTTAAAGTTGGCCCTGCATCAGGTGTGTGCCATCTGTAGATGTTGCTATTTTCAACTTCATCTCAAAATCTGCTGATCAAGCTTGGTAGAAATATTGCACAGGACATGCTCTACCAAATTTGTGTTTGGGGTGCTCCCCTAGCAATTGTGTGGCTTCTATAGCAACCAAAATGGAAAACCGATTTTTTACTTCTCAAGAACGGTTTGTCCAATTTTGATCAAACTTAATACAAATGCTTCTTAGCGCATGCTCTATCATAATTATGTCTGGGGTAGCTCCATTAGAAATGGTGTGACTTCCTTAGCAACCAGTTGGAAAAACAAGTTTCAACTTCTCTAGAACAGCTGAGCTCATTTTAATCAATCTTGATGGGATTGTTTGTTAGGACATATTCCTTAAAAATTGTGTCCAGTGTGGCTCCCAAGCAACAGTTTGCTGTCCATAGCAAGCATATGAAAAACCTAGTTTCAGCTTCTCCAGAACGGCTGAGCCAATTTCAATTAAACTTCTTGGGAATTTGCTCTAGGACATACTCTATACAAATTTTGTCTGACATGGGTCCACTGGCCGCAGCGTGGCTTCCATAGCAAGCATATGGAAAACTTATTTTCAGCTTCTTCAGAATGGTCTTGCCAGTTTGATCAAACTTGGTACCAATGTTTCTTGGGACATGCTGTATCAAAGTTGTGTTTGGGTTGGCTTCCCTAGCATTGGTGTTTTCCATAGCAACCAGGTGGAAAAACTTACAATGAAACTATCATGGAACAACTTTCTGTCTGAAAATGCCTGACCATATCAGACTGGATGTGATGGGTAGAGTCCTGACATGAACATCCTTCACATTCATTACAAAGATGCCAATGCACTATCTAGTGCCATTGAAGTTACTCAGAGTAGAAACAAAGTTAAACAATCTGTCAAATACCACCAATGTCTACCAAATATCTGAAAATTATCCCAACATGAGTGTCTTTCAGCCAAGGCACCTGCCTTTCTTCTGCATTTGATTTGTATGCCAGAGTGATATCAGGCCTACTTGGGCCTCTTGTTGTGGCAAAATTTCATTCAAGTTTCAGTTTATGCTTTGTACTTATTGTTTGTGCTATCTTTGCCCTATTGTTAAAGCAAACAGTATTTTTCATATAAATTCTAGTACATTGCAAAAGATGCATGTCCAGTTGTTTATTTTATACAAAGCTAATTGGGTACTGCAGCAATAGGTTTGAATAAACAGTTTTTTAATCACTTCCTTTAGGCAATACCCCAGTAAACTCTGAGACTTTTTCTTGAGCAGTAGTAACAACGCAATGTAGCCCCACTATCAGTTCTGTTATATGAATGTTATCAATGGATATTAGGAATGTTATCAAAGGATATTAGGAATGTTATCAATGGATATTAGGAACGTTATCAATGGATATTAGGAACGTCATCAATGGATATTAGGAATGTTGTCAATGGATATTAGGAATGTTATCAATGGATATTAGGAATGTTGTCAATGGATATTAGGAATGTTATCAATGGATATTAGGAACATTGTCAATGGATATTAGGAATGTTGTCAATGGATATTAGGAATGTTATCAATGGATATTAGGAATGTTGTCAATGGATATTAGGAATGTTATCAATGGATATTAGGAACGTTATCAATGGATATTAGGAATGTTGTCAATGGATATTAGGAATGTTGTCAATGGATATTAGGAATGTTATCAATGGATATTAGGAATGTTGTCAATGGATATTAGGAATGTTATCAATGGATATTAGGAATGTTATCAATGGATATTAGGAATGTTGTCAATGGATATTAGGAATGTTGTCAATGGATATTAGGAATGTTATCAATGGATATTAGGAATGTTGTCAATGGATATTAGGAATGTTGTCAACGGATATTAGGAACGTTATCAATGGATATTAGGAATGTTATCAATGGATATTAGGAACGTTATCAATGGATATTAGGAATGTTATCAATGGATATTAGGAACATTATCAACGGATATTAGGAATGTTGTCAATGGATATTAGGAATGTTATCAATGGATATTAGGAATGTTGTCAATGGATATTAGGAATGTTGTCAACGGATATTAGGAATGTTGTCAATGGATATTAGGAACGTTATCAATGGATATTAGGAATGTTGTCAATGGATATTAGGAACGTTGTCAATGGATATTAGGAATGTTATCAATGGATATTAGGAATGTTATCAATGGATATTAGGAACGTTATCAATGGATATTAGGAATGTTATCAATGGATATTAGGAATGTTATCAATGGATATTAGGAATGTTATCAATGGATATTAGGAACATTATCAATGGATATTAGGAACGTTATCAATGGATATTAGGAATGTTATCAATGGATATTAGGAATGTTATCAATGGATATTAGGAATGTTATCAATGGATATTAGGAATGTTGTCAATGGATATTAGGAACATTATCAATGGATATTAGGAACGTTATCAATGGATATTAGGAATGTTATCAATGGATATTAGGAATGTTGTCAATGGATATTAGGAATGTTATCAATGGATATTAGGAACGTTATCAATGGATATTAGGAATGTTGTCAATGGATATTAGGAATGTTATCAATGGATATTAGGAATGTTGTCAATGGATATTAGGAACGTTGTCAATGGATATTAGGAATGTTATCAATGGATATTAGGAATGTTGTCAATGGATATTAATGGATATTAGGAACGTTATCAATGGATATTAGGAATGTTATCAATGGATATTAGGAATGTTATCAATGGATATTAGGAACGTTATCAATGGATATTAGGAATGTTGTCAATGGATATTAGCAATGTTGTCAATGGATATTAGGAATGTTATCAATGGATATTAGGAACGTTATCAATGGATATTAGGAATGTTATCAATGGATATTAGGAATGTTATCAATGGATATTAGGAATGTTATCAATGGATATTAGGAACATTATCAATGGATATTAGGAACGTTATCAATGGATATTAGGAATGTTATCAATGGATATTAGGAATGTTATCAATGGATATTAGGAATGTTATCAATGGATATTAGGAATGTTGTCAATGGATATTAGGAACATTATCAATGGATATTAGGAACGTTATCAATGGATATTAGGAATGTTATCAATGGATATTAGGAATGTTGTCAATGGATATTAGGAATGTTATCAATGGATATTAGGAACGTTATCAATGGATATTAGGAATGTTGTCAATGGATATTAGGAATGTTATCAATGGATATTAGGAATGTTGTCAATGGATATTAGGAACGTTGTCAATGGATATTAGGAATGTTATCAATGGATATTATTAATGTTGTCAATGGATATTAATGGATATTAGGAACGTTATCAATGGATATTAGGAATGTTATCAATGGATATTAGGAATGTTATCAATGGATATTAGGAACGTTATCAATGGATATTAGGAATGTTGTCAATGGATATTAGGAATGTTGTCAATGGATATTAGGAATGTTATCAATGGATATTAGGAACGTTGTCAATGGATATTAGGAATGTTATCAATGGATATTAGGAATGTTATCAATGGATATTAGGAATGTTGTCAATGGATATTAGGAACATTATCAATGGATATTAGGAACGTTATCAATGGATATTAGGAATGTTATCAATGGATATTAGGAATGTTATCAATGGATATTAGGAATGTTGTCAATGGATATTAGGAACATTATCAATGGATATTAGGAACGTTATCAATGGATATTAGGAATGTTATCAATGGATATTAGGAACATTATCAATGGATATTAGGAATGTTATCAATGGATATTAGGAATGTTGTCAATGGATATTAGGAATGTTGTCAATGGATATTAGGAATGTTATCAATGGATATTAGGAATGTCATCAATGGATATTAGGAATGTTGTCAATGGATATTAGGAATGTTATCAATGGATATTAGGAATGTTATCAATGGATATTAGGAATGTTGTCAATGGATATTAGGAATGTTATCAATGGATATTAGGAACGTTATCAATGGATATTAGGAACGTTATCAATGGATATTAGGAACGTTATCAATGGATATTAGGAATGTTATCAATGGATATTAGGAACGTTATCAATGGATATTAGGAATGTTATCAATGGATATTAGGAACGTTATCAATGGATATTAGGAATGTTATCAATGGATATTAGGAATGTTATCAATGGATATTAGGAATGTTGTCAATGGATATTAGGAACGTTGTCAATGGATATTAGGAATGTTATCAATGGATATTAGGAATGTTGTCAATGGATATTAATGGATATTAGGAACGTTATCAATGGATATTAGGAATGTTATCAATGGATATTAGGAATGTTATCAATGGATATTAGGAACGTTATCAATGGATATTAGGAATGTTGTCAATGGATATTAGGAATGTTGTCAATGGATATTAGGAATGTTATCAATGGATATTAGGAACGTTGTCAATGGATATTAGGAATGTTATCAATGGATATTAGGAATGTTATCAATGGATATTAGGAATGTTGTCAATGGATATTAGGAATGTTGTCAATGGATATTAGGAATGTTGTCAATGGATATTAGGAATGTTATCAATGGATATTAGGAATGTTATCAATGGATATTAGGAATATTGTCAATGGATATTAGGAATGTTGTCAATGGATATTAGGAACGTTATCAATGGATATTAGGAACGTTGTCAATGGATATTAGGAATGTTGTCAATGGATATTAGGAACGTTATCAATGGATATTAGGAATGTTGTCAATGGATATTAGGAACGTTATCAATGGATATTAGGAATGTTATCAATGGATATTAGGAATGTTATCAATGGATATTAGGAACGTTATCAATGGATATTAGGAATGTTGTCAATGGATATTAGGAATGTTGTCAATGGATATTAGGAATGTTATCAATGGATATTAGGAACGTTATCAATGGATATTAGGAATGTTATCAATGGATATTAGGAATGTTATCAATGGATATTAGGAACATTATCAATGGATATTAGGAATGTTATCAATGGATATTAGGAATGTTATCAATGGATATTAGGAATGTTATCAATGGATATTAGGAATGTTGTCAATGGATATTAGGAACGTTATCAATGGATATTAGGAATGTTGTCAATGGATATTAGGAACGTTATCAATGGATATTAGGAATGTTATCAATGGATATTAGGAACGTTATCAATAGATATTATGATAAATGTTTTTATTTTCAGTGCAAATAATTTTCATCTCATTTTTTTTATGAGATAATTCTGTTATTTAGCAGTTATCCTTACACAGTTTTGGTAACTTTGTCAGAGATTGAAAAGTGGGTGCGAGTGTTGAGGACTTGGAACATTCTGCCAATCTCCAGTAGAGAAAAATATCAATAAAATGTAAACCCTTCTTTTTCATGTAGTCTTTGATCATTGACAGAGACAGCAAAATACATGTATAATGAACAAGCTGCCAGGGTAGATGAATACACCACAAACAGTAATAAACTTAACTGGAAACAATAAAATCATTTATGAACCAAGAGTCTATGTACCTGTTGCTCACAAAGAAAATAAAAATGACTTATTTCCTGCCTAAACCACAAATTCTCAAATCTAGCCAATAACCATCACTATTGATTTATCGTGAATTTATTGGTCCTTGTACGATGCAGGCTACCAATTTGTAACCAAAGCTAACAAGAGTCAGGTAGGGTATGCAACTGTCAGTATTTCAAAAATCATCTATTGTTGCAAATTGTCTGTGAATAACAAATATAGGTTTGGATGATGCTGGAATTGTGATAGTTTGCTGACATGGCACTGAACATGTTTACATAACTTTCTCTTCGGATTATTCTTATGTTTTTGTCCTGCATCAGTGTTTCATTTTCAGTTTCAGTTTCATTTTCAGTTTCAGTTATTGCATGCTATTATTTTCTATTTGCTGTAAAACCAGAAATAGTGCTCACACATATTGTATCTAAAGTACTGGCTATAGCCCTTGGTTCATTCCTGGAGTTTGCATAACTGTTATGCCCTTATGATATCAATAGAAGAAACATGCAGTGTTATCCATGTGCATCCATGTCCATCCATCCCATCACCTCCAATCATATTACATCAGGTCCTTCATGAATTTTGTTTCCATTCGATAACTTTTTTTGAGGGACTTTTCATCTTGAATCCATAGTTGGTATTTACATTAAAAAGATAAAGGTAAAGGTCAAGTTTGATTTTCAATGTTTTCTGAAAGTTTTTGCAGTGTTATGGCCCATGTGACTTTGAACTTTGACCATCAATTTAATCATATCAGCAGGGGCATCTGTGTCATATGGACACAGCTCTGGTTCATAACTACAATCATTGGGCCATAAAGCTGTGGTATGTTTGCCTCATCTGGAAAAAAGATATTGGTAGTTACAAGTAGAGTGGACATTCAACATTTTTCATTTACTTAAAACAAGGCTTTCCACTTCATATGCTATGAATATCCACATTAAATTTTGAATGTCATAACCAGATAACCAGTAAGAGTTTAAATTGGTTTGTATATATATATATATATATATGTGTATGTGTGTGTGTATATATGTATATATATTTATTTTTTCAAGCTTACCAACAAACCTTTTTTTGCAAAATTGTCATTGTCAAAATGGCACCTTGACTTTGCCAAGAGAAAGATCATGGTGGTCAAAATGATGAGAGTAAAAACAACACTTCATACAGTTATAATGTTTAAATATGAGTTATAAATTAAGTGAGTATTTCTTGCAGGCCTCGTTGAAAATTGGAGATGCTGATTGGTCAGACAAGTTCTCCCTGGATACCGTTGGAAGCTCGGGCACAGTGGAGTGCAAAAGCAAAACACAGACATATGAGGTATTAGTCTCTTGAAATGAAATTTTCTTAGGAATTAATATAAGGTTGTTGGCTCTCTTAATGTTCAAACCCATTTCTCAGATGTTTCAGTCATGTAAACAGTATTCAAATCTGTACATTTATGGGTTTTTTTAAAGATTTTTTCTTTGTTTTTTAAATAGACGATTGATTGTTTACAAGTTTGATTTTTTTGCTATCATATCATGTTTGTCGATGGTTGATTGCTTGTTATCCATCTCGCCAACAACATTGGGAGGGGATATAACATTTTGCCCATTCATTTGTTTGTTAATTTCTTTGTTCATTCATGTTAATTTCTTTGTTCATTCATTATGCCCTCAAAGTCTCAGACCTTATTTCGGCTGCACTTCTGAAAATTGGTATGCATATATGAAAGAGTAACTCAGTCATACCATAAACTAGGTCACTGTGATCTAATTTGCATGCTAGAGTGACTTTTGTATTTTTAGCTGTTTGTTTATTATACCAGCAATATCCTGGACCTTATTTTACATGCATTCATGAAAATTGGTATGCATATATGAAAGAGTAACTCATCCATACCAAAACTAGGTCACTGTGATCTAATTTGCATTCTAGAGTGATTTTTGTATTTTTAGCTGTTTGTCTGTTACACCAGCAATGTCCTGGACCTTATTTTACATGGATTCATTGGTATGCAGATACATCTTAATAAAAACGTACCCATGCCAAATCTAGGTCAGTGTGACCTAATTTACATGCTTCAGCCATTCATTCTTTAAACCCCCAAGATCTTGGACCCTGTACATTCATAAAAATTGGTACTTGGATACATCGCGATGAAAGTAACTGGGCAACAACTTGGGGCAAATACAGTCTTGTCAGTGTCACTCACAGTTGCCTTCAAGAACCTCAAGCTGACTAATTAGCAAGTATTATGTCTTTTCATTGCACTTAGCTACTTAAACATGTCACTTTTTTCACACCCACACAAGAGGTGCTTTTTAAACTAAATGTGTTTAATCAGTTGTGAACAGTGTTTTCAGTAAATAATCTGGAAATAAAAGATTATAAATAATTATAATTTCCTAAGTAAGTGAAAACAGTTTTATTTTCTTTCTTTTTTTTTAAATTTACATTTTAATTGTTATCTGAGATAAAATATCACCCCTTAAATGTGAATGTATATTTATGTCTGCTTATATTTAATTACCATATATACTCGCATATAAGCCAGGACCAAATGCAAACAACATAGACCCTGATCTGCTGTCGCATACTGTGCCGGCAGATCAGTGTCTATGTTGTTTGTTCTACTGATTAGTCCTTTCAAACTGCATATACCCAGATCTGCCGGTGCATTATGCGACTGTAGATCTGGGTCTATGCAGTTTGCAGTTGGTATCGTCTTATATGCGAGTATATATGGTATGTCTGCTTAAATTTAATTATGTCTGACAGATTAGAGAAATGGATGAAGTGTGTATTATTGATTTCACAATTTACTGCTTAAACATTCATTATTTTTCCAAAGAAACTGAAAAGCTTCAGTTCTTTTTGTTTCTTTTGTTCTGGTTTTCTGAATCGTTAAACAAATCTGAACTGATGCAAAATGTAGATGAACAAAAATTGTATAACATACAAATAAGTTGACAATAAAATTGCCAGCATTGGAGTGCAAATCTTCTGCATTGGAAACCTGAATCTACTGCATTTGCACTTTGGATTTATAACATTTATGCTAAAGAATATTAACTTAGCTGTACAAAAAGTAGGTCATTATGAGGTCATTTTCACACTTGAGCAACTATTGTATTTTCATCTATCTGTTTGTTACACCCTCAATGTCTTGGACCCTGTTTCATCTACAACTCATGAAAATCGGTATGTGGATGCATCTGAAGGAGACTAACTCAGCCATACCAAAAGTAGGTCACTGTGACCTAATATCAGGCTTAAATGCATTTGGTATTTTCTTCATGTAACAGTCTGTAAATTGTGAGTCTGGATTTTCCTCATTTACCAGTCTGTAAATTGTCAGCTACTCCAGATGTGCTCCCGTGGTGAGGGGATTCATGTTTATGAGTACAACACCTTGTTTCATTATTGACTTTTATACAGCATAAAGCCATTCATTATAACTCTACCACAGTATAAAGCATTCACTACAACATCACCTCATTATAAAGCCCTCCATTATAACACCATATCATTGTAAACCCCTTCATTATAACACCACCACACTTTAAAACCATTCATTATAACACCACCACACTATAAAGCCATTCACTATAACACCACCACACTATAAAGCCATTCGCTATAACACTACCACACTGTAAAGCCATTCATTATAACACTACCACACAATAAACTATAAAGCCATTCATTATAACACTACTACACTATACAGCCATTCATTATAACACTACCACACTATACAGCCATTCACTATAACACCACCACACTGTAAAGCCATTCATTATAACACTACCACACAATAAACTATAAAGCCATTCATTATAACACCACCACACTGTAAAGCCATTCACTATAACACTACCACACTGTAAAGCCATTCATTATAACACTACCACACAATAAACTATAAAGCCATTCATGATAACACTACATTATAAAGCCATTCATTATAACACCACCACACTATAAAGCCATTCATTATAACACTACCACACTATAAAGTAATTCGTTATAACACTACCACACTATAAAGTCATTCATCATAACACCACTACACTATAAAGCCCTTTATTATAACAGTACCTCACTATAAAGCCCTTCATTGTGACAGTTCCTGTTATACAGTGAGTATGGTCATTTTTGTGTAGTAGAATGATATGTATCATATACTTCATTATAAGGCAGTCACACTGTAAGGCTGTATACTTCATGGCTGTCATGGAGAGCATTATAATGAGGGAGTATCTAGATACACTGTGTTGTTATAGTATGTTCTTTGAACAGTGTATGTATGCATGTGTACAGTATATACTCATGTATAAGCAGAGTCCAAATGCAAACAACATAGACCCTGATCTACCGTCACATAATGTGCCAGCAGATCAGGATCTATCTTGCTTGTTCTACTGATTAGTCCTTACAAACTGCATAAACCCAGTTCTGGGTCTAGGCAGTTTGCAGTTGGTATCGGCTTATATGCGATTATATACGGTATGTCTGTGAATATATATGTAAAAACAATGTTTTTTAAATTGTTTGTTTTCTCTGTTTGGCTTGGAAAACCTCCTGAATTTTATTAAGTTAATAGCATATTTTAATCTGTTGCTTTTATAAGGTATCAACAGGTATTCATCTTACATTTATATATTATGGATGAGGATGAAAATTGACATTGGCCATTACTTTGACCTTTTCATGTTTATAGTTCAGGTGCACATAACATTTTTAATTCTTACTGCCTAAACACCAGAAGAGCTTATATGATGGGTTGTTGTCCATCTGTTAGCACAATTTGTTATTCCTTTTCCTTCTAAACTACTGGGAGGATTGTGATGAAACTTTGCACACTATTATTCCTAGGTCTAGTTGGTCCTAACTTAAAAACAGCTCTGATCTTAAATCCAGTATGGCCACTAAGGTGGCCATCTTGAAAATCTTCTTTGTTGTTGCTTCTCCTGAAGAGATGGTCATAATGACATTGGTTTTTCACTAAAAGACTACTTATGATATCTGATTGATCTTAAACGAAAATTTTGTTGATCAGACCACCAATATTGCTACCATTGTAGCCATCTTGAAAATCTTGTTGTTGTAGTTAATTCTCCTGAATAGATGGTTATATAGACATGGGCATATCGCTAAAAGACTTCTTTTGATATCTTGTTGGTCCAAAATGAAAATGTTGCTAATCAGACCAATATAATGGCCATGGTGGCCATCTTGAAAATCTTGTTATCAATATTCTCTTATACTTTGGGTCGTATCATATGGTTTTCACTAAAACACTTCACACTATTTGTAGTTGATCCTAAATGTAAGTGATGCTGATGTGCCCAAAATGTGAAAAATAGCTTTTCTCCTAAACAGATGGTCATACCGACATATTTCTGTAAAAAACTTCTTTCTTGAAATGTATATTGTGTGCTACATACTTGCCATATTCCCAGACAGTGTTGGGGTTTTTTTGAGACTCAAAAAGTGTGTTTTGAGGTCCTAAGGGGGGTCAGTGCGCGTGACCCCCCAAAAGTGCCGTCATCCAAATGAGAATAAATTATCTTTTCAAATCAGCCTATAGCAAATGGCTGGAAATTCAAATCTGAATAAAAGAAAATACCATCTGTTTTCTCTGAAGTATTTAATATACTTACAACAGCAAAAATATGGTAGACTTAGAATTGTCAAATAACATCACCACAAATATGGTCACAACCTCACAGACATTAAATACAAAAATGCACCAAGTTACTGTCTTCAAAATCCATTGGACAGTGGAATGTAGTTTTAATTACATGCAGTCTTTGCTGCTTTCAATAGTTGGTCTGACGGTAATGCAAGTGTCATTTGTGTTCACAAATATGCCTACACTTTTCCTTCGTGAAAGTGCATCCACATCTATGTTGGCGCTAGCAATGACCAAAGTCGCTAAAAGTGATAAAACCTGTAAGATGACAATGAATATCCATTTAAAAACAGTGAATCTGGCAATGAAAACATTCACGGTTTGTCGTAGTCGGCCGAGTTGCTAAAGTCTTTGACCGCCGCTATTGTAACATATTTTCAAGGTTTAAGTTAACCCTACGGCAGTGAAGATTTAATTTATTCTCAGGCTGAATTAATGGAAAAAAGGTACCAATTTATGCAAATGCACAATTTTAAAAAATGTGCGTCCCCCAATTCTGGAGGTTGAGGGACACAGTGTCCCCTGACCTTTGGATCCTAGGTGCAACATGCATTAGAGATTGAATGGTGCTGTTGTTCAACCTATGGTACTAAATCCGACTTCAAAGAAACGTTGCCGCTGATCACAAACTTTAATAAAGATGGCTTCAACATTCTCATTCAATGCAGTCAGTGATGTGTATGTAATAACATTTGTTTTTCAACACGCATCTGTTTGATGTACTTAACTTCAGACAAATTGGGTTGTTCCACTTAGTGAACTTTACCTATACAAATTAGCCTAATGGGCTCTCCCTCAGCAGTGCTCAAAGGATTTGACACAGCGAGCCAATTCAGTAAATCTCTGAAAGGTGTCTGTTTATCGCTGACCGCCTTACCTTTTAATTGTCTCTAAAACATCTGTATAAACTGCCCCGAGGATAGTTTTACATGAGCTCTGAGAAGGCAATTTACTGTTTAAACATACCACAGATTACGGGCATATATCATTGTGATCAAGAAATGTAATTTTTTCATGAGGGAAATTTTTTTTCCTGCTAAGATTGCTGAAAATTGTGTTTTTCTAAACACGACCGTGTCAGGGGGTTTGGGAGTCCAAAATCGTGTTTTTCGCGTGACACGTGTTATGGCATGTATGTTGCTATATCAGAGTAATGCTGGTCCAACTTCAAAATGGCTGCCTTGATGGCCATCCTGAACATCTTTATATGGCTGCTTCTTTTCAACATCTGGTCATATCGACATGGGGTTTTCACAAAAGCGCTATAGCAATATGTACCTGGATCGGATTAAAAATGGTGCTTATCTGACCTCAAACATGACATCAAATTGGCCATCTCCTTAATCTTGTTATTGCTACTCTTGTACAAATGGTGACATTGACTATCGGTTTTCACTAAAACACTTCTTTCAGTATGTATTTGGTTCAAAATGAAAATGGTACAGATCTGACCACCACATATTCACACTTTTATAAAAGAGTTTGAAAACCAGACCTAATTGACCTTGGGGTTAAATCAAAGGTCATTGCTTGCATGTTTGTACTTCATTAAGCTTATGAATGTAGTGACTTGTACGTACACAAGTGAATTTTGACTAGACTTTGTATTTGGTTCCATTCCAATAAATAAGTTGATAGTCAGCACTCTGACATTGATAAGGTCAAAGGTCTTGATTTCAGGTTGTGAGCATGATAATACAAACAAGTTTGAATGGATTTTTATCAAACTGAGTTGGTTGATACATGTATATCTGAAGAATACATTGAATGATGCCACTTAAATAACTTGGGTTTTATTCCCAAAAATAATAATTTTCAATTTAACCAAACTTGGCATGTAGGTATATCTTGACATTGTCTGAGACAATTAATTTCATTGATCTTATATCCATGATATCAGGTTTAAGTTTAAAGACCATAACACAGAATTTTGTACTGCACTTAGAGTTATCTGGTAAACATGTTAACTCGAGCACGTAAACAAATATTTTTCTTACTAAATTTTAGTTTGCTGGAATTTCTCCAGAATATCAGAGATGGTTTCAGTACTCAGAATAAAGGACAGAAGAAACAGATTTTTTGTGACACAGGTGCATATCACGAGCTGGGGGTTGACAAGCTTGTGGCACAGGTGCATATAACCAGCTGGGGTTCACAAGCTTGTGACACAGGTGCATATCACCTGCTGTGGATTGACAAGCTTGTGACACAGGTGCATATCACCAGCTTGGGGTTGACAAGCTTGTACCACAGGTGCATATCACCAGCTGGGGTTTGATAAGCTTGTGGCACAGGTGTGTATCACCAGCAGGGGTTGAAAATCTTGTGGCACATGTGTACATCACCGGCTGGAGGTCGACAAGCTTGTGACACATGTTTATATCACCAGCAGGGGGGTGTTAAGTTTGTGACACAGGTGCTTATCATCTGCTGGGAGTTTAGAGCACACTGAGCAGATGCCTAGAGGTATGTATAACCCATACAGGTGATATGCACCTTTCTCACCCACACAACAGAAATTTAGCTGTGTTACTTTTTTTATCTGTGACCATGCTTCAATCATGGGGTCCACGCGCTAGACAGCACTTGTAGGAACTACTTTTTGAAAATTTAAACCACTTTTTATGAAGTTGTTTTTTAATATGACATAAATGATTAAATGTGATATTATCACAGTACTATCAAATATCTTTGGTTATTTTCTCACGCATGAAACTTGAGTACTTCCTATTGACCATTCACGCCACTGCCTTCAGTAACATATTTTTATAAATGTGCTGTGTTTACAAAACAATAGCACATGACTCATGATGCTCTTGGTGAAGTACAGACAACACATACAATTTATAACTGTTAAATTGTTATTTTTTGGGAAGAGTGACAGATATAGTATGATTCTACATACATAATTATTTAGATTTTTGTGAAGCATTTGTAAGATCAAATGACCCATACAAAAAGGTGAGGAAATAATAATACTGATAAAGACAGTATGTGTTGAATGTCCTAAACTATGTTGCAAAAATGAAGATTAATTTTAATTTGAAAGGAAAAAATTGGGTGAGAAAAATAATCTGTGCAGGGGTTTGCTCAGAGGCGAGGATATCCCAGTTGAGGGGTTACGTTAGTTGTATCCCCACTCAGCAGATCCTTGTGAGAGACAATAATGTAACCCCTCGACTGGGATTTCATTGTCTTGGTGCAAACTCCAACATAGATTCTATTAGTATCATCCACTGATCAACCAGGGGCCTTAAAATGGCCATATTTGCTGGACATCTAAATAAAAGAGTTTAAATAATCATGTTCGACATTGTTAACTTGGCATATGAGCCATTGGAGATAACAGTGCCATAGTTCCCTTTTGCAGTTATTTTGTAATTGTATCTTCCTAATTTTTGTAACAATATAGCCACAAAGTTGGAGACAATTTATTGGTAATCAGCGATGAAAAATAATTCCCAATCCAAATGTGTAAAAAGGCATGCAGAATTTCCAATATCACCAATTTATGCCGCCGCCGCCCCCCCCCCCCCCCCCCCCCCCCCCCGTTGCCAAGGGACAGAGACATTGGTTGGTTTTGTGCCACCTGTTTTGTTCATCCATCCGTCACACTTTCTTGTAAGCAGGATTGCTCAAAACCTATTGAGCCAGACTAAAAGAGATTTGATGTTTAGATATCTTGGGTGGGTCCCAAAACCTGTTGAACCCGACTAAAACATATTTGATATTTAGATATCTTGGGTGGGTCCCAACAGATTTGATATTTAGATATCTTGGGTGGGTCCCAAAACCTATTGAGCCAGACTAAAACAGATTTGATATTTAGATATCTTGGGTGGGTCCCAAGACCTAATTAGGTTCTGGTGACTAATTGTTTTTTAACACATAATTGACAAAAACCTTGTAAGTACATTAAAACAAAAATTACTTGAATTAGACAAGTCAAATTTGGTATGCATATTTGTATTAATATGTAAATGACCAAATTAGATTTTAAGGCTATTTTAGCAATTTTGTAAGGAGTTTTCAGCCTTTTGGACTTTTTCACTTTTGAACATTTTTTGACAAAAAAACTTTGGTAAATATATTTGTATTCATATGTATATATCCTGATTAGATTTTGAGGTCATTGCAGCAGGTATTACATTTTTTGGGCCCCAGCCTGGAGGACATAGTATCTGTATTTCCGATTGTCTGCCCATCCCATCCATCACACTTTTGTTTCAGCTGTACAACTTTAAAACTGTTTGAGATTAAGAGATCATACTTGACTTGTGCATACCACCTGAAGGGTGAACCTTGACCGGAATGCATACCATGCCAGTGTAGTTGACATGAACTGCTTGAAGAAACCATACAAGAATGTACCATCCCAAAAAATTCTTGGACTTTTTAAGGGAACATAGTTTATCCAACAAATTTTAATCATGTTTTAAGAATTTTACATTTGTTACCTTTATCCATTATTTTATAAGCATTTTACAGAATTTTAACATCTTTACATTTGTTATTTATCTTGCTGTACTTGATGTTTACACTTATTTGGAAAGCTTTATCTTCATAAATTTTGTTGCAATTCATTTTTATATTTTTCAAACTTTACCTTTTGTTGGCACTACATGGCCACTTTTGTGCTGAGGTGTTTAAAACATTACTACATATATACATACATACATACATACATACATACATACATACATACATACATACATACATACATACATACATACATATATACCACATTGGGGGTGCTGTTTTCATGCTCAGTATTTTACAATTTTCCATCGCACTTTCCCTTTCACTCTATAACTTTAAAGCCATTTCAGATTAAGGGATGAAACTTGGTATATTTATACATCATCACTAAAAGGTGTGTTGCATACCACATTGGGGGTGCTATCATCAGGGTCATGGCAAAGTATTTTACATTTTCCATCACACTTTCCCTTCTGCTCTGTAACCTTAAGGCTGTATTAGATTAAGGAATGAAACTTGGTATACTTGTGCATCATCACTAGAAGGTGCATTGCGTACCACATTGTTGGTGGGCCGAGAGGAGGGTTCTGTCTTGAAGGTCAAGGTCACATGTTGATATCTTAGGTTTCATTCCCATTTGCTTTCAAACTTAACAGCTGTTTATAATAAATGGACAAAGCTTAGTAAACATATTGTCACTGGAAGACATGTTGCATTGCACATTTGAGGTCCTATCCTCAAGGTCAAGGTCACAGGCCAATATTTTCAGGTTTATTTTGTTTCTGCTTTATATCAAAGCTGTGTGCGGCACAGGGATGAACCATGGTACACTAAGGCTTCTCAATTTGATTGCAACTCATTTCTCACGGTCAAGGTTTTATCTTCAAGGTCAAGGTCACTCAAATTTTGTTACCCCTTTTCTGCACTTTTCCTCTAATTCCTCTTGAGATAATGCAATGAAACTCCTTTGGACAAATGTGAAACTTATCCTAATTTTTGAAAACTGAAGCTTTCAGAATAGTGCTTAAATTGAATGAACTGTTTCAATTTAATTAGAGGAAGACTGAAATCTAAACCTTAAAAATTGGGAACTTTCTATATCACAATCCAACACAATTTCATTGTATTCACCTTGCTCGATTTTTCCTTTTTTTCTATCAATTACCAGTGTCACAGGGGCAGGTCCTAGGGTTTTTTTAATGTTTAATAATGGATCTGTCTGTGTTTGACACAAAACATTTGGTCAGGGAAAATTTGCCTTACATCAGGAAATGTCAGGGAATTTTGATTCCAGTAAATTATGGAAACCCTGACCGTAAAAAAGTTATTTGCAAGACTTAGAGATAAAGTGAAATTTAGTATTATTATATGTGTATGAGTGATGTGATGGCATATGTGGATTTGTGCTGTTCACGCATCTTATGATTACAAGTGAACGGTGTAAAAGGATGTCAAATCTAGGTTTTGCTGTTCACACTATGATTAATAAAAATTGAACAGTGTAGACCTAAATCTGCAGGCTCATTATGTGATGACAAATCTTGGTTTTTGCTGTTCACACTGATTAATCAAAATTTAACAGTATAGACCTAGAACTGCAGGCATGTCATGTGATGGCAGATCTAGTTTCTTGCTGTTTACACTACATGTGGGTAATAAAATTTGAACAGCAGGCAAATTATGTGACGGCATATCTGTGTATGTGCTGTCTGCAATTGCATGCATGTTAAACCCAAGCAAATATTGTAAAATTTGTTTCAGGTTGGCGTGTCTATTTTGCTGTCTTACTCTGGCCTAACCAAGCTGGTGACCTTCACACCGTACTACATGATTATCAACACTTCAGAGGTTAGTTGCATTTTTGGTTTTAGAATTTGATGTATCACCGTGAAATTTAAGTACTAATTTATAATTAGAATGTTAATTCTTAATAGCTATACCCAACTGCTAAAGTATGTAGGATATATAGAAGTCTTCCTGTGTCTCCATCAATCTGTCTTTCCTTCCTTCTGTACATCTCTCCATATGTCCATCCTACCTGTTCAAGCAGTAATCGTCTTTATAGGGCTAATACACGATTTGCTGTTTGCAAATGTTTGCTGGAGCATGATGACAAATCTTAGCCTGGGGGTTCAGAGTCATTTTTAAGTGTTTCGGCCAACTTTTGCATACAGTAAATGGCGTATAATCGTCATGGCATATTATCGTCATTCGCCTAACATTTGCACACAGTAAATGGCATATTATCATCATTCAGCTAACATTTGCATACAGAAAATGGCATATTATCATCGTTTGCCTAACATTGGCACAGTAAATGGCATATTATTGTCATTCAGATAACATTTGCACACAGCAAATGGCGTATCATTGTCATTCAGCTAACATTTGCACACAGTAAATGACATTATCATCATTCAGCTAACATTTGCATACAGCAAATGGCATATTATTGTCATTCAGCTAACATTTGTATACAGCAAATGGCATATTATCGTCATTCAGCTTACATTTGCATACAGCAAATGGCATATTATCGTCATTCAGCTAACACTTGCATCCATCAAATGATGTATTATTGTCATTTGTCTCCCATATGTTTAGAAAACCTTCCTTTTTTTAAGTAGGGGAATTTCCCCCACAAGCGTTAAGTTCTAGAATAGAACCAGAAAGATGGGTAATTTTAACCTTCTTTCTACGAAATTATTCAAATTCTCTCAATCATACCGACTCCTGTCACAGAAAGAGAGTTGTATTGTGAGATCCTGCTTGCTAACAAATCTAATTTCTGTTGATTGTGTAGTAACTATTTGATGTTCTCCACTTTATAACTTTATGAAACAAAAGCATTAAACACAAAATGATGGTACTAAAAGGTGTTTTGTTTTCCTACTTGACAGATCTCTATTGTGTGCACTGAAGTTAAAGAAAAGGGGAACAGTCTAGAGATACAACCTGGACAGGTAAGCCTTCAAGAACGGATCAGCATGCCATACTGCGTATGCTATATACACAAAACTGCATACATGTTTTGTTCCCCGGCAGAAAAAACGAGTTTGATATATGAAATACATTTACATACAATTTGTAATTTGTTCTGCTCTGTCACATTACTATTAAAGCTGTGCAAAGTACCGCATTGCTGCAGAACAAATATGATTACCATACCCGTAAATGTCCAATATTCATTAAAAAATTTTCACTTCATTTATTAATTTCTTTATTCATTGTTGAATGGAAATATTTAGAATTCAAACAGTTTGTATGTTCTCATCAGAGGCACGTTTAGGGGACATCTTTTTCACGACTACGGTTTGTCTGTTACAGTAACATTGACACATATCATGAAACAAAATGCTGAGTTAATGTATGAAATTGGCAAATACTTAGTTCTTAGTTTTATTTCTCACCTTAACTTACAGTATTTGATATTTCTTTGTGACTATACAGTCATCACCGCTTCATTGACTCACTGTGATCTTTTCAAAGGAATCGGTGACGGCTAAAGCTTTGATGTGCTAAACACAATTACATTGCTTTGTCCAGGTAAATTTGCAATTTATTTACTTTTCTTAGGAAAATAAACTTGGTTCTTTGTTTTATTTCTCATTTTTTACCTGCAGTATTTGATACTTCTTTGTTACAATAAAGTGATCAAAGTTTAATTTACTCGGCATGGTGTTTTTAAAGGTAATCAGCGCCAGATAAATCTTTCATGTGCCAAACCTGATTATGGTGCATTGTCTTGCTAAATTCTAGCTTTAGACACTGAGATATATTTCAGAGGTGTCATATTGGTCCAAATAAGTTTACATACTGGACCTGAACTTCACACAGCATCTTGTGTTCTGTCTTGAATCTGAACGAATATAGTTAGGCAAAGTATCAACATGGATGGTGTAAGAAACTTATACACTGAAAGACAAGCTAACCATCAATGCCTATACAGAAGCATATGGTAACAGAGCCACAGAGAGGGAGTTCGATGTAGGAGAGTCTTGATGCAACAGACTGTACTCCATCAAGAAGGCAAACCTTAAAATGGCCCTTTTTAAGGGTCAATTGGAAAGATATACTTTCAATATTGCTACATTTTTCTTTCTTTCGTTTATGATATCTTTAAAAAATATTGGTCATTATTGGGTGCCGCATACTGACAGAAAATACCAGAGAAACGGTCAAGCACTGGTTTATTGAAAACAATTCAAATGTAGTGTAAAAATGATGATCAGTGAACTATCCAAGAGGGCCAACTATCGTTGCACTATGAAAACGGATCAAAATTTTCACGATTTTTAAAAGTATTTTATCACATGTGCATTATATGGCAGAAGTATGTTTTTTCCTTCATTCTGGGTCAAAAATTGGGGAGGGGGGTGTTATACACACCAAAATATGGGTATATCAAACACTGGAAGAAATCAGACAAATTGGTCACTTATCAACCAGAAATTTCAAACACAATGGTCAAACATTTTCTCTCTAAATTCTTCCCCAGAGAACTGTTCTGAATACTTCCACTGTGTCAAAAACCTGAAAGAAAAGTTTCCTGTACATTTTAAATCTGATAACACTGAAGACTACAATAACCATTTCACTCTCAGATAAGAACAGGACTCTCTTTGATTGAGTCCATGATACTTCAGCAGGACTAGATGATATCCACGTCAACTTTTGAAACACTTACCTGATACAGCTCTTAATTTATTTTTAAACATTTCATAAAAAATTTTAAACTGGTAAATTTCCACAATTATGGTGAGAAGCAACTGTGATACCAGTACACAAACCTGGAAGAGACCATATCAATACTTTCAACTTTCATCCCATCACTAACTAGCTGTTTTTGCCAAACCATGGAATGAATGATAAATGACAGACTCCACTGGTATCTTGAATGCAACAAACTATCAAACTTTCAATTTGGATTCAGATACCAGAGTACTATTGACCGTCTAGTCAGACCAAAAACATTTAATAGAGAATCTTTGATAAAGAAAGAACATATAATAGCCATCTTTTTTCACTTGAAGAAAGCTGATGACACCACATGAAAGTATGGCTTAATGAATTACCTATTCGACCAAGCTCAAAGGGGCCACCTATCTGCCTTTATATCAGACTTTTTGAAAGATAGCAATTAAAATGTTAGGTAAGTTCCACTTTTCTGCTATCCTCAGGCTATGGGTGTACCTAAGGGCAGCTTATCGTCAGTCACCCGTTTGCCAGTTACATAAAATTCATGATGACCCCAAGTTCTGTCTTTACGGTTTTCTTATCCCTGTTGGGAAGGAGATCAACTTTGTAGGATTTTTGTTGTTGCTGTAAACTAACTTTTCTTCTGCATATTAGATAATTCAGTGATAATTGTCAGAAAGCCCTGCATATTAGATAATTCAGTGATAATTGTCAGAAAGCCCTGGATATGAAATACTTCAAAGACAATTGTCAGAAAGCCCTGGATATGAAATACTTCAAAGACAATTGTCAGAAAGCCCTGGATATGAAATACTTCAAAGACAATTGTCAGAAAGCCCTGGATATGAGATACCTCAAAGACAATTGTCAGAAAGCCCTGGATATGAGATACCTCAAAGACAATTGTCAGAAAGCCCTGGATATGAAATACTTCAAAGACAATTGTCAGAAAACCCTGGATATGAAATACTTCAAAGACAATTGTCAGAAAGCCCTGGATATGAAATACCTCAAAGACAATTGTCAGAAAGCCCTGGATATGAAATACTTCAAAGACAATTGTCAGAAAACCCTGGATATGAAATACTTCAAAGACAATTGTCAGAAAAGCCCTGGATATAATACGAGTCATGGTAGACACAGATTAGGGAGCAGATGAGAAGGTCTTACTCCAGTTATACAGGACTTGAGTAAGATCTGAACTTGACTATGTTTAGATTATGTGTGGATCAGCTTGTAAATCTTGCCTGCAGGTGCTTGAACTGATAAACAATCACAGACTTAGACTTTGTCTGCAAGCATTTAGAACTTTCCCTACAGAAAGTCTCTATCTTGGGGTAAATAAACCATCACTTCATCCGAGATGAACAAAATTTGCTCTTCAGTGTACTACCAAACTATCCTCTAATCCACCTAATTCCAGATATGATGTTTTCTTTAGCCCCAAATACAAAACCTAGAATGCTCATAAACCTGATTTCATGGGTTTTATATTATGCCGAGCAACCACTGCAGCCAGTTGTTGTCTCAGAGCAAGTTAGCAGGAGACTATAACATAGTCATTTGGTAAGAGGCTATGACACGGCCGGTTGGGAGAATACTTAGACATTGCCAGTTAGCAAGAAGGCTGTGACATAGCTGGTTGGCAGGAGTCTGCAACATAGTCGGTTGGCAGGAGACTGTGACATTGCCAGTTGGAATGAGATTATGACATTGCTGGTTGGCAGGAGACTGTGATACAGCTGGTTGGCATAAGGCTCTGACACATTTGGTTGGCAGAATTTGACACAGCCAGTTAGCGGGAGGCTATGACACAACCAGTTGGCAGAAGGCTGTGACATAACCAGTTGGTAGTGGGCTGTGACATAACCAGTTGGTAGTGGGCTGTGACATAACCAGTTGCTAGTGGGCTGTGACACAGCCAGCTGGCAGGAGGCTGTGAGATTGCTAGCTGGAAAGAAGCTATGACATTTCTGGTTGGAAGGAGGCTGTGACATAGCTAGTTGGCAGGAGATTGTGACATAGCCTGTTGACAAGAGGCTGTGACATATTTGGTTCAGCAGGAGACTGATGTAGCTGGAGGCTGTGATATTGTTAATTGGCAGGAGGCTCTGGCATAGCTGGTTTGCAGGACACTGTGACATAGCTGGTTGGCAGGAGGCTCTTACATAGCTGGTTGGCAGGAGGTTATAACTATAAATATATTTCCAATCTGAGAGTCATTGTACCATTTGTAAGGTAGTGTACTTAACTGTCTCTTAGTATATGGTGTGTCATAAGGGGCTGTATGCTCTAGATAAAACTAGGTCACCTTTTGTTTCACTTGTCGGTGATTAAAGTTTTGCATTTAGCTTAGTTTTTCAGATGTTGATGCCAGAAGATTCGTGTAACTAGACATGTCCTACATCCATTTAAACAAAACTATTCTTTGCAGTGCAACCATACCACCCATGGCAGTTTTCTCTTTCTCATTTTCACACAGTGCCTGAGTTTAAATCAGTTCATCCCTTGAGAAATAAAGGATAGAAAGTGTTCTGTTTTAGCATATGCATTAAATGCTACAAATTGATAAAAATGCGTTTCTTTGTTATCCTATAAATTATGCAACACTGTTTTTTAGCTCTACTTGTCGCTACTCCTCCTAAACTACTTGGAGGATTGCCATGACACTTTACACACAAGTTCATCCCATGGTCTAGTTGGTTCTAAATGAAAATGGTGCTGCTCGAACATCCAATATGGCCACCACAGTGGCCATTTTGAAAATCTTCTTATTGCTGCTACTCCTGAATAGATTGTCACATGAACAAGGGGTTTTCACTAAGACTTCTTATAATGTCTAGTTGGTCCTACATAAAAATGGTGCTGCTCGGACAACCAATATGGCCACCACAGTGGCCATTTTGATAATCTTGTTATCGCTACAACTCCTGAATGGATGGTCATATCAACATGGGGTTTCCACTTAAAGACTTCTTATGAGATCTACTTGGTCCTAAATGAAAATGTGCCAATCTGACATCCAATATGGCCATCATGGCAGCCATCTTGAAAATCTTATCACTTCTCCTCATTCATGGAAGGCCATATCAACATGGCGTTTTCACTAAAAGACTTCTTATAACATCTAGTTGCTCCCAAATGAAAATGGTGCTGATCTGACGTCCAATATGGCCACCACAGCAGCCATCTTGAAAATCTTGTTATCGCTACCTCAAACAGTCAGTTAGCCAACAGACCCATAAACATGGTCACATTTTAGACTGGATTCTTCATAGACCTGATGATAATATTCTACAGTCTTCATTGGTATCCCACGAACTTGCATCAGATCACTTCTGCATTATATGCCATCTTGACGTATCAGTCCCTAACCCTCCACCTTTATTTGCTACTAAGAGAAACCTCCGTATGATAAATAGAACCCAACTAATGCATGACATCCAAGCAATCCTAACAACTTTGTTACCTCCTACAGCAGAACAACTTGATAACTGCCTGCATTCATTGCTTGACAAACATGCCCCAGCAACCAAGTGCAGAGTATCAATTCAAAAGTGTTCTCCGTGGTATAGCAGTGTTAGGGACCAGCTTCACACTGCTAAAAGAGACCGCCGTAAGGCTGAGAGGCTTTGACTTTCCACCAGACTCACTATTCATAAACAAATCTATGAAGCCGCTAAGAAGAATGTTACAAACAAAGTCCATGCAGCGAAATCAGCCCACTACGGTACTAAGATCACTGAAAGCTCCAGCTGCAAAGAACTCTTCGAGATTACTCGAAGCTAATGTCAAGGAACAAATGTACACCACTTCCAACTACCTTCTCTCCAGTCGACCTTCCGGACCAGTTTGCAGATTTCTTCCGTGACAAAGTACAAACCATTAGAGATAAGCTTGACAATACAATTTCAACTGATTTGTCGTCACCATACAGTTGCGATACAGAATTTCAGCGGCAACCGTTAGCAGCATTTGAACCGGTCTCTATGGATTTAGTATGTACAATCATGATGAAGAGTACCCCAAAGTCATGTGAACTTGATCCAATTCCGACATCACTGCTGCTTGAGTGCTTAGACCCAATATTGCCTTCACTAACTGATGTTATTAATACTTCTCTCTCATCCGGGGAATTCCCATCATTTTTCAAAACTGCCATTGTAAAGCCTCTGCTGAAGAAACCAACACTTGACCATAATGATTTAAAGAACTACCGCCCAGTTTCTAACCTCCCATTCATGTCAAAAGTCTTAGAAAAAGTTGTTCTATCCCAATTTGTATCTCATCTGAATTCAAATAGTCTTTTTAGCAATGTACAGTCTGCATATCGCCCTTGCCACAGTACCGAAACTACCCTTCTGAAAGTAGTTAACGACCTTCTCTCTGCTTTGGATAGTGGAAAGATTACAGTCCTCACCCTCCTTGACTTGTCTGCAGCATTTGACACAATAGACCATGATATATTACTTCACCGTCTCCATCATGTATTTGGCATTCACGATACAGCCTTACTATGGTTCAAGTCCTACCTGGTCAACAGGACACAAATTGTGTCCACAAATGGAAAACACTCCAGCCCAGTTGATCTATGTTTTGGTGTTCCACAAGGTTCTGTTCTTGGACCTGTTCTCTTTATTCTATACACTCAGCCGCTCTAAAGTGTTATAGATAGCCATCCAGTATCTCACCAATTGTACGCTGATGACACTCAAATATACAAATCGAGCCACCCAACTGAAGTTGATGCTACCATCCAAGGTGTAGAGAGGTGCATTTCCGATGTGAAATCATGGATGACATGTAACAAGCTGCAGATGAATGATGATAAAACTGAAGCCATTCTGATTACAACACAGACTTTCTCATTCCCATCCTTTACCTCAAACAATAAATATCAGCAACACCAACATTAAATTCACACAGTCAGTATGAAACCTAGGTGTTACTCTAGACAGTACTCTCTTATTGCACCAACATGTCATGAACATATGCAAGGCTGCATATCTTGAGCTGAGACGCATCAGCTCCATTCACAATTATCTTTCAGTTGATGCCACTAAAACACTTGTGTGTTCCTTAGTACTTTCAAGACTGGACTATTGTAACTCAATTCTATCTGGTTCGTCTCAGTATCTACTCCAGAAACTTCAAACATTTCAAAACACAGCTGCTCGGATCATTCTTAGAGTACCACGAACAGAACACACCTCCCCCCTGCTCTGTACTCTACACTGGCTACCCATTCGATCCAGAATCAAACACAAAATTTGTTCTCTGTGCTACGTTTCATTGACTGGCTCCAGTCCAACATACCTATCTCACCTCACCCATGTGTACACACCAGCAAGATACTTACGCTCCTCTTCCGACACTCATAATCTCATTATTCCCATTATCAAAATGAAGTCATATGGACAACGTTCTTTTGCATACCAGGGCCCAGCAACGTGGAACGAATTGCCCACTGAACTTAGACACAAAGACACAGTGATCTCATTCAAGAGTGCTCTTAAAACTCACCTATTTTGACTGCAAGAATAGACCTAAAGACTTAATAACGTTTCCTTACCTTAACTATTTTCAGCATGTTTTTGTTTTCTAATTTCATGGTGTTTGTTTTCATAATCATATCATTGTATATGTTTTTAGGTGTTATCTAATGTTGTAAAGCGCTTAGAGCTTCTAAAGATTAGGCGCTATACAAAGTCCTCATTATTATTATTATTACTTCTCCTGAATGGATGGTCATATCAGCATGGGGTTTTTGCTAAAAGACTTCTTATGTCTAGTAGATCCTAAATGAAAATGGTTCCAATTTGATGTCCAATATGGCTGCCACAGCAGCCATCTTGAAAATCTTGTTGTTGCCACTCTTAAATGGATGGTCATATCAACATGCAGTTTTCCCTAAAAGACTTCTTATGCTGTCTTAAAAATCTTGTTGTCACTACTTCACTTGAATGGATAATCATTATGACATAGAGTTTTCACCTAAGACTTCTAATGACATCTACTTTGTCCTAAATAAAAATGGTGCCGAGCTGATATCCAGTATGTGTACCACAGCTGCTAATTTGAAAATCTTGTTATTGCTGAAGAATATCAGAGATGGTTTCAACACTCCACAGTTAAAAGGAAGTAATGGTCTTATCTTGAATTCCTGGAAATCTGTTTTGTCCAATAGAGCATTAGTCCCTTTGAGGGACTCTTGTTTATGTTTGAAGATACCTTTGTAACTTCTTTCGTGCTTGATACATTCAGTAATGTTTCTTATATCCTTGTTGTAGTGTGTTCCATTTTGGCCTGTGCAGTCTGGGAAGGAAATGAAGATGGAGGCCAAGTTCAAGGATACAAATCAAATTACAGGACCATTCCTTTTCAACCAGGCACATGAAACACTACTGAAATTAGACAACGAGGTACACTTACTTATTGTGTAAAAATGAATGATACATGTTTATGCACACCAAAAAAATTATATAATATAAAATATTAGAACACATATGACTCATTTTAGAAAATTAAACAAATGCATGAAAATATTTATTTAAAACAAAAGATACATGCATAAAGAAAAGTAAACTTTTTTGGATGACAAATATATGATCTGATTCTGATTCTAAGTCTGATTCTGTTCTCAGTGGTGAATTTACTTCTTCCTTGATTAGCATATTATACAAAAAACACAATTTTGAACTAATCCCCTCCCCCCAACTTGACCAGGTTGACCCAAAAAATGCATTCATTACAAAAGTGTTGGGTGGGATGGGGCACAGTTTCAAACACTTCTACAATAGTCTTCTTTGAAAGAATGTTTTTAGAGCTTATTACTGCGTTCAGGAAGATATAAACGGGCAAGGAACAGGTTGTATTGCACATTTTATCCAGTATAATTCAAGTAGCTTCCATTGAAATGACACTATTGGCAAACAAGGAAAATTTTCCGAGGAAGTAATTGGTAGATTTTGGTTAAGAGCACTAGTTTGGAAAACTGACATGGAAAATGAAAATCACAGAAAGAAATCCATAATAATATGTAATGAATTATATTAGTATTTGACTTTGGGTATTGCCTATAAAAAATGAAATAATATGAATAAGATGCAATAAAATCGGAATAGAAAGCACATTGATAGAGTTATGGTTATAAAGAAAAGCTATACTAGCTTTTAACATGTTTATTCACCAGCTGAAATGCAGAGCAAATGCACCACTCCCTTGCTTTAGTTCACCTGACAACTTGCAAACCTGCTTATAACATGGGGTAGGTGTGTATCCCATTTTTAGCTCTACTGGTCAAAGACCAGAAGAGCTTATGGAATTGCTTGTTGTCTGTTGTCTGACATTCATCTGTCTATTATTAGCACATGTTTATATTTCGCTATTCCTTCTAAAATATATGGAGGATTCCCATAAAAATTTAAACACATATTCACCCCAAGTTATTCCTAAATGAAAATGATGCTGCTCCAACATCCATCTTGCTATTGCTACTCCTTCTGAATGGATGGTCATATCAAGATTGGGTTTTCAGATGAAACACTTCTTATGATGTCTAGATGGTCCTAAATGAAAATGATGCTGCCTGGACATCCCATGTGGCTACCACAGTGGCCATCTTGAAAATCTTGTTATACCTACTCCACCTAAATGGATGGTCATATCAACATGGGGTTCACTAAAAGACTTTTTATGATGTCTTGTTGGTTCTGAAAGAAAATGGTGTCGAGCTAACATCCAATATGGCCACCATGGCAGCCATCTTGAAAATCTTGCTATTACTACTACTCCTGAAGAGAAACTCGTATCAGCATGGTGTTTTCACCGGAAGACTTTATGGTGTCTAGTTAGTCTTAAATAAAAATTGTGCCAATCTGATATCCAATATGGCCACCACAGTGGCCATCTTGAAAATTTTATTGCTACTCCTAGATGGAAAGTCATATCAATAAACGGTTTTCACCAGAAGATTTTCTTACGATGTCTAGTTGCTATTAAATGAAAATGGTGCTGATCTGACATCAGTTATAGCCACCATGGCAGCCATCTTGAAAATCTTGTTATTACAACTACTTCTAAACTGTAAATAACAATTTCCCAAAAAATATTGATCAGTGAAAATGTTTGTAATGCCTACTAGGGGCAACAGTTTACCAATTAAATAAGTCTTGTCAAATGAAATTCATGTTTCAGTTTTATCTTTTAAGTAGGTTTCAATGTAATCATCATAAATGTGATATGCCCTTTTGTATTCCAACATGAAAGTGTCAATCCACCATCAAAGCGATGAACATGAGCATTTCCTTGAGAATCTAGTTAAGTGCCAACTGTATTTGATCTGCAACATATGGAAGTGTTTGTTGCATTGTTACAGTCAATTAAAAGTTTACCTGCTTTATATTATCACATTCATCATATCTTTTCTATCAAATCAAATAAATTGGTAGAGTAAAATAAGTTAAAAGGCATGCAGATCCTACCTGCATAAGAACTAGCAGTGACAGTCATGTGTAAAGTCAACTCATTTCAGTAGACCAATTTAGCATTGTTTAAATACTATTATGTAGGTAACAATTAAAACATATAACATTAATCAGTGATTTATCCTACTCATTCACAGACTTGATCAAGGGTAGTAAGGTTAAAGCATATAACATTAATCAGTGATTTATCCTACTCATTCAAAGACTTGATCAAGGGTAGTAAGGTTAAAGCATATAACATTAATCAGTGATTTATCCTACTCATTCACAGACTTGATCAAGGGTAGTAAGGTTAAAGCATATAACATTAATCAGTGATTTATCCTACTCATTCACAGACTTGATCAAGGGTAGTAAGGTTAAAGCATATAACATTAATCAGTGATTTATCCTACTCATTCACAGACTTGATCAAGGGTAGTAAGGTTAAAGCATATAACATTAATCAGTGATTTATCCTACTCATTCACAGACTTGATCAAGGGTAGTAAGGTTAAAGCATATAACATTAATCAGTGATTTATCCTACTCATTCACAAACTTGATCAAGGGTAGTAAGGTTAAAGCATATAACATTAATCAGTGATTTATCCTACTCATTCACAAACTTGATCAAGGGTAGTAAGGTTAAAGCATATAACATTAATCAGTGATTTATCCTACTCATTCACAAACTTGATCAAGGGTAGTAAGGTTAAAGCATATAACATTAATCAGTGATTTATCCTACTCATTCACAAACTTGATCAAGGGTAGTAAGGTTAAAGCATATAACATTAATCAGTGATTTATCCTACTCATTCACAAACTTGATCAAGGGTAGTAAGGTTAAAGCATATAACATTAATCAGTGATTTATCCTACTCATTCACAAACTTGATCAAGGGTAGTAAGGTTAAAGCATATAACATTAATCAGTGATTTATCCTACTCATTCACAGACTTGATCAAGGGTAGTAAGGTTAAAGCATATAACATTAATCAGTGATTTATCCTACTCATTCACAAACTTGATCAAGGGTAGTAAGGTTAAAGCATATAACATTAATCAGTGATTTATCCTACTCATTCACAGACTTGATCAAGGGTAGTAAGGTTAAAGCATATAACATTAATCAGTGATTTATCCTACTCATTCACAAACTTGATCAAGGGTAGTAAGGGAACCAAGTTAAAGGCACTTCATGTAATAAAAGCTTAGTTTCCTAGATCGGGTTCTTTATGGAGGAGCGATATCCAAAGTTTGTAGTGAACTTAAATTTCCTAAATTGGCACTCAGAGGTTTGCTCAAGAATGAGCAGAAATTTTGCAGTTACTTGCTATAAAATCACAGCCTCATTATTTAACTGATAGAACAATAAGAAAAACAAATTTCAACATTCTTTTGTGAAATAATTGTCCATCTTTTTTTAAAAAAAAATAGGATCTTGTTTTGTTTTGAATGGACAATAACGCTAGAATGTATGCACATTCATGCAAAAATCAGTGACATAATACACAGTGTGATTTGTATCGAAACCTTTTGGAGTAATATTTTTAATGATCTTCAAAGATTTTGATTATCTTGAAAATAAATAACAGTTTTTAATCAATAATTGATATATATCACCATTTTCCCTTAAATGTAAAATCTTCAAAAACAAATGGGATATTAGTTCGAATTTATAATATTAATTTGCACCTTTTATTCATTGTATATTGCCATTTACTTAGGTTGCATGCAATGACCCCCACCACCACCATCACCCACAACTGTTGACCATAAATCCCCCATGTGAGAGTGAAACTTCACCACCACCACTGTCTAGAAAGTTGGGCGGCATGTGATGGGGTAATAAATAACTGAGAACAGTGCAAGAATATGACACATCGCTGCACATTTCTAGCTGATTTTAAGTTGTTATGACCATACTAGCATGAAAATAAATAATTTTGTTAGCAGTGTCAAAAAGGAGGAAGTCAAGTTAATATGTCAACAAATAATATCTATATTTTAAACATTTTGTGTGTGCTTGTGTTGAATAATAAGAGCTGAATCTTTAAGTTTTTTGTCGTTCTTAAACTAGTGAGGAATTTTAATTATTTACTTTCCATCCATTCAAGGATTTTAAGCTGATGAGAATTTTTTAAATCAGAAAGAATTGATGATCAATCAATAATCTACTTACATGTTTCAGTATGGAGGAATCAATGTTGAATGCCAGGAGACTGAGGCTGCCATGGTTACGACCTTGACCCAGTATCGACAGGGTCTGGCCCCAGTACTGCTGGTCAACAATACCAGCAAGTGTTCATTCAGCTTCCAGCAAAGGTGAGCAGTTGACTTGGTGTCCTCATAGGAATTTATGAAAAGTTACCTTTCAGTAGTATGCAACTTAATACTATCTAACCTTTGAAGCATGGACCAGACAAATAGAATCCATACTGGGGTTAGCACCAGGACAAGGCATAGATGCAAAGCATACCGATTTTGGTGGAATCATACCAGTTTTTAACCTCCAATTATGCCATTATGATCACTTCTTTCAGATTCCAATTTTCTGATAAGATAAAATTGTAAGCAAACCATAACGTAAACACTGGTATATATAGATCACAGAAACACTTACAATATCTGATTGTAATTCATTTGTGAAAGTATACCTAAGCGCTTGCATCACCAATACAGTTAAATATTGACCAGTCAAAAATTTTGTCAGCTTAGTGATCTAACTCACCTGAAAAAGTTTGAGAAAGATCTTGAAACAAAAGGCAACCAATATGGATTATACTTTACCAATGGAAACATGGTGCAGTAATTCAAAACCGGTTATGCTAGGCATTGATAATGGAAAAAAACCCATGTATTTTCAGTCTTTTCTGAATGGACTTTTGACAGGCACATGTTGGTAGCAGTTGGCATCTCTGACATAGATATCCCAGTTGAGGGTTTATAATCTGTTTTCTGTGAGGCTATGCCTTGCAAACGTCAATATATAACTCCATGAAAGAAATGTCCATGTTCAGGTGCCAACCACCTTCATTGATTATTCTTCTCAGGAGAGTGTAATAGGTCCAAGGCATGCTACTGCATATCACAAGACGTGATAAATCGAGGCAGGAGCCATAGCGTTTCAATGGTCAGCATGCCAGACTTGCAACATGATAAATCGAGGCAGGAACCATAGTGTTTCAATGGTCAGCATGCCAGACTTGCAACATGATAAATCGAGGCAGGAGCCATAGTGTTTCAATGGTCAGCATGCCAGATTTGCAACATGATAAATCGAGACAGGAGCCATAGTGTTTCAATGGTCAGCATGCCAGACTTGCAACGTGATAAATCGAGGCAGGAGCCATAGTGTTTCAATGGTCAGCATGCCAGACTTGCGACGTGATAAATCGAGGCAGGAGCCATAGTGTTTCAATGGTCAGCATGCCAGACTTGCAACGTGATAAATCGAGGCAGGAGCCATAGTGTTTCAATGGTCAGCATGCCAGACTTGCAACGTGATAAATTGAGGCAGGAGCCCTAGTGTTTCAATGGTCAGCATGCCAGACTTGCAACGTGATAAATCGAGGCAGGAGCCATAGTGTTTCAATGGTCAGCATGCCAGACTTGCAACATGATAAATCGAGGCAGAAGCCAGTGTTTCAGTGGTCAGCATGCCAGACTTGCAACATGATAAATCGAGGCAGAAGCCCTAGTGTTTCAATGGTCAGCATGCCAGACTTGCAACGTGATAAATCAAGGCAGAAGCCATAGTGTTTCAGTGGTCAGCATGCCAGACTTGCAACGGGATAAATCGAGGCAGAAGCCATAGTGTTTCAGTGGTCAGCATGCCAGACTTGCGACATGATAAATCAAGGCAGGAGCCATAGTGTTTCAATGGTCAGCATGCCAGACTTGCAACATGATAAATCGAGGCAGGAGCCATAGTGTTTCAGTGGTCAGCATGCCAGACTTGCAACGTGATAAATCGAGGCAGGAGCCATAGTGGTTCAGTGGTCAGCATGCCAGACTTGCAACATGATAAAGTGAGGCAGGAGCCATAGTGTTTCAATGGTCAGCATGCCAGACTTGCAACTGAAAGGATTCAGATTCTACCATCAGATCAGCCAATGTCAGCCACCATAATGCATCCTTGAGCAAGGCACTTTACTCCAATTGCCTCATCACTAAATAAACTATTTACATTGCTGTGCCATAAAATACCAAAGTTCTCACCCTTTTTTTTCCAAGGAAAGAAACAAGTTATTATTCTATCTGTTTCTGCACATCACCTGTGCTTGATTGCAAAGATAGAGATCACGTTGAACATTTTATGACAGCATTAGAATGTATCGTAAATGTATCGTACCATATTATGACATCATCAGAGTGTCATGTGACAACTGATCCAAATAACTGACAAGAGGCAACGTCATGCTGAAACAAGGAAAAATAATGTGATTTCACCACCACATGGGTGGGATATAGGTATAGCTTGTCCAATAAAATTGTTATTTCACCACCACATGGGTGGGATATAGGTATAGCTTGTCCAATAAAATTGTTATTTCACCACCACATGGGTGGGATATAGGTATAGCTTGTCCAATAAAATTGTTATTTCACCACCACATGGGTGGGATATAGGTATAGCTTGTCCAATAAAATTGTTATTTCACCACCACATGGGTGGGATATAGGTATAGCTTGTCCAATAAAATTGTTATTTCACCACCACATGGGTGGGATATAAGTATAGCTTGTCCAATAAAATTGTTATTTCACCACCACATGGGTGGGATATAGGTATAGCTTGTCCAATAAAATTGTTATTGTTGTCATTTATTTAGGTCTTAATGACAACATTTTGCAGTTAAGTCCATTTCCCAGAAACTGTTGCATGTTGTTGTTATTGTTGTTGCTGCTGCTAAGGATGATGATGATAGTTATATCAACCACACTTTGGAAGAAGCAGGATGAAGCTATTGATATATGTTTCAAATAAATATTCGTACAGAACAGCAATAGAGGATTCATGATTTTTTTTTGTTTCTGGTGCTTTGCAATTTTATCATGATGTGTCACTTTTAGAACTAATTTTTGTTTCTTTCTGAGTTATGAGAAAGACAATTCTTCGCTGTGTAGCAGATTTTATAGTATTATTTGATATCTTACTCTACGCTTGTACAAGTTTGTGGGGAAAATTGCATGTTTGATTTTTATAGGTAATTGTTTTTGCTGTTGTCATGTAAACTTCTGCCATATTTTGCATCACCTTTGGACCCAAGTATGGTTTGATGCTTTTGAATAAGCATTTTATGAAACATACTTACCACTAGTAAACTAGCGATGTTATCATAAGCCTAAAGTTGTATCTCAATATTGTCACTATTTTATGATATTGCGATAATATCGTGATGTATCTGGTATTTCAGATCAATAAAATTTGGCAGTCAGCATAAGGGAAAGAATATAGCTCATGGAAAATTTCATTTTTTTTCTGCTGGCATTTGCCTTTAGACTTGATTTTATATTGGACAAATATGTATTGGTTGAAATGTACTAATACACAGCTGACTGGTAAACTTGCTACTCTGTATTACAGTAAATTGGAAATGGATTTACATGAGCAGTGTGGGGCATATCTCAAATGTATATAATATTACCAATCTGTATTTTTGGGCTGATATCGTTGTCATGCCAAATTTGACATCGATACATTGAGATGGCAATATATGATAACATTACTACCTTCTACAGATAATGGTGGTGGTGATGATGATGGTGTCGATGATGATGACTATGAGGATTTTATAACGATGGTGACAGTAAGGATTATTATTGCAATGATGATGACAATGATGAGGATTGTGATTTTTTTTTTCTTCAGTGGAGTGAAGACTATCAACGTGCTGATGCCGGAGATGGCACAGCTGTATGCATGGGCGGACTCACTGGGAAAGAGAGAACTGATCTGGACATGTGGAGAGATGAAGGATCAGAAAAATGACTTGTCACAGGTGCTGTCGATCACTTTACATTTTGAACTTTTAATTTTGTTTCTTGGTTATATAAGAGATTTTCTTTGGTACTTAATTTTATTGATTCATCTTTTAAGCATCAGTGTAGATATTTTAATCAATGTGAAGATTGACATCCAATTTCACCAATTAGGAAAAAAAAAAACAAGCTTAATCACGTCATAATCAATATGATTTTAATGACTTAATAAGGAGAGGTGGGGGAGTCAAATGGCAGCATGGTTAATTTCTTATTTTGACTTTAAATTTCAAAATTAGTACCCAATGAATAAGAATTCATTGATTGTATTTGCTGTTCATTTCCTACTCCTATTATACAAACTATTTGGTTAAATAATAATTGAAATGAAAGGCATTGAATTGATAGATTTAAGTTTATAATCATGCAGCCAGTTTACTTGGCAAAAGTAAAACTCTTTCTTTCTTTTTTCTTACAAGAGAATCATGGACTATCCATAACTTCAATATCTTTGAAGTAACTGGTGTTTCTTTCACTGATATTTATTACTTATCAGGGCCCTGCTCTACAAAGTTGTCAGAACCCTATAGTAATCATGTCATCAGTCAGCTATTTAGTTTCCACAAGATAACTTTACTGGCAATTATATGGGTTTTTTGGTGTGCAGCTTTATCTTGGTGAGACCTTAAAAGAGATTGCCAGCCTTCTCGTGTTTTTTTGGTGTGCATCTTTATCTTGGTGAGACCTTAAAAGAGTTAGATTGCCAGCCTTCTTTGGGTTTTTTGGTGTGCAGCTTTATCTTGGTGAGACCTTAAAAGAGTTAGATTGCCAGCCTTCTCTGGATTTTTTTGGTGTGCAGCTTTATCTTGTTGAAACCTTAAAAGAGTTAGATTGCTAGCCTTCTCTGGGGTTTTTATGTGTGCAGCTTTATCTTGGTGAGACCTTAAAAGAGTTAGATTGCCAGCCTTCTCTGTCATCACCCCTGATTGCCCATCCCTATAACTTTTGTTTCCGCAGCTTAACTTTCCCAAGGATTGTTGGACTTGAAATAAAATTTTGCATGCAGTTCAATATTGATGAGACCTTGAATGAGCTTGATTTGCAGCATTCCACAGTATCATTTACAGGAGTTATGTTCCCTGATTCCACAGTATCATTTGCAGGAGTTATGCCCCCTGATTCCACCATATCATTTACAGGAGTTATGCTCCCTGATTCCACAGTATCATTTACAGCATTCCACAGTATCATTTACAGGAGTTATGCCCCCTGATTCCACAGTATCATTTGCAGGAGTTGTTTAGGTTATAAAAAAACAATAACCTTTGATTTAACCAAGTAAATGTTTGAATCATCTGTGCTTTTTGATGAGACAAACCCAAAAGTGCCCAATTGGTAAAAATCAAATAAACATTTATTAGAACCCAGCAAGTTTCAACTACCCTAATATTTCACAAACACCAACACTAGCGGTGATTCAAGAATGATTTCACAATTTTGCAAATGATTTATCTCAGAAAATAAATAATAAATTGCTGACAGTCAAAACAACCATTTTTCAGTATACAAAAGTTCAACACTTAAGTTCTTTGCATTTAAACCTGAAACAGACATAAAATTAAAAAGCAATATCTTGCTGTTTGTGTGTATCTACCAATTACTGCCACACCCTTGTATATTGACTTTTCTTGGCAGGTGTGCTTATGCACACTCCAGGGTGTGGGAAGAACCTCTGTTGTGCCAGACAGGTACCTACTCTTTTTTGGAATACCATGGGAGGAATCTTTTACCAGCATATGGTGTAACTCTTCCTATACAGGGACTGCCATTTAACTGCACCCATCACACTGTTTAGCATCATACCCACCAGTGATCCTAATGGAGGTCTTTGGAAATCCAGCTTGTTATGTCCATTTTAACCTGGAACCTCTGACACCAGAGGCTGGTGTGATAACCACCAGCTCCTAGTGGATACCTGCCAAAACACAATAGCTGTTATATTTTAGATGTTTTTAAAAGAGACATGGATTTAGGAGAATAGTCTTGCCCTACACATGTTGATGATGCCAGTGCGCAAAGCTGAACTGCTGGCCAAACTAATCTTGACCAAAGTATCATATACATGCAATAAACTTGCCTAAATTATTTTTAAACAATCTTCAGCTTGTAAATGGACAGTTTCCAAAGCCTTTACGTGCTTTAATTTGGTACATAAATGCACACTGATGCACAAGAATAGCAGCAACAAATATGGTGCCATAGGAAGTGCAATGTATGATGGGAGAACATGGTTCAAATGAGCCAAACTGGTTAATACTTGATTTAAAGACTTTAAAATGTTTCTGAAAGTATTTGTGGGGCCACGAGTAGCTGAGTGGCTAAGGCGCTCACCTTTATAGATCACTCACAAATCTCATCTCTGTCCGTGTGAGTTCAAGTCTAGGCTCAATCAATGTGGGTATGTGAGAAAGCTTCCTGTGGGTTGGTGATTCTTCCCGGGGTTTTTTGGGTTCTTCCTCAACCAAAAATATACTGGATACCATGTATAGCCTGTCATATGCTGAAAAATGGCGTTAAAACCCCGAAAACCAGACTGAAAGTATTTGTCATGTAACCAGACAAAAAGGGACAAGACATGTCTAAAGGGAAACAATCATTCCATCTAGAAGCAGATTTTTGTTTTTAAAAAAAATGATGCCTTGAATGTCAGTTATTCTAAGAACATCTAGTGTTTTCCGGCTTTATTCATAAATGACAAGAAATAACTATTAAAGAAAATGTTAATGATTTACATCCTTTAAGTACAGTAATAATTTTGTTTAAAAAAAAAATTATTTGTCTCAACTTTGTTTTTCCAGCCATAGATTTTTCAACAGTTAAGATATTTTTTTTTTTTTAAATTCTAACATGAAAATTGACTTGGATACAGTATTCAGTCCGTACAACCACGCCAAAAATTTTATAATGTACAACAAAAATTTTCTTGTTTGTAATCATTGCTAAGTTACTGTCAACTTTTTATACATCTGCCATAAGGGCAGAGTGTATTTTGTTATGATGTCTGGCTGTCTTCCTGTCTGACTGGCTGTCTGTCTGCACAATAAGTTCTCCACCATCAAAAGTTACCAAACTTTGTGGATGACTTGCACATGGAGTAAGGAAGAAGATTATCTATATTGCGGGCAAAAGGTTAAGGTCACTGTGACTGAAAGAAGAAAAATGGTTTCTGTACAATAACTTGAGCTCTCCATCATCAACAGATCCCCGCACTGAATGACTTGGAATTGGCATAAGGAAAAAGACTTGATTCCAGGGTCAAATGTCAAGGTCACTGTGACCAAAAGAAGAAACATGGTTTCCACACAATAACATTAGTTCTACATCACAGACCTATACTAAACTTTGTTGATGACTTGCACTTGGGGAAAGGAAGATGCCCTTATAAATTGGGAGCGTCAAGGTCCCTGACTCAAATGGTTTCTACAGAGAAATTTCAGTTCTTGGCCTTGTACCTTCAATAAAGGCTGTGGAGGACTTATGTGTTAGGCACGAAGAAGCCATTTGATTTTGGGGTCAAAGGTCAAGGGCACTGACTGAAAGAATAAAAAAATTTGCATAGAAATTTAGTTCTAATCCATGTACTTTGACCAAAGTGTGTTGAGGGCTTGCACAAAAGGTATGGAAGAGGCCTATTGATTTGGGGGTCAAAAGGTCATATGTAAAGGTGACTGTGGCTCAAAGAAAAATTGGTTTTGCAGAATAATATTTGTTCTAGGGTAAGTTCCCTGACTAAACTTTGTGAATGGCTTGCACTTTGGGTAATAGAGAAACCTATAGATTCTGGGGTTAGTAGGTCAGAGGTCACAGTCATAGTAAGTCTGATAAGAAAGAAAATGTTTTTTTCACATCAAGTTTTGTTCAAGACTGCATACCATGACCAGAGATCGAGGTCATCAAGACATTTTGGTTAATAATCTCCAGAGTAAACCATACCCTATTAGTATCTACATAGATGACTATTAAACATGGAGGTGGGTGTATAATGTGCTGCTAATGGTACTCTTGTTTTTCTTGTACATGAGTAAATTAAATTAATAGTGTGAGGATGTGCCATATTTTTTTCTTCAAGTTATGAATGTTTTTCATTAAATTTCTTTTACAAAATGAGTTATGTCTGTACATTTTAGATTTAGCCACAAAATCTTAACAATTAACTTGTAATCCTTCCCACTTATTAAGTACAAAAAAAAGTTTCTGAACTGGAGTGTACTAAGACAGAGAAATTTCTTTGTCAGTTGAAAACAAAACAACAAAAAAAATGACAGGATAATTTCAGTATCCTTTTGCTTGATCTAACCATCCCAAATATGTAATATTCCTTGAGCATTGAAATTGTAATAAAACAATGAATTAATGAGAAGGAAAAAATTATCAGTTCTGCACAAAACAAGACTGCACATAGTTCCTGAATAGTGAAAGCATGCATCTAAATCTTAAAGTCCCAGATTTACATTTTTTTTAATTTATATCTGCATAAAGAAAAACTTGTCCTGATCAGTTCTGGTATAAAGTATATAAAGTCCAACCATTATGACCTTTTCTGCTAAATTACAAAGCTGAAATATATATTTTTTGTTAGACCATGCATAGTTCCATACAATATGCAGAAAATCTTCGGCAAAGATATACAGAATAACGTCCACAAGAAAAGCTGTCGGTATCGGAAATCCATGGAATTCCACATAAGTTCTGTGGAAATCTGTGGTTCCATTTATGTAGAAAATATTTCCAAAGCTACAGAAATTACACATATACGTCTCCTGATTGCCCATTTTTTAACTTTGGTTTCATATTTTAAGTTCCTTGGTTTAAGATTCTGCCAGACAAATTGTAGTGAGCCAGAAAATAAAATTGTACTAAATGTGGCCCTTTGTGATGCACCTGTCACTGATAGTTATAGTTTTCGATTGTAGCTGGATTTTGTATAATTGTGTGATATATTGGTATAATTGTACAATATATTTTGTATAATATGTGATTCCTGTCCTTATTTTCTAATAAGGGCAAATAACCAATATTCAGACTAATTCATGGGAAATTAATTATGTAGGAAGTAAGATCATTTCCATCACAAAAGGATATACAACTCTCCATCTTTACAATGAGGTAGTTGGGGTCCATAACTGCTGTTTTGTACCAAACTGTCTTATAGCGAGAATGATTGAAAATTCGTTGAATGCGTTTATGTGCGTTAGGCAAGGGGGGAGGGGAATTGAAAAAATGCGGGTGAAATGTATACTTATTTTGGTTTATGTACATTATTTCAACTTCATGGTATTTGTGCATTTGATTTTGTAAAAAAATAATGTTTTAAAAAGGAAATAAGGAGCTTTATGTTTTTCTTTAAACAAAATTGTCATACATTTGATAGACTAATACACAATGATAGACTAATACACATTTGATAGACTAATACACAATGATAGACTAATACACAATGATAGACTAATACACAATGGTTTTCACTTAAATTTTTCAGCTAATGAATGTTAAAAATTCTACAATTTTTATTTTTTATTTTTATTTATTTTTTAATTTATATAATTTTGGTCATGGGGTCCATAGCAATACTTCATTATATCCCAAATTGCATGATAATGAAGGGTTTTATAACGAGAGAGAGAGGGGGATATACACACTTTTTTCTGATGGATTTTGGTCGGTGGTAGCAAAACATTATTTCTTGCTTTGAGAGAAACAGCATAACCTTTGTTTAAGGACAGCTTCATATATAGGACACCTGTCAGAACTGATGTTTTGCAATTACTTGTTAATTTCATGTTATGACAATAAATGAACTTTTGTGCTCTTTCCTTGTAAAAACTACATTTTTTTCCTGTAAAATGCTAATAAAAATTCCATGAATATTTGACTCTACAGGATGGTATAGGTGAATTTTTCTACAACTCCGACACCAAGGTGTACTGGGTATCATTCCTGGATGGTATGCAGAGGGTACTACTATTAACTGAAGACCTTGTACTCGCTACGCTTGCGCAGGAGGTATGTTAAGAAGTTTGTTTGTAAATACTTTCATACAGTGGGGTTTTTTTTCATGGCCATTTAATCTTGTGTGGTTGATCTGGTGTTCATAAATCTTCAAAATTTGTCTTTAATTTCATTATTCTGTATATTCTGTATTGCATACTGAATTTGTAGCCATCACTAGTGTAGGTCTATGACTCACCCTTACTCAGTAATATTATCATGATTACCATAGCCAAGTAAACAAGTACGTACTTAGGCTCACCAACCTCAAAGCTAACATCATTGCACTATTATTGTACATATTTTCAAACCATTACTTCTGTGACTTATTTTTTTTTTTAGGCATTAATTAAATTTAGTGTTGTATGATTAAAAAAAAAGAGGTGTACTTCATTCAGCACAAGTTTAAAAAAATGTCACTGTACATGTGGTGATGCCATGATGTTAACAAGGTCATGCATTGAGAGTGATGAATCATACCCAGGCACTATTTTCATTGTTGTAATACTGGTACCACATTTTAATGTGTTAGATATTTTCATTTTCAAAGCAGAAAATGTAATTATTGGTGATTTTCAACAATTTGAATCCAATAATGCATAAACTGACAATAGTACACTAGTGCAAAAAAAAAGAAGTTACTGTCAATATGTGTACAACATCATGGCAATGCTAAATGCTTGTCATTGTCCATGGAAATGATCCATATTTGAAATAGAAATAAGAAAACAGAGGAAAATTAAATATATATTTTGATTGCTCAAGCAATTTATATCAACGTAATGTTATAACAATCCCATCTGTTCATCACTAGGAGTAGTCCCGTAACAACTGAGAATTCTTTTTTTTTTTAAAGATAAAGTTACAATGGATAGAATACACTGATCATCAAGTTGAAAAAAACGTTCTCAACATGTCCCCAAATTTATAGTACTTGAAAAAATTGCTATGATTTTGTAGACCATGAAAGACATGTATAGATCCTTATTTTTGAAAATAATTAAGTAAGTGTGTCCCAACTTTATTGTGCCACCAAAACTTGCATTCATTACAATACTTGTTGTAATATCTGTATTTTGAAACCTTGAAAAGCTACATGTATTTCAGTATTTTGTATGAATTAATCACAGTTCCTTTATTCACTCTGTGAAGGCTTGTTTTGTTTGATTTCCTGTAAAATTTGGTGTTGCATCTAAATTAAAATATTTTAAATCAGTTAAGCTTTCTTGTTTCTGTTCAAAATTTTCCTTGGAAATACTTTTTTATAAAGACACTCTCCAATTCATGTTTCTCTCGATAAAAAGCAAATGGCATACCAGTAGTTAAATTCAACTACTATATATAGTGTTACTCCATTTTATAAACATTTTATTTCCATATTCGTATTTTGATTTAAAGGTTGGATAAAAGTGGTCACACTGAGGGGCAGTTTGAGTGAAATAATCACCATAATTCACAAAATTTCACTTCAAAATGCCAGAAGAGTAAAGTTGACTTTAGCTTGCCATGAAATCAGCATCTACTGCATCCTTTCACTAATTGAACCCTGTCCAATATAGTTAATCTTGAGTGATTATTGTATTAATTTTTTAGGTTCTTGACCCCTCAATCCCAAGCTACCGTATATACTTGCATATAAGCCAATACCAACTGCAACATAGACCCAGATCTGCTGTTTCATAATGTGCCGGCAGATCTGAGTCTATGCAGTTTGTAAGGACTAATCAATAGAACAAACAACTTAGACCCTGATCTGCCAGCACATTATGCGACGGCAGATCAGGGTCTATGTTGTTTGCATTTGGACCCTGTTTATATCCGAGTATATACTGTATTTTAATTCCTAAACCAGATACTGTATCACTAAAGAATATTTGAGACTAAAACCCTTAAAGAGATCAATGAATTTATAAAATATTTCACCTTGATTCTTAAAGGGATGAGATGATTTGCCTTCAGCGAGTATTAGTGGCTTATTTTTGGGAACAGTTATCTGTTTTCAAGGTCACTGTCTAATTCTATTAACAAAGTTATGCAGCATGTTTTTTTTTTCAGGTTCAAGAGATACATTTTGTAAAATATTTCATAAAGTATGATATTTTTGCTCACCTGGCCATAAGGGAAAGTGAACTTATGTTGGACCCCAATCAAATACGGCCACCATTGCTAAAAACAGACAAATCTCTAAACCACTTCTTCTCAAAAACCACTTCTTCTCAAAAACCACTCAACACAGTTTGACCAAATCAGACAGAAAGCATCCTTGCATGAAGAGCTTTTAATTTTCTAAAAGTGTTAAAGATCTGCTATTAGATATGGCTGTAATGACTTAAAATAGAAACACAAATGACGTCTTTTCAAAAACTACTGAAAAGAATTTGACCCAATTTGACAGAAGCATCCTGGCATGAAGGGCCTGCATGTTTGTACAAGTGATACTGACCTGCCATTACTAAATACTGAGCAACCTTAAATGACCTCTTTTCAAAAACTACTCAACAGAATTTGATCCACTTTAACAGAAAGCATCCAGACATAAAGACCTTTCAGTATTGAGCTAATGATGCTGATGTGCCATCAGATATGAATGAAGATACAAAAAATCACTTTGCCCAGTTTATTTAGGAGAGATAAGTCACTTTGCCTAAAATTTTGAGTTCAGCATGACCCCTGCAACATGCAAGTACAAGTATGTTGGCTCACCAGGGTGTTACAGTAGGTTAGCTTATGGGATTGCCGTGCATCCATCGTGGGTCATGCATTTTGAATCATCTATTGTGGAGTTATTAACTGTTGCATGTTAGCACTCTAAGTACCATATATACTCGCGTATAAGCCTGGTCCAAATGCAAACAACATAGACCCTGATTTGCCGTCGCATAATGCGCCAGCAGATCATGGTCTGTGTTGTTTGTTCTACTGATTAGTCCTTACAAACTGCACATTATGCAACGGCAGATCTGTGTCTATGCAGTTTGCTGTTGGTATTAGATTATACGCGAGTATATATGGTACATAATTTTTAACTAATATTTTGATAAGATTTTATATGTGTGCCTATATCATCATCTCAGTGAGTTTTGATTATGAGCAACATTTATGCATATCATTGACTTAATCTTGCACCTGATTGGCTAAGCTTTTTACCACCTTAAAGGCTTTATTTTATAACAGTTTTTAATCAATTATTTTATAACAGTTTTTAATCAGCTTTTATACTAGAAAAAAACCCCAAAGAAGATTCAGGATAGCTGCTCAGTCACACAAATAACCTGTTTAGAAGCTAAACTCACTTAGAAGAAGTTGAGCTCTGAAAAGAAGATAGTTTGCAGTTAGTTTGCACATTTCCCAAGTTGCCCCATTGCTAACACAACACTTCAAACAGAATCAGTCACTCAGTGCAGACTCTGGTTAATTTAGACCAAGTACATGGCACATCTCACTTTATGAACAAATCAAGCATTATGAACTCCAAATACTACCAAACATCTAAATTGTATTTATGCAAAAGATAGCTACATCAGTTTTTTTTTTGAACTCTACTGGTCATAGACTAGAAGAGCTTATGGAATGGTCTGTTGTCTGTCCATTAGCACAAGTTTGTTATCGCTACCCCTTCTAAACTACTTGGAGGATTGCCATGAAACTTTACACACACATTCATACCATTGTCTAGTTGGTCCTGAATGAAAATGGTGATGCTTGGACACTAAGTGATGCTGTTGAAATATTTATTACCTTCAGAAATAGTTTAGTTTTATCATTAAATGAATGTAAAATAAATATCATATGATGATTTAGGTCTCTAAATCAATATACAGGATGCTTGTGTCTAAATGATAAAGTAATGCTTTCTAACCAGCACCAAATAATTGTGCCAGATTTTAAGCATGGCAGGTATGATAAATTTGTGTCAGTCGTCAGGATCCATTTTAAAAAATCTTTTAAATAATTTAACTTTTTGCTCCTTTTTTTATACAAATTTCAGGCTGGAGAGTTGGAGCAAATTGAACAGGAAATCTGTGTGAATATTCATGGGCTTGGGCTGTCTCTCGTCAACACAGTCAGGATCCATTTTAAAAAATCTTGTACAATAACTTAACTCTTTATTCCTTTTTTTAAACAAATTTCAGGCTGGAGAGTTGGAGCAAATTGAACAGGAAATCAGTGTGAATATTCATGGGCTTGGGTTGTCTCTTGTCGACACAGATAAGGAAACAGAGGTGGCCTACATTGGGATTACAAGGTATTTAGAATAAATCTGAATCAGGGGGTCACTATTGCTGGTTAAAAATTGACATAGCCATCACTTAAAACTGCTTGACTATTAGTAAATATTCATTGCTGTAAAACTAGCCATGACTGTTTCAACCAGCATTCAAAATTTGATTGTAGTCAGAGTAGGCATGATCAATCCACATGCGGATACCTACAGATACAAACAGATACAAAACTTAGAAACTTTACATGTTGCACAGCACATAAAGTACTCTCATATATGCTCATGTACAAGTCAGATCCAAACTGCAAACAGCATAGACCCAGATCTGCTGTTGCATCATGCAGTGGAAGATCTGGGTCTGTGCAGTTTGTTAGAACTAATTAGTAGAATAAAGAACATAGACCCTGATCACATAATGCACTGGCAGATCTGGGCCAGTGTTGTTCGCAGTTGAATTTCTACTTTTATGTGAGTATATATGGTAATTCTGAACTTATGAGTCAGAAAGCTGATACCTTATATATCTGTGTATAATGCATATCCAATTGTAAATAGAATAGACCCAGATCTGCTACTGCATTATGCCCAGGTATATCATCCAATAGCACAGACCCAGATCTGCTAGTGCATTATGCCCAGGTATATCATCCAATAGCACAGACCCAGATCTGCTAGTGCATTATGCCCAGGTATATCATCCAATAGCACAGACCCAGATCTGCTACTGCATTATGCCCAGGTATATCATCCAATAGCACAGACCCAGATCTGCTAGTGCATTATGCCCAGGTATATTGTCCAACACCACAGACCCAGGCATATTTGGGACACTTGAAATCACATGTACATCCAACAGCATAGACCCAGATCTGCCAGTGCAGGCATATCTGGGACACTTGAAATCACAAGTACATCCAACATCATAGACCAAGATCTGTATGCCCTGGCATATATTGGATACTTGATATGACAAGTACATCCAACAGCACAGACCCAAATCTAGCAAACTGCATTATGCCCTGGCATATCTCAAACACTTGATGTCTCAAGTGCATCCAACAGCACAGATCCAGATCTCCCAGCTGCATTATGCCCTGGCATATCTCAGATACTATATATATCTAGTACATCCAACAGCACAGATCCTAATCTCCCATCTGCATTATGCAATGACAGGTGATCTAGTAGAAACTTGACATAGCAATCACTTTGGTGCCTGTGTACATATCTGTCCATCTTGTCCACCCTCTAGATTGAGCTCAACGCTTAAGTTTTTGTAGATTAAGCTCAGTGTTAAAATTGTTTACTTTCTTGTTAAATAAAAGGCAGGCTGTGTCTTACTGCACAGATGAATACAGTATCAGCTTCTGAAGTTCCTTCTCAATCTTTTATGTATTTGTTCTAAAATATAGGAAGGATGTGATAACCTAGTGACGTTTTTCATCCAGGACTGAATGAATAATAACATCTCAATACAAAGAAAAACTAGAGTAATGGTGAGCAATGTTCTCACATAGATATACCCCTGTCTCCCCCGCATCCCACCCTTACCCTATGATGGAGATGAGTCTGTAGTATAAATAATGTGCATATGAAAATAGTGTAAGTTAAAATGATTGGTCAGCATGCATATTTTCTGATGATGCACATAATATGTAATAAGTTTTACAGCTATCCTCTAAAAACTGCAGAAGTATTCAGAAAATTCTGCTATACATTACATCCAGCTATAAGCCAGAAAGGGCAGTAACTCTTACAAAAATCACATGAGCAACAAGAATTGTCAGTCTATGCACATCGTTAGATGATGACCATAATATTTACCATGTTTCAAGGTGATCGATTAAAAACTGCAAGACAAGTTATGTTCACAAGATTTTGTCTTACACTGCATACAGCTACAGGACATTCAGTACAATGACTGTAACAAAAATTATGAGAGCAAAGTGATTTGTTGATATGTGCATCTTCAAATAATGACCATAACATGTACAAAGTTTCATGACAATCAATTGAAAACAGACTAAAGTCAGGAAAGGAAATAACTATAAATAAATCGCAGCAGCACAGTAACTTGTCAGTATGAACATCTTCAGGTGATGATCATAACACTTCCCAAGTTTCATAGTGATTCAATGAAATCTGTGAGACTAATTGCATTCAGAAGATTCTGTCATATACTGCATTCAGCTGCAAGTAAAAAAGGGAAGAAACTCATAAAAATAGCACAAACACAGTGATTAAACTATATGTGCATCTTCAGGTGATGACCATAATACATTTTATTTACAAAATTGCATTGCAATCCATCAAAAACTTAAGGACTAATTGTACTAATGAGATTGTGTCATATGCTGTATAAGCTACAAAATAAAAAAGGCAATAACTCCAATAAATATTACAGGAGCAGGGTGATTTGTTGATATGCACATCTAGTAAGAACCATAATATTTATCCTGTTTCATAAGTACAGACAATAATGATTTTTTTTTCTTCAAATCATTTTTAAAAAATCCCATAAAATTAAATGAATTAACAGTAAATTTAGGATATGCTGGTAAACAAAGTTTGATAGTAAATGAATTCACAGTACATTTAGGGTATGCTGGTAAACAAAATGTGAGAGTAAATGAATTCACAGTAAATTTAGGATATGCTGGTAAAAGTAAATGAATTCACAGTAAATTTAGGGTATGCTGGTAAACAAAGTGTGAGAGTAAATGAATTCACAGTAAATTTAGGATATGCTGGTAAACAAAGTGTGAGAGTAAATGAATTCACAGTAAATTTAGGATATGCTGGTTAACATAGTGTGAGAATAAATTAATTTGCAGTAAATTTAGGATATGCTGGTAAACAAAGTGTGAGAGTAACTGATTTCACAGTAAATTGAGAGTAAATGAATTCACAGTAAATTTAGGGTATGCTGGTAAGCAAAGTGTGAAAATAAATGAATTCACAGTAAATTGAGAGTAAATGTATTCACAATAAATGTAAGATATGCTGGTAAACAAAGCATGAGAGTAAATTAATTAACAGTCTGTTTAGAATATGGAGGTAAACAAAGTGCAATAGTATGAAGATACCCTTATATTGAAAACAATTATTTTTTTTGCCTGAAGTTCTGGGATAATCTGGGAGGAAAAGAAACGGAAGAGATTCAAGGCTTTAAATGTTAAAAGCTGCATTGCCTTGGAAACAGCATTCCAGAAATACCAGTTAGAGATCATACATGGAAACAAACCACTAGAAAAAATTAGTCTGGAAAACAAGATGGAGGTGAACTTTGCAGAGATGCAGCTATTAAAGCCAAACAAGAGAACAATCCGGCGCAGCTTCCAGGATGGAATCTGGGTTCAGTATAAAACTTCACCACATCAACTTCAGTTCCATGCCAAGATCAATAAACTACAGGTAACATACTAGTTTGACAGGAAATCAGCAAGGGCAAGAAGTTTACTAATAAGGGTGTAAATGATCATTTGTTTTTACCTTTTCAGTTAAAATTTTAAAAGGAAATTTGACCTTTAGATTCAATAAAACCTGTCTTGAGAGAACATCACTTCTGCCTGAGCCCTATGGTACTCATTTCTTCCATCCATCTGTCTGTCTGTTCACACTTATTGTAACCATCAAAGTTCTGCAATCTTTATATATAATTGAATGCCATATAGTAGATGAATAGATCTACATGCGACTATTTAATTTTAACATCATACCAAACACCTACATGTGACTATTTAATTTTAACATTTTACCATAGACCTACATGTGACTGTTTAATTTTAACATTGTACCATAGACCTACATGTGACTTTTATGGGTTTAGTCAGACCTACATGTGACTTTTATGGGTTTAGTCAGACCTACATGTGACTTTTATGGGTTTAGTCAGACCTATGTGTGACTATTATGGGTTTAGTCAGACCTACATGTGACTATTATGGGTTTAGTCAGACCTACATGTGACTATTATGGGTTTAGTCAGACCTACATGTGACTTTTATGGGTTTAGTCAGACCTACATGTGACTTTTATGGGTTTAGTCACACCTACATGTGACTTTTATGGGTTTAGTCAGACCTACATGTGACTATTATGGGTTTAGTCAGACCTACATGTGACTTTTATGGATTTAGTCTCATCTACTTGTTATGCATTTGTCAAGCAGATTTTTTTCTTCACAAATTGCAGTCCCAGTTTTGTGACTTGCTTAGAACAAATACAATCTTAAAACATATGGAATTATATTCAACACACTTGTACTCCTCTTGAAAGACAGCAAAAATAAGAGGATGGTGGGAGAAGATTAAATCAGCACTGACAGCTACTCAATAATCAGTTATGTTTATATTAGAAAATATCATAATAATATAATTAGCGCAGGACCATGTTTGTTGATCGATATATTACTCTATTGTTGTGTCAATCTCCAGAATATATAGTTCTGTGTGATATACCAATTTATTCATGTAACAGTTTTTTTTAACTTATTCAAATTATCATGAGCATTTCACCTTATCTTTACTCTGTTATTATTCCCTATATCTGGTGATTCAATATATGTGAATATTGATTACATATAATAGATATTTCATTCAGACATGGAATCTGGGTGGAAGTTTAATTCATAACAGAAATTTCATTTCAAACATGAACTTTCAGCTACATATATATATATATATATATATATATATATATATATATATATATATATATATATATATATATATATATTTGTGTGTGTGTGTATACTCTGTATCTGTATATAGTCTGACCAATCAAAAAAAGAAAAATTCTTCTATTTAATTGGAAACATGGAATGTACCTTGCAATCAGCATAGATCAAAAACCATTCAACATACTCTGATGGAATTTGTAAGAACGTTATCACTTAGATTCAGATGTGTCTTTTATGTGTTTTGTCTCATCTTCACCATTTGGACAGAGTTATGGCCCTTGTCAATCAACTTTATATCTTTTACAAGGGTTGTTGCTTGTAATCAGCATAGTTCAAGAATTGTTTAACATATTCTGGTGCAATTTGATGTTAAACATTGTTTCAATGACCTAAATGTTAATTTATGGGTTTTGTTTTGTCTACTTCATTTTGGAGTTATGGCTGTTGTCAGTCAGCTTCATGTCTTTACATGAGATATTGTTTTTATTGATGAGTCCTTAAAGGAGTCATTTTCAAGCATTCCACATCATCATTAGAGGAGTCAAGGCCTCTGAATACTCATCTGTTGCTAACTTTTGTTTTCCAACACAAGTTCCTCTGATTAAGGCCCCAAGGAGCAAATTGTTGTGAATGGAGCCCTATGTTATCTGCCCAACACTAATAGCTTGAGTTATTATTATTATTATTCAGCTGGACAACCAGACCCAAGGACCTGTATTCCAGACAGTCCTGGCACCAATGCCTCCACCCAAATCTGTAGCCGCAGAAAGTGGTAAGGAATCACTCTCATGTTCAAATATAAATTATCTAGAATTGATTCATTATTCACTTTTAGCAAACACATAATGTTTCTTGTAGTTTTTGCCTGCATTAGTTTTGGAGGCAGCAAGATATAATTGTCCATGCAGCAATGGCAGTACCAGCCATGGCACAATTCAGATTCAATGGCAGCACCAGCCATGGCACAGTTCAGATTCAATGGCAGCACCAGCCATGGCACTGTTCAGATTCAATGGCAGCACCAGCCATGGCACTGTTCAGATTAAATGGCAGCACCAGCCATGGCACAATTCAGATTCAATGGCAGCACCAGCCATGGCACTGTTCAGATTCATTGGCAGCACCAGCCATGGCACTGTTCAGATTCAATGGCAGTACCAGCCATGGCACTGTTCAGATTGTGTGAATTTAACATTTTCATTGATGACAAAATAGATAGATTCCATTGACACTGTACATGTATTAGTGTAGAATATGACTGCTTTTATGTATGCCTCAGCAAAACCTTATGAATATATTTTTATCTTAATTGTTTAAAAATACAGGAGAAATTTGAAAACCTGAAGTGCTGTAGGCCTCATTTGTATACTCTGCTATAAGGTAAAGCATATGTTATGAAGATGGCCATCCATCTGTTTCTTATTTCGTTTCTGCACAATAACTTTCGGTCTCCACCATATACTATACCAAACTTTGTAAATAGCTTGCATTTGGGGTAAGGAAGAAACCAATCAATGTTGAGGTCACTTGCACTTAAGGTATGGAAGAGGCCTATTGATCTTTGGTTCAAAAGGTCAGAGGTCATTGTGACTCAAAGAAAATGCGTTTTGCAGAAAAACTTGTTTCAGAGAAAGTTTTCTTGACAAACTTTGTGGATGGCTTAGGGTATAAAGAAACCTATAGATTCTGGCATCTAAAGGTCAGAGGTCATGGTCATGGTCAATTTAATAAGAAAATAATGGTTTCTGCACATTAAGTTTAGTTTAAGACTACATACCTTGACCAAAGGTTGAGGTCAAATTTGGCATGCAGCTTTATGTTAATTATGCCTTGAATAAATTGGATTTTTCCATATTCCACGTTTGGAGGAGTTATGGACCATGAATGCCCATTGTCCTAACCTTGTTTCTCTACACAAGTTCCTCTGTTTAAGGTCCAGTTGAGCAAATTGTAGTTAACAGGGCTGTTTGTGATACACCCATTGCTAATAACTTGTTCCTTATTTATTTTTTGTACAGCCACCATAAGGCAAAACATATTAAGTCTAATCTGCCTCTCAGTTTGACCATCCATCCATCCATCTGTTACCAATTTATTTTCCACGCAATAACTCAAGTTGTCCACAATAGACAGTTACCAAACTTTGTGGATGGCTAGCATTAGTAGAAGAACACTATCAATTTTTGAGGATACAGAGGTTAAAGGTGAAGGTCACTGTCTGAAAGAAGAAAAATATTGTATGCATGATATCTTGAGTTCTCCAACATCTACAGTTACTAAACTTTGTGGATGGCTTGCACTTAGGATAAGGAAGAACCCTATTGATTTTGGGGTCGAAAGCTCAAAGTTCAGGGTTACTGACTAAAAGAAAAAAAATGTTACCCTACAATAACTCTGGTTCTCAATCATCTATTGTTACTAAGCTTTTGGATGGCTTGTGCTTGGGGTAAGAAAGAACCCTTTGGATTTTGGGTTCAAAGTTACTGTGACTTAAAGAACAAATATGGTTTCTGCACCATAGCATTATTTTTGCATTATATACCAGGACCAGACTTTGTGGATGGCTTGTACTTAGGGTAAGGAAAAACCAATCAATTTGGAGGTCAAAGGTCAAGGTCACTGTGAGTGAAAGAAAAATAATAGTTTCTGCACAACAACATTAATTCCACATCACAGACCAGGACCAAACATTTGGTTTGCTAGCACTTTGGATAAGGAAGAAGCTATTGAATATGGGGCCAAAGGTCAACGTTACTGTTACTGAGAAGAAAAATGGTTTCTGAACAAAATTTTCAGTTCTTGACCATGTACCTTCACCAAAGTTTGTGATAGACTTGCACATTGGGTAAGAAAGAAACATATTTATTTTGGGATCAAAAGATCGAAGGTCAAGGTAATTGTAACTGAAAGAAGAAAATGGTTTGTGCATAACAACTTTACTTCTAGCCCATTTACCTTGACCGAAATATGTGGAAGGCTTTAGGTATGGAAAAAGCCTATTGATTTGGGGTCAAAAGGTCAAGGTCATTATAGCTCAAAGAAAAATTGGATTTGCAGAATAACTTTTGTTCTAGAGTAAGTTCCTTGACCAAATTTTGTGGATGGATTGCACTTAAAAAAACATTGATTCTAGGTTTAAAGGTCAGAGGTCATGGTCATGGTAAGTCAAATAAGAAATAATGGTTACTGGTGCTGCACATTAAGTTTAGGTCAAAGCTACATACCTTGATCAACGGTCGAGGTCGTTGAGACCCTTTGGTCAAAACTCTTCTGATTCAACTGTACTGTACTAGTGCCTACATAGACAACTATTAAATATGGGACAAGCATATAATGTTCCATTCAAAGGACTCTTGTTGTTTGTTGTTGCTTTGTTTGAGTGTTTTTTCCTAATTTGATCTTGAAAGATATAATTTTTCATTATTATACAACTCCTATGAGGATCGTTTTTCATTAGCTGATGTAATGTAATGTGATATGCAATAATTCATCAGATTGCACTCTTGTATCGTGCAGCTGAGATGACATTTTCACTGTTCTCAAACAAATTTCAGTGTTTTGCACTACTGTGAATTCATTTATTGTCATGGATATCAGTTTTCATCCTTTTATGAAAACTTGTATTTTTATCAGAACTTAATTTCCTGGATTTTAAAAAACCCTCCTTTTGTTTCCACAGAAGAAGTGCTCTTCATTGGGTCTTTAAATTTATGGTTGGTTACACTAACAAAATCCACAAAATTTGGTATTCTTTGGAAAAAAAGGTGAATTCACAGTAAATCATGTAATAAAACAATTATAAACCTTTTCAGAGGTGAATATGAAGTTTTATGAAACGGTAAGGACATCATGACTGTTCAAAGAATCATCCAGTTAGAATAGCCTATTCCATGCACAATCATTTAATACTAATTTTCTGTTTGATATGTTTATCATGAATCATTTGTACATTTCAGTTCCCAAACCGTTCACAGAGATTAGTATGATGGTTAGAAAACATGAACATAGCAAGGTTTCTCAAGTGAAGTAAGTCTTTATCCATAATTTCTGTTGCATGTACTGAAATAGATATTCTTACATGGTCAGGCTGGTTTCAACTTCTTTGTCACACAAGATTTTTTAACAGAAGGCACACAGTGGCATTAGAATTGCATATGGTGCTTGAGTACAGGTTTTTGTTCAACCTGCCCTGTTTGTTATTTTATTCTACATGACAGCAGTGATATAGCACAACAGTGATAGAGTATATAGTGCTACCCTTGTCCATTCTTCCTTTTGTTGGTCACACTTTGGTTAGGTTTTGTGTTTAGGTTATTTTGTGGATGTATTCCAAATGTATAAAGATCCGATAAGTATTGTCAGAGACTATATTTCACTCCAAAAATTAATTTCTCTACAATAAAATTGTGACAGTATTACATTTGCCTTCGCACACTCATCCGTAAGTTTTATTGATCATAAAAAATGGGAAAAACGAGGTTATTACAATGAGTTTCAAATATTGTCAGTTGTTTCAGTGGCTAGGCCTTCAGACCACGTTCAGTACATCTCCCCCATTATGAAGGGCTTCCTTCACTACATACATCCCAAGAAACCCATACAACATGGACATTCGGCAGCAAGAATCAGTAATCTCCCTACAAAAGGCAAATCATAATTTATCACAATGCAAAATCACAGGGATTTTACTCCAGATCTTTTTCTAGGTTGCAAAGTCAATGGCAGGCTTCATCCAGTCATGGCTCCAAACTCACTCATCCATTTTATTGTGGCATCATGTTCAAAATGGAGACACCAAGATTGGTTCTTAGCACTGTTCAGGAGGGTCTTTTTGCAGTCAGCATTGACCTTTAACGATCCATGCTTTCACATACACATTCACATGACTTCTGGGAATTCGTAAGGTTTGCAAAAAGGAAAACTGTCTACCAGTTCATGGCACTCTCCTTTGGTCTAAATATCTGTTCATGGGGCTTCACTAGAATCATGGACAGAGTTGTGTTGCACTCTTAAACCACCTCCATGTCTGTGACATCACCTGGTTGACATTCTACAAAAGCACCAGGTCAGTCATGTTTGTACAGAGACATTCAATGGCTTGTTTTACTGATGCGTTGCCTTGAATTTCTTGTAAACAAGGACAGATCCGACCTCATTCCATCCCAGGATTTTATTTATTTGGGCATGGAGTTCAGAACCCACTTGAATCGAGTCTGCCTCTCTCAGGAGTATGCCATGAAATCATCTCAGTAGTGACCACCATTCACTCCGAGAATCAAATTTCAGCCCAGGAATTTCTTCACCTCTTTTGGTCATGACTAGCATAAGATTTGGGTGCAACTGCTTTTAGACATCATCCAAGTGGTAGGACGAAGATGATAGAGATGACATCTTTTATCTTTTACCTCTGAGGTATTTCATTCCAAAGGCTCAGTTCGACCTGGTGGGACAGACTACCTTCCTGGGTCATTCAAAGGTTTCATAGTTACTCTACTTTCGCTGGATTTGTGGGGATGAATATAATCTCCAACCACATCTATGCATAAACCATGTGCTAACCCTAGCTGGTATCTCACACGATATCTCACACGAGACAAGCATAAACCACCTAGCCGGTATCTCATACGAGACTAGCCGGTATCTCACACGAGACTAGCATAAACCATGTGCTAACCTAGAAGCTGCTTCACGTACATTAGGAGACTGGAGATGGAACCAACACCAGAGTCAAGAGATTTGACTCCCTCCTCCTCTTATCTGTTCTCCTAATATATTATTATAGGGTAATGAATTTGTAGAAGAAACCAAGTTTTGGTGTTAAATATGTTTCTTCAGTAATACTTACCCGATTATATTATGGGCTGACCTTCAGCTACATTTCTGGAAGAGCATGCACATCCAAATGAAGTGATTTAGCACCAATCTCTCTAAAGAGAGACCACTCTTGTCTGACTTTGACTTTGGGAAGCAGGCAACTTTTTAGCACTTGCTTAAACAGGTTGGGGGTGGGATTTACATGACATATGATTGAATAAGTATTATCAAAGACACATATTTTACTCCAAAAATTGGTTTCGCTGCACTAAATTTGTGATAGTATTGAATTTGCCTTGGCATCTGGTATCTTTGCACCCTCATCTGTAATTTGTATTGATAGTGAAAAAGTGGAAAAAAACAAGGTTATCAGATGAGTTTCAAATTGTCAGCCTAAGACCCAAGCAAAGGATATTGTATCTGGGTGAGGTCTGAAATGTGTTAGTGATGTATTAGTAATTTAGGGAAATACATTTTATATCCAAGAACACAATGCTTAAAGCTACTGTCAAGCTGTGTGTATTGCATGTGGTAATCTGACTCATATATATGACAACTTCTGTCATATAAATATTGTATGATGTGTGAAACAAATCATTAGTATTAAAGATAAACATATACTATTAAAACACCATTGTTTTGTGTTTAAAAAAATCAAACAAATTAAAACTTTATTTGTACATCCCTCACATGTTTTTGCACGCTGCCATTTTCTTCCAAGTTCACACCTACAAAAAGCCAGTGGGGGTTTTCAGCACAAAAGTGCATTCTGGATATCATGTTCTAAATGTTCAAGAATCAAGAACAGTGTCAAGAACATGATTACTAGGAATTTCCCTTACTCAGAGCATAAATATCTTAGAGTTCAAAATTTTCGGCAATATCACACTGCCTTCATCAGCGACTACTGTTGATCACATGACTTATAATGGCCACGTGATACGAGGAGACTGGAGTAGAGAGGTGGTAGTTCAAGCCCCTCGTCCCTGTTTAGTGTTGGCCTCTGCTTTCGTATTTCAATTGCCTCCTTCACCTTCCTTTTCCATAGGTTGTCCTCAGATGTGATGACCTTGCTCTGATTGGGAATGATAGAATGTCCCATATTGCTGCAATGTTCACTGATATAGTCATTCTCACAATCACTACATTTGATATGATAAAACACACCACATTTCTTCAAATTTTCTGTTTTGTCCTTCACATGTGTAAGTTGTTATCTTAAAGAATTGTATGGTTTGTGGTATATATTAACCCCATGTTGTTTGAATAGTCTAGCTAGGGCTTCTGACGTAACGTTAAGAACAGTCTTAAATGCAGCCATTATGTCTTGTAGTAAATGTCATACGACACACAGTACTATGTAACATGTCTAATAATAAATGTCATACGACACAGTCTGATGTGACATCTTGCAATATAGTTATTGTGAATGCAAAATTTGTGTGTTTATGGATCAGTGGACTCTAAAACTAATTTTCATTTGACATGAAATGTATGAAACTGTAAAACACACAAGCTGCTCCTGCCTGCAAGCAGAGTATGGCATACTGTATTATTCCACTTGTTTCATGCATTTTATATCATATATAAAAACCCATAATAAAATCCACTAAGTAATGATATTCTTTGGCAGGTATTTCAAAGTTCTGGTCCAAGAAATGCAAGTCAAGGTTGACCAGGGCTTCCTAAACTCTATCCTGGAACTGTTCTCAGCTGATGCTCCAGTATCCAGGGAACAAGAGGTAATATCTTTTCAAAATGAAACCAGTCAAATCTTAAATCCAACAGACATGCCTTTGTTACAGCAAGTGGAGGAAATCAAAAAATTTTATTATTGTCAGCATAAATAATTGCATACTTCCTGTTTCATGTTTTTATTCAAAGTAATTCTCGGTAGATAATTTGAAAATTTTAACATACATTTACCGCAGGGATTACTGCATTGAGTATATGCAATTATGGACTCGGGGAATATACATGGATAGAATGAAATATTGTTAGTGTAGGGGAATATACATGGATAGAATGAAATATTGTTAGTGTAGGGAAATCTTACTAAGCCTTGTTTTATTGCATACAAATTGAATTTGTTGTGGTATATAAGTTGCACATTTTTTGTGGTCAGAATGACCAATAAAATATACACCTTTTTCCTTGAATTAGAACATTGGCTGATTCAGAATCACTTTAATATATATGGGCTATTGACTTGTACTTAAAAGTGCTGGTGTGGACAAATTATTTTGGCTTGCAAGCCAGCCTTCCAAAACAGTGAGTCCACACTACTGTTTTTCAGTACAGATTCAATAACTTATTATATACTTTAAAAAAAAAACAAAAAGACATATATACAATGTTATTTTGTACACCATTATTGAAAGAAAAACTGACCATAATGTTATAAGTAAAAATTCAGTTTTTTCTTTTTCATCTTCAAATGAATGAATTTAAAAGACTTTACTCATCATAAAAATCCCATTTATGTTTACTTTTTTGTGACATTAGATGATAGCAGTGAAATAAATGCAACTGTTATGTTATGTCGCTGGTAAAGTTTTCATGGTACTAGTACTCTTACTAGTACTCTTCCTATTTCTTGCAAAGTTGGGAATCGGTGACTTTTGGTTCAAAATCAACTTAAAGTTGGGAATCGGTGGCTTTGGGTTCAAAATCGACTCAAGATTGTACAAAATATGTGTCTCTGTTCCTTCAAGCAGCATTTCTACAGATTGTTGCGATTTCATTTTCTTGTCAGTCAAATTGTTGCGATTTCATTTTCTTGTCAGTCAGATTGTTGCGATTTCATTTTCTTGTCAGTCAAATTGTTGCGATTTCATTTTCTTGTCAGTCAGATTGTTGCAATTTCATTTTCTTGTCAGTCAGATTGTTGCAATTTCATTTTCTTGTCATTCAAATTGTTGCGATTTCATTTTCTTGTCAGTCAGATTGTTGCGATTTCATTTTCTTGTCAGTCAAATTTGGTTGTGATTTCATTTTCTTGTCAGTCAGATTGTTGCGATTTCATTTTCTTGTCAGTCAAATTGTTGCGATTTTATTTTCTTGTCAGTCAAATTGAAACCGAGATGGTTACTTGGTTAATAAGTACTATCATCACTGCAATGTTGATTATCATGGAATCAGCGTCTCTGGCTGACATTTGTTCCTTTAAAAAAAAAATTCCAGGAATGGGCATAAATCTTGGATTTCAATGGCACACTTACTATCTTAAATCTATGCATATTAAACAAGAAAGAGTGAAAACACAGTGATTGCTTTAATATTTGATTTTAAGCAGAGAACCATGCATTGTTACATACATGTAAAGCATGTCATGCTATACATGTATTTACAAATGCATGGTTCTTTGGCACATTTGCTAAGCATGCTTATTGATTTGCATGCTCAAGCATGTTATAGCGGAGTTGCACTGTATGTCACATGGTTGGCAACAGTATGTGCAAAAGTTTGGCTACAATATGACCGTATCTACTTTCAGTATGGGAAAATACTGAATAGTTACACTTAATGAAAAATGAATCAGATTTGTTTTAAAGTATGTAGTAAAATGGTTTATTAATGGTCCAGTTTTTTTCATTATACATTACTTTTTCTATAATAATATGTCATAACATAATTATTCCATCTTGCTTCAGACTGAGCAGTTTGGATTGGACTGTGACAAAGTCAAGCTACCATTATTGGACACTATGGGCATTTCTCTGGCCCAGACTCAGAAAAACTTCTATGACTACTTGCACCTGTCACCACTCAAGGCAAGTTACTTACATTGTTGCTTGATTTTTAAAAGGGGGGGGTCTTAAATTGTGCCTGTCAGTCTATCATTCTATCCATCCATCTTCAACCCATCCCACTTTTGTTTCTACACAATAACTCCCTTAATTATTATAGGATTTTGTATGTTGCTTGATATTGATGAGACCTTAGTTGAGATTGATTTTCAGCCTTCTGTATTATCGTTTTGCAGAGTTATAGCCCCTAATTGTCAAACACACTCACTTTCTTTTCCGTACAATAAATCCCTTGATTATTTTTTATTTCAACCAAATTTGTATTCTGCTTGATATTAATGAGACCTTTACTGAGTTCAGTTGTCAGCATTCCATGCAATTGTTTAATGGAGTTATAGCCCCTGATTTAGACCCACCCACTTTTGTTTACACACACTGACTCATGTTTTTTATTGGATTTCAACCTGCAGCTTGATTTTCATGAGACTTTGGATGAGTTTGAGTGTCAATTTTCAGGCATCATTTAGCAGTGTCAGTTTTCAGGCATAATTTAGCAGAATTATAGGCCTTAATTATCAGATCCACCAAAAAAAATTCTGCACAATAACTCCCTAATTATTATTGGATTTCAACCAGTTGAAGCCAATAAAAAGCAGTATACAGCTATTCCTGGAATTTGCTTGTTTACTTTATTGTTACTTTTCTATAAATAAATATCCAAAGTGCTAATATACCAAAGCCAAGTTATTGAGTGCAGCTGAATGACTTCTCATGACATCATGAATATGCTAACTGACATTGCATGACACAACTGAGAATTTGTCACGCTATAGCACGCATGCATTGTTAGCCATGCAAAGGAACTTATACCGAATATGCATCCATTTCCATTAATGTCCAGTTTTGTATGTGAAAAATAACTGCTTGTTTCAAGCTGTTAGCATGGTTTAAAGATAGCTACAGTTATACAGTGTTGTGTTGGAGAAAAGTAGAAATTGGAATCAGTCTAATTCATTCAAGAAAGTTCAGCTCTTTTTTTTCTTAGAAATTTAATTTGATGTCATCTTGCTTATTCTGCAACACTTAACTCTATTCAGTCTAAATCATATGAGAAAGTTCAGCAGTTTCTCTCCAAGAAACTTAAGTTGAGGTCATTTAATGGCTTTTTTTCCCAACTCTCAACACTATTCTACTTTTGCTATCATTCAAACTTCTAGTTGATGAAAAGTTTTCAAAGTAACCCACATTGCAAATCTTGGTATTGATTCATATTTTCATGAGCACATATTTTGTGAATGACATGAAGCACTGCAAGAGCTGTGCAAGCTATATTTAATACTCGTGCATGGTTTATAAGGTGGAAACTTTAACTAGTTTCAGTGGCATGAAGCACTGCAAGAGCTGTGCAAGCTATATTTAGTACTAATGGCTCATATGGTGGGAACTTGGACTTGATTCATTAGCATGAAGCAACTATGGATCTTAAACAGATGAACACCCCTTTCAAATATCCACTATTAGCTTGACTTGCACTCTCCATCATAAAATCTTAGCCAGCATTTGGAAGTAATATATGTTATTCCAGATTTTGAAATCTTACTCAGCATGTACTACTGCAGCATTTTAATTGGTCAAAATATTTCGAGTAAGATTTGATTGGCTTGATTTGGAGTAATATGAACTTTTATGATGAATGGTCTTATTTTTACATGAAATCAACAAATGCAGCCTTTTGATTGGTAAAATATATTCAGGAAAGACTTGGAGTCATGTTAAGTTCTGTGATAGAATGCCATGAACATCAAGATAAAGCACTGCCTCTTAAGGGTACCACTGAAGTGACTGCAGTGAGACTCATAACCTTATGATGCTACCGTAATGAACCCAAATATTCTGACCATCCAATTTTACTGACACCATATTTTCAGAATTTGTAATAGTTTTAATTAGTACAAAAATTATAAAGAGACACAACGAAAGTTTTTAGTTTCTAAAGCGGATGAAAAAAATAATAATTCAGGTTGGAATGTAAAACTTAGGAACGTTTAACCTGTACTCAGAAACTGGTGATTGAATAGTCAGCCATCAAGTAGTGAAACCACTTTGAATACCCTAATTATCACATGGATTAACTGAAGGTGTTATCGATAGTCGGCAATAAAAACAGATAATATGCCCACAACTTGTGGTCAAGCAGATCCCTAAACAAAGTGAGCTGTGAGCTTGTTAATGATAATGATACTGGAAAAACAAATTTTCATCTTGAGACAGTTGGCAGATTTAATTAGTTAATCACTTTGATAACTGTAAAATCAATGGTCATCAGCATCACATTGAGCCGGCATGTGGTTGCAGGCTCAAAGAGGAACAAAGCAGTCATGTACATCAATTCCTCTTCTCACTAAAGTTGTTTAGCTTGTGTGAAATAAAGTGTTTAAATATATATGTGGGTTATTATTTTTCTTTTTACTTTCCCAGTAAACTAAACTGGGTTTACATTTCTTTGTGATAAAGTGCTCAACATCTCGGACACTCAAGTTTCACAAGTTCTTGTTGTCTCGGTTTTATTCATTTGCAGATTTCCCCTTGATAACCTCATTTTGGATGTAATAAGTTTGGTGTTACATCTATACAATTCATAAAAATAATATTAATCGACAAATAAATTCCTGAACAGGTCTAAGTGATTTGGCTATTTAGGACAATTATTGCCATACTTGGATCTGTAGTGTTGAGATTGTTTCAAGTATTTGTGAAGGAAAATATGAATTCCGATAGATGTACCATATATTATTTCGATGATACATGCTGTTGTCAAAAACAATCTTTACATTATGAAAGAATATCAATGTTGGGTCACATTCATAGACAGATTTCTAGAGACTTGTCAGTATCACCAACAGCAGTACATGTACACGATGAACAGAAAAACAGACACCAGAAATGCAACAGAATTATTTTTATTCGTAAAATAAAACACAGAAACATTATCATGTATGTGTTCTTTATTGGCAAGCAAGGATATAATGAAAGCTAGTTTACCTACCTAGACCACTTCCAACTAGTATCCTATTTGCCGGGCACATCAATACACAATCATGATAAGAATTAATTTTCCAGACAAAATATTTGGAAAAATTTATAATTTTCATTAGTAAACAAATTAACCGGACAGAGATAAAAGTAATTATTTCTTAACATCCAGATATTTGGGTTAAGGACAGTAATTTACAACTCATAACACAAATCAGTATTTGCAAGAATTTATATGTATTCCACAAGGAATAAGAGCTTAAAGGTTCAACTATAGGATGCTTTATAAATTATAGAAGTAAAGGGGTTCCACAGGTCAGTTACAGTTAGCAGCTTCCAAACTACAGTCATGACAACTTTTTTAAATCATTTGACTTCTTTTTAGGCTACAAGGAATTATTAAATTATTGTGAATTTTTAAGATTGTGTCTTTTATATTTCACCAGGTCATTTTAAAATGATGCAGTTATCATTGACACTCGAATGTTTGAGATATATTTTTTTATTTCAGATTCACCTGAGTTTCTCTCTGCAAGGAGGGGGAGGAGAGGGAGGGATGCAGATAAAAGCTCATGTTCTGAATGTCTTCCTTCAGAGTGTAGGAGTGGTTCTCACAGATGTTCAGGATGTTGTCTTCAAGTAAGTGTTTATGGTTAATGTCTTCCTTCAGAGTGTGGGAGTGGTTCTCACAGATGTTCAGGATGTTGTCTTCAAGTAAGTGTTTATGGTTAATGTCTTCCTTCAGAGTGTGGGAGTGGTTCTCACAGATGTTCAGGATGTTGTCTTCAAGTAAGTGTTTATGGTTAATGTCTTCCTACAAAGCATAGCACAACTATAGGTATCACTTTTCCAATTCATTTTTTGTTTTTATTACCACAGATATTGGCTTATGTATTAATGTTAACATTTTTCATTTGGCTTCATTTCTTTTAAAGTGTCATATGTACAGTCATTAAACTTTTTTGATACCATATATACTCGTGTATAAACCACGTTCAAATGCAAACAACACAGACCCTGATCTGCCATCACATAATGCACTGGCAGATCAGGATCTATGTTGTTTGTTCTACTGATTAGTCCTTACAAACTGCATAGACCCAGATCTGCCAGCGCATTATGTGACGGCAGATCTGGGTCTATGCAGTTTGCGGTTGGTATCGGTTTATATGCGAGTATATACGGTACTTTTATCTTAAAAAATTACAACCACAAAAACAGCAAGAGTAGATCATATTAACCTACTTTTTCAGTTTATGCATGGTTATTACAAAGGACAGGGTTAGGTGGCAGCATAGAAGGGGAGACAAATCAGCCAGCAAAAGCCTTTGTATCTTCATATCTTTCCTTACTTGTTCATAAATTTGAAATAGGAATAACAAGTTGAAGCATCGCTTTCGTTTCATATTAATTTTCAATAAATCTTTGCTCCTTTATATTCCAGTCATTATCCTATGACTATGACAAATATTGCAAAATTACAGTGTGGCCATTAAATTTCACACTTTACGATTGCAGCAGCTTTCTCAAAAATGTGTTTCACTTTTCAAAAGCTGTATCGAATGCAATATTGCTTACAAAACTGAAACCTGAAAGGATGCTCTTGAACAAAACTTTTACATGCTATATATTTGGTAAAACCTTAAAAAATTTGAACCTTGTGTTACAACTCAATGGTCTAAGAAAAATGTAGCAGAAAGAAAGTGAAAGCAACAAATCGAGTAAAAATCAACAAGCAATTTATTTTTAGATAATTAAAATGAAATTTCAAAAGACACTTACAATAATGTGAATTAAAATCCAAATAATCCAATAATCCTAAGTGTCCTAACCACAAGTCCTAAATATGAAATGTACCGAATGAACGACTATCTTTGAATGTCCTGATGTGCCAATAGTCTGTAATGTCCTGATGTGCCAATAGTCTGAAATGTCCTGATATGCCGGTAGTCTCTAATGTGCTGATGTGCCAAAATGAAGTACTCCAGAATATCTTTGAATAAGTTCACATAAATCCCCAAGTCATCAGTTAAAAATCCAAAATCCAAAAGTCTATGAGCACTTTTATAATCCAATGAGTATTTTAAATAATTCCTCTCTCTGAATTTGGAACGATTTTTCACAACTGTAATGGCTCTCTAAAGACTGATGTTAAGGTCAAAACTGAAAAACTGTCCACAAAATGTGGTATATATAAAGATAGGTCACATGACAGAATGGTCTAGAATATTATGGTGTATGTGACTCTTAACACACAACTCTAAGGGAAATTCTAGTTTTATCTGTAAACAAAATCAACCTTGACCTCAACTTGAATCAACGACTTGTTTACCAAACTGTCATTGAACTCAAATACTAAGTAAACAACCTAATTCAAGGACAAGTGCCAAACATGTCAACATTATACTTAACATTAAGGTTTAAGCAAATATTAAAGTCAAGAAACATTTATAATTTCCTAAAATATTTTTAATATTATATAAACATCATACATAACACTTGTTAAACTTCAAACCAGAATATAATTGTGAAAATTATTTTTCCTATATAAATTCAAACTTGCAAAATTTCTCAAAATATGAATTTCTAAAAAAATAAAATTAAAAATTTTCCATTATTTGGTGTTTTTAATTTTTCAAATGAAAACCAGCGATCATATTAATATGTAATTAAATAATATAGATGTTGTATATCCATTGTGGCTTCAATGGGATAAAGTGCTAAGTTGATAAAAAATAGTTTGTACCGTACATTCCACAATCCAGCAGTTTGACGGTACTGGTAAAATTGTTGAATACCTGTTGTTAGACTACATTATATTGTCATTATTCAATGAATTACATTTTATTCAGAAGAAAAAAGTCGTGCAAGCTACCTTTGGGTTTCTAATCGTCATTGTTCTACGATAGTAGAGTAGTATTGAATCCAGTTATGAGATGGTCATAGATCAATTAAAAATTTCAATGAGAAGAATAATATTTTTTAAAATGAAAAAGCATGAAAAAGACACCAATTCCCCATTTTGATTCAGTTATCTTAATAGTAAAAGTATTGAAATATGAATATTAAAGTGATTTGATTGACAACATTTTTGGTACTGAATGGCATAATTTATTTTATTTTATGCCAGTCCATGAATTCATGGATTTTCAAATATTAATTTTATTTTTTTCACTTTAGTAAATAGACATCAATAACATTATGACCAAAGAATTTAATCCATCATTCAGGATTACCAGGTTTGAATCCCACAATGTACTGAATTTTTTTTTATTTTTTTTTTATTTGCATGTTTACATTGAATTAGGAATGAGAATTATGTTACTATCACGTTTGTTATGCAAATGTACACAAAAGACAGAAAGCATAAAAAAAGAGCTGACATTATTGTGTGGGAAACCTTAGGAAATCTGCTACTTTAATCTGGTATACACTTTAGTTAACCAATATGTTTGAGCATAAAATGAAAAGTAAATCTGCTTGTTCTGAGTGAGTAACAGATATATTTCATCTCATGAGTGAAAAACTCAAGTATTTTCACCCACTCTGTGAAATATATCCATTATTTGCGTGATACAAGCACTAACCCAACCCCCCAACTCTGGTTCAGCTGCAGTGACAGTAGTTACTGTACTGCATGTCAACGTCAAAAAACTTCAAAGAAATTTAATTCCACCTTCAATTTGTTTTAGTTTATCAGCTTTATTTATTGTAATGATTTTTTTTTATCAGTATGTATTGCTTAATAACAGTTTCGGGATAAAAATCATAGTTACCTCGTCGTTCATATTGGAAAAAATAAAATTCAGCTTTCAAACACTTCTTCTCCCCATCAGATAGGTATTATAAGTAGTATATGTTAAGACATTATTTTATTATTGGATTTTTGAAGAGAAAAAAAATGTTAAAATGCCAACAGTAGAATGGAAAAGTGTGCAAAATTCCATATGCACAAATGCATTGTGATCTGGGTTATGAGTAAAAGCAAATGGATAGTCTGAAAGTTACATACCAGATCTTCATTAATTTCCAATTTATTTGTCTACAATTGTCAACAGATCTTAAATCCTTAAAGTTAGTCATATTAATCCAAGAAAGGATAATGGACCAACATAATAGTCACTACTTTCCATTGAAATTATTTTATTTGGTTCATTATTTTCAAGTAATGCTATGCCAGATTTTGGGATAACATAAATTTCGGGATGAAACCTCACGCATATCTGAAGAAAGCAAGTATGTGGTGTGAACAGGGTCACAAAATATCCGACTTGAAAGGCACCACAGTTCTTTGAACCTGGGTCACCTGTCAATCTTTGGATTGACACATTCTGTACATGGCATAAGACTGTTACATCAGAGATAGCTGTTTCAGCTGCAATATACAAGCAAGAGCTAGCTGCCTCCTTTCAAGTGTATATAAGCGCACATGTACTAGGCATAAAAATTGAGATAGGAAACACTTGAAGAAATCAATACCTAAAACTCGTTTTCCACCAGAACTTTTGAATGATATATAACTCCTTCAAATAAGAAATTATGAAACTTGTACGACAAATTTCAGACAAGGGGGAGGGAATGCTTATAGGGGCAGGTAAACTTATTAGGTTCAATGTGGTAGGTTTAGTGTGTTAATTCTAACAGTTATTTAATCAAACTCAAATATGTGGCATACATCTGTTTTGTTTCAAAGTGCTTCCTATAAAAAAAGAAAAAGAACACTCAAAAGCAATGTTTATGATAGACTTGACACTTCAGTAAAGATCAAAAGGACCTGAATTATCCTTCAACTAAAGCTTGGATAATCCATTGCTAAAATTATATGGATAATCCATTGCTAAAATTATATGACTGTTGTTGAAAGTAGGTAATGCTTGATAACCTTCAAAACGAGCAGTAAGCCAGTGGTTAAACGAAAAAAAAAAATGTCACTGCTACTTTTTTCTAATAATTTATATTATTAGAAACTGTTTATTTATTTATTTGGAACATACTGGGGTCAGATAGAAACATAAATCTCCAAGAATTTCAATGATTGTGATTTTCTGTAATAAGACAGAATCATAAAAATTTTAAAAGCATGAAAGTAACAAGATTTATTTACTCTGTCAATTCTAAATGCTAGTGTGTATTCTCAATGCTAATGCCAGTTGAAATAGACAAATCCCCAAATCTTATATAACGATGCCTAAAGTGCACAAAAATGCTGGTCGACGGTCACATAAAAGGGTGGCCGTCCTTGAGGGGTACTTTTGAACACAAACTCGGTGGTGCCAAGGAATTGTGGCCATATCAAGCAGGTGGCCACTGGTCAGGGGGCCTTTCAAAAGGGGACCACTATACATCCATATTCCTTGGAAGGTCATTATATAAACACCCTGAGAAATACATATGGCAAAATCTATGTTAAAGTTGATGGACATTTTTGGATGAGGTCAACCTAAAGGTGTGATCCAGTACAAACCAGATTGAATGTCATGCGCTGTGATGTCACAGTGAACATTACGTGTGTTGAACAAAATTCATACTGCCCTGTGTTTTGTTATGATTTGACCTGATGTCCTCTTTTCTTGACCCAGTTTAGTACCTGGCAACCATTGTAAAAGTTTGTAGCAATCAATAATTTTTGTCTGGAAGTGTTTTGATGGTAGGTGCAGAGCATTCAGCAATTAGGATTGAATAGACTTTGGTTGAACTATATTAGTATTACATTTTAGAACAACAATTAATATTTAATTTAAGATGAGTAAATGTGCCTACATAACTGCCTTGACATAACGCTTTAGTAATTAGCAAAGCATTTTATTTAAGTTCAAAGAATTTGTTGAAAATTTTCTTTTAAAAAATGAACTACTTTATTAGATACAAACATTTGGCTCCTAGTCAAAACTGCACCAAAAATTGCATGAAAGATCGTAAAGTTGTAACAATTTGTCAATGTTATATAGTATAATTGGCCAAGACAACAGACCATCAATCAAGCAGGCCACTTTATGGCCAAGATAACAGACCATCAACCAAGCACGCCGCTTTATGGCCCGACAATCTTAGCATCCCAAATGTTATTAAGTAAGTACTCAAACCAAGCCTGGCTTGAGAGTTTGGCAGCAGTCGATTTGAATCTTGAATAAATAACACTTGACTGGCACCTTGGGGGTAGGTAGGTGGAGCTTGGGCATTCATAAATTACAATACTCTGTTATGTAAACTGAGCACCAAACTTTACATTTTTTTCTTCAGGTTGGGCTATTTTGAGAGGAATCACAAGTTTTACAACCAGAGTCAACTAGTGAGTCAGATGAGCACACATTATGCTGGCCAGGTAATTATTTGAGAGTAATCACAAGTTTTATGACTAGATTCAGCTTGCGAGTCAGATGAGCATGCATTATGCTGGCCAGACAATTACAGTGAAGCCTATCTATAAAGGACACTTTACGGACCATAAAAGCTTTTCTTTATATTAAAAGAGGTGTCTTTTATATAGCAGTTAAATATGTAAGTAAAATTAGGAAAAGAGGTTAAAATTTGTTCTTGTCCTTGAGCAGATGAGCTTCATAATAACGTTTCTTTCAAAAGGTGTTTAAATGTACAGCACTCCTTCACTATAAGGTCCTTGATTATAACACAGTACCTGTTATAAGGCCTTTGATTATAACATGGTTTCTGTTATAAGGCCTTTCATTATAACATGGTTTCTGTTATAAGGTCCTTCATTATAACATGGTTTCTGTTATAAAGCCCTTCATTATATCATGGTTTCTGTTATAAGGCCATTCATTGTAACATGGTTTCTGTTATAAGGCCTTTCATTATAACATGGTTTCTGTTATAAGGCCTTTCATTATAACATGGGTTCTGTTATAAGGTCCTTCATTATAACATGGTTTCTGTTATAAGGTCCTTCATTATAACATGGTTTCTGTTATAAGGTCCTCCATTATAACATGGTTTCTGTTATAAGGCCTTTCATTATAACATGGTTTCTGTTATAAGGCCTTTCATTATAACATGGTTTCTGTTATAAGGCCCTTCATTATAACATGGTTTCTGTTATAAGGCCTTTCATTATAACATGGTTTCTGTTATAAGGCCTTTCATTATAACATGGTTTCTGTTATAAGACCCTTCATTATAACATGGTTTCTGTTATAAGGCCTTTCATTATAACATGGTTTCTGTTATAAGGCCTTTCATTATAACATGGTTTCTGTTATAAGGCCTTTCATTATAACATGGTTTCTGTAATAAGGCCTTTCATTATAACATGGTTTCTGTTATAAGGCTTTTCATTATAACATGGTTTCTGTTATAAGGCCCTTCATTATAACATGGTTTCTGTTATAAGGCCTTTCATTATAACATGGTTTCTGTTATAAGGTGAGTCATGGATCCCATTTCATTAAGTGGTAGTAAAATTATATATATCAAGTACTACATTATTAGGTGGTCTCAATATAAGGCAGAATACTCCATGGGTCCCATGAACAGTGTTATAATGAGGGAATATTGTACTTGAACTCGACACACCTTTACAAATCAAGACCATTCTAGATTCTATCATAATTTACCAAATAAAATCTTTTGATCAATATTAGGAATTGAAACTCTTTAAGAATCAAAACTGGTTTTAAGTACACAAAAAACTTATTTATCTGTAATATAATTGAATAAGTAATAAGACAAGAATCTGATGCAGGCATTAACTCTTACTTTTTGGATTTTCTTGGATCTCCTTGATTTTGGGGACAAAAGGATCTTTAACAGGTATCTGACTTTTATATAAATGTTTGAATTGCAACCTGCATCAGAATATTTTAAAAAGGATATCCTAAGTTCTGTATAGCAAGTTATTTTCATAGTGCAATAATGGTACAACTTTGGTTTTTCAACCTTTTTAGTGGTGTTTTAATTTCACACTGTTGTTGACTGGACATTATTTTATTATTGCCTAACTTGTGAATGGCAAGACATTTTATTATTGCCGTGCCTGTGAATGGCAAGACATTATTATTGCCTCATCTTTGAATGGCAAGATATTTTATTATTGCCTCACCTGTGAATGGCAAGACCTTTTATTATTGCCTCATCTTTGAATAGCAAGCCATTTTATTATTGCCTTGCCTGTGAATGGCAAGACATTTTATTATTTCCTCACCTGTGAATGGCAAGACATTTTATTATTGCCTCATCTTTGAATGGCAAGACATTTTATTATTGCCTCATCTTTGAATGGCAAGACATTTTATTATTGCCTCGCCTGTGAATGGCAAGACATTTTATTATTGCCTCATCTTTGAATGGCAAGACATTTTATTCTTGCATAACCTATGAATGGCAAGACATTTGATTATTGCATAACCTATGAATGGCAAGATATTTTATTATTGCCTCGCCTATGAGTGGCAAGACATTTTATTATTGCCTCACCTATGAATGGCAATACATTTTTTTGCCTCGGCTAATGGTAAGACATTTTATTGCCTCACCTATGAATGGCAAGACATTTTATTATTGCCTCATCTTTAAATCGCAAGACATTTTATTATTGCCTCATCTTTGAATGGCAAGACATTTTATTGCCTCATCTATGAATGGCAATACATTTTATTGCCTCTGCTATGAATGGCAAGACATTTTATTATTGCCTCACCTATGAATGGCAAGATGTTTTATTATTGCCTCACCTATGAATGGCAAGACATTTTATTATTGCCTCACCTTTGAATGGCAAGACATTTTATTATTGCATAACCTATGAATGGCAAGACATTTGATTATTGCATAACCAATGAATGGCAAGCTATTTTATTGCCTCACCTATGAATGGCAAGACATTTTATTGTATATTGCCTCACATATTTTATTATTGCTTAGCCTGTGAATGTCAAGATATTTTATTATTGCCTTTCCTATGAATGGCAAGACATTTTATTATTACCTCACCTATGAATGGAAATACATTTTATTGCCTCGGCTATGAATGACAAGACATTTGATTATTGCATAACCTATCGATGACAAGACATTTTTTTATTGCTTCACCTATGAATGGCAATACATTTTATTATTGCCTCATCTTTGAATGGCAAGACATTTTATTGCCTCATCTATGAAAGGCAATACATTTTATTGCCTCGGCTATGAATGGCAAGACATTTTATTATTGCCTCACCAATGAATGGCAAGATGTTTTATTATGGCCTCACCTATGAATGGCAAGACATTTTATTATTGCCTCACCTATGAATGGCAAGACATTTTATTATTGCATAACCTATGAATGGCAAGACATTTGATTATTGCATAACCTATGAATGGCAAGATATTTTATTATTGCCTCACCTATGAATGGCAAGACATTTTATTATATATTGCCTCACCTATTTTATTATTGCTTTGCCTGTGAATGTCAAGATATTTTATTATTGCCTTTCCTATGAATGGCAAGACATTTTATTATTGCCTCACCTATGAATGGCAATATATTTTATTGCCTCGGCTATGAATGACAAGACATTTGATTATTGCATAACCTATGAATGGCAAGACATTTTATTATTGCTTTGCCAGTGAATGGCAAGACATTTTATTATTGCTTCACCTATGAATGGCAATACATTTTATTGCCTCGGCTATGAATGGCAAGACATTTTATTATTGCCTCACCTATGAATGGCATGACATTTTATTATTGCTTTGCCTGTGAATGGAAAGACATTTTATTATTTCCTCACCTATGAATGGCAAGACATTTTATTATTGCCTCACCTATGAATGGCAAGACATTTTATTATTGCTTTGCCTGTGAATGGCAAGACATTTTATTATTGCCTCACCTATGAATGGTAATACATTTTTTTGCCATTGCTATGAATGGCAAGACATTTTTTTATTGCCTAACCTAAGAATGGAAAGATATTTTATTATTGCCTCACCTATGAATGGCAAGACATTTTATTATTGCCTCACCTATGAATGGCAAGACAGTTTATTATTGCCTCACCTTTGACTGGCAAGACATAGGTATCACATATTGTATTACCATATTTCTCCAATGATAAGACCAGGGGGCCAGCCTGGTATATTTTCAAAAGTGGGGGATGGGCTTATTATCAGTTATGGCTTTGTCTTATTAGAGTCCAATCGTCAAAAATTCCATGCACCACGCTTCACTATTTATTATGTTGCAGGCAATGATAGCAAATCAAAAGCCATTCCTGTAAACCATTTTATTGATCTTTTAGATTAAATATCTTCAACATAAAAGCATTCAGAAAGCATGTCACTGTTGATTATTGAGCCCATGTTAGTGGGAAGCGAGATATAGCAGTTACTTTTCTGCCAGTGCCATCATCATCATCAATGGTTTGTTAAGGTTTTGGTAAAAGTTTTTCATTTGCATATATTTTTTTAACCCCTTGTTAGATTTGCAGCATACTTGGCATCATGCTTGGCATGAATCATTATGAAACAAAGACAATTCATTATATGACATGCTTGCTTGCCCCATTTACCTTGTGGTCAAGGTCACAGTCATAGAAAATTTGTATTAAGGTTTTCATTTGCTTATATTTCCTAAACCGCTTGATTAATTCTCATCACACTTGGCATGAGTTATTATGAAGCTAAAACATTTCATTCTGACCTTGGAGTTAAGGTTGCAGTCATAGAAAATTTTCATTAGGTTTTGGTTCAAGTTTTTTCATGTGCTTACATTTCCTAAACCCTTTGTTTAATTTTCTTCCTACTTGGATGAATCATTACGCAACTAAGACAATTTATTTTGTGACATGCATACTCTGCCTGTTGACCTTGGGGGTCACATGTTTTACAGCAGTACTGTAGTCATGGACCTGACATGCTGGTCCTGGCAACTAAGACAATTTATTTTGTGACATATGTACTCAGCCTATTGACCTTGGGGGTCACACGTTTTACAGCAGTACTGTAGTCATGGGCCTGACATGCTGGTCCTGGCTTTCTTCTGTAAAGAAAAACACTGTCAGCACACGTGACAGAAAAGACAGGTCAGGTCAGGACAGATCAGGAGATTTCCCAAATTTGGTCAGGAGTTTTGACCTCAAAAGAGGGAGGATTTTCATTGACCTTATTTTAGCATGCAAATGGACAGAAATTACAACTATTGAACAAATTTACATTCTTTTAATATTAAAATATGCACAAAATCTCATCAAATAAGTCCTTTCACAGTAACTTGTTGCCATTCATACTCTCCTTATATGTACCACAAGCATTTTTAGCATTTCTTCAGAAATCATTACCTGGATTATATTGGTGGCAGTCCTCATCATTGTTGATCTTAACACTTGGGAGATGATGTACTGTTTTTAGATCCAGGTTTCCTCTGGAGTCAGCCTGAATTTTTTTTCAGAATGGTCCTTTCAGTGTCTGCATTTGGAATGTGGCAATGTTAGTATAACTCTGCTGAGTTCACCAATAAGTTTAAATTGTTTCCTGCTTGTGGGTAGATTCAGATTGCTGACTGCCTTCCTGAACTGGTCAAGATTGGTACTGACTGGGTCTAAGGTTGTTTTAATGTCAGTAGCATTCTCCACATGAAGCACAAACTCATACATTATGCCATCGCACTCTTTGTAACTTTAAGCCTAATTTGCAGACACCTTTTGTTGTCATCAATATCATCACTATCACCACTCTTTAATAATAGTAATCAAATCCGGAAAACGATTATCACTTACTAGTAATTATAAACGAAGACAAAGACCCCATTCATCCCAGGCATTACAGATTACAATGGCAGTTAGTGACATGTTATTTAGTCTGGTTTACATTCATGTTTAAAAAGGATTAAATCAAGATCAGTGGTGTTTATATCAGATTTTGTGATGTGGTTGTTCATAGAACATATTTTGCCTAAAAATCGTGGTCGCTAAGTCGTTTTCTGCAGGTGGTCACTCACAACAGTGAGTTTATATAATAAATTATTCATATTATTGTTATAATTATTATCATTATTATTATACAATTAAGATTATGATTTCCTATGAACAAGAAAATAGTCACTGTGTGAGTACTTTGTGTCCATTTGCATGAGAACTTTTGTGCGATTTCCAAGTCGGGGAACATTATTTTGACTAGATCTGAAAAATGATCTGCTACCAGAAATGGGAGATTATGTTTGGCTATAAAGTTGGCAAATAGTGTCTCAGCATGTATAACTTTATCCACGTTTAGTGCAGATTCCGCAAACATTGATTTCAGTTATGACATATTTGTTGTCATGGTTAATATGCTTTTATGAGATGGGCTTTCTGCATTACACGTGATGTCATTCTTGCCATCACAACAGACTTTAAACTCAGCTTTGCAGGAAGAGCAAAATGCATATTCATGTTCATTTGAACTTTATTGCAACCACTGAAATTCCCATTTCCATCCATCATTGAATTTCATGTGATGATTTGGTTGCTTGGATTTTGGTGTTTTGGCATTGGGAGATAATCCTCTCCAAATTAATTTAGATCATACATAGTATAGACTCTAATCCATCTCAACAACTTTAAGCACCAACAGGATCAAAGGGTGAAATGAGCAACTACATTTTCTTTCCCTGCTTAAGCCAGTTCAGTCACATGATCACAGGCAGTATTACCACAAATATACTACACTGGAACCAAAATGTGAAAAAAATGGAAAAAAATTAAATTTTGTGATAATAATTTTGTGTACACAGGAGATTTCAGTGAGTGACGGGAGGGACAGGAGACACCCCTAATCTTGGAAGAAAAGGTTCACATGTATGCCTCAGGTTCTCAAGCCATGGTTAGGAAAGTAGTGTCTGATCCTCTTTTGGGGCAAGTAGTAAAATGTGCACCTGTATATATAGCGGTCATAGATACAGGAGTGAATTTCACTAGAGAATATTTATTTTAAATTATAACCCAGCATTAAAAATACTCTTTGTTCATGTGCACTTTATATTATTTTGAATTTACTAGCATTGGAATGTAATTATTTTTGTGCTTTATTTGATGTAAGATTTTGGTACTGGACCACAAAAACTGGTTTGTTTCTTCTGTTATATAGATTTTTACTTGACCCGAACAGAATGCCATGTTAGCCATTAAAGCACAGTGTTGTCAATGTTATTACACTCTTTAATAAATTTGATTATCAGTTTGACATTCCAGATATGAAGAAAGGAAATTTTTAACTATCCTTTAAAAGAAAAGTTAAAATGATGTAAATGCTAAAATTGATAAAGTTTTTTTTTTAAATGCCACTTTAAATTGGAAATTATCCCAAACTTAGGCAGCAATCAACAGGTAGGCAAAATACTATCACTCTGACACATTGTTGTTCTGCACTAAAACAGTGTGATAAGTGTGTATTGTATCCATATAACAGTGTGATAAGTGTGTATTGTATCCATATAACAGTGTGATAAGTGTGTATTGTATCCATATAACTGTGTGATAAGTGTATTGTATCCATATAACAGTGTGATAAGTGTGTGTTGTATATTGTATGCATATAACAGAGTGAGAAGTGTGTAATGTACCCATATAACCGTGTGATAAGTGTGTATTGTATCCATATAGCAGTGTGATAAGTGTGTATTGTATGCATATAACAGTGTGATAAGTGTGTATTGTATCCATATAACAGTGTGATAAGTGTGTATTGTATCCATATAACAGTGTGATAAGTGTGTATTGTATCCATATAACAGTGTGATAAGTGTGTATTGTATCATAACGTTAAGGACCTTGTGTTACTTAAGTGATTGCATGAATTCTTGTGCCCCAAACCAGTTGAAACTGGTTAGATTATGCAAGATTGAAGAATCATGCCACACTGACCAAATTAAATTGAGCTAATTCTGGGTTATACTGAGCTAAATAAATAAAGCTAATTCTAGATCGCAATGACCTAAATAAATATGGCTAATTCTGGATAACACTAACCTAAATAAATATAGCTAATTCTGGATGACACTGATCTATTCAAAAAGAGCTAATTCTAGATCACACTGATCTATTCAAATAGAGCTAATTCTAGATCACACTGATCTATGCAAATATAACTAATTCTGGATCACTGATCTATGCAAATAGAACTAATTCTGGATCACTGATCTATGCAAATAGAACTAATTCTGGATCACTGATCTATGCAAATAGAACTAATTCTGGATCACTGATCTATGCAAATAGAACTAATTCTGGATCACTGATCTATGCAAATAGAACTAATTCTGGATCACTGATCTTTGCAAATAGAACTAATTCTGGATCACTGATTTATGCAAATATAACTAATTCTGGATCACTGATCTATGCAAATATAACTAATTCTGGATCACTGATCTATGCAAATAGAACTAATTCTGGATCACTGATCTATGCAAATAGAACTAATTCTGGATCACTGATCTATGCAAATAGAACTAATTCTGGATCACTGATCTATGCAAATAGAACTAATTCTGGATCACTGATCTATGCAAATAGAACTAATTCTGGATCACTGATCTATGCAAATATAACTATTTCTGGATCACTGATTTATGCAAATATAACTAATTCTGGATCACACTGATCTATTCAAACAGAGCTAATTGTGGATGTTTCTTCCAGGCCATCAAGCAGATGTACGTATTGGTGTTAGGCTTGGATGTCCTCGGAAATCCATTTGGTCTCCTGCGAGGAATGGCTGAGGGGATTGAAGATCTCTTTTATGAACCTTACCAGGTAAAGATTTTCTTCTGGATTAAATTATCAAAGTCTGTTTTTATTGTCATGCCTATGGAAGCAGATAGTGAGAGATGGGTATATCTTTTTCTTGTTGACATTGTCAGTTTACACACTCCTAAGACATACCTGGGAGATCTTGCAGTGTGAAGGAAAATCTCACAGGATTTTGGACCATCTCAGTTTCACTCCAAGAATTCCATTTCTCACAAAAGAAATTTTGAGATTGTGATAATTTGAACCTAATGCCTCTAGTTTGCAAGTGTTTTTATATTATAATGCATGTTTGTATAAACCATTAGATGGAATGTAATAGGAATCATTTCAGTCCTGACTGTATGAATATTCCATTATATGGAATGTAATAGGGATCATTTTAGTCCTGTCTGTATGAATATTCCATTAGATGGAATGTAATAGGAATCATTTCAGTCCTGACTGTATGAATATTCCATTAGATGGAATGTAATAGGAATCATTTCAGTCCTGACTGTATGAATATTCCATTAGATCGAATGTAATAGGAATTATTTCAGTCCTGACTGTATGAATTTTCCATTAGATCGAATGTAATAGGAATTATTTCAGTCCTGACTGTATGAATTTTCCATTAGATGGAATGTAATAGGAATTATTTCAGTCCTGACTGTATGAATTTTCTATTTGATGGAATGAAATAGGGATTATTTTAGTCCTGACTGTATGAATTTTCCATTAGATGGAATGTAATAGGAATTATTTCAGTCCTGACTGCATGAATTTTCCATTAGATGGAATGAAATAGGGATTATTTTAGTCCTGACTGTATGAATATTCCATTATATGGAATGTAATAGGGATTATTTTAGTCCTGACTGTATGAATATTCCATTAGATGAAATGTAAGAGGGATTATTTCAGTCCTGACTGTATGAATTTTCCATTTGATGGAATGAAATAGGGATTATTTTAGTCCTGACTGTATGAATTTTCCATTAGATGGAATGTAATAGGAATTATTTCAGTCCTGACTGTATGAATTTTCCATTAGATGGAATGAAATAGGGATTATTTTAGTCCTGACTGTATGAATATTCCATTATATGGAATGTAATAGGGATTATTTTAGTCCTGACTGTATGAATATTCCATTAGATGAAATGTAAGAGGGATTATTTCAGTCCTGACTGTATGAATATTCCATTAGATGGAATGAAATAGGGATCATTTTAGTCCTGACTGTATGAATATTCCATTAGATGGAATGTAATAGGGATCATTTCAGTCTTGACTGTATGAATATTCCATGTAATTATCATCAACTTGTTAACGTAATAGTGAACTCAAAGGACAATTTGTTTGCACTTTGCATCAGTGCACATGAATAACCTTAAAAAAAAAAGAATCTCACAGAATTTACTCAGATCTACAGAATTTACACAAATCTCACAGAATTTACTCACATCCCACAGAATTTACTCAAATCACACAGAATTTACTCACACCTCATAGAATGTACTCACATCACACAGAATTTACTCACATCTCATAGAATTTACTCACATCTCAGGATGTACTCGCATTTTGTAGAATTTACTCACATCACAATTTACTAACATCTAAGAATTTACTCACATCTCACAGAATTTACTCACATCTCATAGAATTTCCTCGCATCTCACAGAATTTGCTCATCTCACAGAATTTGCTCACATCTCAGAGACTTTACTCATATCTCACAGAATGTGCTCACATCTCAGAATTTGCTCACATCACACAGAATTTACACACATCACAGAGTTTACTCACATCTCATAGAATTTACTCACATCTCAGAATTTACTCACATATAGAATTTACTTGCATTTCATAGAATTTACTCGCATCTCAGAATTTACTCACATCTCACAGAATTTACGTGCATCTCACAGAATTTACTCATATCACAGAATTTACTCACATCTCATAGAATTTACTCACATCTCAGAATTTACAACCATCTCATAATTTTATACTCACAAAGTATCACATGTATCTTAAGAATATGTATTCAAGTTTATTTTTTTTTAAGTCAAATATCATGCATCATTGAGCAGTTGCCAGGAATATATACTTTTCTGAGATACCCTTAGGTATTTAAATGTTTTTTTCAAGGTTTCAACTTTGTTAATATTCTACTAATGTTTTGTAGGTAGAGATATATAGAGTAACTAATATTTTTTCAGTTTGAATGTGAAGTATTACTATCTTGATAGTTATATTTTTTATGATGCATGCATTGTATAACATGGGCTTGAAAAAGTAAAAAAAATGCTTGCAAAATAATGGTAAAACTGTGGAAAAAGATTTCTTGCAGGTCAGTATGATCTGCATGTAATTTTATGTGGTAGCCAACAAGAAAACTGAATTACAGTTTATTATCCCCTCACCAACAAAGTTAGGAGGGTATAAAAGTGTTTTACTCATTTGGGGGGGGGGGCCCAGGGGGCAGAGTGGTCTAAGGTACTCACCTTTATAGATCACTGACATCTCACCTCTATCCATGTGGGTTTGAGTCTCGGGCTTGGCCAGTCAGTGTAGGTATGTGAGAAAGCTTGCCAGTAGCTTTCCGTGGATGGGTGGTTCTTCTTGAGGTCTTCCCAGGTTCTTCCTCCACCAGACATACTGGTCACCATGTATAGCATGATTGAAACCCACAAAAACTGATTTACTTGTTTGTGTGTTCATTCTTTCATTATGTTCACAATAACTTGCACCAGCATCTGAAAGAAAGTGATGATACAATATCAGAAGAAAGTCACTGTGACCTAATTTCCATGCTTGAGTGACATTTTTATTGTATACTATTTGCCTGTTACATGCTCAATATCTTGGACTCTATCTCACCTATATTCATGATAATTGATATGTTAATGAATATCAAGGAAAGTAACTCAGCCATTCAAAAACTAGGTCACTGGGACTTAATCTTTAAGCTTGAGTGACTTGTTGTTTTTACAAATCCATTTGTTGCATCTGCAGCATCTTGGCCCATATCTGATCTACACATGAAAATTGGTATGTGGATGTATTTCAAGAAAAGTAACTCAGACATACCATAACTAGCTCACTATGACCACCATTGGGACTTAATTTTAAGGTATCAGTTTGGACCCTTTATCACCTACACTAATGAAAATTGTTATGTGGATACGTGTCAGACGTACCAAAACTAGCTCACTATGACCACCATTGGGACTTAATTTTAAGGTATCAGTTTGGACCCTTTATCACCTACACTAATGAAAATTGTTATGTGGATACGTGTCAAAGAAAGTTACTCAGCCATGCAAAAACTAGATCACTGAGACCTGTTTTTCTTGTTTGAGTGACATTTATATTTTCAACTGTCCATTCTTTACACCCTCAATATCTTGGACCCTATTTCACCTACACATGAAAATTGGCAGGTGAATGCATTGCAAGAAGAATAACTGAAAGTAATTTTTAAAAATACAAAAACTAGGTCACTGTGACCTACCTTTAATGCTTGGTTGACTTTCTCATTTTCAGCCATTTGTACTTTACTTCCTCTGTATCATTAACCCTAGTATATCTAGACTAATCAAACTTTGTTTTGGCCCTACACTGATGAAATTATGTTAATGCATCGAAACGTGTATTTAATTGCTGCAATATTTCCTGCCTCCATAGTGGCTTAAGTCTTAGCTTAGACTAACAACCAGTGGTTAATGGGTTCTAATCCTGTCCACACCAGCCTGGGTCAGCTTGTCTTAGTGTATATCTGTGCAAGGAACTCCCATTGCTTCAGCATCAATTGTTCATATTGGTTTGTATATTGTCAACTACAGCATCAATTGTTCATATTGGTTTGTATATTGTCAACTACAGCATCAATTGTTCATATTGGTTTGTATATTGTCAACTACAGCATCAATTGTTCATATTGGTTTGTATATTGTCAACTACAGCATCAATTGTTCATATTGGTTTGTATATTGTCAACTACAGCATCAATTGTTCATATTGGTTTGTATATTGTCAACTACAGCATCAATTGTTCATATTGGTTTGTATATTGTCAACTACAGCATCAATTGTTCATATTGGTTTGTATATTGTCAACTACAGCATCAATTGTTCATATTGGTTTGTATATTGTCAACTACAGCATCAATTGTTCATATTGGTTTGTATATTGTCAACTACAGCATCAATTGTTCATATTGGTTTGTATATTGTCAACTACAGCATCAATTGTTCATATTGGTTTGTATATTGTCAACTACAGCATCAATTGTTCATATTGGTTTGTATATTGTCAACTACAGCATCAATTGTTCATATTGGTTTGTATATTGTCAACTACAGCATCAATTGTTCATATTGGTTTGTATATTGTCAACTACAGCATCAATTGTTCATATTGGTTTGTATATTGTCAACTACAGCATCAATTGTTCATATTGGTTTGTATATTGTCAACTACAGCATCAATTGTTCATATTGGTTTGTATATTGTCAACTACAGCATCAATTGTTCATATTGGTTTGTATATTGTCAACTACAGCATCAATTGTTCATATTGGTTTGTATATTGTCAACTACAGCATCAATTGTTCATATTGGTTTGTATATTGTCAACTACAGCATCAATTGTTCATATTGGTTTGTATATTGTCAACTACAGCATCAATTGTTCATATTGGTTTGTATATTGTCAACTACTCCAAATGTGCTCATGTTAGCGAGGAGATTCCTCTTTAAGAGTGAGGGCCTTATTCATACAATATCTAAATTGATATTTCATCACCAATCCTTTTCTAGGTTGTCTTATTTATATTCATATTTTTGTATTTTTAGGGAGCTATTCAGGGGCCAGAAGAGTTTGCTGAGGGCCTTGCTCTAGGAGTCAGGAGTTTATTTGGTCATGCTGTTGGTACGTTGATGGAAAAAGCTGACAATAACAAAAATATTCTTGATAATTACCATATCTGCTGATGTATAATCATGGTTCATGCTGAACTCGGAGTGCTCGACAAAGTGACCTCCATCTTGCCAGAATCGGGTAAAGTTGTGGAAATTAAGGAGAATACAAGTTGCACTTATTATTTTACATGAGGGGTTCATATCGTTGCATACAATGTACCAATAAATAATACCTATAAATAATACATGTACAGACCATCTTAACCATTTTCCCAATTAATCTGGAATAGCATAGTGATACCATTAATATTCATGAAACCGGAAGTTACTAGCGAAAGTGACGAAGCCAAGGTGTTGATCTGGCTTCATCTTATACTCCACATCGACTTATATATGGATGAGGGATTGGAAATTGATGAAATTAGCGAATTCGACTTATACTCCGCATTAACCTATAGGCCAGCAAATACGGTAATCATTTGTGGTGCAAAACCACCTCATCAGTAAAATCTGAGCACAAACATGATGCTGTAATTTTTCCTGTATGTCTGCCGATTCCATTTTCCCACTCACTGCAGCTGCAGACTGCAAAACTGCAGTTGAATGTATATTGACAATGTTTATTTGAATCTTTCTGACATAAAATTTCTAAGTAGTGATCACAGGACTCTACCTCATTTCATTGAGTCGAATTGCTTTCACTTTTCGTTCTTAACTGATAATGTCTGATGACATTTTGCACTTTTTGCAACAACTTATTCCTTCATTGGCAATTTGTTGTTATCACAAGATGCTCAGTGTTTACAAAGGAAGTGTGCTTGTCATGTGATTGACTTTTGTTTTCAGTCTGGTACCCAATTATGTACATTTCATAATCTGTGAGAGGAAAGCCACAAAGGCTAGCATACCATTTTACCATCTGGCGACCGGATGTCAGACTGATTTCATCTGAACAATAATGTGCTTATTAGCGGTTAGTTTTTTGTCATCTTGATAATTATCAGTGGTAACAATAGTCACTAATTATCAAAGTGACAAAACCTAACATCTAAGGAACACAGCAGAAAGGTGTATGGATTAAAGTTACTTTGTCGGCATGTTGGAACAAATATCTATGTGTTGAGTTGAGAAATCAAGAAATATTGGTGAGATTTCTATCTGTAAACAACCATTATGTGGCTGCTCGTGAGGGGTAAATTTAACCTTTGAACACAAACTTGTCAGTGCCATGGGATTACGGCTGTATAAAGCAGATGGTTGCTGGTCAGGGGGCCATTCAAGAGGAAGACCATGGTACCCCTAAATCTGCTGTTACCAGCAGATCAGGGTCTGTGCTGATCATTCTACTTAGAATTCTCAAGGGAATAGCATAGATAGAGGATCTTGCACCAGGGTTCGACATTTACACAAATCCCGTTGCCTGAGGCTAGATAAATTTTGGTGGACTAGTGGAATGTTGCTTGTAGCTAGACCCATGGAGAAAAGAAAGAAACATATACAACCTGTTTTGTCCATTTGTGGCAAGCAACTGTGCAAATAATGAAATTCTGACTCGCATCACAGGACATAGCCATGCTCCTGGTCATGAATACAAATTATTTTTGAGCACAAATATCAAGCATCCTAATGACCAGTACAATTGAGTATTGCAAATGGCTGCCATCACATGATACCACATGTTTTGCATGTGGATTGTGCTACATATTTCAAGGTGTTAACATTTTTGGGACCACTGAAATCTTGCAGGGACTAGTAATGTTTAAACCTACACTAGTCCCTGGGCTAGTGAACAGTTTTGGTAGGTGTCAATCCAAATATACTAGTGTTCATTTTATATGAAATATATTGAATAATACAACATAGCATGAGTAGCATATTGTATATTGTATTATTCAGCAAGTTTCATAAGTTTAATGTGAAATAAACACGAGATCTGGGTCCCTGCAGTTTGTCAGGAGTAATCAGTAAAACAAACAGCATAGACCCTGATTTGCCAGCACATTTTGTGACTACAGATCGGGGTCTCTGTTGTTTGCAGTGGGACTTGGCTTATTAGCGAGTATATATGGTAAGTAATTTACCATCTTTACCCAAGACTTCGGACAATCTAAGATTTTAGACAACCTTAATTTTCTATTTAAAATTTTTTTGATGCTTCAAACTTTTGGGACAGCTTCTGTGGGTAATTTTATTTAAGACCCATATCTTTTTGACACACTAAAATCAGTTACAGTTTGCAGGAGAAACAGAAAGTTAGAATGCTCATCTCATCTAACCAGTGTTATACAATATGCATTTTCTTTTTTTCAAATCCTACAGAATAAATAGAGGTTGTCTTTCTTTTCCTTTGACGGGTTTATATATCCAGAATCTAATATCTGACAAACAAAAACTACAACATTCAAAAGGCATCAAAACTAAAAAAAACATCAACAGTGGAGAAAGAAAAAAGCATTTCATCATATATCAGGGCTCGAATTTAACACAAATTTCTTTGTAGCCAGAAGGACTAGTATACTGAGAAATTTACTAGTCCTGCCAAATCTTTACTAGTCCTGTCCACAAAACAATGACACACACTTTTGTTGCCCACAGATTTCATGTGTGTTTACAGATTCAGTTTTAAAGTTCGAACAACCTGCAACAAAACTGGATGTTTTCTGTGTGTTTGTTTTTGCGAATTCCGTACACCAATTTCACCGCATAACGTTCTTCTCCTCATCATAAATCAGCCATTCCCTGTCTTTTGTCCATGTCTTCTGAAACGTTGGATTACGCTTTTCCCTATCATAAGAATTATTCCTCTCTTTTATGTAATTTTCATTGAACTTTTGCTTTTTTCTGGTGGCTGAACACCTTCTATAAAATGCCACATTTTGCCTGTCTTGCAAGGAGGGAATTGTGCCTCGTTTTGAAATACGAGATGTTACAGTATAGCTGACGCGGATTATTTAAAGTAAGAAAAGGAATGGCACAGTGTCCTTTATATAACAAAATCATAGCAAGAAACATGTTTCAAAGCATGTGCCTCTGCCCCCCCCCCCCTTAAAATTAAATGGCCTCTCCCTAAAAAAGATTTGACTTCAGCGGATGTTCTGCAGGATCAAAGCAGTGGCTATTGTAAACTCTGTTATAAAATATTAGCATCAGAAGATAATGTTAGTTTCAGTTTGGAAAGGGTGTGTTCCTATCAAATGAAGCCATCTGACTCGACGCGTTGTACTTAACAGCTCCAATTATGGTCTTATCATTAACAGCGGAAGTTTGGTAATTGTTCATAATTAATCGGACCTCAATGTATTGTTGAAATAATTAATAAGGTGGAAATTTTTCAAATCTTAGATGCTTAGAGATTTTAGTTCCCAACAAATGTATGGCATTCTGCTTGGATATTTCCACGTGTATTCAATTATTTGTTCGTTCTTGTAAGGGAAAAATATAAAAACTATTTTTATCATCATAGAAAAAAGTAGTTATATGGAAATTATGTGTCAATAATGTAATCATAACATTGATCTAATTCTTATAATTATTTCGATTCAATTGTAAAATATGCAGTTTCCCGTTTGTGACTGTTGGAGCGTTTGGCTAGCGAGCCAAAAACAAAAAAAAATTAAACAAACTCACATGCAAACTAGTTTCTTTGAATAGTTTTTGTCGTGTGTCTGTGTGTGGTATACTGCTTTGTAGTTTGTTACTGCTGTCGAGTGGATAAAGTGTGATACCACGTCATTTTTCATTTCATACGTTATCAGATTAATTAGGATCAATTACCAAACTTCCGCTGTTAATGACGGGACCATAATTGGCGCTGTTAAGCGAAATGCCCAAAATCGGATGGCTTCTTGTTATAGAAACGCACCTTTCCGAGTCAGAAATTGACTTCATCTTCTCATGCTAATATTTTATGACTGTGTTTACAATGGTCCCTGCCTTGATTCTACAGAACATCTGCTAAAGTCAAGTCTGACTGTTGATAACGCTGACTGTTGATAACCGAAACTTACTAGCCCATCGGACTATTAACATTATGAAAGTTACTAGTCCGACAGGAAATCTACTAGCCTCGGGCTAGCGGACTACCGCTAATTTCGAGCCCTGTATATACACCTGTTTTCAGAGGAAAAAGAATTCATTTATATCCATTGAAATGTTATAAAAAAGATGAGTTAGTGAAAACAAAGAACTTGCCTATAATTGAGTTTAATATCACATGTAAGTGTAAATGATTGTATTGCTCTTATGAGAGTAAACCTGGACATTTATTCGTAATTACCTATTTGGAGTAAAGGTCAGATAATTTTTGGCTGATACTTTTACCTAGGTGGTGCTGCTGGCGCTGTATCAAGAATTACAGGAACCTTAGGTAAGGGACTGGCAGCCCTAACACTGGATGATGAATACCAGAAAAAACGCAGAGAAGCTATGAACAAACGGCCTGCCAATGTTGGGGAGGGATTTGCCAGAGGAGGAAAGGGTCTAGTTATGGTAAGCTATTATTTCCAGATATTTAACATTGCAACATTTATCTCATCAGTTATTATCAAGAACATGTATTTACTTATGCATAACATACCTATGAAGTCTATTTCTACATGGTAGAATCCATCCAGCTTTCTGAAGAAAATATTAACCGAATTAAAAATGATAACTTCTGACTTTGAAAACATGAGAGTTCAATTATTTCGAGGAGGGTTAATGATTTTCAATTTCAGTTAGAAGTATGGTTTGTAGCAGATGACGGCAAACACGGAAATTCCTGTACAAATCTGCCATTTTGGCAAGTCATTGTCAGTAATTTTCTGCAATGCTTTGTGGGTAAAACTAGTACAATGTTGTAAGTTCACTAGTTCACCCCTTTTATCAATGAAAATTTGTGGAAATGATAACCTAAATACTAGTCATACCCATGATACCTTGCAGAAAATTACCCATAATGACTTGTAAAGATGGTGCCAATTTGCACTGGAATTTCCATTGGCCATCACCTGCTAAGTATCAGAAATCTAACTGAAATTGAAATTCATTTACCTGTTTAAAGTAACTGAGCTCTTGTATTGTCAAGGTTTATAGTTATAATTTTAATTTGCTGAAGTAGTTTTTAAGGAAACTTTAAGGATATATCTACTCAACCTTGTAGAAACAGACTTTGACAATAAACAACATTGATGTAGATATCTAGATGGTGAAATGTATGTCATCAAAGATGGATACTGACACAATGCACAATTCACCATATTGGCTCGATTCAAGGTAAATATTTTTTAGTTTCACAACTGTAATGAACTTATTTTGAAATTTAAATAGGATACCAAAATCAGAGGTTTTGTTGCAAAGATTTTAAGGATTTATTTCCTGCAATAGTGCTGTCAAATTTTCATTGTCTTGAGTACATAATGTATGGTGCACTGTAACTTGTCACAAATTTGTGAATTTGGGTACACTTTTCCAAAATATCAGAACCTCAGAGATTTGCTACAATTATCACATATTTGTTGTGCTATCAAGATTTTGAAAATTGATTTATTACAGGAGAGAAATTCACAGATATTTACCTCAATTGAGTCAATATGACAGACTTTTCTGCATGTCAGTAATAGTCTTGGGTGAAGTACATTACACCCCTTAATATGCTTTCACATTCTGCCAGCAGATATTTTTATTCTAGTAATGATTTCAGTAAAACAGCATAGACCTGGCATATTGACATGGACCCAGCAAATTGGCATAGACCCAGCAAATTGACATAGACCCAGCATATTGACATATACCCAGCATATTGACATAGACCTGACATATTGACATAGACCCAGCATATTGACATAGACCCAACATATTGGCATAGACCCAGCATATTGACATAGACCCAACATATTGGCATAGACCCAGCATATTGACATATACCCAGAATATTGACATAGACTAGCATATTGACATAGACCCAGCATATTGACATAGACCCAGCACATTGACATAGACCCAGCATATTGGCATAGACATGGCATATTGACATAGACCCAGAATATTGACATAGACCAGCATATTGACATAGACCCAGCATATTGACATAGACCCAGCACATTGACATAGACATGGCATATTGACATAGACCCAGCACATTGACATAGACCCAGCATATTGACATAGACCCAGCACATTGACAGTAATAGACCTGAGTCTATGCTGTTTACACGTGTGCATTACTCACTGCTAAATATAGTACATGTAAGTGTACCAGTAAATGCTGTAGATAAGAACAAAAAATTTGCATCCCTAAGTTTTACTCTTTAAATTTTGGTCTCTGTCATTGAGTTAGATCTAGTCCACAGTCTCAGATATAGGTACATGTAAGTGTGCAAATAAATATGGTAGATAAAAAGAAAACTTGCTTCCCAAAGTTTTACACTTACATTATGGTCTCTAACTCAAATATAGGTCACATTGACTCATATATAGGTCACACACAATTTTCTAGTAGACACCATGTATCTGAATGGATTCATCATCATATGTAACCATACACACACAATTTATACAGTTCTTTGGTGTTTTTTAATGCATACTGTATTCTAAAGTATGCAATTAACTATAAAACAATCACATATGTGATACATATTCATTTATTTGATCACAAGTCAATGAAAGTAATAGACCAGTGTGATAAAAGTAGGTTATTATGACCCACATTTCCCATTCTAGTGACTACTTACATGCTGGCAAGCTTTGCTTTATTCTAACATCTCATTTATGTTTAAATGAAGATAAGATATGCATAATGTCATCTTTATTAAGCACTAAGTTTGATCATTACAGGGAGTATTTGATGGAGTGACAGGAATTGTTCGGAAACCAATAGAGGGAGCACAGAAGGAAGGTGTAGAGGGATTCTTCAAAGGTTTGTAACAATTACAAAACATGTTTATTATTGCATATTTTGCCTCTGCTTTGGCTCTCTTTTGATCCTTGTTGCAAAGTTGGCAGGAATTGAAGTCCTCTTTTTTGATCTTTGTTGCAAGGTTGGCAGTAATCAAAGTCCTCTCTTTTGATTTTTGTTGCAAGATTGGCAGTATTCGAAGTCCTCTCTTTTGATCTTTGTTGCAAGGTTGGCAGTAATCGAAGGCCTCTTGACTTTTGTTGCAAGATTGGCAGTATTCGAAGTCCTCTCTTTTGATCTTTGTTGCAAGGTTGCAGTAATTCGAAGGCCTCTCTTTTGATCTTTGTTGCAAGGTTGGCAGTAATCAAAGTCCTCTCTTGATCTTTGTTGCAAGGTTGGCAGTAATTGAAGTCCTCTCTTTTGATCTTTGTTGCAAGGTTGGCAGTAATCAAAGTCCTCTCTTTTGACCTTTGTTGCAAGGTTGGCAGTAGTTGAAGTCCTCTCTTTTGATCTTTGTTGCAAGGTTGGCAGTAATCGAAGTCCTCTCATTTGATCTTTGTTACAAGGTTGGCAGTAATTGAAGTCCTCTCTTTTGATCTTTGTTGCAAGGTTGGCAGTAATCGAAGTCCTCTCTTTTGATCTTCGTTGCAAGGTTGGCAGTAATCAAAGTCCTCTTTATAAAGACAATTGAAAGTGTTTTGTGCTTTGGAAAATTATTTGTATACTACCTCATCTATACAGATGGGAGTATATAGGAATCCTTGTGTCCTGTCCATCCATCTCACAATTCTGTGAACGTGGCTTGTCTTGCATTTTCTCATGGATTACCATAAAATGTTGTAAATATTATAGTCATTTCCTGTAACATATCAACAAATCAGTTTGCTCCCAAAATTTTCATAAGAGTTATTGCCCTTTTTTTACTTTAATCTGAATTTAGTGTATGACAACATTTTGTGAATGCAACTTGTTGACAGTTTTCTATGAATTGACATGAAACTTGGTAAATGTTATGGTAATCAACTGAAGATGCACCTGTAAACAAGTCACTTTGCTACCTGTTGACCAATCACTTTGCTCCTGCAATTTATGTTTGAGTTATTGCCCATTTTGTCTTATAGCTGAATGCTCTGTATGGAAATATTGAGAAAGCAACTAGTCTCAGAGTTCTTGATGGATCGCTATAAATAGATATGTTCTTTTCCTACGTTAAAGATATATTTCATCGTGTGGTACAAAAAACATGACATTTTAACGAGTGTCAAAGCCATGAGTTAAAATATATCATTTTTTGTACCACAAGATAAAATATATCTGGTATTTATGCAGGAAAAGAAATTGTTCTTTTTATTATATACCAGACTTGCTCCAGAATCAAAGCTTTGAAGATTAAACTCACTCTTCAGCACAACACCCCACCCACCCCTTGTCATAAATTCACCTCACTTTCTTAGGCTTAATATATAAATATCAGTGACTTAAGAGAGTGGTAGTACTGGATTGAAATAATCTGTCGCAGTAAATTACATCTTTGACATTTTGTAAGCTATTTGATCATATCTGACCACAAAACAAGTCCAATTCAGCAATGCATCACAGCAGGTTTATCTTTGTTGTCAAGGAAGTAAGGGGAAATAATGCAGTTTCTATTTATTTGTTCTAGCTCACAAAGTGCTCGTTTTTGTTGCTGCAGGTATAACTTCTGTAGGCACACACACACATGGCATAATGGGAAAATTTATATTTTCACAAGTGAAAATACAAGGATATATTTTTCACATGTGGAAATATAAGAATGAAAAAAATATGAAAATTATTTTGCCAGTAAGAGTCTATATTTCACGCTTAAGTATATAATAAAACTTGTTACATTTTGTGGTCATCATCTGAAGATGTACGTATCGACTTATCACTGTGTTCCAGCAATTTTTGTTAAAGTTGCTGCCCATTTTGACTTGGAGCCTGATGTGGTGTATGTCAGATTGCTTTAAACTTAGTACATATTATGGTCATCGTCAGAAGATATGAATGTTGATTAATCATTGTACTGACACTATTTTCAGAAGATTTATGTCCTTTTTTTCACACTAGACTCCTGGGAGTACGGGTGGGATACAGGAGAATACGGGCAATTGTTTATGTGAGGATATTGCTCACCATTCCTCTAGTTAAAAAATGTATTTGTAAATATTCAAAAATTTTATTTTATATATTTGTGGCAGTTGTTGTCCATTTAGTAATTTTGAAGCCCCAATTGCAATAGCAGAAAGGAGCATTTTGCTTTACTGCAGTCCGTCCATCCCTAAGTCCATATGTCCATCCCAGATCCATCTTAGCACTGTAGAACAAACACTATTAAACTTCAAGCCATGAAATTCTGTACATCATTTTATGGTCATAAGTGGTAGGACAAAAACCTTCTTATTACAATTAAGCAAAACCCATTAGAGGGAGAAAAAATGAAGTTTGATAGTCACATTTGTATTCATATGTAGATGACTGTGTTAGATTTCAGGCCATTACATCGATTTTTCAAATTTTTTACTGATTTTTAAAAAAACATTTTGGACCATTTTGACAAAAATCTTCTTCGCATGATTAAGCAAAAACCACTTGAGGTAGACAAATGAAATTTGGTAGGCCTGTATGTATTCCTATTTATATGACTGTATTAGATTTTCAGGCCATTACAGCAATTTTTCAATTTAGATGTACATTTGTAAACTTTATGGACTTTGCCTATTTTTGGACAAAAACCTTCTTACATACTTTAGCAAAACCACTTGAATAAGATGGTAATTAATGAAGGTAAAACAAAATGTACGACTCTGATGCAACACAATAACTAAATAAGTTAGGTATAATAATTGTCGGTTAGCAAATGTCATACATGAAAAGCTTGTAAGTGTGTCTGTAGATAATAATCTACCATGCAGTGACCATATTGACAAGCTTTGTAAAACACTGTCATCCAAAATTGTCCTACTCAGCAGAATCAAGAAATATTTACTTACAGAAACTTACATTCTATATTACAATTTCTTCCAACAATGGATTATTGTTCACCTGTTTGGGGAAACTGCCAAATCTCAGCTTGACCGGATTTATTGATTATTCATCAAAAGCATTGTTTACAGAACTAAAATGGTTTACATTATATGAAAAAAATCAATTTTCACAAAGCAGTTCTTGTATAAATATGTCTACATGGAACTGCACCAGAGTATCTTCAGGATTTATTCAGGTCTTATTCAACACATTAACAGATGAGATCAACATCACATGGAGACCTTCATCCACCAAAACCAAGAACAGAGCAATTTACAAAAAGCTTCCAATACTCTGATACAGTTCTGTGGAACAAGCTTCCACTGCATGTAAAATCTGCACAAAATATTACAGTATTTAAGAAGAGATATCATGAGTATGTATGTGTTACTAATAGATTAAAATAGAATTTAGCATCTATAATACTAAAGAAATGTTAAAATAAATAGTAATTACTATTATCTTTCGTATGATGCAGATTGTTATATTTTTTTTAAGAGGGCCTCAAGGGAGAATAGTCCTTGACTAAATGAGTCACCCTCTATAAATAAAGTATTATTATTATTATTATTATTATTATTATTATTATTATTATTTATATGCGGATGAGCAAGATAAAAATATAATTTTCACATGTGAAATTATAATAATTAAAAAACCAAAATATTTGACCAATAATTTTGTATGTGTATATATATATATATATATATATATATATATATATATATATATATATATATATATATATATATATATACATATATATATATATATATATATATATATATATATATATATATATATATATATATATATATATATATATATATATACACACACACACACACACATACACACACATGCATAATGGGAAAAATAGTTTGAAGGTTTAAGTATTCAGACTTAATTAGTACTTCACTTTATCTGGGAAATCTTTAAATTTATAAACATATTCCATTGTACAACTTAAGTTTTTTTGTCTTATCAGGTATTGGTAAAGGATTGGTGGGTGTGGTGACAAGACCAACCAGTGGGGTTATAGACTTTGCCAGTAGTTCCTTTGAAGGACTAAAAAGGTAAATATTTTTGATATTATGTTCAAGAAAAATAGGACAATTTATGAAATTTAATTTTGCAACAATATTTATCAGCTACCTTTATGCAGCTTACAGTCAGACATAGATTTTTCTCATTATCCCCAGCTTCCAAAGAGAGTGAACTTGGAAATGGTAGTCATCTGCACATGCACCTTCAAATCCATCCATCTCAACAAGTTTGATCATTTGATTTCAGCCAACCTGGCTTTAATTTCTAATCCAGTTTGGTTTGAAACTAGCTTAGTAATCACCAGAGTTTCTAACTAACTATCCTTAAGTTATGGTCCTTGATAAACATGGAATATGTATACAGATAACTTGCTCTCCCAATCATCTATCATTTACATTTTCTGTGTGATTCCAACAAAATTTTACCATAGCCATCGTCATAAGCTCTTGAACGATTTGAATAAGGAATAGATTTTGTATTAATATTCTTTGGGCGCCATGGTAGCTCAGTTGGTAGAGTGTCAGATTTGTAATTCAAGGATCACAGGTTCAGTACCCACTAATGCCAGCTGCCTCATTGTGTCCTTGTGAAAGGCACTTGGATCCCATTTTCCTTTGCATGATATATCCAGTAGTGTTAAAATTGCCATTACCCCCCCAAAGAAAATAACAAAAGAAAAGTTGAATTTGATACAATACCTGTTACTATTGCATTGCTTTTCTTTTCCGGGACTCTAGTCCCCAGTCCAAGTTAATTATTCCCTCCTCCAATTAGTATTGGAGGGCCAGAATTGAAAAGAACATTATCCCAGTCATAAGGCCCTGGAACTGGGCATTTTCCATCGATCTTCAGTATGCCCATCCTCATCTTCCCTCCACACAGGAAATACCTTAGATTTTGTCTTGACCAGGAGGTATTTCACTTTCAAGTTCTTCCTCGCCTATGCCCCAAGAGCTTTTAGCAGGGTGGCAGGGTTAGTTGCAGCTCACTTGAGGTTGTTAGGGAATCCCATCCTCCAGTATTCTGATGACTGGTTGATGCACAGTGGCCTAGCAGATTCTCTTCTGAAGGATATGTCCCTCTGTCAATCAACAGTGACCCATATCTGTCGTATCCCAAACCTAGAGAAGTTAGATCTCAGTCCTTCCCAGGACTTTGTGTATATGGAGATGAATTTGCTCAACAGCCTTGGGAGGGTTCGTGTCCTCCAGACATGATCAACCAAATCCTGTCCCTCATAACGGCTCTTATGGCCATGACCTCATCATCTCGCCTTTATCTCTCTCATGGGGACTCTGAACTTGGTTGTAGACTTGGTTTATCTAGAGAGATTTTACTTGCACCCTCTATCAGCTTGGACCCCCTGGGATCCTATTTTCACCGCCACCTTTGTTGGTGGTTAATCATGACTAGTTTCTGAGTGACATACCAATTCACAACCCTGAACCCACTCATTTATGCACACCAATGCATCATATTCAAGATGGGGTGCTCACTTAGAGCCAGAGGAGATAGTTCTTAAGGGATTTTGGTCCTGAGAAGAAGCAACCCTTCATATATAGAACTTGGAAATGCGGGCAGTATTTCAGCCTTACAGGTGTGTGTCAGCCTCATAAGGCATCACTGCATTATGGTCATCTCAAACAACACATAAGTAGTAGCGTACCTCAGGCATCGGGGGTAGTCTGGAACCTCCTCAGATGGGAACCCACAAAGGTGATCACTCTCGGAGTCCGCCATATTCTGGACAAGAGGAATATCCTGGCAGACAGTCTGTCTGAACGGTAGTCATGTTGTCATCCCAGAGTCACTTTTTGAACTGTGGGGGAGACCCTTGCTGGACTTGTTTACTACGAGACTGAACAAAAAGCTCCCCTTTTATGTCTCTCTAGTACCAGATCAGAAGGACTGGGTGGTGGATGCTTTCAGTCTAAAGTGGGATCATCTGTATGTGTATGCCTTCCCACCTTTCCAAATAATTCCACAGGTGCTCCACCAAGTAAGGATCTCCACTGCTTGGCTCATCCTGCTAGCCCCCCTGTGGCCCCGAATGTCATGGTCACAGCACAGAGGGTCTTATAGTTTTATTTGGCTTCTTCTAAAGGTCAGAAGCGTATCTTCCTGCCTCTTAAGGGTTCCTCTGATATTTGAGCAACCACTATTTCTAGGTAGATTGTCCTCTCTATCAAGAAACCTTATCAGCCTCTCATTGAGAGGGACCTTTCTTTTATGAGAATTAAAGCCCATGAAGTTTTGGCTATTGCTGCATCTTGGGTCTATTTGAATCACTCATCTTTGGATGATGTTATGAGAGTCACCTTCTGGCACTCAAACACTACCTATTCCTATGTTTGCCTTTAATTTTTGGCGCAACTTTTTACCAGCTTACAGTGGTGGACACTGCTACCATACGGGTATATGTTGACTTTACCTAAGGAGTCAGACTGGGTTCATGTTCTTTTCAATTCTGGCCTTCCAATACTATTTGGAGGAGGGAATAATTAGCTTGGACTGGGCACTGGAGCCCCGCAAAAGAAAAGCAATGCAATAGTAGCAGATAAGTATTACATAATTAAAATTAATTTATCCCCCCCCCCCCCCGACCCACTGAAAACTACATATTCTTTAAGTTATGGCCATTGATCAACACCAGGAGATTTAAACCATAGTAGTACAACCTTATAGTTGATATGAGCATCATTAGAGTCGTTAGAGATGTAGCTGTAAACACTTGCGATAATGTTGAAGATTGTTAAATACTACTAAGTCACTATTTTCATTGGGTACCAGTTTTGTTACTACAAATGGCCATGGATTTAATTGTTACTACAAATGACCATGGATTTAATTGTTACTACAAATGACCATGGATTTAATTGTTACTACAAATGACCACAGAGCCTTCTGACGAAGCACTAAAACCCCTCCCCAATTCTAAAATTTTAGCACTGACAAAAGTGTCATTTTTCGACAAAATCACGACCCCATCAAAAAATAAACAAATTGCCTTCTACTCTCTGTTCCTGCTTTACATTCTTGGTTTGTGTCTTAGGGCACAAAGCAAGGTGAATTCCCAGATGTTTCATTTTGACAGCTTAAAATTAAAGAATTTTTACAAACATTATTTTTTAACTTTAAAGACAAGGCTGGGGTATCACATACCTGCCAGAACACAACATGTCATGCGAAAAACATGATTTTTCATGACACAGTTGTGTTTGGAAAATATTATTTTCAGTAACCTTAGGGAAAGAAAGAGAGAGAGACCTTTCTTGACACTGATATATATGCCTGTAGCCTGAATAAACAGTACAGTTGTGTTTAATGCTTATGGAAAACTATCACCTCAGGGCGATTTATACAGTTGACTGTCATAGAGGCGATTAAAACGTAAGGCCATCAGAGGAAAACATCCACCATTGCACAGATTTCTTAATTGATGTGATGTTGTGTTAAGAGTCCTTTAAACACTGCTGTGGAAGAACCCATTCAGGTAATTTGCATAGGTAAGGTGCACAAAGTGGAACAACCCAATTCATTTGAAGTTAGGTAAATCAAAGAGACAGATGTCAAAGAAACAAAAATTATTACTCTTTGTTGCCTTGAATGCTGTGGTTTAGGTCATCTTTTATTAAAGATTATTGGCTAGTTCGTGATCATCGGCAACATTCCTTTGAAGTCGGATTTTACTCCATATATAACACATACAAAACGGTTATTTCAGTAGTTGGAATAATGTTGAAGTGTTATTCATCTTTGAAGGCAAAATGTCAAAACACAGATGTGATTAAAGGAATGCCGAGCCATCGGCAAAATGAGTAAAGTCCAGCAGAACTATATTTTAGAACTCCTGGTTGACTGAGTTTAACTTTCTGAAGCTGGGGGATGGGGGACTTTTTATTTTTTTGCATATAGTGCAAATATGTTTCAGCATTCTAACTAATGAGGCCATTGCAAGTTTGACACTCCCTCACAGCAATTCAGATGCAGAAAGATCATTTTCTATGCTGAGAAAAATGTAACAAGTTCTTCAGGGAAGTTTGAACAACAGTACCAAGTACCATCCAATCTCTAATGAGTGTGAAGATGAATTACTTTCATCGGCTTCAGACACCTGCCCCCCACCCCACCTCAATTTGAGAGCAGCAAAGATTTTAAAGACAGAAACTCTGGGTTTTTTTATTTTTTATTTATTGTATGTGTGGTTGTGATTATGTGAGTGTGCACATATGTGTGGTGATGATATTTGACAGTGTTAAGTATACCAACTGTTGTTTGACAGTGTTAAGTATACCAACTGTTGTTTGACAGTGTTAAGTATACCAACTGTTGTTTGTTTTAAAGCATATTAAATGCTTGAAAGAAAGCATATTTTAGATTCATTTATTCAAATTTGAATTTCTTGTATTGCGTGCATGCAACCGCCCCCCCCCCCCCCAATCCCTTTTGAGACCTCAAAATACTCTTTTTGGCTCTCAAACAAACCCTACACTGCCTGGGAGATTGGCAGGTATCGTATGAAATAATGAATTTATCTTTGTCATTTTCTCTTTGCGGTAAACAGACTTCATAATGTGCACCTGTTTGGTTAATGATAAACTAGATTGTTTTGATACCCTGGCATGACCTTTTACCTTGCAATGTGTACCTGTTTGGTTCATTGTGTGCTAGATTGTTTTGATAGCTAGCTGGTTTCCTACCTGTACATGTATATCCATCCATTTTCAGAATCCCATTTTTAAAGATACATACATAATTGATTTGCATCAAGTTAACAGATTTTTCTGAATTACAGAATAGCGGAAATGGCTGTAGAAATTCACAGACTGCGACCCCCAAGACGTTTCCACAAAGATGGGATCCTGAGGCCTTACAATTTACAAGAAGCTGAGGGTTGTGCAATACTCATGGTAAGAGGCAAAGTCACATACAAAATTAATAGTCATATTAGCATGAGAAATCTCGATGTATTGCTTAGTGTGAAATGTGTATTAGATTTTAAAAAATGTATCCTGAAGCAATATGGATTAAACACTTTTAGTTACCTTATTTGTTGATTTCATTGCCTTACACACTTGTTTGCCCATCAGGAAAATGTTTACTTGAGGCATAATACAATGTTGAATCCAGGCTGCATGATCGCAGAATTGCCCCAATTCTGTGAGAAACTTTTGCAAGAATGCAAGTTTACAGGGGGGAGAAGTCACGTAAAAGAAATAAAATTTCTGCATGTTTGATATAATGGTGCGCGATAATTATAATACAAACATAGTAAATTCTTGCATCGAAACATACCACAGTCTACTTTCTGTAAGCCATTACCATTCAGCACGTTTTATATTTAGAACTGGAATTCCAGAAATATTAGCCAATTTGTGCATATGTAATTGTGCTAGGAGGTGTATTGAAATTGCTACCACATCTGGGACTTGCTGATAGTTGTTTATACTTTGCATTTATGAAGTAATTGAAATTGAACAAAAAAGATGGCATGACGTTAGATCTGTGTATGAAATCAGGAAAGAAAAACACCTTTACAGCCTAGGAAGCTTGTGTACATTTCAGGACACCTACATTAACATGTTGGACAGGGAGGGAAAAAAAGACACTCTTTACTTAGAAAAAGTTAGGAAAAATAGCAATTTGATCAGTAAGCCCCGCCCCACCCCAGTAGGCTATGGTACTTCACCTTTTTTGGAGGTGCAGAGGGGGATTTCCCCCTTTCTTGTGATATGCTGGATACAAACACTGTAATGTGTTTCTCCTTCACATGCATTAACCAATCATAAAACATTAGAACTATCTCACAAATCCAGCCACCACACCCATCCCTGCAGCTAAGAAAGATATTCACTATGTTGTTTGGTTTGATGTAGCAAAAGTACTAAAAAGTAATCTTCTTGCCAAGATGAAAGTCAGACGAGTTGTGTCCTCTTGGATAGAGGGATTGGTGCCAAATCGCATCACTTGCCAGTAATCGCATGCTTTTATATGAACTTCACAAATACCTTCTACTTTATGCCCTTTTACCACTTTTGATCAATCCTTCGTAGTTGTCTCACCTTAAGGAAGTATACTCCATCTGTTTTCTTACTAAATCTCATTAGTCATCATATTTTAGAGACCGTCTATTTCTGCAAAGATTCTGCATGCCAGAGTTCTATTCATTTATTAGGCTCTTCAGCTCTATCACAGAAGCGCTTGAAAATGCTATACTGCAATCATTTCCAGCATGTGTATAATTATGAGTGAGGTCATTACATGTGAATCCTGTGAGTCTAATGTTGTGATAAACTGTAAATAAATAAAACAAAGCCATGGTCACTGAAAATAATGGGCAGGATAGTCTTAATAGAGTTAAAAGGTATGCACAAAGAATTGTAACCTTGCATCAGTCAATTCATGGAAACTACTGTTGGTATAGAAGGGCGGGGAGAGATGTCAGCTACATGCATACTTCATGGATTTCTTCAAAACTGCAGAGGTTAGACCAGCTGATAGGTAGGCCAAATTTAGGATTGGACTTTGAGAAACTGCTGGTAGATATTTGTCAGAGTAAACTGGTCTGTCACTGATATGAAGAGAGAGGTGTGACCATCACAGCCAAACAGTTGACCCAGGTTAATAAGAGAGCCAAAAAACAACACATAAGGATGCTGATGCCATCAGTATTGCCACTGATGACAGCTCAGTCACAAGCTTCCTTATGACAGAGTCACTCAAATTAGAAAGATTGCCAATTAAGAGAAAGGACCAGCAATAGTTGCCATCGCAGGCCACCCACACCGTAACAGCCCACTATCATCCAGTGTGCCACAACCATAGCATATCAATACTAAACAGACTACAGGGTTAGTACCAACATGGTACTGTGGTCCATTTGGACTAGTCATGGACAGCACATCGCCAAAGGCAGGCCCTGGTACTGGCTATGGTGATGATGACCTCAGTAGCCAGTATGGGACTTCAGCACCAGACATTGGCTAGTCCTGGACCATGTCCACTCTAGCTCCAGCACAGTCTTCATCTACACATTAGCATTGAGATTAGGTACATTGATCTATTTTCCAAGTTCCAGTTTCATGCCAATTACAGCCCCAGTTCTGTTGCAGCACAGGATTTGGTGAACCCATTTTCCACAATATCCAGTACCAGACCCATGAAAGCATTGCAGATCAGCACAAGACAACCCGGTCATGCCAATTACAGCCCCAGTTCTGTTGCAGCACAGGATTTGGTGAACCCATTTTCCACAATATCCAGTACCAGACCCATGAAAGCATTGCAGATCAGCACAAGACAACCCGGTCATGCCAATTACAGCCCCAGTTCTGTTGCAGCACAGGATTTGGTGAGCCCATATCCCACAATATCCAGTACCAGACCCATGAAAGCATTGCAGATCAGCACAAGACAGGCCAATCACCAGTTTCAGCTTCATTGTGACCCTGTACCAGCTAAAGTGACTTCTCATTCCTGGACACCCGGAATCTATACGGGTCTATGATGATACTTAAAGTGAATGCCTGGTAATCACCAAATCCTAACATGGACAGATTCCAAGCATCTTTTATTGTCCCTGTACACCTGCTTCACCATTTCAGTCATTGCTACCTTTGCAACTGACCATCTTCCTTTCTCAATCAGGTAGCATCCAGGGAAGACTTGGCCTTTCATGCATCTATTGAAGAAGTCTAACTTCTTCTGCCTCTAGAGTTCTGTCTGCCTTCTCCTGCTCCATCATTGGCCTTTTGCTGAATTCCCATATCCATTGATCTCTTGACCATGAAAAACCAGCCTTCATTCAAACAGTTACCAAAGTTTACTCCAGTTGCTGACATCATACACTGCTTTAAAAGGCAATTTAATGACCCAAGTGTCAACTGGTTTTTTGACAAAGATAATTCCCATCAAACTTCAACCTGGGTTTCTACAAGACACAAATACAAGTGTATTACACTGAAATTCCAGCTGTCAACAGAAACATCATCGACATGGGAAGTTTGAAACATTCTTCTGGTTTGCAACATTGTAGCAATTGTCACAGTGTTTAACTTGGTCTCCATAGCTATATCTCAGAAATCTGAGCTCGACTGAAACCCACCAACAGACACACCTGGGAGTAAGTCTCATCTATGGCTCATATTACTCATTCATGTATGGCTCATATTACTCATACTTATGTATGGCTCATATTACTCATATTCATGTATGGCTCATATTACTCATACTCATGTATGGCTCATATTACTCATACTCATGTATGGCTCATATTACTCATACTCATGTATGGCTCATATTACTCATACTCATGTATGGCTCATATTACTCAACAGGACAGCTCAGCACTCACTCTTAAGTGAAATAACCACTGCCATTAATTTACAGTTCGTGGAAAGAAATGCATTGCTATCTTTATCTGCACTGATAAAAGACCATCATAAAGCCATCCTCAAATTGCAACAATTATCTTCTAACTTCCTATTCTACAGCCACATAGTAGGAGGTCGGAGCACAACAAGCTGCATTGGGCAAACCTCACACAGGCCTTGCATCCCAGAGCCCACTACTCGTTTCCTGATAGAGACCAGAGAAGTAGGAAGGACCTCTCTTAGGCATGCCAGACAGAAAAACCCTCCTCCAGGCCCTTTTCCTCAACCAGGACCCAGTGACAAAATACGAGGAACACAGAACTGGTTTCAGTGCAGCTTCTTTCCCTGTCAGACTTCCTGCCGAAAATAAAGCCATGCTCATGCCCTCCCTTTTCCAACATCCCAGTTGGAAAAAGACTTCAATGCTTTACCACAGAATGGGTCTTTCAAATAGTCTTAGAGGCCCTCCAAATCACAATCAGTGACCCTACCACAAAGTCAAGGACTTCCTTTGCTTCAGATGAGACCCATACAAAGGCGATGTTCTGCAGCAGTAAATAAATACTCTCCAGTATTTTACACAAGACTTTTCCTAGTTCCAAAGGCCAATTGCAAGCTCTGACCAGTCATAGATCTTAGTTCCCTCAACCAACACATATGGATATCCAAGTTCAGAATGGAGACCCTGAGATCAGGTGGGAGTCTTTGCAGTCAGCCTAGACCTCCAAGATGTGTACCTTCATATTCCCATTTACAGGTCGAAAGATTGAGCTAACTATATGATAATCTTAAAAAAAAAAAAAAAAGCATCAGGTGAACAGTCTTTTGTACCAAGATATGAAATCCCTTGTTGTGCTCTTCACATTGCATTCCTTATCAACAATCACAGATCCAATCTCATTCAGTCACGGATCCAATCTCATTCAATCACAGATCCAATCTCATTCAATCACAGATCCAGTCTCATTCCATCACAGATCTTATCTCATTCCATCACAGATCCAATCTCGTTCCATCACATCCAATCTCATTCCATCACAGATCCAATCTCATTCAATCACAGATCCAATCTCATTCCATCCAACAATGTCATTCACCTAAGCATGGGGTTCAAAGCCTCCTTGAACCAGGTGTCTTCCTTGAACCAGGTGTCTTCAAGTACATGCCCTCGCTGTAGTGTATTCCATCTGCATGGAGCATTGAATTTCAGTCCTTGGCCCTTTGTCAGAAATGGAACCTGCTGTGGGTTCTGATCTGGTTGAACAAGGCACCCTTTGAACCACCCTCCAAATACTCTATTACTCATTAATTGTACAATACCTACTCACTAGTTTCTCAAGCTACAGCAGGCAGAATCAGTGAGATTCAAACGTTATCGGCACACACGAACTACTTGCAGTTTCATCATGATGGTTCAGTTTTCTGTCAGGCTCTCATGCATGGGGAATCAGTAGGAACTATCACAGGTTGCTCAGCAGCTTTGTCATGACATGGCTACTCTACTTTCACTGGATTTGCAGGCAGAAGCATTTTTCTCTAAATTGCATCTGTTCATTGACCATGTGCTAACCCAGCCCATGTCTCAAACAAGACTCAAAACTGCTCCACGTATGTTAGGAGATCAGAGCTAGGTCCAGCTCTGGGGTAAGGGAATGTAACTTCCTCAGCCTCTTACCTGTTTTTCTAATGTATTATAATCGGGTCATGTATTAGAAGATAAACCAATTTTTGGATGTTTCTTTGACAATACTTACCTGATCATAATATGAGCACACCAACCCAAGCCGTTCACAGAGTCACATCCTGGAAGAGCATCCACACCCATTCCAGTAGTAGATGACAATTGATGGGATTTGGTGTCATTCCTTCTATCCAAGTAGAAACCAAGTAGAAACTGGGGAGCCAAGGTAGCTCAGTTTTTGAACAGCAGACTTGTAGTCCAGGGGTCATGGGTTCAGCACCTACCCAGGCCAGCCCAGGTTGGCAGCCTTGGTGCGTCTTTGGGAAGGGCACTTAGATCCCATTTCTTCAGCATCATATAGCCAATAATGTGTTCAAAGTGCTGTTAAAATTCAACTGACCAAGCAGAAACCACTCTTGTTCCGTCTTGGTAAGCAGATAAACTTTTGATATTATTGTTGCTAAAATTAACTGGAAGACATCATGTTTTTCTTAGCTAGAGAGGGCTGGATTTGCTAGGTAGTGGATGCATTCTCCCAATGTATTATGATTGGGTAAGTATTGTTGAAGAATAATTTTACTCCCAAAATTGAAATATTATAAAGTATTTTTTAAAATATAAAAGTATTATTGCCCCTGCCTCCCTCCACCAAAAAACAAGAATTCATGTAAAGCTCCATGACAGTGGTTTAATTAGCCGGTATATTTTCTTTTGCAGGAGACTGAAAAGGGTATATTTCTTTTGCAGGAGACTGAAAAGGGTATATTTCTTTTGCAGGAGACTGAAAAGGGTATATTTCTTAAGACAGACGAGTACATAGCCCATGTTGTGGTAACCCAGGACAAGAGTAATGTCTTCCTAGTCACTGATAAGTAGGTATTCCCCCTTTAACCCAGGACAAGAGTAATGTCTTCCTAGTCACTGATAAGTAGGTATTCCCCCTTTAACCCAGGACAAGAGTAATGTCTTCCTAGTCACTGATAAGTAGGTATTCCCCCTTTAACCCAGGACAAGAGTAATGTCTTCCCAGTCACTGATAAGTAGGTATTCCCCCTTTAACCCAGGACAAGAGTAATGTCTTCCTAGTCACTGATAAGTAGGTATTCCCCCTTTAACCCAGGACAAGAGTAATGTCTTCCCAGTCACTGATAAGTAGGTATTCCCCCTTCAACCCAGGACAAGAGTAATGTCTTCCTAGTCACTGATAAGTAGGTATTCCCGCTTTAACCCAGGACAAGAGTAATGTCTTCCTAGTCACTGATAAGTAGGTATTCCCCCTTAGCTGGTGTTAAAGTTAAACATTAAGTTTCAATTTAATATATTTTGTATGTATTTACACAAGTTGTAACAACATATGCAAAGTACTGTTGACAGTTCAGATATTGGTGGACCAACAAAGTAATGGTTCAAAGTCACTTGTCCTACAGGACAAATAGCCAACTGGACATTTTATAAGCCCTAATTAATCCATAAGTACCGTATATACTCGATTATAAGTCCCCCCCCCCCCATCTTTAGAGCTGCAAAAAGTCAATTTCGCTATGACCCTCCTATAAGTTGTGGTGTATTTTGCAAGTCAGATCCGTCTAAAGGGGTGACTTCTTAGTGAGTCAGAAATGCACTTTGGAAATATAAACAAGCCAAACTGGATAGATAGATAAGAAAAATAAAGACAAAACCAGTGTAAAATACAATTATATTATTGAGTGAAATATGTCACAAATAAATTGACAACTTACAATTTGTCCATCTTTGTGTAATAAAGTCCATTGAAATCCATAAAGCTTGACATTTTAAATCCATTTATATGATAAATCCATGAATTCAATTATAGGTCACATACCGGTATAAAAATAGAAGTTCCGAATGATCCGATTCACAATATCCTGTAATATGTTAATTCCACACGTTGTACAAATAATCAATGAAAGTCAAGTCCACTTTTTGTGATTCACTGCATCCTATAAATGTCACTAATTAATGTCATCTGGTACAAGTCCAAGAATTAATCCTCATTGTCTGATAAAGTTCTGAAATCCTACATAATCGTCTAGTCATTGTAAACCGTCGTTGTCTAGTCATTGTAAATCTAGTCCGACTCCGATTCCTCGGCTTTACTGTCATATGCAGGTGCTTATGCAGAGGCTGATCTTGGGCTCATTTTGCGGTAGGTAGTATTTAATTTACCGGTAATATTTTCAGATTATTAAAATCCAAATAACTGTAGATACATGTATTGTGTAATGAATACCGTCATGAAACGGATAAACACAGTGCATACCATATATGCATTACTGCATAGGAATAGTGGCATGAAAACATAAAAATATATGAATTGACTATTTTTATGTACTGCAAACATCTAGAGTTTCCAACATTACCCCAAGATTCATATTTTTTTTTAATGTTGCGCTTATAAGACGACCCCTACTCTGCATGAATCGAATTTTAAGTAAAAAAACGTCGACTTATAAGTGAGTATATACAGTAATTCTTCCATGTTAAACCAATTTTCAAAGGACCAAGCCATGTTGGGTCTCTCCAGGGTACTCCAAGACGAACTGAATTACCTCCCTTTCTCTTCAAAGGTTTCGACTCCAGGGGTTTTATAAGTCTTGGATTGTAGGCATGATAATATATACATGTATATATCGAGTTTTAATAAAACCCAGTATGTGGATATAACTCTTGACAGAATCTGAGTAGAGTTCAATGACCTTCTATCTATGATATTAGGTTCAAGGTCAAAGCCTACGACAAAAAATTGTGTGCTGCACTTATTTTGAGAACATGTGAACTCCAACCTGTAAAGAAATAATTTTGTTACCAAGCATGGTTTGTTGAAGTTTCTAAATAATATTTCACATGGTTTCAGTTCTCAGCAATTAAAAAGAATAAAATTAGAGGAGAAATGGACTTCTCTGGAATTCCTGCAAATTCTTTTCACCCAGTAAAACATCAGCTGCTTTGAGAAATTCTTGTTCGATAAGGCAGCTGGGTAAAACTTAATATGTGTGAGCTCAAATCCATGGCTAACAGATTCAGAACTTATCACCTTGGACCAACTTTTGGACTTTAAACCACTTGGCCATGGATGCTTACTTGGCCATGGATGCTTACTTGGCCATGGATGCTTACTTGGCCATGGATGCTTACTTGGCCATGGATGCTTACACTGTTCAAGGAAGAAATTTTGTACCTTTCTTGTGGCCACAAGTGCTAAATATATTGTGTTCATTTTACAATTTTATGTTTGTTTATGCTATACTGAATGTTTTCTGTCTTTGAAGGCGGGTGTTATTTGCCAGTCGAGGTGATATTTTTGGCCAGTGGGCGGCAGAGTTTACCTATACCTGGGCTGAGTTGAAAGAAAAACCCAAGGTCTCTGCTAAAGGAGGAGTGGAAATTACATTAAAGGTAAGTGCTTTTATTGAAAAAAATCTAGCTTTACTAATGTTATCCCATTCATGTCTGAAAGTTCCAGCAACATACAAAAGATTTCTAAACATTAGTGCCGTTACAGTTAATCAGATTGATCAGTCATTTGTTACATTCATTGAAGCAACTTAATTAATTAAAATTTTAGTGATCAATTTTAGACAAAATACAGTTCTGTCCCATTTCCACTGTTTCAGATTTCAGGCTTTTAAAAAACAAAATAACCAGTTTTGGCAAGACGTCATCTGGAAAAATTTATAAATTATTAAATGATCATTGAGTGGTTGGCAGCAACTTATGATCAAGCATGAAATTTGTGTCTGATTCCCAGCACTACAATAGATCACTTAATATCAAAATCTGCAATAACAAACACTTTGGGTCGAGTCCATATCATTGGCTGTGCATGACTCACTCATTTTTAAGGGGCTATTCATTAAATTCAAGTGAGTTATTTGTGCAGTCTCGCATCCTGAAGAAAATACTGCACATTTTTAGTCCCAAATAGAAGTCTTCCTTTGTTTACACATTAACAAAATTATGTCCCGTCCTAGCAGAAGTAATGTTTCAGTGTCAGGTCATTGTTGCGAACATATTGCAATCACTGTACATGTAATATAACTTGCCCATTCATTTTATTTTTTCATCTGCCTAAGCACGGTAAGATATAGGTATTACTTTTCCAGCAGCATTGGTGGCATCAAAAGAATACAAGTTTCTGTGTTCAAATATTTTGCAAGTCAGATACAGGAGTGGGAGAGATATATCATTGCATGGACACAGGCATTCCATTGGGTTCCATCGAACACAGTTTCTCTGTCAAATACACTACCTGATCACATTAACTTGAGGAAATAAACTTGGGTAACTCTCAAATCCAGCCATCCCAAAAAGACAAACAATGTTGTCTTTCCTGTCTGTATATCATATAGACAATGAAAGTAGCACATGCATTATTGCAAGGAGCCTTGGTAGCTCACTTGTTTTGAGCGTTGAACTCGTAATACAAAGGTCAAGGGTTCGATACCAGCCAAGATAAGCCCAGGTTGGCTGCCTCCAAATGTCCAAGGGAAAGGCGCTTAGCTCCCATTTCTTGGCCTGATTCTGGCAATAATGTTTCAAAAGTTCCATTAAAATACCATTGTCATGGTACTTTTAATAATACGTTGAATGTTCCATTAAAATACTAATAATATGTTGAATGTTCCATTAAAATACTAATAACATGTTGAATGTTCCATTAAAATACTAATAACATGTTGAATGTTCCATTAAAATACTAATAACATGTTGAATGTTCCATTAAAATACTAATAACATGTTGAATGTTCCATTAAAATACTAATAACATGTTGAATGTTCCATTAAAATACCATTGTCATGGTACGTTTAATAACATGTTGAATGTTCCATTAAAATACTAATAACATGTTGAATGTTCCATTAAAATACCATTGTCATGGTACGTTTAATAACATGTTGAATGTTCCATTAAAATACTAATAACATGTTGAATGTTCCATTAAAATACTAATAACATGTTGAATGTTCCATTAAAATACCATTGTCATGGTACTTTTAATAACATGTTGAAAGTTCCATTAAAATACTAATAACATGTTGAATGTTCCATTAAAATACCATTGTCATGGTACTTTTAATAACATGTTGAAAGTTCCATTAAAATACCATTGTCAACCAATCAACTGACTAGTATCATAGTAGTGGAAATGAAGCATTTGTTGCACATGCCCAAACGCTGTCTACCTCTTTTCCAGATGATTGCATGTTTTTTTTATACAAATATTTATATTCTAACAGAACCTATATGTAATCAGATCTGTGTACACCGAACTGTTACTGCCAAATAATTGTCATATTTCATATTTTAATTTGTTTTTGCAAGGTTGCAGTTTTGGGGATGGACATGTGTTAGAGATGGAAGAATTTCAAAAAATTAAGTCCAATTTTAAGACAAAATACGGGCAAATGGGCAATATTAGAATTTGTATGGTAATTGTCTTTTTTTGCAAGGGATATCTGTAAAACATGCCTAGAGGATACCTATTTTTGTTGCAAGTGTCCATTCTCAGTTTATGTTAAGGACAGTGTGCTTTGGTAAAATTGGTAATTTTGAACTTTTTCTTATATGATTGCAACATTCTGATTGGCAACATTCTGATTAACAGACAATAATTGCAACATTCTGATTAACAGGCAACAGCTGGCTTAAAAATCTCCCTACTTTTATATACCATAATATTGTAGTCCTCTACTTTTACACACTATAACATTGTAACCATCTACTTTTACACGATAACATTGTAGCCATCAACTTTTACACACCATAACATTGTAGCTATCAACTTTTACACACCATAGCATTGCATTGTAGCCATCTACTTTTACACACCAATTTATTATAGCCATCTACTTTTACACACTATAACATTGTAACCATCTACTTTTACACACTATAACATTGTAGCCATCAACTTTTACACACCGTAGCATTATAGCCTTCAACTTTTACACACCATATTATTATAGCCATCTACTTTTACACACTATAGCATTGTAGCCATCTACTTTTACACACCATATTATTATAGCCATCTACTTTTAAACACCATAACATTGCAGCCATCTACTTGTACACACCATAACACTGTAGCCATCTACTTTTACACACCATAACTTTGTAGGAATCTACTTTTACACACCATAACATTGTAGCCATCTACTTTTAAACACCATAACACTGTAGCCATCTACTTGTACACACCATAACACTGTAGCCATCTACTTTTACACACAATAACATTGTAGCCATCTACTTGTACACACCATAACACTGTAGCCATCTACTTGTACACACCATAACATTGTAGCCATCTCCTTTTACACACCATATTATTATAGCCATCTACTTTTACACACCTTAACATTGTAACCATCTACTTTTACACACCATAACATTGTAGCCATCAACTTTTACATGTACCGTAGCATTATAGGCTTCAACTTTTACACACCATATTATTATAGTAATCTACTTTTACACACCATAGCATTGTAGCCATCTACTTTTACACACCATATTATTATAGCCATCTACTTTTAAACACCATAGCATTGCAGCCATCTACTTGTACACACCATAACACTGTAGCCATCTACTTTTACACACCATAACATTGCAGCCATCTACTTTTAAACACCATAACATTGTAGCCATCTACTTGTACACACCATAACACTGTAGCCATCTACTTTTACACACCATAACATTGTAGCCATCTACTTGTACACACCATAACACTGTAGCCATCTACTTGTACACACCATAACATTGAAGCCATCTCCTTTTACACACCATATTATTATAGCCATCTACTTTTACACACCTTAACATTGTAACCATCTACTTTTACACACCATAACATTGTAGCTATCAACTTTTACACACCATAGCATTGTAGCCTTCAACTTTTACACACCATATTATTATAGCCATCTACTTTTACACACCATAACATTGTAGTCATCTACTTTTACACACCATAACATTGAAGCCATCTACTTTTACACACCATAACATTGAAGCCATCTACTTTTACACACCATATTATTATAGCCATCTACATTTACACACTATAACATTGTAACCATCTACTTTTACACACCATAACATTGTAGCCATCAACTTTTACACACCATAGCATTGTAGCCATCTACTTTTACACACCATGTTATTATAGCCATCTAATTTTTACACACCATAACATTGCAGCCATCTTCTTTTACACACTATAACATTGTAGCCATCTACTTTTACACACCATAACATTGAAGCCATCTACTTTTACACACCATAACATTGCAGCCATCTACATTTACACATGATAACATTGTAGCCATCAGCTTTTACAAACCATAACATTGTAGGCATCTACTTTTACACACCATAACATTGCAGCCATCTACTTTTACACGCCATAACATTGCAGCCATCTACTTTTACACACCCTAATATTGCAGCCATCTACTTTTATGCATCATAACATTGTAGCCATCTACTTTTACACACCATAACATTGTAGCTATCAACTTTTACACACCATAGCATTGTAGCCTTCAACTTTTACACACCATATTATTATAGCCATCTACTTTTACACACCATAACATTGTAGTCATCTACTTTTACACACCATAACATTGTAGCCATCTACTTTTACACACCATAACATTGAATCCATCTACTTTTACACACCATAACATTGTAGTCATCAACTATTACACACCATAGCATTGTAGCCATCTACTTTTACACACCATATTATTATAGCCATCTAATTTTTACACACCATAACATTGCAGCCATCTACTTTTACACACCATAATGTTGCAGCCATCTACTTTTACACACCATAACATTGTGGCCATCTACTTTTGCACACGATATCATTGTAGCCATCTACTTTTACATACCATAACATTGCAGCCATCTACTTTTACAAACCATAACATTGCAGCCATCTACTTTTACAAACCATAACATTGCAGCCATCTACTTTTACACGCCCTAATATTGCAGCCATCTACTTTTACACACCATAACATTGTAGCCATCTACTTTTACATACCACAACATTGTAACCATCTACTTTTACACACCAAAATATTGTAACTATCTACTTTTGCAAGATTCAACATTTTTGTTACAGTATTGTATTGACCCAGCTGTGTACTTATGAATTTGATGAAGTTACTCTGAAAGATAATGAGAAGTCTGTAATTGTTATAATTTCACTTTTCTCATGATTGCTTGAAACACATTTTGGAATATTAATTGAATGACTGTATTGTACATGTCTTTGTAACAGTGATTTTTTATTAAAGAGTCAATTGATTGTGATAAGGGAAAGCAATGTTGAAATCAGCATTAATTCCCTTGTCACTGATAACCAGATTCAGCCTATGGAAACCCAAAGCCTTTTTAGAGGGGTCATTCACTGATTTCCTCAAAGGTCATTTGCTGGACTACCTTGCAGCAACAATAACATTGATTAATAAATCTGTGTGCCATGCATGATTTGCACATTTATATTTATAGTACAAGAACCCTTACCCAAATTCCTATCAGCATATCTTAGGAAAGTATTATTAGCTCACTTGTCCATAAGACCAAGTGAGTTTATGGTATGGCAGTGTTTCGGTCATCTATCTGACATTTGCTTGTTACCACTTTGGAGGTAATGTTTTTATCCAGTTATGATCAAAAACATAGAATTTCGGTTTATATTATCATTATCTTGGACAGGTTCGAATATGAGCAAGATATTTGCATAATAATGCGGTGATCTTGCATCTGATAGGCTGAGCTTGTTGATACTCTGGATGCCATATTTTTGATCTAAATTTGATCAAACTTGGAATATAAGCTTATATGATCATGGTCTCAGACAAGTTCAATAATGAGTGAGATTCATGCATATTAATGAGATCTTGCATCTGATTGGCTGAGCTTGTTACCACTCTAGAGTTTGTATTTCTGATCCAATTTTGATCAGACTTGGAACATATGCTTATATCATCAAGTTCTCAGACATATTCAGTAAAAAGTGAGATACTTGCATATTATTGAGGTGAAGTTGCAGCTGATTGGCTGAGCTTGTTACCTTTATGAAAGCCATAATTCTGATATGATTTTGATTAAACTTGGAATATTGGCTCATATCATCAGGAACTCAGACAAGTTTTGATAATGAGCGAGAGTCAAGCATATAATTGAGGCAATCGTGCATCTTATTGACTTGAGCACATTACCACCCTGAAAGCCATATTTTTGATCTGATTATTATCTAAATTGGGATATATACTTATATTATCAAGACCACAGAGGAGTTTGATAATAAGTAAGATGAGATAATGAGTTTGAAAATGAGTGACATGGATAAGAATGAGTTGATCTTTCATCTGATTGGTGTATGAACCAAAGATTAGCAAATCAAATGGTTCCTTATTTATATGTTCATTTCATACTTTTTTCATTCATTTCAGCCTGAGGTAGTGGTAACAAGAATCTAATTTAATCAAAATAATGTCATTATTTGTACGATTAAGCGACTTGTATTCATTTTCATACATTAATTATATTGTTTATATTTTCTATTTTGTTTCCTTGTTTTCTTTCGAATTATGATTTGTATCCGAATGTCTTGTTAATCTCAATTCCAGTGCCAATATGGGACATTAGAATTTCCCCCATAAAAAAGGCCAGTGCTGTAATCTTGCTAAAGATGGAGGATGGGCTTCATATAGGAAAAAGAAAATAAACTTTCATACAAAAGAATTTGTGAACATTTTGTAAGGATAGGTTTGTAAGGAAAGTTTTGTAAGAATAGGTTTGAAAGGATCGGTTTGTGTTTCTTATAATAAAGCATGAGCTTGTCATGATAGAATTGTGGCAAATTAACTTTTAAATTGTGAAATATTTCATCACATCATATTGAATAAAACTTGATTTTACCAAAACTTTGACAAACAGCATCATTGATCCTTTAAAAATCTCTTCTTTATTGAATCCTACAAAAGGTCAAAATGACCCAATATCACTTACCTGGCATATCAAACTGCAGTAAACCTAGCAGCTTGACAAATGTGAATCTTGGCAATATAAGCTGATCTAATGTCCTTTCACAGCAAATGGCACTGGGAGGCTTAGTCAATTGCAGTGAATCAAAGTAATATTAAAATACAATGTAGTTTCAAATCTCGATTTTATCCATTTATTAGTGTATGTACTTTCTTCCATACAGGAAAAGGAGAAGAGGAAATTTCCTTTGCTTGGTGGTGGCAGCTCTAAAAAGGAGATTCACATTACAGACAAGAAACTCTCCGAGGTAAGAAATTCAGTAACTTTATCAAAGTTTTGGTACATTATTATCCCCATGACAAGAAAGTTTTGGTACATTATTATCCCCATGACAACAAAGTTTTGGTACATTATTATCCCCATGACAACAAAGTTGGGAGGGGATGTAACATATTTCCCATTTGCATGTTCGTACATTTGTGTGGTTATTCATTTTGTTCATTAGTAACTTGGATCCTACATAACCTATACTCATGAAAACTGGTATGTTACTACCTTTCAAAGAGAAAAACTTGACCATACCAAACTAGTAAATGTGACCCATTTTTCACGCATGAGTGAATTTGGTATTTTCAACTATCAGTTCATCGCACTAAATATCCTAGACCCTATTTCACTTATGCTCATGAAAATTGGTATATGAGTACCGTATTTACCGTATATCTTGGGACACCGTATATCTTGGGACACCATAAATTTATTTTTAAAGTAATTTTTTTGTGCACTGTAAGTTCTGGGACAGATCGTTTTTTTCGAGTCGTAAGTTGCGGGACACCTTTTGAATCATAATATCAATAGCTTAGCTGGTAAAAAAAATGCACTCAAACTTATATTTTATTACATAAATAAAATAAAAACCGCTGTCAGTGTTGTTTGTTTACACTTTTCTTCTTAACTGCAAACTTTTGAAGAACAAATTTTGATAAATCTATGGGCAATATAGGAGACTAGATGTTTGCACTACGTACAAAATACGTGCAAGTCGGAGCAACCTGTACTTGTATTATAATTTGTTTTACTGTATAAACACTGTTTGATGCAGTAAAAGTTTTGAGTTGATTTATATTTGCCTTTTTCATAAGCCAGATCTAATTCCCAAGTAATATTTCCTCAGTTATCTGCCAGTCCAAACCCTTTAGCTTGTAAAGGCAGCCTCACTTTGTTTTCCCAACCCTTTGATCGAGCTCACTTTGTTTTCGTAACCCTTTGATCGAGCCGCAAAGTTGATACTTGTTCATTGTTAAGTGCCAAGTAGAGTCCTATATTAAGCTGACAGAATTTATTTGAACTTCCTGTGATCATGCCGCACAATTGACGCCGGTTCAGTGAATACTGCTAAAAAGAAATCAAAGCCGGCTTCCCTTGCTCGGCCGACTTTGTATATAAAAAATCTGCACACTTAAAATAATCCAAAGTCGGCTTCCAGGGTCTGCTTGCTTTGTAATAAAATAGGCCATATGACTTCTAATGAACACAGGAGAAAGTATAACTTAAGTAAAATATGTGGAGAGAGAGAGAGAGATTTACGGATGAAAGCTACTGAGCTAGATAGTGAAGGTACAAAATGAAAGATAAACATGCTAATTCCGAAACCCAAAACCTTTTTATTTATACAACAATGATCACTGAACATAATCCAAAAACCGCTGAACAGACATGCATACCGGTACTATATTTAATTAAAATCCTTCAAGCTGTCCAAATTCTTAATTGCCCACTCGACCTCCTCAGGCTCAAACCCATCAAACTCGTCATTTTCACTGTCGCTGACAGTTTCAACACATTCAGTATTTCTTATCACATTGTCCTCACAACCATTCAAGTTATTGTTAATACCGCACACTTTAAACGATTTTCTTATCAGATCTGGCTTGTCCTGAAGCGATTCGACTGCTTTCACAATCCAATCCACAACTGTTTGTTTGTTTGCACTCTTAATACGAGAAGTGTTGTCATTTTGCTTTGAAAGACCCTCTGCTGCTTTTCGAATAAAGTTTGACCAGCTTTTCCTCATGTCGGACTTTACTGGCTTGTTAATACTGATGTCTAGTGGCTGCAGCTTGGAGGTGCATCCACCCGGAATAACTGCAGGCACCGCGTTACCCCTTCTCAAAGCCTTCTTTGCATTATCCGTAATATGCGCCCGAAATGAATCCATCACCAAAAGAGATCGTTCCTTTCCGGTGTACTTAAGATAGATCTCTTTAATCCACTGCAGCATCACTTCTTCATCAACCCAACCCTTCTCCTGCACGCGTACGATCCATCCTTTCGGTACCTTAATATCCTTTAGCTCCCTCACGCCGCGAAAAATTATCATTGGATGCAACACATCCCCTGCTGCAGAAACTGCAAGGACTAAAGTTAAATGCTTTTTATCTGCACCAGTCGTGCGAATTCTCACACTTTTAACCCCCTTCTTATCAACAGTCCGTCCAGGAACGAGATCAAAGTACATTGGAGTTTCATCCATGTTAATGATCATATTGTCTTCGAACTCATCTTCTTCTCTTTTGGCCTTCACAAATTCATGGAATGATTTTATTTTCTCCTCCAAATCTTCTGGGAGACGCTGGGCCATCGATGTCCGTGCCCGAAGCACTAAATTATGCCGCTTTAAAAATCCGGTCGCCCAGTTCCTACTGGCTTGAAAGTCAATGTGTGGACGTTCAGCTGACACCAATTCTTTGGCATAAGCACAGATAGTGTCCACGCTGACGGGGATCTGCAGATCTCGTTGGATGAGAACCCACTTTGCTATTTTTCCATCTAAATCATCGCCATAGGATACTGGTCTCCCACTCCTTGGTATATGTCCCCATTCATTCAGTTGTTGGGAGAAATCTTTTTTCGACCAATTGCCGATTGTTGATTTAGGGATTTTGAAATGTCTTGCTGTTACTCTAATCCCATGAAAAGTTGAGAAATTAACTACTTCCTGTTTTTGCTTTAGGGTGAAACGCTTGCAATGCCCTCGCCTGACAGCATCATTTTCACAAGCATCATCTCTCTCTTGGGTGGGATCCACAGTTTCGTGTTTTTTTGCAGCTGGTTCATTTTCCTTGACATCACACTCCTCCTCTCTAGCACGCTTTCTTGGTCGACCTATGGGCCTCGTAGGTGAATTTTTAGGCAAAGGATTTTCTTTCCATGCAAGAGGCAAAGCATCTTCGCTACTTGAGCATCTTACTACAAACTTATCCATCACGGCTGAGATGTATAATGTGGTTTATTTTGTTTTATTTGTATTCCCCTTTATATATGCTAAAATAGTACGGTAACAATGAATGTGAGGAGTCACTTTTATTGTAACAATGTGTGATAAGTTTTCCATTCAAACTGTTCCATTGTTTCAATTTATTTTCGAAATTGCTGTGAATACCGGTAAAAAGAAACCAGAGTCGGCTTCCCTAGGTCGGCCTACTCTGTATATAAAAAATCTGCATACTTGAAAGAATCCAAAGTCGGCTTCCGGGGTCGGCTTGCTTTGTAATAAAATAATCTTTGTATTTGATAGCCGAAGTCTCTACCAGGTGTGTTTATTCACCACCCAAGCATCTATTGTTTGCCACCTGTCATTATAATTGATGTTTGCAGGGTAAATACATGGGTGCAACATCATACACAGCATTAATTGTCTTTAAGAATATTTTTTTTTACAAGGGTAACCCATGCTAGCAAAAATGTTGTCATTTTCACTCACAGTTAATGTATTTACTAATAATGATTTTTATTTGCGAAATATTATTACATTGTTAACCTGGATATAATACACTCTTGGTTATTTTGCACCATACACCGGATCATGCGTGAATTGCTGATGCCTTCAAGCAATCGGTTATTTCTCGGTCTCTCTCTCTTTCTATTGTTTGTGATTTTGCTGGATCCAATTTTCAGTTTGATAATATACCGGTATTCAAACTTCTTAGGACAGCCAAACATGATTTGTTTATCTATATTCACGTCAATAAAATAATGTGTCAATGTTGTTACCGGACATAATCTATACACACGACCGGTACTCTACATTACCAGACCATGTTGTGTTAGTGGATACGTTAGTGATAGTGGATACGTTTGTGTCTTTTATACATAAATTGCTTATGAAGAACAAAAAAGAGGAATAAATAAGAACAGTACAAGGTTAGTTTCTTTCAGTTTATTATCAAATAAACGTTAAATTTACCTACCTTATTGTAACATGAAGTGCTGGGGGGGGGTGGCAGCAAATTAAACACAATTTGTTTCGGTTCTTAAGTTCTGGGACATATGATCTAGTTGGAAAAAAGTTTAACCATAAGTTATGGGACAGGAAAAAAATCATTTATTTTATCTTGTCCCAAGATATACGGTAAATACGGTACATCTCAGAGAGAGTAATTCAACTGTACCCAAACCAAGTCACAGTGACCCGATTCTCTTGCTCGAGTGACCTTTGTATTTTTTAGCTGTCCATTTGTTTCTCCCTCAATATCTTGGATGGTATTTCAACTACTCATGAAAATTGGTATGTGGATGCATCTCAATGAGAATAATTTGGTGCTACAAAAATGAGGTCATTGTGAATTAATTTTCATGCTTGGGTGACATTTGTATTTTCAGCTATTTGTTCATTATACCCTCAATGTCTTGGATCATATTTCACCAGCATTTATAAAACTTGGCATGTAGTGCACCTCAAGGTGGGTAACTCAAGCATATACAAAAATAGGTGATTGTAGCCCAGTTTTGATGCTTGATTGACTGGAGTATTTTCAGTTGTCCACTCGTTATACCATCAGCATCAGTTTTAGACAGTTATGGCCCTTGTTGACCAACTTCATATCCTTACATGGGATGTTGCATGTATTGATAAGTCCTTGAAGGAATTGGATTTTAAGCATTCCATGTCATCATTTAGAGGAGTCATTGCTTTATAATACCCATATTCTCCTGACTTGGGGTTCCTTACACAAGTTCCTCTCTTCAAGACCATACGGAGCAAATTGTAGTGAGCGGGTCCCTTTTCAATGCACCTGTAACTAATAGCTCTAGTTACACATGTAGTACACACCAATCTGCAAAGAGTGTACACCCAAATCTGCTATAAAATATTGTACTGGAAGATGAGGGTCTTTACTGATTGATTTAATAATAGTACAAGAAATAGCACTGATCCTGGTCTTCCAGCATAATATGTTTTTAGGAGAGCAAGTAAGGTATTCTGTGAATGAGATCAGGTAGTTTAGCTTGTAGACAGTAGTTAAGAATCTCAAGTCTGGCTTGCACTGTTACATATATTCATAGAACTTCTCAAGCATAAAACGGAATTTGATTTTCAAATGTAGTGCTTCACTACAAAATAGATCCTTCTAAATCAACAGGAAAAATTAATTTTTGCATGGTTAATTTCTGGTAATAACTATAGTAGCACTTCTCAAATACATATCTGACTCAAAAGATTCCATTCTTTCTTTCTTTTTTTTTTTTTTTTTTTTTTTACCAGTCTCCAGTCAGGAGCTGTGGTGTCTCGGTGGTTAAGGCAGTGAACTCATGACCAGGTTTGATTCCCACTATCAGATCAGCCTAGACAAGCTAGTGTGACGTGTCAATGGGCAAGGCACATTACTTGCCTCCACACAGTATAACCTGCAAAGTGTTGCTGTGCCCTAAAACACTAAAATTTTAAACCAGTTCAACGAAACATTTTGCTCCAGAACAAAAATTGGCATTCTGAGCTTTATTTACCGTATATACTTGTGTACGTACATACCAACTGCAAACTGCATAGACCCAGATTTGCCATCGCATGTGCCGGCAGATCTGGGTCTATGCAGTTTGTAAGGACAAATCAGTAGAACAAACAACATAGACCCTGATCTGCCGGCGCATTATACGACAGCAGATCAGGGTCTATGTTGTTTGCATTTTGACTAGGCTTATACGCGAGTTAGGACTGTAGTTGTTTTTCAGAAAATATGTATTAGTTTTCTTTCTCATTTCAGTGGATTGTTGGGAAGATTCATGAAGCAATGGACAATTACCGATAAAATATCTTCTGGAACCTTCCTCTCTCAAACTCCCATTTGTGGAAAGATCATGTGACTTGACACATTGCAGTAATATGATGTACCGCTGCTGAGATTTGCAACTTATCAACAGCTTCTAGTGCAATTATACACAAACTAAATACCTACATATATTTATTGCTGCTATTTTATTTATTGCTGCTATTTTATATGCAACATAAAAAGCAAGGCAAACTATTACAAAAGTCTATATTCTTCTTTGTTTTGATTATTTCATTTAAATGTAATGTTCTCATACCCTTTCATGCTTTCCATAAGTCCTCTAGTCATGCAGTCATATTCAGTCATGTTATTATCTATATGATCCTCTGTTTTTATCGAAATCTTATTCCTTTCTTTTGCATTTTCAACACATTCATTGTCATTTCAGACAATTAAATCAGTTGAACAATGCCAGTCTTGTTTCATATGAATGTTACAAAATCTTGGACAAACAACATATCAAGTTCCAATATGTCTTCATTGATCCAAATGCAAACAGCATAAACCCTGATCTGCCATCGCATAATGTCTTCATTGCTAGACATCAAGTGCCCAAAAGACGTAATAGTTATGATATAAAAATGTAATTTGTGTTTGTTCTTGAAAGTTTCTTAACTGATGTAATTGTTATTGTACAGGTTATTATATTTGACTTCCCAGTGGTAAATTTATTAATAATCTATTTTAGCCTAAGGGAAAAAAAGAGCAGATGTATTTAGTTTATTGGGTTTAATTGTATTTTTGCAAAATTTGGAAGTTACCAGCATGAAAATATCATTTATGATTAAATATATTAACATGATATCCAGAGTCATATAAATAGTATTTATGAATTAACGAAATAAATGATTATGAAACTGTTACATCTGAGCGACAGAAATTTGATGAAGGTTAATGTGAACATGTTATATAAATTTCAATAGGTATTATTATGACAGCATAATATTCTATTGTGCTAGGAAGGGTTATGTGTGAGTGCAGAAGCTTTATTTATAGAATTAATAATGGATAGATACAATAAAACCTAGTTTGATAGTTATATAAATACAGTGGAGTGGGATGATTTGTGTTGTCAGCTACAAGTATAATTTGGCTTTGGAACTGTATTTACTTTGCTACAAACAATGGGCTACATGAAGTTCATTATACAAGCACTATTTTCTGTAATATTTATGCTTAAGGATTAATGGCTTGTCACTGGAGTTGGTATCTTTTCTGTTTGATGACTATTTATAACAAGTTGGCTGGTCAGTGTCAACTTATTTAAATAATTTGACTGTAGTTGTGTCACGTAAAGTACTGGATTTCACTGAAACATGTTGCTGTTTCCTACAATCCTGTTAAATGTTGAAGTAATTTTTGCCATAATTAACTTTATTATTAAAAAACATTTTTTCATTATAGAATTTAAAAAAATTTGTATGCTACTCATTTCTAATTTTTTTTTTTTTTTTTTTTTTTTTTTTTTATTAGTTTAAGCATACGTCTCAAATCAATTGTATATGATTTCTAAATATATTGTTTTCGGAAGATTCAAGCAATAACCTTTGGTCATAGTGACCAAATTTGTTAAGATCTCCATTTCTCTTGTTAACTGTTGATATCTCGTGCTTACTGAAGCACACTAAAGTGAGTTTTATTAAGTTTTTTTTTTTTATCGTTGCAACTTTGCTCATTTTTTTTTACATTTACAGAAGACATACTGCACATTATGTGTTCAGATATAATTACAATAGTGTAACTCCTACTGGGTAAAAAAATGTCGTTTATAATTTTCTTCTTTGGCAGCATAAGGTTCTTGTCTTTCTTAATGTTGTCACAATGGTTCATGTTGTAACTTTAAATTTTAGTAAGGATCGTTGTTAAATGTTAATGTTGTGTTGTATTAGTTTATACACCTCAAAGGTGGCAGCAGAGATAATGCAATGCTCAGTTTGTTTTTTAACCAAGATGGGAGGGACATTTGCATGAATACTCGGACAACTAGCATATATACTTGTGTATAACCCCGATCCAAATGCAAACAGCATAAACCCTGATCTGCCATCGCATAATGTGCTGGCAGATCAGGGTATATGTTGTTTGTTCTACTGATTAGTCATTGTCATTACAAACTGCACAGACCCAGATCTGCCGACGCTTTATGCAACAGTAGATCTGGGTCTATGCAGTTTGCATTTGGTATCAGCTTATATACAAGTTTATACGGTACACTGTTGTGGTTGGGCACAAAATGGCTATGGTGATTTTGACTTTTGAATTGGGTATCAGCACAAATTTTATTTTTCAATTCAAACCACAAAAAATAAATGAAATAATAGTAATGTTTTCCCCGTCTATATGGCTACTTACTGTATTTACAAGTTCAGTCCAACTGCAAATCAACACAGACCCTGATCTTTTGAATAATACGCCAGCAGATTAGGGTCTAAGTTGTTTGTTCTACTCATTACTCTTAGCAAACAGCATAGACCCAGATGTGCCAGTGCATAATGCAACAGCTGATCTGGGTCTATGCAGTTTGCGGTTGGACTTACAAGTTGAGTATATACAGTACACAATATTCATGTTTTAATGTATATATGTTTTAGGTTGCTTAGAATTGTACATATTACTTTGAAACCTCATTTTTGTTGTTGCTTCAATGGATTTTACATGGAAAGCAAAAAGGGCCATCAATATTCTTGATAATTTGGCCAGTGTTTAAATCTTACAGTGCCCAACGGATTGCAATTGTTTTAATTAGTTCTTTAACATTTTTTTGTGGGATATAATTTTGATATTTTTAAAGATACAAGTTTAATGAGGATTATGCGAAACTGAAGTGTCCAACATGACATGACATGCTTTGAGTCCATAAGCCTGCATGAGAGGGTGCATTTAGCATATTGCCTCAAGGTCGAGTTTTTGTTTGTTCAAATTTGTTTTATCTCGCATGTCCAATGGAGGATCTTGTATTCATCATTCACTATTAATTAACCAAACATCAGACCTATTATGGACAATCACCAAATTGGCCGGGTGGTTTGTCCATTTATTTCGAAAGTTTATTTTGGGTCATGTCCACCAGAGAAATAGGTATTGTGAGGTGCATGCTCTGTATGATTGATAGGACTCCGATAATGTGTTCAAACAGCACATGCACAGTAATACGTACATATGGACTAGACAAATGAATATTTGACGAAAAGGTTAAACCATATGTCACTATACAGTATAGTGTAAATTGTACCTGTAGAAGAGAAATGTAAAATGAACACTAAATATGTACTGTCTAACCATAATGGGAAAGAAAATGAGATGGCACTTCCAAATCCATATGATAAGTGGCTGATCTCACTGATCTGCTTTGCAAGATTAATGCAACAATTGGAAAAACTGAGATTTACACAGTTTATCTTCTTGCTCATTAAAATACAGATGAGATGCCATATATTGCATAAGCTAATTTCTTTTTGTTGCTATATTTATTTTTCTGTTCTTATTGACATTATTTTTGTATATCTGCTTATGTAATATCCATAAACAAATTGTTTCTTGTAAACAAATATATACCATTTGAAGAGTATAAGCTGTTATGTAGAGTTCCATCAAATATCTTTATCAGATGCCAGAACATGTCGATATTATTCCATAAAACCTTTTTCTTGTGGCTGTTAAATAATTTATGCCTTCCCTTTTTGTCAAGCCCAAGTTAGCAAGACAGCAGCCACTTTTCTGCCAGCAGCAGTTAAGATTTGGGTTCTAGTTTTTTATTTGTGTATATTTCTTAAACTACTTGATAGGTTCTCATTATACTTGGCATGAATCATTATGAAGATGATTTATTCTGCGACATGCTCAGCTGTCCCTTTGACCATGGGTTCCAAGTCAGTCATAAATATGAGTTAAGGTTTTATTTTTAAAAAATGTTTCATTTCCTAAATAAATTAATGGGTTTTCTTCATGCTACAGATGAAACTAAGAAAATTAATTCTGTGACATCCTTGCTCAATCTGTTGACCTTGAGGTAAAGGTCACTCATCTCACAGCAATGCTTTGATCTTTGGTTCTTCGTACACGACCCAACGTTATTGTCTCAGTATTTCATTGGGAAAAAAAAAAGCAAAATAAAAAATATAATGCTTAGCTTACTTCATGTCACTTTTGAAAGGAAAGTTACGACAGAAATATGTATTTGGTACAATGAGTATGTTTTAATGCTTTTAATATCCTTGTTGTTAGGTGTTTTGCTTCCAAAATTTGTATATCTGCATGTAATTACATTTTTCTTTCATAAATTTAGTAGATTTGTTGTAATACCTTTCCGTAGTCTTATCCCATGTTTAAACAAAAAAAATAAACAATATTAACATAGATAACAAGTGCTGTCATTATTTTATTAGCAATTTAATGGTATTTTTGAGACTCAAAAATTCATTTCTTTTCTCCATCTTTAAATTGTTTATCTAGTTATTAGGATCCTCCTCTAACTTTTTTCCTTTGGACCTTTTAGTCTTTTTTTGCTCCACCTTGTCACAGGTCTCACTTGTCAAAAATTCATAACTGGATAAATTAGTATCTTTCCCCTTGTTCTTAACATGTGAAACACTGCCATTTAATTCTCCTATCTGCTTTTTCTTCGACTTCTTGGACTTTCTAGTTGCTTTTTCTTCCATCTCCTTTCCCCCTTGATTTACCTCGGGCTTTTCTTTCACTTCACAGGTTTCATTGTTAAAAACTTCATAATGAAGAGAATCATAATGTCCCTTCTTTTTCTTTTTTTGTAAACTGTCATCTTCATCCTTTAACTGTCCATCTACTTCTCTCTTCTTCTTGGACTTCTTTGACTTTCTTAGTTTGACTTCCTCCTTTTCTTTGCCATAAATTTCACAGTCCCTATTTTCATTATTAACAGAATGAGTCAATTCTTCAAAACCATTATTTACATCCAATGAATTTAGCTGCTCATATTTTCTCTTTTTTTTATTTTGCTTCATCTTTATAGATTTTTGTTCATCATCCTCATTACTTTCTTCACGAAGGTAATTTGCACCTGCATCTGAACTTGATGTTTTATCAGCTCTCTGCTTTCCCAATGTTCTCTTCATGCTTTCCAGTAGAAGCCTTTCCTGCTCCTCAACTCTGGAAAGCTTCCCATTTAGCTTGTGACCATGTCTTGCAGCCCTAAAATATTTAAAACATAAATATGATATATTTAAAAGAAGAGGCCCAAGTGGGTGCAATATCACTCACCCCTAGTAACTGACATGTGAATAGATCTAGAATAACACTGTAGTGTAATTTATACTGTACGGTATAATCTGCGCTATGATGCTTACAATGTTTGTATATGATATCGTATGATGGGCCAGTGGCCTGAATTACCTCAATAAGGAATTTTTATATATTACCATATTGCCATTATTGTGCTGTGATGCCGTTAAATGCTAATACGTACAAACATACTGTATATATCTAAAGTATAACATGGCTGGAATATCACTTGCAAATGACGCTAGTTATATCAATTTAAAATCCTTCAAAATGCATGACTGGTGTGGTACTGACTATTTGCATATGACTGGTGTGGTACAGACTATTGGCAATGAATAGTGTGGTACAGACTATTGGCATATGACTGGTGTGGTACAAAGCAGAAGAACACAGTAACATGAGGTATCCTTAGAGAATAACCTTGAAAACTGATCATAAGGAAAAATCATGTTGTCAGCAACAAGAACGAGAATGCCCAAAGATAGTTTATTTTCAAAATTAGGGGAAAAACATGCTAATTTCTTAAAGATTTGTCAACTAGTTGCTACAGCTTGCATGTCACAGGGTGAAACCTCAAAATGTCATTCTTTTCTCAAAGTTGTAATTTGCTCTAGAAGCAAAAAAAAAAACAAAAGAAAAACCTACTGCAGCAGCCACCTGTATATAAAGACCTGGCCCCAAGATTATAAAAGCAAATTAAGAATCAACTCAAAATTCTAATGTTTCACTGATTTGACATGGCTATTCTACGGCATAATTTTGACTAAAATCTGTATATAAATTTTTAGACGAGGTTTTACAAGCCCCATTATATATATATATATATTGACCTGCATATGAAGATCACCAGTTCATAAAGACTGCTTCTAGCTGGTCACTTGATACAGTACACGCATTGTGGATTACGGACAATCCACATTCCCCCAGTGGAAATAAATCCATCCACACTATAATAGTGCTCATCGTGGATGTCCACATCGTGGCTCGCAGTGGACGGATTAAGTTTCATTGCCCCAATTTGAAAGTTGCAGCAGTATAATTAAGTAATAGTGGATGTCCACTACATCGCGTGGAACTTACCAGTCGGCTGAGCTACAGTAGACGGTGCAGAATGCGCTTTTTAAGTTGTACTCCATGCCGTTTAATATTCAAAGAATCGCCCACTAAAACGTATGCAGATACGTGTATTGCAAGAGATGGAAAAAAATTCCAAGCAAAGAATCGTGAGAATATTTAAGGTGCTTCACAGAATATACAAATTTTAATGAGAGAGAGAGATGCTGCTTTTAAACAAAAGAAAAGGAAAAAGAAATCACACATAAGAATTAACAGGTTTCATGCCATTAATTAAAATAAAAAAAAAATTGTTTTCATTCCCCCAGACACTTTTAAATTGTATGCTTAAGATGTTCCCACACAATGAAATATACACAGTGCTATCCAAAATACCTCTACTAGTCCAGTCTCTGTTTAGTACTTGCGACCCAAATATACATGTCGATGCAAAACATTTTCTCCGGAACTAGATACATGTTTACTTTTAACGTAGACCTACTGTTTTTACGCCAACTCTACGAAGCATGTGATGCTGCATTGTATAACCAACAGCTTAAAAAATATACTTTGGATTGCTGGTGTGGTCATCTGACAAATTTAATATTACCAAATGAACAGGTGAAAGTGATGAAAAAGCATAATCACTTAAATATTTTCGGTAGGAGATAAACTTGTATGTATTATTTTCAGCTGATGCAGATACAATTTATCTGGCACAGTACATTCTTTCAATCCACGTGACAAATATAATGCAAAACTGTTCCAGAATGTCAAGCGAATATTGTTTATCAATTTAGTTACAAATTTGTTACATTTTGACTAAATTATCCTTTTTTATAAGTTGACATGAATACAAATAAAACATTTTGTCACCAAATAACACATACCGTTTATACTCGCTTATAAGTCGACGTTTTTTACTTAGAATTCGACTCATGCAGAGTAGGGGTCATCTTATAAGCGCGACATTAAAAAAAAAAAAAATTGGGTTAATGTTGGAAACTCTAGATGTTTGCAGTACATAAAAATACTGTCAATTCATATATTTTTACGTTTTCATGCCACTATTCCTATGCAGTAATGCACATATGGTATGCACTGTGTTTATCCGTTTCATGACGGTATTCATTACACAATACATGTATCTACAGTTATTTGGATTTTATTAATTTGAAAATATTACCGGTAAATTAAATACTACCTACTGCAAAATGAAGTGTCTGTCAATGTTTACCGTGGGTGTTTACTAGTAAGTATATTGTCTCCATTTTTGTGCAAGTCCGAACAACCTGTATTCGTATTAATATTTGTGTTTTGCTGTATAAAGACTGTGCTTGATGCAATAAAAGTTTTGATTTAATTTGTATTTTCCTTTTCCACAAGTCAGATTTAATTCCCAAGTGATATTTCCCAAGTTATCTGCCAGTGCACGTGGGCCGATATGCCTTTGGCTTGTAAAGGGACTCACTTTGTTTTCAAGTTGACAATCCTTTTGATCGAGCCGCCAATCTATACTTGTTCAGTGCCAAGTAGAGTTCTACAACTTCCTGTGCATATACTTTGACCTAAATCCCTTTGCTTGTAAAGGCACCAAACTCTTTGTTTTCCCACGTGACAACCCTTTGATCAAGCCATTAGTTTGATACATGTTCAGTGCCAAGTAACAGAGGGTGGCTATTTGAACTCCCTGTGATCTTGCCGCACAATTGACATGTGTTCAGTTGCAGCCTTTAATAGATTTCTGACTTTATGATCAAAGTGTTACTCACAGAGCCCAAGCTCAGTCTTTGTATAAGCACCCGCATATGACAGTAAAGCCGAGGAATCAGAGTTGGACGAGATTTACGATGACTAGACGACGATTTACAATGACTAGACGATGATGTAGGATTTCAGAACTTTATCAGACAATGAGGATTAATTCTTGGACTTTGTACCAGATGACATTAGATAGTGACATTTATAGGATACAGTGAATCACAAAAAAGTGGACTTAACTTTCATTGTTTATTTGTATGACGTGTGGAATTAACATATTACGGGATATTGTGAATCGGATCATTCTGAACTTCTATTTTTATACCGGTATGTGACCTATAATTGAATTCATGGATTTATCATATAAATGGATTTAAAATGTCAAGCATTATGGATTTCAATGGACTTTATTACACAAAGATGCACAAATTGTAAGTTGTCAATTTATTTGCAACATATTTCACTCAATAATATAATTGTATTCTACACTAGTTTTGTCTTTATTTTTCTTATCTATCCAGTTTGGCTTGTTTATATTTCCAAAGTGTGTTTCTGACTCACTAAGAAGTCACCCCTTCAGACAGATCTGACTTGCAAAATACACCCTGACTTATAGGAGGGCCAAAGAGAAATTCACTTTTTGCAGCCCTAAAAAGGAGGGGGGGGTCGACTTATAATCGAGTATATACAGCACAAAAAATGCATATTAATACAGGGTTTAGCTAATGGCCAACAATGTGCAATTACTTAAATTATGTCCATAATTGCCCGGATGGCACTGAATCTTTGAGAACCAAAACTAAACTTAAAGTCACATGAACAAACTTTGGATTCCAAAGTTGAATTAAAAGCAATAATAATCCAAGGTTAAATGCCTGAAGATATACATGTACATAAGATAGAAAAAAGGGTCAGGCCAGTTAGTACCTGCAGATGGGGAAAAAACTTTTTTCTTTCCATATTGCAGTAGCAGTTAATTTCTCCTGGACATCCATCATATCGTCATCTTTTGCAATTCAACCGAAATGCCTACTATTATGCAAACTTGGTTGTGAAAAGGGTATCTGCGGTAGACATGATTGTATTTACTGTGAAATGGGTATATGCGGTAGACATGATTGTATTTACTGTGAAATGGGTATCTGCGGTAGACATGATTGTATTTACTGTGAAATGGGTATCTGCGGTAGACATGATTGTATTTACTGTGAAATGGGTATCTGCGGTAGACATGATTGTATTTACTGTGAAATGGGTATCTGCGGTAGACATGATTGTATTTACTGTGAAATGGGTATCTGCGGTAGACATGATTGTATTTACTGTGAAATGGGTATCTGCGGTAGACATGATTGTATTTACTGTGAAATGGGTATCTGCGGTAGACATGATTGTATTTACTGTGAAATGGGTATCTGCGGTAGACATGATTGTATTTACTGTGAAATGGGTATCTGCGGTTGACATGATTGTATTTACTGTGAAATGGGTATCTGCGGTAGACATGATTGTATTTACTGTGAAATGGGTATCTGCGGTAGACGATTGTATTTACTGTGAAATGGGTATCTGCGGTAGACATGATTGTATTTACTGTGAAATGGGTATCTGCGGTAGACATGATTGTATTTACTGTGAAATGGGTATCTGCGGTAGACATGATTGTATTTACTGTGAAATGGGTATCTGCGGTAGACATGATTATATTTACTGTGCAATAAATAGTCTCAAGTTTTTGTGCATCCGTTTTAGCTTCATATTTATCTTATTCATTTTTTTTCCCTTCTTTTTTAATTTATTCTGTATTGCGCACAAGCTGAACATATATCAATAATGCCTTGTATATCGGCCAAAATTGCTGAGCGACGTGTTTGCAAAGGCTATAAAATCTATCTCTAATTATATTGACTGCTGTTAATATGTGGCTTCATATTTTAATGGCTTTAAACATGTATCCCTGGTAGAACTTCTTTATCTCCTCCGAACTGGCGGTGGAAGTTTGGCTTCAAAGGTAGTAAATCCCAATTATTTCCTGTTTACTGTAAACCTTTCATATTAATTCTAAGGACATCATGAACACTGCCAATGTGTTCAGTTTGATTATTGCAATAATGATGGCTCATTAAACTTTCCATCTATTAAAATTTCTGAAGCTTTAAGTTCGTATATGTTAATTATGAACAGATTCGATTATAGAACCAAATCAGAATAATAAGAAAATAAGAAATGCACACTAATAACAGGTTAATAACCCAATTAATTATATAAATTCTTCAAAATAGAAAATGAGTTGCTAAGCAGCAATTTTCTTATTTACTTAATCTGAGTAAAGAACAGTACCAAAATTGTATTTCAAATTTTTTTTCAGTAGACAAATTACAAAATGAAGATAATTGCAACACATTTCAAAATGCACACACTCTAATGACCAATGCCTGTTTCTGAGTTGGCAATAAAAGCTATGTGTAACATCAATTGAAAGTTACAGTACATAATCTATCTCTCTCTCTCATTTTTGTATATAATAAACACATTTTATTACAAAGAAAGATACAATTTTGTAAAAAACTAAAGCATGTAGTGTATCAGAGCTTTCATAAACGTCAAAGCCATGTGCTGGTGCGATAGACTAATATTATATGTGCTGTGTGACAAGATTAATGGGGAGAATACAAATGTTATATGGTTTGTTTTATATACCGCTGGAAACCAATTTTATGCAAAACATTTCACAACTTAACTTCACTGCATTTTTCAGTCCATATTACAAGTCCAGAATTCTTTTTTTTTTCCACAAACAACAAAAAACATTTCATTGAGAAGTCCATGTTTCTTTTGAAACATCTGTGCTAATAATAACATTGAAGCTCAAAACACCTTCCTGACTGACCATTGTTAACAAGGGTAGTGGCTGACTTCAAAGTAAAAATGTCACTCCTCAGTTTGTGCTTCATGATAGATTCACAAAATAAGGGACAAACAAAGTAATCTTTTTCATGAAAATCACTTCATATATGGCATGACCAGCAAGTGATAGAAAGCAGCCTTAAATACAGTGTAGACCAATTTGACGCATTTGAAAATTGTCATACTCTCAAATAATCAATGTCATTGTCAAAGTCTACAGATAAAGGTACAGAAGAACATTTTCTAGCATAGCTCATGTATTTTGTTTTATATTAAGTCAATGTACGATGCCACTTTATTCTTACTGAATAAACCTGAGAAAGAATCATAACATACATCTCATTATATCCCTTGTACTTCATCGTGCATGCACGCTATACATGTAAATAGTATGGAGTTTGTTTGTAAACACTATTGTAATTATTAGTCTTAAAGGCCATCTTCGTTTCAAAAAAAATTTATTGCCGCACTTGTCTCTGACATTTATTCAATTTGATAAATTTAACAAAGCTGTTTACTTGATATAAACTTGTTTCAAATCTTATCTAAAGGATGAATACAATAAATGATAACTATCTTACATGAACGTCTTATGCATCTGTGATAAGATCGGGCTTTTCATGTTTTATTTTATACTAATTTCAATAATTTGTTTAAAGGAGGTTTTAGAAATAGTATGGACATTAAAGGGAAACTATTACAAATTAAAAACCAGTAAAACAAGCACTTTTATGAAATATCATTTATTGAGAAAAAACAGAAATGACCGCTTGATGCAGAACTTTATATAAATTTCCGCATATGTATATGACAATAGGTACATGTACATGTAATCAATCAACATGGATGTACATTGTAGCTAGGCAATTTTTCTGAGAGGATAACAGGTACATGTACATGTAACCAATCAACAGGGATGTATGTTGTAGCTAGGCATTTTTTCTGCAAGGATAACCAAGAAATTTAAAACCTCGTATTTTTTTCTACGTTACACGCGTTCATCTGCATGTATCCCTAAATAAGCCACTGATAAATACCACAAGAAATGTTACCGCTGTATAGTTTGTAAAGGTAAAGGTATGAAATTGACACCTGCCATGGTCAGGTTTACGGCATCTGGATTCTCCCATATGTTTGTTTAGTGTGTTGACTTGAGCAGCGAGGGGCGCCATAAAACCCACTACAGCTGCAATAAAATCCATGATGGAACTCCACTAGATTGAGTGGATGTCCACTGGACTTAGGGAAATCCACCAGACGTAGTGGACATCCACTATTTGTAGTGGACACTAAACACCTTACCTGTGTCCCTGTCTACTGGATTGAGTGGAAAATCCGTAATCCACAATGCATGTATTGTAGGTCATTACACAAAGATTTTACAATTATTGTAAAACTACATGGAGTTCTCCCTCATGATAATGCAGTAGTTGGGGTCCATAACTGCTTGTGTACTGAAGCATGGTACAGTGAGAACAGGCTAATAAACCGAACCATGGTACAACAATAAACATCCATGTACCAAATTGATGTATAGTGGAAATGATCAAATTTTGTCAAATAATAATGTTTTAAAAAGGAAATAAAGATATCGTTTTAAGCCGCATGTTGTTTTCTTTCAACTAATATGGTAATAAATATGATAAACAAGTTCAAATACAATGGTTTAATTTTGGTCAAGGGGTTTATAGCATACCATATTATATCAAGAACTGCATTATAATGAAGCACGTTACAATGGTTTAATTTTGGTCAAGGGGTTTATAGCATACGATGTTATATCAAGAACTGCATTATAATTAAGCATGTTACAATGGTTTAATTTTGGTCAAGGGGTTTATAGCATACCATGTTATATCTAGAACTGTATTATAATGGAGCACATTACAATGGTTTAATTTTGGTCAAGGGGTTTATAGCATACCATGTTATATGTTGAACTGTATTATAATGAAGCACGTTACAATGGTTTAATTTTGGTCAAGGGGTTTATAGCATACCATGTTATATCTAGAACTGTATTATAATGGAGCACGTTATAACGAGGAAAAGCTGTTCTTCCTAAGGAAGCAAATTTTATGATAAACCTGTATATAGCAAAGTGCTTACTTGTGTGCGGTAAGGCCTCCACAAAACTTGAAAATTTCTTGCTCATTAGCAGGTCTGCAGGAAAAAATATAAAAAGACATGTTCCATTTCAAAATATAATAAAAACAGAATGACATGTCACTGTTATCTTCACCTATCTAACAACCTGTACTTTGAATGACTATAGCAATTTATCAGCAAAACAGTTTACTACAGGGACCAAGGAACACTACATCCCATTCAAGAAGAAAGTCATAAATTAGTCAGCACTAAATTTTAGGTGGTGGGGCGGTATTACATTTCAAAAGAATTCAAAATCTTACTAAATAAATCAAAAAATAAACTTACAATCTGACCAATACCACATTTCTGCACAACTGCAACCAAGTCCCAATACCATTATATACAGAAGCAGAGATAATGACAATTGATTTGCAGACTTTCTAATGCAGTAGGCAACAATATGCATATACAACATATGGATACTACATATACAACATGATATGGATACTACATGTACATCATATGAATACTACATGTACAACATATGGATACTACATATGGATATGTACAACATGACATGAATACTACATGTACAACATAATGGATACTATATATACAACATATGAATACTACATGTACAACATATGGATACTATATATGGATATGTACAACATGACATGAATACTACATGTACAACATGACATGAACACTACATGTGCAATTTGACATGAATACTACATGTATAACATGACATGAATACTACATGTACAACATGACATGAATAATACATTCACAACATGACATGAATACTACATGTATAACATGACATGAATACTACATGTACAACATGACATGAATACTACATTCACAACATGACATGAATATTACATGTATAACATGACATGAATACTACATTCACAACATGACATGAATACTACATGTATAACATGACATGAATACTACATGTACAACATGACATGGATACTACATGTATAACATGACATGAATACTACATGTACATCATGACATGAATACTACATGTACAACATGACATGGATACTACATGTATAACATGACATGGATACTAAATGTACAACATGACATCGATACATGCAGTGCTTCTCTAGATATTTTACATATGATCATAGGCTTTCCTTATAATCACTGCCCACTGTTTTCAGTCATCTTCAAATAACAAAGGTACAGGAAAAATGTATTTAAAAAAAAATTAATGACATGTCTTGAAAAAACAGTAAAATTTTTATAAATGTTGAAGATCAACCGATGATGATTACACTGAAACCGAATATGGCTAAAACACAAATTTCACTTGACAAAACTTATTTAATTGGTATTTATTTATTGAAGTGTTGCCACCAGTAGGCATTAGTGACATTTTCATTGATCAAAATTTCATCGAATATTGTTGTTTATAGTGTACTGAGAAAGATGTTTGGAGAGAAAATTTAACAAAATATATGACTTTGTATTAAAAGTTGAGAATTTCATGATGTTGATTTGAATTTCCGGGTACTAACCACCGTTTTAGACGATAAAACGAGCGATATATCAAGGTTTAATTTACCAATTTTGATCGCGATTTTCTTCACATTCAACAAATAGAGGCAAATTTTTGGGGAATTTTCTAGTAAAAAAATGGGATCCATTCCTGATCCCGCATTATAAGTGTGTTGAAGAGTTATCTTTGCATGAGTTACCGAGGGAGTGGTGTACTGCTAAGATGTGTACTTTTCAATATGAAAACAGAATATATTCAAATTATCTCCAAACTTGCTAACATGATCTGGGCATGAGTTACCAAGGGAGTGGTGTACTGCTAAGATGTGTACTTTTCAATATGAAAACAGAATATATTCAAATTATCTCCAAACTTGCTAACATGATCTGGGCATGAGTTACCAAGGGAGTGGTGTACTGCTAATATGTGTACTTTTCAATATGAAAACAGAATATATTCAAATTATCTCCAAACTTGCTAACATGATCTGGGCATGAGTTACCGAGGGAGTGGTGTACTGCTAAGATGTGTACTTTTCAATATGAAAACAGAATATATTCAAATTATCTCCAAACTTGCTAACATGATCTGGGCATGAGTTACCGAGGGAGTGGTGTACTGCTAAGATGTGTACTTTTCAATATGAAAACAGAATATATTCAAATTATCTCCAAACTTGCTAACATGATCTGGGCATGAGTTACCAAGGGAGTGGTGTACTGCTAAGATGTGTACTTTTCAATATGAAAACAGAATATATTCAAATTATCTCCAAACTTGCTAACATGATCTGGGCATGAGTTACCAAGGGAGTGGTGTACTGCTAAGATGTGTACTTTTCAATATGAAAACAGAATATATTCAAATTATCTCCAAACTTGCTAACATGATCTGGGCATGAGTTACCGAGGGAGTGGTGTACTGCTAAGATGTGTACTTTTCAATATGAAAACAGAATATATTCAAATTATCTCCAAACTTGCTAACATGATCTGGGCATGAGTTACCAAGGGAGTGGTGTACTGCTAAGATGTGTACTTTTCAATATGAAAACAGAATATATTCAAATTATCTCCAAACTTGCTAACATGATCTGGGCATGAGTTACCAAGGGAGTGGTGTACTGCTAAGATGTGTACTTTTCAATATGAAAACAGAATATATTCAAATTATCTCCAAACTTGCTAACATGATCTGGGCATGAGTTACCAAGGGAGTGGTGTACTGCTAAGATGTGTACTTTTCAATATGAAAACAGAATATATTCAAATTATCTCCAAACTTGCTAACATGATCTGGGCATGAGTTACCAAGGGAGTGGTGTACTGCTAAGATGTGTACTTTTCAATATGAAAACAGAATATATTCAAATTATCTCCAAACTTGCTAACATGATCTGGGCATGAGTTACCAAGGGAGTGGTGTACTGCTAAGATGTGTACTTTTCAATATGAAAACAGAATATATTCAAATTATCTCCAAACTTGCTAACATGATCTGGGCATGAGTTACCAAGGGAGTGGTGTACTGCTAAGATGTGTACTTTTCAATATGAAAACAGAATATATTCAAATTATCTCCAAACTTGCTAACATGATCTGGGCATGAGTTACCAAGGGAGTGGTGTACTGCTAAGATGTGTACTTTTCAATATGAAAACAGAATATATTCAAATTATCTCCAAACTTGCTAACATGATCTGGGCATGAGTTACCAAGGGAGTGGTGTACTGCTAAGATGTGTACTTTTCAATATGAAAACAGAATATATTCAAATTATCTCCAAACTTGCTAACATGATCTGGGCATGAGTTACCAAGGGAGTGGTGTACTGCTAAGATGTGTACTTTTCAATATGAAAACAGAATATATTCAAATTATCTCCAAACTTGCTAACATGATCTGGGCATGAGTTACCAAGGGAGTGGTGTACTGCTAAGATGTGTACTTTTCAATATGAAAACAGAATATATTCAAATTATCTCCAAACTTGCTAACATGATCTGGGCATGAGTTACCAAGGGAGTGGTGTACTGCTAAGATGTGTACTTTTCAATATGAAAACAGAATATATTCAAATTATCTCCAAACTTGCTAACATGATCTGGGCATGAGTTACCAAGGGAGTGGTGTACTGCTAAGATGTGTACTTTTTAATATGAAAACAGAATATATTCAAATTATCTCCAAACTTGCTAACATGATCTGGTCATGAGTTACCAAGGGAGTGGTTACCAGCTAGGTTGTGTACTTTTCAATATGAAAACAGAATATATTCAAATTATCTCCAAACTTGCTAACATGATCTGGGCATGAGTTACCGAGGGAGTGGTGTACTGCTAAGATGTGTACTTTTTAATATGAAAACAGAATATATTCAAATTATCTCCAAACTTGCTAACATGATCTGGGCATGAGTTACCAAGGGAGTGGTGTACTGCTAAGATGTGTACTTTTCAATATGAAAACAGAATATATTCAAATTATCTCCAAACTTGCTAACATGATCTGGGCATGAGTTACCGAGGGAGTGGTGTACTGCTAAGATGTGTACTTTTCAATATGAAAACAGAATATATTCAAATTATCTCCAAACTTGCTAACATGATCTGGGCATGAGTTACCGAGGGAGTGGTGTACTGCTAAGATGTGTACTTTTTAATATGAAAACAGAATATATTCAAATTATCTCCAAACTTGCTAACATGATCTGGGCATGAGTTACCAAGGGAGTGGTGTACTGCTAAGATGTGTACTTTTCAATATGAAAACAGAATATATTCAAATTATCTCCAAACTTGCTAACATGATCTGGGCATGAGTTACCAAGGGAGTGGTGTACTGCTAAGATGTGTACTTTTTAATATGAAAACAGAATATATTCAAATTATCTCCAAACTTGCTAACATGATCTGGGCATGAGTTACCGAGGGAGTGGTGTACTGCTAAGATGTGTACTTTTCAATATGAAAACAGAATATATTCAAATTATCTCCAAACTTGCTAACATGATCTGGGCATGAGTTACCGAGGGAGTGGTGTACTGCTAAGATGTGTACTTTTCAATATGAAAACAGAATATATTCAAATTATCTCCAAACTTGCTAACATGATCTGGGCATGAGTTACCGAGGGAGTGGTGTACTGCTAAGATGTGTACTTTTTAATATGAAAACAGAATATATTCAAATTATCTCCAAACTTGCTAACATGATCTGGGCATGAGTTACCAAGGGAGTGGTGTACTGCTAAGATGTGTACTTTTCAATATGAAAACAGAATATATTCAAATTATCTCCAAACTTGCTAACATGATCTGGGCATGAGTTACCGAGGGAGTGGTGTACTGCTAAGATGTGTACTTTTCAATATGAAAACAGAATATATTCAAATTATCTCCAAACTTGCTAACATGATCTGGGCATGAGTTACCAAGGGAGTGGTGTACTGCTAAGATGTGTACTTTTCAATATGAAAACAGAATATATTCAAATTATCTCCAAACTTGCTAACATGATCTGGGCATGAGTTACCAAGGGAGTGGTGTACTGCTAAGATGTGTACTTTTCAATATGAAAACAGAATATATTCAAATTATCTCCAAACTTGCTAACATGATCTGGGCATGAGTTACCGAGGGAGTGGTGTACTGCTAAGATGTGTACTTTTCAATATGAAAACAGAATATATTCAAATTATCTCCAAACTTGCTAACATGATCTGGGCATGAGTTACCAAGGGAGTGGTGTACTGCTAAGATGTGTACTTTTCAATATGAAAACAGAATATATTCAAATTATCTCCAAACTTGCTAACATGATCTGGGCATGAGTTACCAAGGGAGTGGTGTACTGCTAAGATGTGTACTTTTCAATATGAAAACAGAATATATTCAAATTATCTCCAAACTTGCTAACATGATCTGGGCATGAGTTACCAAGGGAGTGGTGTACTGCTAAGATGTGTACTTTTCAATATGAAAACAGAATATATTCAAATTATCTCCAAACTTGCTAACATGATCTGGGCATGAGTTACCAAGGGAGTGGTGTACTGCTAAGATGTGTACTTTTCAATATGAAAACAGAATATATTCAAATTATCTCCAAACTTGCTAACATGATCTGGGCATGAGTTACCAAGGGAGTGGTGTACTGCTAAGATGTGTACTTTTCAATATGAAAACAGAATATATTCAAATTATCTCCAAACTTGCTAACATGGTCTGGGCATGAGTTACCGAGGGAGTGGTGTACTGCTAAGATGTGTACTTTTCAATATGAAAACAGAATATATTCAAATTATCTCCAAACTTGCTAACATGATCTGGGCATGAGTTACCGAGGGAGTGGTGTACTGCTAAGATGTGTACTTTTCAATATGAAAACAGAATATATTCAAATTATCTCCAAACTTGCTAACATGATCTGGGCATGAGTTACCGAGGGAGTGGTGTACTGCTAAGATGTTTTTCAAGATGAAAACAGATTATATTCAAATTATCTCCAAACTTGCTAACATATGCCAAAATTTCAAGTCACTTTCAACCGGCTGACAACTTGTCACTTAACTGGAAAGGACTAAGCAACACGGTATGGGCTATTAAATGAGTACTAAAATTAACAGTTTTGGTTAATACCAAATCTTCTACATGTACATTTTACTTTGAATAAAACCAATTTGTCACAAGCAATTAATTTTCCTTTAACTGTATATCTATTGTATTATCGTACAAAAAAAAAGATGGACAGGGGAGGTAAATCTGACTGAAACTACAACCTATCTATACACACACAAACAAAACACTCACACACATGGGTAAGATAACATATTCTCTCATTCCTATGTATGTGTGATGCAGTTTGCCCATGTAAGAAAGTCATTTGGGATACGCCTATCACACACTGACACTCATTCCTTTCTATGTGTGATACAGTTTGCCCATGTAAGAAAGTCATTTGGGATACGCCTATCACACACTGACACTCATTCCTTTCTATGTGTGATACAGTTTGTCCATTTGAGAAAGCCTTGTGGGATATGCCTATTGTACACTGACACTCATTCCTATATATGTGTGATACAGTTTGTCCATGTGAGAAAGCCATGTAGGATATGCCTATCACACACTGACACTCATTCCTTTCTATGTGTGATTCAGTTTGTCCATTTGAGAAAGCCTTGTGGGATATGCCTATCACATATTGACATTCATTCCTATGTATGTGTGATACAGATTGCCCATGTGAGAAAGCCATGTAGGATACACCTATCACACATGGACTCTCATTCCTATGTATGTGTGATACAGTTTGCCCATGTAAGAAAGTCATTTGGGATACGCCTATCACACATTGACACTTATGCTTATGACACAATGAACATTTGCAATTTTTCTAGAAGTTTTAGAACTGAAAAAAAAATGTACAGGCATATGAACTGTAATCCTTGTTTACAAATTATTTTTTTTTGTAAACTAAACCATTTATGCTTTTTCTAATGATGTAGACATTTTTAGAAAATTCACTGCATTTCAAAAGCTATATCCATACCAATCATGCATCATCTTTTATTTTTGACAACACTTTTTTTCTTAGTGAGAAATGATGGAAGTAATTTTTTAAGTAAATTATGTTTCTCCAAGAATATTTACCCAATAATCATATTAATGCTAGGAAATAAACTCCACTAACTATCAAAACCAGCCCTCCCAGAAAGACGAAAATTTTCTTTCCGAACTTGTTATGTATGATGTTTATATAATATTATAAATATTTTAGGAAATTATAAATGTTTCTTCACTTTAATATTTGCTTAAATCTTTATGTTTATCAGGAAAAACATGTTTAACTAGTGTCCTTGAATTAGGTTGTTTTGATCAATATGTTTTCTCAATTTGAAGGTCAAGGTTGATTTTTGTTTACAAGTAAAAATTCCATTAAGATGACACATGTTCTAGAACATTCTGTCATGTGACCAATCTTTATATATGCCATGTTTGGTGGACATTTATTCAGTTTTGACATTACCATCAGTCTTGTAAAGAGCTATTACAGTTGTGAAAATTCATTCCAAATTCTAAGAGAGGAATTATTTTAAATATTCATTGGATTATAACAGTGCTCATAAACTTTTGGATTTTGGATTTGAATTGATGATTTTGGAATTTAAGTGAACTTATTCAGAGATTTTGGAATACTTCATTTTGACATCAGCACATCAAGATTTCTAGTACATCAGGACTTTGGAGACCATTAACACATCATAACATTCAAGGACACAGCCGTGAATTCGGAACATTCTATATTTAGGACTTGTGATTAGAACAATCATTCTTATTGGATTATTAGGATTTCAAAACACATTACTGTAAGTGACTTTTTGATTTTTCATTTTAATTATCTAGTAATAAATTGCTTGTTGATTTTTTACTTGATTTGTTGGTTTCACTTTCTTTCTGTTACATTTTTCTTAGACCATAGAGTCGTAACAAACTATATATCATATAGACAAAGGGAAAAAACTCTCACCAATTACCTCCCCTTCCCAGCACTAAGTGGCTTACATATACGGGATGTTTATCAGTTTAAGCCAAGCAATACATCGATGAGGATGTTTCCATTTGCTGGGAGGTGTGTGAGAGCTTTATAGTAAGTAATGAGATCGGGTAAATAATCTCTGAGAAACATAATTTACTAAAAACTGTACTCTCCCGTCGAGCAAGTTCCCTGATCACATTAACGTTAGGAGAATATGTATTACAAGGAGGAAATACATGAGCATCAAACCTTTACCACACGAACACTTCAAGACACATTTGGCCCAAAACCTTATATGAAAAATAAACCGCTCATCTCACATGAAGACTTCACTACTGACAGTCACAGTCACGTCCATACCCTGGTACTGAGAAAATGAATAACATTTTCTTACCGAGAAAAAATCCAAGCAAATCCAGTGAAAGGCAAAGCTATAAACCCATACCCATGAGGTTGTGCTGTTGACAGCTTGGCCTGGTGGATATCTGTGCCGCAGCAACTGAACCAACCAGATTAAATTCTCTTCCCGGCAATGCTAAATCCCAAAGATAAAAACTCAGAAGGTTGACTGTGCATGCCAGCCAATGGCTTCAATGATGTCTCAAATCAACACATTGCGTTCAAACGCTAGGTTCACTGAGATCACTCGAATCTCATTCACGGAGATTTTCATGTGGCATACCTGGTCTTGTGAGACTTAAACATATGCTGACCATATAAGCCACAATGCCAGGACTTGAGGGGTTATATCATGTGTCCCGTCTTTGACCAGAAAAAAAGGCACTCTTATGCACCATGACGTTTTCTGTGTGCTTGAAGTAGTGCCAGTGAACATGGTAACGTGTTCTTGACTGGTTGCATCATTAGGACCACAGAACCATCCACTCTGAACTGGAGATAGTTTAGGGTCCATTGACAGACATGCAACTAACTCACTGTGCATGACAAAGCTAAAGCTATCAAAAAATATATTTTATAAGATAGTAGCTTCAGTGAGAGTTCTGGCAATGGGTCTGAACTTGTCTGCATTAAGCCATGTCAGAACTCATGAAAGGCTCCGATTGGGGATCTGGGTATGTGATCATAATAGGTGTCAACTCTTTTTCCTTGAAGAGCCATAGAAAAAAGTTAGCAAGCTGAGAAATCAAGACCTGCAATGGGACGATGTTGATGCCCTTGCACCAGCCCCTCAAAACACACCAATTTCACTCATATGCCTTCAAAGTGGAGGGCCTTCTAGCTTATGAGATCATCTCCACGATCAAAGGGCCAAATCCTTTCTGCACAAGGCTAACCTGACAAAACTCAAGCATGTACAAGACTGTCAGGATAGGGATAGACAACCTGCACAAAGGTTGCTTTAGCAGATTGGTAGTTGTAGGTATTACCGGGAACATCTCTATCATTAGATCCAGTATATTGTTCACTCAAGATTTGTCCCTTCTGAGAGGGGCTATCAGAACCACCTTGTATCATCCTCAGTACCAGAACAGTTAGAGGGAATGCATAGCCCCCAAATCCATCCCAACTGGTTCAAAGAACATCAACGGTCCAGGCTTCAGGGTCTCGGACTGGAGAGACGAAGGTGGTCAGTTTGTGCCTCCACCTTATTACAAAGTGGTCTGTCACTGGATGCCTCCAAAGTGAACAACTCCGTTGAAAGACCAACAGATGAATCTACCACTCAAGAGGGGTGTAGAAATCAATCGTCCAAGTTGGAAATTTGTTCTTATGGATGAGCAACTTTTGCAAGGTTACTTGTCCATGGGCAAGAAAACTATGACCTATATTTTGATAGGGCAGTAGTTCCCATTTTATTGAATTGGTGTTAACATTCATACTTATCAGTGAGTACCATACGGGTGCATTATTGTTGTTTACATAGTGTAGACAGCAATTTATCGATTAGGGACTGAAAGCAAAAGCAGCTTCTTTGGATACAATCAATGGGGGCAGACATATTGGACAGATTTCAGAATCTTGCTGAGCTTCAACTGTCTCACTTTCAAATATTCAACTTTCGAGTGTGGCCACACTCCCTAAATGAATTTGCTTTGTATGGAAATGAAGCTGTTAGTTCCCTGTGTGCTTCTTTCCAACAAGTTTTGCCCGAGGATATTGTACAGAGCATTCCTGATAAATGGCAGAACCTAAAGGTGAGACTGCCTATGCAAAAGTCAGATCATCCACTGGCAGTTCCTTCTCAGCTACCTGAATCTGAAAACAAACAGCTAATGCATGTGAAGACCCTGGAAGAATTGCTCTTCACATATTCACCTTCCACAGCAGTGTACAAGGTTATTTTCTCCAATGAACCGGATTAAAACCACTCTTCACAGTACACTCAGACAAATCTAATCAGTCAGATGAGGATTGTTGCCAATGGAACTAGTTTAAATGACTTTGAGCCAATACGAAGTGTAATACATTGGTTAAACAAAGGCCCTGGAACAAGCCTGAACCACAACCTGGTACAAGCCAGTCTCAGTCTCAGCCAGTTAATGTAAACTTTCTTCAGGATGTCTTTGATAAAACTGGGGACAGTAAGGCCAAAGCAAAAGTGAAGCAGGCCATAGTTTCTGAGCGGTGTTCTATTCAATAATCAGTTTGGACTGAACCCATATGTAAATGTGTTTGTGACAGTTTAACTTTGTCAGAGTTAATTTTTTGTTGTTGTTTTTATTGCAAACACACTGATTCACCATGTTAAAACAATAAATTACTTAAAAAGGTTTGTGTAAACTTTCTTGTTTCTCAATTCCATAGTCTAAGTATACTTTTTACAGCAAAAATAATACAGGTCCAAATATCATCCAGTATATCTTATATGTTGCAGATCCGTACTGCATGTGTATAAGTGGTACAGCAAAATAAAGTAAACATGTTAACAATACTGTCTTCCACTATTCATTTTAGCTATGAAAAAGTACAGAAAGGTTGGTTTGTATATGGACAAGTAATTTTTTAATTTACTTGTCCATGAACAACTGGATTTTGACAATTTCTGCACCTCTGCTCAGTGTGAAGAGTCTGACCTCTTCTCAACAATGAAGTGGCTAGGACACTAAGCCTGCTGGGAATGCGCCTCATCGGGACTGTAATCTTGAGCTCGAGCACCAGTGCAGAAAGTCCCTAACCAGAACACATAGATTTGGTGTTCTGGTCCCCCAACACACACATCCACCATCTGAGGAGGTAGGTCACCACCATGACCAGTCCAACATTATGAGAATTACCCTTCTGTAACATTGATCCTTCCAGAAATGAAAGGCGTTTACTATAGTCTTAATTTCCAGAAGGTTGATGACCATGATGAAGTGACGCAATAGGTGGGCCCCCCAACCATATGAGATGGTGTCCATGCTGACTGTAATCTCCAGTTAGGGCTTTTCCAGAGGAATTCCTATTGTTTGCCATTATTGTATCACCAATGATGCATGAACTGTCTTATCTCCAACAAGATCATAACTCTACTGAGTTGACCAGAAAAGGGGCACCAATGAGTTAGAAGGGCCATCAGCATAGGGTGCATGAAAAGGCAGCCAAGAAAGATCAAGACTGCTACCACACTGAGCATGCCAAGGAGTTTCAAAAACTCTCTGACAGAACTCCACTCCTTGCTGGAATTTGACACTAAGCACTTGATAATCCACAATGTGCATGGAAGGGAGATGAACAAGGTTGAGATGGATCAAGAATTCCATACCCAGACAGACAAAGTGATTAATGGGTGAGATCTGACTTCTCCCAATTCACTAGAAAGCCCATCTGAGGGAGAAGGGAGTGAAGATTGTTCCTGCAATTCACTAACGCTAATTTACTATGTGTTTTTGAGCATGTTGTTCAAGTATGCTGTAGTTACTGTTATGAGGCTGATCTAAACATGGCATTGACACAGCTGATGGTTTTTGTGAATGCTCATGAACTGAGGTAAAGACTGAATGATGAGCGCATGGAACCCAAACCGAAGGAATTTGCATGAGGCCAGATGGATAGGGATATGAAAGTATGCATTGGTCAGATCTAGACTGATCACAAATACATCCCTTTTGTTGGAAAACCTGAAAAACTATGCTGTCTCCATTTTTAACTTCAGTGAATCTATATAATTGTTGAGCCGACAGAGGTCTATTACAAGCTTTGGGAACTAGAAAATCCTGAAATAGAACCCCAGAGAGTTCCACTTGCTAACTCTCTCCACTGCCTATTTTGTGAGTAATGTGCAGATTTCTTACTGTAAAATTTCTGCCTTCCCTGGATTAATAAGAATCTCCATAATGGAAGGGGAAGACAAAAGGGAAGGTAGCTGGATAAAAGAAATCCCAAGCCCCTCTGAAACAACTTGGATTGCCCATAAATTTTGTGGAAAAAGGTCAAATCAAGCCTGCAGAAAATGAAAGAGTCTGGCACCTAGAGGCAGGTTGTCAGTGGGCAGTTGGGGTGGCATGTCATTGTCAATTGTTGGGAAGCTTGGGGAGGGAGAAACTTGGCTTCCTATCCCATTTATTATACTGCCTCTGAAACTGAAAGGCCTGCTGACACGTTAAGTTAGACTGTGGTCAAAACTGTTGCTGCTGACAAAGACAACCAACAGCGAGTATCAATAATACCATGCTGGACTACTAGATCAGAAAAGGAAGTCAAACTTGCACAATTATTTACTAAAAACCAAACATAAGGTAGCCAATGTGTAGCAAATACCTTAATAATCAATTCTATACCGACTTTCAAGATGGATCGATAGAATTCAAGCTGATTTCTGATGGATAATGAGAGGCACTGCGGTACTGATCATATCGAAGCAGTAGGAAGGGGAGATTATTTGAGTTTCTTCCCTTTGCCTATGTGGTATATAGACAGGTAAAAAGGAATTTATGTCCTTCTGTGATGACTGGATTTGAGAGGTATTGGATTTTATTTCCTAACGTTAATGTTATCAGGGAATGTATTCGATGGATAAATAATCCATCAGATGTGTTGATGTGGGATTGAGAAATCGCACTCTCTGGATCAGAATTTTTTGGCCCAAACATGTTCCTGCCCACAAATTCTGACCCTCAGGTGGGATTTCCCTATGTCATACCAACCCATATGATGAATTCTATTATTCTTTATTTTACTTCACTGTAAGGACAAGTCATGTATACTGTAAGGACAAGTCATGTATACTGAGCTAACTGAATATATATACTTACATTATAGCTGTTTTCTTTTTTGTATCTACATCATCATCACTACTTTCTTCTTTCCTTCCTGGTACTACTTCATAACTTCCATCGGATAAAGTTGCACCCTAAATTTAAAAAACAAAAACACATCCAATGCAATTTATGCTGACAACTGGTTTAGTGCTTAAACAGAAAAGATACTTGGCATATGAAGTGCAATTTAATGTTGTACAATTCCTCTTGACCTTTCCCCTTTTCACCCCAAAATTGACAGGCATCTTCCTTATCCCCAGTGTAAGCCATCCACAAAGTTTGGTCCAAGTATGTGATGTAGAACTAATGTTATTCTTTCTGTCACAGTGACCGTGACTTTTGACCTTTTTACCCCAAAATCGATGGGTTCTTCCTTACCCAAGTGCAAGCTATCCACCAAGTTTGGAAACTGCAATGCCTTTTGTTCATCTCCTTTAAATGGTTTTAACCCATCTTTGTACAATGGATCCAGTTCCCATCTGCTATTATAAACATACTACCCTTTGTTCCTGTTTACCCAGTGTTTAAAATTGTTTACACAAGCAATGAAGTGAATTGTCTTGTGAGCCACATGCATCCCCTTGATACATAAGGGTAAAGTCCAAGAGTTCTGAATGTTTGGATTTATGGTATCAATGACAGAAGTGCCCTGTTGAATTATTATCCCATGGTGCTAAATATGATCACAATTTTTCCATAAGACAAATATAAAAACTAAATTGTCAATTACATTTTAGCTATTCATAACAGTTTGGAAAAAATAGATCCATTTATTTAATACCAAATTCCAGGACTTTTCCAGGATATAACCCCTTCTGAACAAATTCAAGTACTTTTCAAAGACAAGTCTAAAATTCCAAGACTTTTCCAGATGTGTGAACCATGGAGAACTCAAGTTAAAGTACAGAAACCATTTTTCTTCTTTTAGTCACAGTGATCTTTGAGCTTTTGACCCCAAAATTGATAGGGTTCTTCTTTACCCGAAGTGCAAGCATTCCACAAAGTTTGATAACTGTAGACTGTTATTGGTAACAGACAAACAGATGGACAGACAACATCATAACATATGCTCCTCCTTATGGCGCATATATAAAAAACATTGCAAAAAACTTTCCTTTTACCATGTTAATAATGCTTCCTGTGCCATTAATACAAAAGAATTCCAATCAATTATTATAACATTTATAAACTGGATATCTTTTATTCATGTCATCTGAAAAGAGGGATTTTGAGGAGTCCTCAGGGCTGAAAACAGTCCCCAATTCCAGTGTAAATGGGCCTCCAACCCGTTGTGAAAATGTCCCTAATTCCAGTGTACATGGGTCATAATCCCGTTGTAAAATATTTTAAAGACTTTGGCAATTTACTCATAATACTTTTATTCCCACTTGATCAAATTTTTTCTAAAATGATCGGCCCTGGCCGATTTATCAATTACCTAAGAATAATTCCACATTAGTGTAGAATAATTCTGATTTTGCCCATTGCTTTTTCAATGGTAGTTACCAAACTCTAGTTCCATCAAATTCATGAAACAGAGCTTGATCTAAAAATATACAGGACTGAGATACGATAAAGAAGGCCGATAAGGTTAGCAATATTGTGAATACACTATCTGATGGGTATCAATGTACATGTATTTCATGCTTACTTCAAACCATGTCTCATCAATCCATAAATTTAAGTATCAACAAATCTGTCATTTACGGCAAAACCATGAAAACTCATACCCATGAAAATAAATTCACCGTACCTTTACAAACTGTCCATACAACATGTTTTTTTTGTCATACGTCTTTTTCTTCTTTGACACCACAGGACCACTGTCTGATGACACTTTCTTCACCTCAACACCATTCTGTACTCAATTAAAATGCAAATTAGACCATCAATAATTATAAAGAAACATTCTGAACTCTAGAAAGTCAAACTCTTTTTATTCTTATCATCTTTATATAATCAATAGTGTTGCTTTAACCCATTTCAGATTTTGTATTATGTAACATGTGATCATATTGTGACGTTATGAATGATGTCATAATGTCACAGACTACAGAGGAATATTATCTAATGTACCATATATACTCGCGTATAAACCTATACAAACTGCAAACTACATAGACCCAGATCTGCTGTCACATAATGCGCTGGCAGATCTGGGTCTGTGCAGTTTGTAAGGACTAATCAGTAGAACAAACAACATAGGCCCTGATCTGCCGGCGCATTATGTGCCGGCAGATCAGAGTCTATGTTGTTTGCATTTTGACCTGGCTTATATGCGAGTATATATGGTAACTGAATAGACTTCAGTCACTTCATCATGGGATCAGACCATTAATTCGTTTTCCACAGACATCAATGTTAACATTTGAGAAAAGCAAATTATTTTAGTAAATTATGTTTCTCCGAGAATACTTACTTGATCACATTAACGTTAGGAAAATAAACTTGCTACCTCCTGAATCCAGCTCTTTTCTGTCTACATATCATATAGCCAAAGGGAAGAAACTCCTACCCATTACCTTCCCTTGACCACTGCTAGCTGGCACCAGTTTTAAGCTGAGCAATACATCAAATTGAATGCTTGCATTTGCGGGAACGGCTGGGAGAGTTTCATCTTAATGTGATCAGGTAAGTATTCTCAGAGAAACATAATTTACTAAAAAGTTGGCTTTCTCCTTTGAATACATTCCCCGATCACATTAACGTTAGGAGAATAGGTAATAGAAGGAGTGAATGCTGAGAATCCTGCCTCTAACATGGGGGCACCATTCAAAGGAAGAATGGTTGGACTCCCTATATTACAGATAGCCCGCTCTCCTAACTTGAGCAGCACAACCAACTGCCATGTTACTTGTGACAACTATACCTGGTTAAGAAGTGAATTGTTGAACTGTTCTTACTGATAAATTTTCTGGGTGAATTCAGTGAAAGCACCAAACTACTGCCCATGAGGAGGCTGTGCCAACGTCAACTGGGTCTGGTAGTCATTTGGTCAGCAGCCACTGGACACACCAGATTAAAATCTTGTCTCTATGAAGCTAAATCCCAGAGATAAAAACTCGAGAAGGTTGACTGGGCATGCCAGCCAACAGCTTCTATTATAACCACTTCAGCCATGATGATAGGGCTTGAGGGTTGATATCCTCTTTCCTGGCCTTCACCAAGAGAAAGAGTCGCTTTTTTGTTCCACGACTTTTCTCTGTGCGCTTTGTTTACGGAATTATGTATATGGAATCTATAATGTGCCTAACTTTTGGCCTATGACTGTACTTTAAAATTGTGTCAAATAGTAAGTCGCACTTAAGTTTAGTTAACGTTGTCAACAACGTATTTACTGATATTTTGTTCAAGGTCAGAGCTGTTTACCATTCTTTCAGTAAATTTCCACTAAATCGACACATTTAGTATTGCATTCTGGGTCGAAATATGACACATTTTCTGTTGTGAAATAGGTAATTTGCCTAATGTATAAAAGACCTGGATATATGAATTATATTCATTCCATTTTAAATCCTGTGTTGAAAAGATCTGTTTTTACGATCAGCCTTTGGAATCATCAGATGTTTGGAAAAATAGCAGTGCTGTTATCTCTAATATTGTAACGCTGTAATGCTATATAAATAATTCGACTAGAATTATTTATTGGAACATCCAATGGAGTTACCTGAAGTATTCATCAAACTTTGGATTTATATTTATGACTTTCGGATGCCTGTGAACATTCTTAAAGATGATCTGGATTACATTATTGTTGGTACATCATGACATTTCAGATTATCCATTCATTCGGAACAATCTTTCATTCAGAACATTCATTCATTCTGAACATTTTATAGTTTCAATATATACAGGACTTGTGATTAGGACACTAATAATTGTTGGATTATTTGGATTTTAATACACGATACTGTAAGTGTATTTTGATTTTTACATTAATTATTTAGAAATAAATTGCTTGTTGATTTTTACAAACATTGTTGGTTTCACTTTCTTTTTGTTACGTTATTCTTACCATAGGGTCGTAACAGCTTCAAGTAATGCTTGAGGGCATGGACAGGGTATTGCATGGTCGCTTCTCTCAACGTATCTATCAAAGAGAGGAAGTGTATAACAACTCTCTGATTGCCTGCTGATGGCAGCCTATTTTTGGCTACAAAGACTGGTTGCATCATAAGGACATTGGAACCATCCAATCTGAACTGGGGATAGTTCGGGTCCACTGAAAGGGCATGTAACTCACTCACTCTGCATGCCACAGCTAATGCTATCAGAAAGCATATCTTGTATGATAGTAGCTTCAGCGAGGTTCTGTATAAGGCTCAAACTGAGCCATGTCAGGTCCCATGAGAAATTCCATTTTGGAAACAGGGTAAAAGATTTTGGTCTATTCAAGTCAAAATTGGCTAGTAGGTCTGATAGATCTTTATCATGACCAATATCCCCTCTGCCATGATGCCAGAAAGTGTTGGAAATCATGGAGTGTTAGCCTTTGATAGGTATCAGAGCTAATTTTTTCTCCTTGTACAGCAAGAGAAAGAAATCATCCAGATGTGGAATTAGGGCACTCAAAGTACAATGTTGTCGACTTTGCATCATTTCATGAATTTGCGCCACTTCCCTCATACGCCTTTAAAGTGGAGGGCCTTCTAGCTCATAAGAGTCTCTCCACAATCGAAGGCTGACATTTCTTTCTTCACACAGCTCTCCCAACAAAAGCCAGGCATTAAGGAGGAGCTGGTCCAGACAGGGATGAAATACCTGTGACTGCAGTTGTTTGAGTAGATTTGATTTTGTCTGGATTTTTCTGGTCATGTCTATAACTTGATCGAGTGATTATTGACCCAGGACTTGTCCTACCTGAGGCTATCAGAACCAGTTTGCAGTTCTGACCCCTCAGTTTCTATATTAATTTTGGTACAAGGACTGTGGGGGAGTAGGCGGATGCCCAAAACCCCTCCCAACTGATTGATAGTGCATCCATGGACCATTCTTCTGGGTCCGAAACTGGGCAGTAGACAAAGGTGGGCAGCTTGTGGTTCCACCTTGTCACAAAACGATCTATCATTGAACACACCCAAGCAAGCAAATCGGATGAAAGATCAGTTGATGAATGGACCATTCTGTATGAAGAATTTGGCCCTTTCTTGACAGAGTCGGCAACAAAACTCAGCCTGCTGGGAGTGTGTCTGTTTTGTGCGGTTATGTTTAGCTGGAAGCACCAGTGTAGAAACTTCCAAACCAGAATGCATAGGTCAGGTGATTTGGTCCCCCCGTTTGAGGAGGTCGGCCACCACCACCAAATTGTCCAACATGATAAGGACTACTTTCCCATAGAATCGGTCCTTCCAGACATGAAAGCTTTGATTATAGCCTTCATTTCTAGAAGACTGATATGAAGAGCTCATTCCTCTGGACCCCACTTGCCACTGACCGTGTTGAAGCATGACAACAGGTGGGCTCCCCAACCATATGAACTGGCATCTGTACAAACCATAATTTCCGGTTAAGGCTTTTCCAGAGGGATCCCTGCAGTAAGCCAATTTTTTTTGCGCCACTAATACAGGAATAATACTACTTCAGTCAAGATCCTGACTTTGTGATCGAGATGACCAGAAGAGGGGCGCCACTGAGTCAGCAGGGCCATCTGCAATGGGTGCATGAAAAGGCGGCAGAGCAGAATCATATTTGCTGTCGCACTGAGCAAGTCCAGGAATTGCAAGAACTATCTCGCTGTAATCCACTCTGTTGGAAACTGACTCTGTGAGTTCAACAATCCGTAACACGCATACATGAGGGAGACTGACAATGTTGAGATTGGTGATAAACTCCATGCCCAGATGGACAAAATGAAGGGATAGATCAAGATCCGACTTTTCCAAGCTCACTAAAAAGCATAGGTAACCTAAAAGGGACAGGAGATCGTTCCTGCCCTTCACCACAATAGAACTTACCATGTGGTTTTGGAGAATGTCATCCAGATATGCCGCTGTTGCTGTTGATGAAGTCGACCGGAACAGGCTGATGACACAGTTGATAATTTTTGTGAAAGCTTATGTTGAGACCAGATGGAAGCACAAGAAACTTATATTTTTTCTTAGTAGGCAAACCAAAGGAACTTGTGTGCAGTCAGATGAATAGGGACATGGAAATATATGTCAGTCAAGTCTAAACTGATCGCAAATTCGTCCCGTTTGATAGAAAGTCTGATTGAACAAGCCGTTTCCATCTTAAACTTTGGCACTGCAATGTATTTTGTTGAGTTGGCTGAGGTCAATGATCAGTCTGAGCTTTCTGCTGACCTTTGACACTAGAAAGAGCATGGAATAAAACCCTGAAGAGTTCAGTTTCCAAACGATCTCCACAGCCGATTAGTAGAGTAACGACTTGATCTCCTTCTGCATAATCTCAGCTTTCTGCAAATCCAACAAAATGTCCGTCATGAAAGGAGATGACAAAAGGGAAGGGGGTTAGATAAATTAAATCTGAAGCCCCTCCGAAAAAACGTGGATCGCCCATTTGTTTTGTGAAGGCTGATCCAACGCTGATGGAAATAAAGGAGTCTGACAGCAACCAGTAGGCTGTCTGCGGGTGATCGTGGTGGGGAGTCAACAGCAGTTGTTAGGAGGCTTGGGGAAAGAGAAACCTTGTTTCTTATCCTCTTTATTAAACTGCCTCCTATATTGAGGAGCCTGTTGTCTCCTGAAATTTGATTGAGTTCGAAACTGTTGCTGTTGCTGGATGTTATTCAGCCTCCTGTCTCTTTGCCGACAATCTTCTCTCCATTGAGGCTGAGACTGATTTGGTCTGAACGTATGAGCAGTAGGCATGGCCAACTGAAGGGGCAATTCCTGTGCTGCCTGCCTCCTCACTTCCTCTATCCTAAAGTTAAATACCCTGTTTTTGGCATGTCTTTTGATGCTGTTTGTTTACAAATAGTGACATTTTTGAGGGGCCAAAATAACTTTTTCATGCCTTATAATTTGTGGACATTGTGTTTAAATATTTTTATTTATGCACTGATGTTTTTGGACACAATTGTAGCTCCACAATGGTAAGACACGACAGACTAATACTGCTTTTTAAAAGTGAAGGAATGGCTTGCTTATCATCAGAAATAGCCTATTTTATATATCTTACGAATTTATAAGTATTAGAATGTTTAGTTTGCTATTAGTCTTTTATATATTTTGACACCAGATCGCACAAACTGGGATCATTTCATTGGTTCTGTTAGTAACATTTAGTACTGATCTTCTACTCTCCCACCCACTCCCAAAATACACTACTGCTTTAACAATCAGGAAATCAGAATTAAGATTAGTCCTAGAATATCTATTTTCATTTTGTTTTTACTGCATGGCAAACTCTGCAACCAATCTGAGTTATATGTATGCACATTTTCATGGGTGGTACATGATGGTGACAAGAGATTAAAACATGCTTGTTTTTTTTTTCTTTACATGTGAAGTTGTGTTTTTCAATACACCTGCATTTTCTTGAGGACTGAAATAAACTAGATGAAACTAGGCAAGTAATGTTGGTTTTCATTCATTAACGTACATGTAAAGCATGATTACTCTGCATTGTGACTTAAGGGATAGTCTAATATTTTATGTGACGGTTTTGTTTACCTGGGTTTGGATTTATAAAATGGCAGATGTGGATTTATCCTATCAGCAGTGGGTGCACACCACATGCTGGTGAACACAGTGTATTTCCTACCTCTGTATTTTTTACATGAATGCTGCCAGCTGCCTTGTTAAACACATGGTCCCACCAGTGGAAGGTGAAATCTGCGCCAGGATCATGGCCAACCTAAATGAACACAATAAGATGATGTATTAAAAACTCATGAATTGTATGGTTTGCACAACTGTATTAAGTTTTTGTTACGATTCCTGAACCTTTAATGAATTAAAACAATATGTTACCATGGTGATACAAGATCCTAAAGCAACTCTCTAGTAGCAGTCAAAACAGAAAGTTGAACTTGTAATTTTTGGAGTAATAATCAGAGGTTGAAAACGAAAAATATAGCAGAGTAACAGAGGGTACAGCTATAAATTTATTCAGAGTTAAAGTATGTATGCAGTATTTCACATAGGGACAAAGGAAATAACAGTACATAATGCACTAATAGTACTATCAAAATCAGATATTATTATTTCCTTCAACAGTTTTGCCACCTTATCTTTGTGGTCAGCACAGTACTATCATATTTTTCTTGGACACTTGCATTATTGCAATTAAAGTTTTATCATGCACTCAAATAACTCATGAAAACATTAACATGCTTGAATATCTGGTTACCCTGAAATGAGCTGCACCATGAAATTTTCCATTCCAGACCTTGCTCTCTTTTAACTTTAGTGTACACTCATTATCTACCAACATTTATTATAATAAATAGCTTTTTATCCCAAATGACTTTTCTTTCTGATGAAAAAGCATGCCCATGCAGGCATACAGGGTCAAAATTTGTGTTTGTGTATGTATGTATGTATGTATGTATGTATGTATGTATGTATGTATGTATGTATGTATGTATGTAGGTATGAGGGATCCTTAAATTTTCAGGAGTGCTACTGAACATTTCGACATACTTCATAAGCACACATGAATCTATTGTTTGTAATATATATTCATAAAAAAAAACTCTATTTCAACCCGTCAATATTTTTTAATAGCTGGTTGCAGCAAACCATAAGTTTATCTCCATGATTTGCTATGTTTTTCCCCAAAACAGTTTTTTGTGTGTGTGTGTATGTGTTTTTTTTAACAGAATGTATTTACACAGTGTTTCTATCACCAATCACGATGTTGCCACATTTGTACTATGGTATCCACTCACTTAACATGCATCAGTATGGCAAAAGCATTCTCTTTGTTTTGTTGATACAAATGTCTGTTTTGATTTCACTTCCACTTTCTGACTGCAGGTGTGGGATCAAAGTCTTTTATATCAACACCAACAAGACATATTCCTGTACATTTATCAAGAGTGCCTGCACTACAGCTTTGTTCCGATCACTCACACTCCATGCTAGACACTGGAAGTACCTGTGAAATTTCCATCAAACGAATCACATTCAGGTACTGTCCTTTCACTGAAACTCGTTATATCAGTAATTCAGCTGTATGAGAATCCCCCAATCTTCATTTACTTTGTCGACACTGATGACGATGTCACTGTTTTCGCTTGGCTGACCGTAATTAGCTATCAAAGTGTCCATGTGATCATTACCAAACTGTGGCACGTCACTAACATTTTCAGGAAAAGTCTTTGGCTCAAACACAGTTAATGCATTAAAAATCTCGATGTCTGGGAATATATCACTAACTTTTGCATGACTAATCCATACACACTGTACCTGCTTTGGCTGGAAGTCATTGTCATCTGATGAACACTTCAGTTCGATCCCTATTGAAGTGAGCATTGTTGCGCATGGCGGTAAGAAACTCATTGCAGAGGGGCCCAAAATGGGGTGTATCTCCGAGGTACTCGGCTTCCAGAGATGTTAAATATCCATCAACATGATGCTTCATGGTAATGTATGGCAAATCTCTTGTCGGCAAACACCAGCTAAAAGTGTTTATTTTTCCCAAGATGTCACAAAGAAAGCGCAGCAAAAAACATGACTTTGTATGATGTCATGTTATGTTCCAATAAATTTACCATGTCTCTGCCAGTCTATGTATGAAGAGAGTTAAGGATGCTTTATCGAAAAATTTTGACAGCTTGTTGTTATATCATAAATATTATGTCTTTTGGGCACTTGATGTCTAGCAATGAAGACATATTGGAACTTGATATGTTGTTTGTCCAAGATTTTGTAACATTCATATGAAACAAGACTGGCATTGTTCAACTGATTTAATTGTCTGAAATGACAATGAATGTGTTGAAAATGCAAAAGAAAGGAATAAGATTTCGATAAAAACAGAGGATCATATAGATAATAACATGACTGAATGACTAGAGGACTTGTGGAAAGCATGAAAGGGTACGAGAACATTACATTTAAATGAAATAATCAAAATATAAAATAGCAGCAATAAATATATGTAGGTATTTAGTTTGTGTATAATTGCACTAGAAGCTGTTGATAAGTTGCAAATCTCAGCAGCAGTACATCATATTACTGCAATGTGTCAAGTCACATGATCTTTCCACAAATAGGAGTTTGAGAGCTTTCACTGACCTTATATGATCATTACATGCAGCATGCTCTACTAATGTCAATTTCCTAAAGTTTGTGGATCCAAGCAATACAAAGTTGGTTTTTTTTATGATGTTTTTAGCAGAGTTCACCAAACATAGCACTAAGGCTGCAGTCATACCTCAACTAAGGGAATAGCTTGGTCAACTTTCTATTAATATTTATAGTTTTCTTAGTCAGGTTGCAGTTTTCATCATTATTATGCTTACACTTTGACATGGTGAGTAGTTTTCATCATTATTATGCTTACACTTTGACATGGTGAGTAGTTTTCATCATTATTATGCTTACACTTTGACATGGTGAGTAGTTTTCATCATTATTATGCTTACACTTTGACATGGTGAGTAGTTTTCATCATTATTATGCTTACACTTTGACATGGTGAGTAGTTTTCATCATTATTATGCTTACACTTTGATGAGTAGTTTTTTCTCAAACACCAAGACTGATACTTACTATTGTCTCATCTAGCATGTTTATTTATATTATATACTTTATCTAGGCATATATAAGCCTACCAATAAAATGTTTTAAAAAATTTAGAATAACAAACAAACAACTTTACTGACAAGCCGATCTTTGAAATTTAGCGCAGTATATTGTTCACTAAGGATTAAATTGACCTTCTCTACCAATGTTTAACCAGCTAACTGTCAGCAGTATAGCCTTCCGGCAGTTGAACTGTAAGAAGCTTGACATCTCTATTGATTTTCTGACAAAGAAACAATGTGTAAACTAGACCTAGTCACTTTACAATTAAGTTTAGTCAGAGACACCTTTATAGATTGACCAACAAAGAAACAACTATGTAAACTAGCCATAGTGACCTTTGAATTTTTCTTCATGACGATGTTTATTTGACAGTTTCATCGATTTGATATAATGATATTCGGTTGCTCAGAATATGTACCAGTCAAAACTTCTGAACTGGCAGACATGTCTGGTAAATACAGGGATGCAAGTAAGTAAGTAAGTAAGTAAGTAAGTAAGTAAGTAAGTATGTATGTATGTATGTATGTATGTATGTATGTATGTATGTATGTATGTACGTATGTACGTACGTACGTACGTACGTACGTATGTATGTATCTATGTATGTAAGCAAGCAAGCAAGTAAGTAAGTAAGTAAGTATGTATGTTTTTATGTATCTATGTATGTATGTATGTACAGGGTTTAACAGCACATCAGCACCCTACTGGCTATATGTTGCCAATTAAAAGTTAAAATATAACAAGAGTCCCTCAAAGGGACTGATGCTCTACTGGCCAAAAATAATTTCCGGAAATCCAAGATAAGACTGTTTCTTCCTTTTAACTCCTCTGTTGAAACTATCAATGATATTCTTGAGCAATAACAAGAGTAGCGATAACAATATTTTCAAAATGGCCTTCATGATGGCCATATTGGATATAAGATTGACACCAGTTTCATCTAGGACCAACTAGATATGACAGATAGTCTTTTGGTGAAAACCCAATGTTAATATGACCATCCCTCCAGGAAGAGTATCGATAATGAGATTTTCAAGATGGCTCTTCATGGCAACCGTATTGGAGGTAAGATCAACAACATTTTCATTTAGTACCAACTAGACAACATAAGAAGTCTTCTGGTGAAACCCTATGTCAATATATCCTTCAGTTCAGGTGGAGTAGCAATAACAACATTTTCAAGATGGCCACTGTGGTGGCCATACTGGCTGTCCGAGCAGCACCATTTTCATTTAGAACCCACTTGACCTTGGGATGAATGTGTGCAAAGTGTTATGGCAATCCTCCAAGTAGTTTAGAAGGAGTAGCAATAACCAACCTGAACTAATTGATTGACAATGGACGGTTGGACATGGACAACAGACCATCCCATAAGCTCTTATGGTCTATGACCAGTAAAGCTAAAATAATTCCAAATAATTTTTACGCAAGTACCATATTTATTTGATGATGAACCCATCTCCCATTTTTGAGAAAATTTTGGCAAATGTTTACTAAGTATATCATTCTCTGATAAAAAGCCCACACCTTTTTACCTTTAATTAGGCTGGCCACCTGGTCTTCTGATGGAAAAAATATTGTACCTCTTTCCAAAATAATGTAAACATGTAGTTTTACAAGATAAAAGGTAAAGATGATAAAACTATTTAAAAGGTATATAAAATAAAATAAAACAGTAAAAATATCAATCTTGACATTTTTTTATATCGATACATTCTCAGACTATTAAAAAGTTAAAGATTGTCTCTGGTGGTATATCATCATTTGGTCATATATGAAACAGATTGGTTTCCTCTTGCAGCTATCTTTGTGGAGACCATATTTCTGGCAGTTAAAGAAACCACCAGGGTGGATTCAAGTTAAAAGGATCAAGTGTGGGGTATTTATAAATCCAGCCTTAATCAATGCAGGCAAAGTGGTGCAGTCAAATGTCAGTATGTTATTGTTGACTTTGTAAGCTTCTGATTCTCACCAGTTGACTCAACAATGAGAAATCATGGCCTATTACTTTAACTGGAAACAGTTTCCTCTTCTGAGTCACTGATTGAATTGCCCCTTAAAGTGCTGATAGTTTTGTAGCACAAGATCCCTCAGTGCTGAATTGTTTGTGTGTGTGTGTGTGTATGTATGTATGTATGTATGTATGTATGTATGTATGTATGTATGTATGTATGTATGTATGTATGTATGTATGTATGTATGTATGTATGTACATGGTTTACTAGCATGTCAGCACAAAATACAGGCTGTATGGTGCAGATTGCTGTTACAAGATTTGTGAAATTTTGGGGGTCACACGGGCATCATTTTCATTAGGACCAAAATAATTGGAAGTATTTTAACGAAAACCACATATAAGACCATACCTTAACCTTTAAAGTACTGTATAGTTTTGTAGCACAAGATCCCTCAGTGCTGAATTGTTTGAGAAAAGAAATGAAAACTGATCTTTAATTACTATACATAGTAGATATACAAACCCTATATGAAAAATTATTATTGATGTCTGAACTTTATTATAAGCATCAAGTCACATATGTAACTTTATCATATTTGCACTTACAGGTGCAAATACAGGTAAATATATAAATTACATGTACCTTTGTATTTCATCTGTATTTATGTATCTTTTTTAATGAAAAAGTTAAAATATGTATAAAAATAATACTCCATTCTCTCGTGGCTCAACCATATATATGTATGTCTGTTACAACTTTATATCCAAGTTGTGAAAATCACAGGTGTAGAATAGGTACCAGTTAATGAGCTTCCAGTCAATGAATAACACAAGTTTACACCCCGTAAAGTGTGTAATAAATGTTCACAAAGCTTTGCAGTTTTCTTGTTATTTATTCTAGTATATGTCTGTCATCTAATGTCCACTTATGAGCTTACAAAGACAGTCACCTGTCGAGTTCATTACCTGTACAGGTGTTACTTGCTTAGAATATTAAGAAATATATCCCAAATCATTTTTGTTGTTGGCTGAAGTATGAGGTTGATATCACATACTCAGCTGTCCAGTAAAAATCAAAATCAGATTTATGCACCAAACCCACGGCCATAACCAATGCAAAAAAAACACAAAAAAAGAGTTTCATTTCATCAGGTGCGACAGGTATCCATTTTTTCATGCAGCTGTTGTCAATCAAGTCTTCCCCATTTATTCTCTGCTGTGCATGAAGATTCATTTGATCTATGATCAGATGCAAGAAATCCTGATAAAAAAATAGCCTTAAATAATAATAATAATAATAATGAGGACTTTGTATAGTGCCTAATCTTTAGAAGCTCTAAGCGCTTTACAACATTATATAACACCTAAACAAACATATATAATGATATGATTACGAAAAGAAAGAAAAAACAAACACCATGAAATTAGAAAACAAAAACATGCTGAAAATAGTTAAGGTAATGAAACGTTATCAAGTCTTTAGGTCTATTCTTGCAGTCGAAATAGGTGAGTTTTAAGAGCACTCTTGAATGAGATCACCGTGTCTTTGTGTCTAAGTTCAGTTGGCAATTCGTTCCACGTTGCTGGGCCCTGGTATGCAAAAGAACGTTGTCCGTATGACTTCATTTTGGTATTGGGAATAATGAGAATACGGGTGTCGGAAGAGGAGCGTAAGTATCTTGCTGGTGTGTACACATGGGTGATGTGAGATAGGTATGTTGGACTGGTGCCAGTCAGTGAAACGTAGCACAGAGGCTTAATATTCTCCATTTATACATTTAATTTTAAAATACTGCTGAACAGGGGGTTGACCGGCATGCTGTCAGTTTTTGTCCATCCAGCATCTACATTGGACTCGTATTCAACATCATTTTCGGGCTCAAAATCACTCATTGGCATTTCCAGTTACACTTTCCCAGCTCTAATAATCTCATATACTTCAAAACTTTCAAAATCACTGTCATTATCACTATCATCAGCCAGTATTTGCCGAATCAAATCATCACCTTGAGATGAACCATGTTTGGAGTCAGCCATTTTGAGTTTTCCAGGTAGTGCCTATCATAAACATGTATTTGTAAAACTTCTTTGATGAATACATGTACAAGGTTAAAACTATGACAAAATGCTTGTTCCAGGGCCCAACGTACCAATAAAATTTAGTTTAACAACCATTCATGTCAAGCTAAAGTACTGGAATGTGTAAATAGTTGCTCACCTGAAAAACGATTTAAGACGTGACAAGCAGTATGAGACCTCTAACGGCGGCACGATTTATGTTGTGACTAGCCCTTTAAGCGTTTAGAACAGGCCTCCCACTACTAGTTGCTATTTTGTTGTGTAATAAAACACAAATCACAGCTCTCCCTCATTATAATGCAGTAGTTTGGGTCCATTACTGCCTACCGCGTTATGTACCAAACAGTGTTATACTGAGAACCACAATATCTACAGAACCATGATATATTGAGAATATCGTAATATAGAGAACTGTGGTATAGCGGGCACTATGTTATGATTTTGGTCATGGGGTCCATAGTAGTACCACGTTATATCTGGAATTGCATTATAACGAAGTGCATTATAATGGGGGAGAGCTGTACTTTATCACCCATGCTCCACACCCACCTTGCAGACCAACAAAAGGACAGAGATTTATGCTATCTTTTTGCGTTTCTCATGCCAGGGCTTAACAGGGTGATATACACACAAGTAAAATAGAATCCATACTCAATAGAAACTTGCTACTGCCCTTAGAGACCATGTCCTTTGTAAAATTCTCAACATAATATATTTTTTTTAAAATAGCTTTTGATTTGTCACAATAGTTGCCTTTAAAAGTCATGAGACATGGAAACTGCCCAAAGGACACACAAAAGTTCCATCTTGGCATTAATGAACAAGATACTGGTCTATGAAGCTCAAAATACCTAATGAGATCAGAAATACAAGGATCCAAACCAATGGCAGAACCCCTAGAGAACTTGTGAGGGATAGAAAGGACTACCCTATGGTCCTTAATGGTACAGTGAAACCCCTCTAAACAAAATGTCAGTTTTGAGAGGTTTTGTGTTTACTGAGGTTTTCGCAGATGTGAAAAAACGTCTAGTTTCTAAGCACTTATGTGATGAGAGAGCAAGATTATATATTACAGGGCCCGAGATTAGAATGTTTTTGCTCCTAGCTTGGCCAAACCACTGGCACAAGATCATTCAGTTTGTCAAATTTGCAGGAGTTGCTGAAACAACACTTGTTTGCATCACTATTGTTTTCAAATTCATTCTTGTAGAATTCCATTTTCTTTAGAATATCTGAAACAGTAGATGTTCCTATGCCGAATATTTTTCCTAGCTTCTTCAATGTAGGTTTTGGCACAGATTCATACTCAATGATCAGACTAAATTTATCCTGTAAGGATAGTTCAATCCTACAATGCTTAGCTGGCTGCTCTGACATCTTGACATGTGAGTGAAGACAAATGACAGTCATGGCTACTTAAATACATGTAATGATTTTTCTCCATTGAAAATCAATTTAGTGAATCTGTTTTGTAGGTCTCCATCAGCAATGCATCAAAAGTGAGACTACATGCATGTTTAATAAAGCCCTGGTATTTAATTAAAAAAACTAACAAAAAATGTTCTATTGATCATGTATACAAATGAATAGCATCAATTAAAACTGGATAATAAGCAGATAAACAATCTTTCTTAAATGGCTTACATACAAGCATTTAGTTATGAATAATTCGCCTTAAAAGCTGGCTCCTTTTTATGGTGCGAAGACTTCAGATTAGCCTATTGTCAACCCTAATCTCTGCCAGCACACGAGTCAAGTATTGTTTTAACCTGGTGTACCCTTGTGACATTTTCCCTGTCTTCGTCTCACAGATAAGTCTACTACAATACTAGCTAACTGTAATTAATCTGTTCAGATGTGTCAGGAATTTTGCAGCTGAAATACATTTCCAAGTTTGCAGTGAGGTCAGTTTTATGGTTTGTGTTTTTTTCAAGTAAAATTGAAATTTGGGATCAAAATTTGTTTCGGTATTCGGAGTTCATGGGTTTCGGTTTACTGGGACAAAAATAATGATATTAAAGAAGGAAAAATTCTGGACTCCAAAAACATTTTGGTCTTGAGCAGATTCAAGTATACTCAGGTTTCAGTTCGGAGTTTCACTGTAGATACAGAACATTCTCTTTCCTCAGAAAGGAAGAAAAGAAAGTCTGCAACTGTAGTTAAAGAGGGACAACTAGGATCAAAGCATTTCCTACTGCACCAAGAAGTGGATTGCCTTGTAGCCTAGGCGATGCAGTCAGCAATCCTGCTTGAAAATTGGTCTTGGTGGATCAATCATTTGAGATGAGCCAAGCATGAAGGTGGAGAATCTGAAGATTGCTGTGCAAGAGGGACCCCCCCGATGCTGCAAATCTGGTACCTCCTCGGAGGTAATCTCCAAACCTCGTATACCAACAGGTCAAGTAGATTGTTGAACAACAACTGTTGGGGATGGGGGGGGGGGGGGGCTATCAGGATGAGCTGTGACATGGAGATCCTGACTTGGTGGAGAACCTGTGGAGTTATTTCAAAGGGTGAGAATGCATAAGAGTATAGATGGTCCCACTTCAGACTGAAGGTGTCCACTGTCCGGGCCCTCTGATATGGTACTTGGTGTTCAGTCTCATAGCCAACAAGTCCACTAATGGCCTACCCCACAGCTGAAAAAGTGACTCTGCTTAGAATATGCAAAGAGAAGGGGCATGTGTGCCTCCTTGATGTCTGAGTTACACAACCACTGACATGTTGTCCAAGGTGATCATAAAACAATGATACACCCTTGTAGGGCTAGGAACACTACCTGCATTTCTTGATTATAATGTGAAGGGTTGCTTCTTCCCATGACCAAGGTCCCTGAAGAACTATAAAATAGTTTGTGTGAGAGTATGGTTATAAAATAGCTTGTGTGAGAATAGGGTTATAAATAGCTTCTGTTGGAGTAGAGTTATAAAATAGCTTGTGTGAGAGTAGGTTATAAATAGCTTGTGAATAGGGTTATAAAATAGCTTCTGTTGGAGTAGAGTTATAAAATAGCTTGTGTGAGCAGGGTTATAAAATAGCTTGTGTGAGTAGGTTATAAAATAGCTTGTGTGAGAGTACGGTTATAAAATAGCTTGTGTGAGTAGGTTATAAAATAGCTTGTGTGAGTAGGTTATAAAATAGGTTGTGTGAGTAGGGTTATAAAATAGCTTGTGTGAGAGTACGGTTATAAAATTGCTTGTGTGAGAGTAGGGTTATAAAATAGCTTGTGTGAGAGTAGGGTTATAAAATAGCTTGTGTGAGAATAGGGATATAAAATAGCTTGTGTGAGTCGGGTATAAAATAGCTTATGTGAGTAGGGTTATAATATAGCTTGTGTTAGAGTAGGGTTATAAAATAGTTTGTGAGCAGGGTTATAAAAAAGCTAGGGGACAGAGCACATACAGATCTCCTTCATCATAACATGCTTCATTTCAATACGATTCCAGGTATAATGCAGTAGCACTATGGACCCCATGACCAAAATTAAACCTCTGTGTTTGAATTGGTTTATCAAATGAATGACAATATGAGTTGAATGAAAACAATATGAAGTTTAGCAGACCTGCCAACCCTAACAACACCTTCTCAGTAAGGCTGTCGGTATATATCCATAAATTAGACAAATTTTCAGTAAAGTGTAATGAAATATCTTGTACTGCTATTGTTGACTTGGAAAACATGCATTTAAAAAGTTCAAAAGTGTGATCTGATGCAGCAAAGACAAACATTATGTTCAACTAAAAGTTTGTAAAGTACACTTACACCTAAACTACCTCCAGTACAGTTTCACAAATTACAGTTCTAAACCCCATGGAGCTCAATGGCTTCTTGCTACATGTCTCATCCTGATGTAATCTTGAGTTGTCTTGTTTTCAATTCATGTGGCGATAGCAGTCATCTCACCTATCACGAGATATACCCAAATCAACACATTATGTCAAAAAAACAGAATTGTTGACTTTCCTGGTTTTTCACCCTCCAAGAATCTAAATATTCCTTTTTATACTTCTGTCTTGATTGTCTGAACTTTTTAAGAGGCTCATTGTCCCTTTCACCTTCAAGGTGTTTACGTTTGTTGGACGATTGTCCCTTGCACCTTCAAGGTGTTTACATTTGTTGGATGACATTTTGAGAAGCAACAGCTTGATCATGCAAGCATTTTGCATGAGAAATATGAGCAGATTAAAGAATCTGAGGTACTCCTATGAAGTTAGACTTGTTCCCTGACCAGCTCCAATGAAGCTAATATGAAACCTAGATCCTGATCAAACCTGGACAAGTCAATATCCAGACTTAACCACAAAAATCTTATTTTCTTATTTTTTTCATATTATTTCGTCTATAATTTAAGGGTCATTTCAGTAAGACTTACTGTCAAATCATAAAAATTCTTTGGTCTGGCTTAGTATTGTATCTTTATTTCCTTTCTGAAACATTATTATTTGACAAAATATGATCATTACCACTATACCATGGTTCAGCACATAACAATGTTTTCACTACACCGCAGTTCAGTAGATAACATGTTCAGTTGTTATGGACACCAATTACTGCATTATAATGAGGGATACCTGTAACTACCACATAGTTTATCAAGGGAACATATGTAGGACTTGAAAGATTTGAAATTGAATCTGCAGAAATGATAAATACATGTGGTTTTACATACCCCTGCTGTATCTTTCTTGATTTTCACTTTGATAGCTTCCTTTATACCATCTTCTGCTTTTCCCAAGCCTGATCCTAAATTGACAAAAAAAACAAAAAACAATTAAACACCAGTGAATTGCCCTGAAAAAGCTAACCATTTACAAGTACAATACCACTAACTGAATTAAAAATACTTAAAACAGATTAACTTCTACCTTCAGAGACTTTTGTTGCTTGGAAAAAAGGCCTGAGCTCATACCATTTAAAAGAAAAAAAGGATCAAACTGGGATAAAAGTATTGGGATCTATCATACAGTAATATGTTTTCAGGAATGACACATTTCAGGGAATGTACCTTTAATGAATGCAGTGAAGCCAACCACAAGTTGTATTATTTCATAATTTTGTATGTAAGCACTATAGTCAACAGCCTTTCAAAATCTATATTACTTGTAAGCACTATAGTCAACAGCCTTTCAAAATCTATATTACTTGTAAGCACTATAGTCAACAGCCTTTCAAAATCTATATTACTTGTAAGCACTATAGTCAACAGCCTTTCAAAATCTATATTACTTGTAAGCACTATAGTCAACAGCCTTTCAAAATCTATATTACTTGTAAGTACTATAGTCAACAGCCTTTCAAAATCTATGTTACTTGTAAGCACTATAGTCAACAGCCTTTCAAAACCTATATTACTTGCAAGCACTATAGTCAACAGCCTTTCAAAATCTATATTACTTGTAAGTACTATAGTCAACAGCCTTTCAAAATCTATATTACTTGTAAGTACTATAGTCAACAGCCTTTCAAAATCTATATTACTTGTAAGTACTATAGTCAACAGCCTTTCAAAATCTATATTACTTGTAAGTACTATAGTCAACAGCCTTTCAAAATCTATGTTGCTGTCATGAAATAAAGGTAAAACAGAAACATCTAATGTATTCTCCACTGGCAATAAACTGAAGTGCTTTTCTTAAAACCTTTCTGCATGCTGTATTCAATCATTGATTATTCTTCAAACCTTTCTGCCGGCAGTATTCAATCATTGATTATTCTTAAAACCTTTCTGCATGCTGTATTCAATCATTGCTTATTCACAAAAGATGGTAAAGACCCTGAAGATTTCATTCATAGATTAAGTACTGCCTCTGACAAATTGATGTACATCTTGTCAAGGACAAGTCTAGAGTTCTGACTGATCTCAAAATAGTTCTCAATGGACAAGTCAAGAGAGTTCTGAGTGATCTCAAAATAGTTCTCAATGGACAAGTCTAGAGAGTTCTGAGTGATCTCAAAATAGTTCTCAATGGACAAGTCTAGAGAGAGTTTTGAGTGATCTCAAAATAGTTCTCAATGGACAAGTCTAGAGAGTTCTGAGTGATCTCAAAATAGTTCTCAATGGACAAGTCTAGAGAGAGTTTTGAGTGATCTCAAAATAGTTCTCAATGGACAAGTCTAGAGAGTTCTGAGTGATCTCAAAATAGTTCTCAATGGACAAGTCTAGAGAGTTCTGAGTGATCACAAAATAGTTTTTAATCGACAAGTCTAGAGAGTTCTTAGTGATCTCAAAATAGTTCTGAATGGACAAGTCTAGAAGCCATATATCAGTCCCTTGGAACTCTTGACAGAAAACAAAACAGAACAGAACTTACCCTAAGAGCACTAATACAATTACATCAGTAAGTAACATGGACTTACCTATCTATATACACACTGGTCAATCATAACACATTGGCAACAATGTCAATGCCCCAGCAATGATATTTCTATGCACTGACAACATTAAAAAGCACCAGTCATACACCACTCTACATGTATATGCTGAGTGTGGTTGTTCCCATCGCAATCCGCAAGGTAAACAATTAAATATTCAAAAACTGATTTTCTATTCAAATATTTGCGACAAAATATTCTAATTGAATGTTCAGTTAATTCATTTCAACTCAAATTTATGGTACATTATCACTGAAAAATGCATTCAACCATGCTGTGTATGGATCATCATAACACTGTTTGGCAGCATTTTGCAAAAGAAACAAGGCAAATTGTAAACTATGCAATGCTGAATTAGTCTACAATGGACCAACTTCAAATCTGCTAAGTCACTTTAAATTCAAACAACCACTCACAAGGTAATCATAATATCAAAAATCTGAATAGTCACCATTTCTATTCACCGTCATTCAGGTGCTCTTGAAAAGATAATGTACAGTACAGCAAGTTAATAAAGTACATGCAGGGCCATCGTAAGGGGTCAGACGATACGGATACGGGAAAGCACCTGGGGTGCCAAGTCTGGGGGAGGGGGGGGCAAAAGGGGGATGCAAAAAGTCTACGCTCGCACAGGGCGCTGTTTCCTCCAGCAGAAATTTGCAACGGCCCGGATTACATGTACTTGGTATAGAACAGGGGTCATTATCAAAGTTAACAAGCCTTTCAAAAAAGTATTATCATGGTAATTTGTTACGTACATGTATGCATGTAGTTGGGTTTTTTGTTACGTACATGTATGCATGTAGTAGGGTTTTTTGTTACGTACATGTATGCATGTAGTAGGTTTTTTTTGTTACATACATGTATGCATGTAGTAGGTTTTTTTTGGCACCTTGGCACAATATTGGCTATATGGTGCCAACTAAAAATAAAGTTAGAAATTTAAAAAAGAACTCCACAAAAACTGTTGGAAGATCAACCCTTCCAAATAAATCTAAACATGAAGTACAGCAAGATAAAAAATAAAAGGTAAAGATGTTAAAATTCTGATAAAGTTACATAAAATAAATGATCATGGTAACACAATTAAAATCATTAAAACATATGGTCAAAACCTGCTATCTAAACTGCACTCCCACAAAAAGTCCAAGAGCTCTTTGGGATTAAGTACTTGTGATCCTGTTACTCAGTCTAAATGGGATTAAGCACTTGAAATCCTGTTACTCAGTCTAAATGGGAATAAGTACTTGCAATCCTGTTACTCAGTCTAAATGGGATTAAGTACTTGTGATCCTGTTACTCAGTCTAAATGGGATTTTTTACACTTCGAGTCATTGACTGTGCATGAATTGTCTTAAATTTTTCACACACTGGTCAAGTTACACTGAAAGTCGATGGGTTTTCGTTGTGAAGAAGAAACTTTATCAAGAACTATTTGAGATAGTCCCCATATTTAACTGAAGAAGTAATCAAGAGTTAATCACCTTTTTTTTACCTATAGTCCATCATGAGCCCTAAACAAACAAATTTGGTCATACTGAGTTTGAAGATAAACAGGGAAATAACACCTACATTCATTTGATTATTAGTCTGAAAATCCAAATAAGATTTAACCCAATACCCCTAAAAGGTCATTTAATAAGATTTTACCCAATACTCCTAAAAGGTCATTTAATTAGATCTTACTCAATACCCTTAAAAGGTCATTTAATAAGATTTTACTTAATACCCTTAAAAGGTCATTTAATAAGATTTAACCCAATACCCTTAAAAGGTAATTTAATAAGATTTTACCCAATACCCCAAAAAGTAATTTAATTATATTTATATGACCGAGTCCACAGTGTATTCAACGCATCAAATTTTGTCAAAGCTCTGAAACTTATGTCCTGGAGGTGGTTGGGGTGCCTTGCCCATACACTGAACCAAGCAGTAAAAGCAGACTTGGGTGGAAGTGGCAAATCTGATATGCTGGAGAGATATATTCAACAAGAACCTGAAATCAAAGCAGCTATACTTGACCCTCGCTTGAAGAAGGATAGATCATGGCTTCTGATGAGAAAGATGGCAAGGTTGTACAACAGATTTTTGGCATTTCTGAATGACTTCAAAACAGCATCAGTTACTGCATATCAACAAACATGCCCATCAATTAAACTGGTGCTACATCTTCTTGCAAAATTGAGGGCCAAGCTCACTGTCCTTAAGAGTGATGAACCCATGATTCAAAAATCAAACAGAAAATAAACGCCAACTTGGAAATAAGGTACAACGAGGATGAAGTGCACAACTTGCTGCTGATCTGCAGACTGCTTGAATGTAGATGAAATAACGAAAGCTTTGGAGTTTGTAGAAGCACTTATGATCAGCAAATTACTGTATCATGATTCATACAGCCCTGGAGTGTTTTTCAAGGGCTTTTCAAGAAGTTTTCAAAGACTTCTAAAAGTTTTCAAGGAGTATTTTTTATAACGGTAACTGAACTAGAGATGAAATGATACATCCATGTCACATATCGATATGCATTGTGATACCCAACCTACATATGATACATTATCGATACACATTTCAACTTGAAGGTCTTATCATCATTAGAAGGACTGTCAATAGTGGGGTGGTACCATTTCAGTCATACTTCCAGTATGCCGATTGCAGACAGACCCAGACTTATCATGCCATTCTAATTCTTGACAAGATAACAAAAGTACTTCCGGACAGACTACCTGCTGGTTGTCTGTTATTCTAATTCTTGACAAGATAACAAAAGTACTTCCGGACAGACTACCTGCTGGTTGTCTGTGATTCTAATTCTTGACAAGATAACAAAAATACTTCCGGACGGACTACCTGCTGGTTGTCTGTGATTCTAATTCTTGACAAGATAACATAAATACTTCCGGTGATTCTAATTCTTGACAAGATAACAAAAATACTTCCGGACAGACTACCTGCTGGTTGTCTGTGATTCTAATTCTTGACAAGATAACAAAAATACTTCCGGACAGACTACCTGCTGGTTGTCTGTGATTCTAATTCACCCTTGTCACCCATTTCAGACTGTTCCATTTAATCAGATGCAAGACTCATCTTGTAGGGCTTGAAAATAGAGGTAGTCCATTAGTTTGAGGCTAGTCAATTTCCTCTCGGACAAATACTTTTCATAGTTTCAATAGTCCAATGACTAGTAAAGTTTTAGTTATCGCCAGTCAGCGTTTTGTGGGAAGGACTAGTGAAGATTCAGCCAGACTAGTACATTTCTCAATCTACTAATCCTACTGGCTACAAAGAAATTTATGTTAAATTCTAGACTTGTCTTGCACAATAAGCCCTTTGTATTGGACTGCATGAATGCTTTTAAAATGTCTTATTACCAATTACATGTCTTTGCTTAACTTTGCTGTTACCATGTGACTACCACTTGGACGTGTGCTCTCTGCATGATGAATCTGACTTTTTTCAGGCTGCTGTCATCAGCGAGAGGTTTCTGGTCATTGTTCTCAGAATAAATATGCTGAAAATTATGTGCCATTTTTTTTACAAAACATTACATGACTTTCATTTAATATTTTCTAATTTTTTGTTCAACAACATTGGAAAGGGATTTTTTTTGGCATCATAGGACTATTGGACCTCAGATGTCATGGACATGTAGGCCACGAGATTGGATAGTCATGTGACTAGCAGTGTTGCACCTTGAGCACAGAATCATGGGTTTATTGTAATTTTTTGTATTATGTCCCACAAATCTTGACCCTGTGCATCCCCCTATGCATGCTTTTTTGTCAAGGAAAAATTGAAAAATATGCCTTGAACTTTTCACTAGTGGATACCCATCCATGTCTATGTTGGGGCTAGCAATGGCCAAAGTCGCTAAAGGTGATAAAAACTGTAAGATGGCAATGAATATCTATTTTAAAACAAAGTATCTGGCAATGAAAATATTCAAGGTTTGTGGTAGTCGGCCAAGTTACAATGTAAACTCTGTAACAGCTGCTAGTGTAACATATTTTCGAGGTTAAAGTCACACATACAGCAAGGAAGATTTAAGTTATTTTGAGGTTGAATTAATGACAAAAGAGGCTAAATTTAGCCAAATACAAAATTTGTCATTTCCTTAATGATTTATTAATTTGAAAATAAAAGTAATTAAGAAAACATGAGTATATTTTATAATAAATGCTGGTAGTGATGAGTGGACACTAAAGTTAAATGAGAGCAAGATCCAGAACAGAATATTCCATGGTGCAGTTTATTCCAGGTTAACCAGGTATTCAAACATGTTAATGTTTTCATGAGTTACTTGAGTACATGATAAAATATTTGTTGCAATAATGTATCTGTCCAAGGAAAATATGATAGTACAGTACAGACGACAAAGTTAATGTGGCAAAACTGTCTAAGCAAATAAGATTATCTCATTTTTTAGCACTACTATAGTGCATACCTGCCATATTTCCCAACAGTTTTGGGTTTTTTTTGAGATTCAAAAAGTGTGTTTTGAGGTCCTGAGGGGGGTAAGTGCGCATGGCCCAAAAAAGGGACATCAGTTGAGAATAAGTTATCTTTTCATATAAGATTATAGAAAATTACTGGAAATTAAAATTTGATAAAAAAAAGAAAATAACATATGTTTTCTTTAGAGCATATAATACACATACAAACAAAAAATAGTTGGTAGATTTAGCATTGTCCAATACCAACACTACACACATGCCAAAACCCACATAATCACAACCAGACTGAGATTAAATAAATAAAATATATACCAAGTTTCTGTTTTTAAAATCCATTGGACTGTGGAATATTTTCTTAATTAGATGCAGTCTTTGCTGCTCTCAATAGTTCAGTGTGTGTGTAGGGGGGGGGTTGAAGGTAATGTAAGTGTCATTTGTGTTCATCTTTGCACTCATCGAAGACTGGATGGTACTGTTGTTCAAACTTGCAGAAGATATTGAATTATTCTCAGCATACAAAATTATTTTTCTGCATCTGCATTGCTGTGAGGGAGTGTCAAATATGCTGGGTGGTGTTGCTATGTCAACGAATATCGTACACTCCAAAATAACTGACGTCAATATGGTCTTGGCAGGGTGTGCAAAAACTGAAATGCTCCAACTTGCTGCAGTGCTTTACTGTCAAACTCCGTCCAGGAGTTCTGAAATTAAGTTTTGTTGGGCTCTGCTCACATTCCAGGTGGCTCATCATTTCCTTAATCACAGCTGCATTTCAACATTTTGCCTTAAAAAATTAATCACACTTGTATACTATTCCGACTACTAAAATAATCGTGTTTTGCGCTTTATATATGGAGTGAAATCTGAGTTCAAAGATAGTTGCCGCTTATCACAAACATGCCAATAATCTTTAATAAAGATGGCTTAAACATTCTCATTCAAGGTAATGATGTGTAATAACTTGTTTCTCAACATCTCTTTGTTTTATCTATAACTTTAAACAAATTGGGTTGTCCCTTTTTACTCATGCAAATTAGCCTAATGGACTCTCCCACAGCAGACTTCAAAGGATTTAACACAGCTTCACCATAGGTATTCTCACTCAGCCAATTGAGTAATCAGTGAAATGGCGGTTGCTTATGTATGATCACCTTAACTTTAATTGCCTCTATGATAAACTGCCTCGAGGATAGTTTTATATGGGCTATAAGCAGAACTGTTTACTGTTTATACAGACTACATGCTAAGGACATATTCATGTATAGTGGTGGTCAAAAATCTCACTCCGTTTATTTTTTTTTTTTTTCTCAGCTAACTGAAAATCATGTTATTCTAAACACGACCATGTTGGTGGTTTTGGAGTAAAAAATCATAAGTGCCATAATACATAACATAGCGTTATGGCAGGTATGATAATGCATTATGTACTACAATTTTCCTTGGTCCCTCCAGATTTGGAGGGTAGGGGACAGTGTCCCCTGCTCTTTGGACCCTAGGTGCAACAATGGTGACCAGCAATGCAAAATGAAGAGTACTAGGTCAAATTTCATCAACACTGTAGTTTCATCTCGTCTGCCAATGAATCAAAGACATAACAAATGTTATACTCACAATTTATGAGAAGATAAATCATCTTCCTACTGATTTTATGCAGGTTGGACTCGATGTAAGGTCCTTTAATTTCGATAGGCATCATAATAAGTAGTTACCCTATGCCAACACAGTGCAGTTTCAACGAATTCCAACATTTCAATAGACAATGTGCTCATATCTCAGACCCAAAGATAAATGTCAAAATATCTAAAATGGGGTGGGAAAAGTCAGAGGAAACTCGAACTACAATTTCTAGTGTGATGTACATTAAGGGCTATTATTTGCTAATGTACAATTCAGCACAGGTGGGTTGGGGATGGTACTCTGATTATGAAGAAATGGCTATCAATTTTGGTAATAGCGATGTTCTATTTCCTTCAATAAAGTATACTGTAACACTTAAAATGAGTTTGAGAATAACTTACAATAAAAAAAATTCAAACCTTTTTGTCTACAGACTTTGAAGCAGTTTACATCAATATGGAGTTTGTATTCAGTGAACAAAAATTTTACTGACAACATGCGATAATCCAAAGAGTGGCAATTAGAAGTGGATTTTGTTTCAAACTTTTACAAATAGAACATAAGCTGTTTTTCTGCACATACTGTTTGTAAATAAAAGACATTTTAGTCAGGCCATAAAAACCTGGAAAGTAGATCATAATAAAAGGTATGGAGGGGTATGGAGGTCTCTACTGGTCATAAACAGCATTTTATGAGAAATCAATTTTCTCTAGTAAAATATGATTCTTCAATAACACTTACCCGATCATAATTCCTTAGGAGAACTACTACTACCTCACAAATCCAGCCCTCCCAAGCTAAGACTTTTTAGATAAAAAGCTAAAAGTTAGCTGCCCACCTAGGTGAGTTAGAGTTATCTCCCCTTGATACATGAACTGATGCCAAATCCAGTGAATACTTCAGTTACTACTGTAGCGGAAGGCACACTCTCTATAAGGACATAACTGGGGGATGAAGCAACAATTCTGCTGGTATTTAGTTCATTCTTCTGGGACAGCGAGTCCACTAGTGTCCGGAACTGAATGTTGCCATAGCCGGTACCGAAAATAAGACGTGATGGAGAATCCAGTAGCCGTTCAACATTGGTTGGTGATAGCATTAGATGGAGACGGATCTGTAAGGTACCAGGCCTAGAGAGATCCATAATAAATAGGTGCCTATCATGTCTATCTGCTACCATGAGTTCATACTAGCATAACAGTGCCACTGCATGATATGCGAGACAATATCTGAGTAGGCTTGTTTTCATCTCAATCTCACTGCAATGTAGTTGATAAAGGCTTTCCAACTTTTTGCTTACAATGTACGATCAACTGTGGTGGTGAACCGTTGCGATCAGAGCCATATGGCAGAGTCCGGTCGTGGCAGAACAGGGCCATCTTAGTTGGCATGACTTTGTCCAGTTCATTAAGTTGGGACAGGGTACGGATATTTGATCCATGTAGCTGGTCCATCATAAGTGCAAGATAGTAACTAAGATGGTTTGATCTGATCTTGATCTCGCTCAGTGGCAGGTGATATAGGCGATTGGATGTCGAGCCCATGTGATAGATGGCCTACTGGTTCTGCCAAGAAAGTTTTATCATGATTTATCATGATGCCGTGGTGAGAAAAGAATTGGAGCTGGCCATGATAGCTTGGCTCACCTCATGTTTGATTAACCGTGTGGAATGTGATACCCATCGAGAAGCAAATCATTCACTGTCTTGACATCAGCGTGTATACTGTTGAAGTCGTCATGTTTACAAAGTTTACACTTGGTGTTGCCCACGATTTAAATCTGTAAGACAAAAAAGAGCAGACAATATATACTGGTGTAGTCCAGTACGCATGCTGTTTTATGAACTCACAGAGTGCACATGCAGAGCTACACACTATGACAACTTACCAGTAAAAGAGAGCACATGGCAGTCAATACAGGTAGAATATTATAACGTCGTTATTAATACTTACGAAGTGGACATTAAAATATAAATTCTAAGAAAAGTTACCTGTAGGAAAGGCCAATTGACTGTCTATACAGGTACAATCACCTAAGCATCGCTTATAGTCCTTACAAAGTGGACGCTATCAGTACTGTGTATAGAAAACTTACCTGTATATATTCGACATGTGGTGGAAACTATACAGCAATATACCTGTTTCTATAGCACACACAATATCTTTAAAAAAAATACACTAAAGCATCACTATTGATACGAAGTGGATGCTATAATATCAGTTGTAATACAATACTATCTTTAGGAAAGGCCAATGAAGGCCTATACAGGAAAATCAGTAAAGCATCACATAAATAACTACAAAGTGGACGCTGACCAGATTAGTATACAAAACTTACCTGTGTGCATCTGACCGCAGAAATTATACAGCAATATTAAATGTTTTCTATATAACACACCATACCTGCACATAAAAACAGCTATAGCAATGTGAGGGACACACCTGGTATGTACCAAGGGTGCCTAGGTGTGTGCAGATGTCGAAGTAATGAAAAAGACAGAACTTTGTCACTGAAGAAAGAAAGAAAAGTTGGAAATATATAGATGGAGTATACTTCCCTTAGTAGAGAAACTCCTCCAATTGCTTTAAGGTAGAAAACTTCCAGAATACTTGTATGTGGATTGCAAGGCCTCTATGTCTGTAGAGTGTGTGCTATTCAGCACAAGTGGAAATAGTAGGAGATCGCTCTATCTAACTGCCACCTAGGTGAGCAGATAACTTTTAGCTTTTTAGCTAAAAAGTTTTATCTTGGGACAGCTGGATTTGCGAGGTAGCAGTTCTCCTAATGTATTATGATCAGGTAACATATTTGAAGCAGAAACATAATGACACAATTGTATATGTCTGCTGGTAATAACAATAATGAGAATATCAGTGACAAACATTATGATGAATGTTAAACTCTTTCCATACACACTGCCAAACTGATACACCTAAGATTCCACTGTATAAGAGCAATTTCACATATATTACCAGACCTATTTTGAAGTTTTATATAATTTATGATTTTCTTCTTTTGAACCACACGTTTTGCCTTGCAGGAAGTACCTTTTCACACACTAATGGAAACAATAGTTCTCATAGTTGCAAGCAAAATCAATAAATGTACCATTTATGAAGAAATAAAATGCATATTTATACTACATAGAAAATTTAACATAGTTTTCATAATCTTTAGATGGATATTAAGCAGGAATTACTGATAATACTGGAAGATATCAAGTTCAACGTATTAATATTTGCAAAACTATATGCTGTGAATCAACTGGGGACAAAAGTGAAATGTAAAAAATGGAAATAACTCAGCTAATAGTATAAATTTCACACGTTTTGGAATTTTATTTGCTATTAACAGTACTAACCATAACTGTACTTTCTATATGGAAACTCTGATAGCCATCGGGTTACAGATATGCATGTAATATGACTCTAAGTAACGGGACTGTATTGAGCGAAAGAAGACCAATATGGGATCCTGCATTACATTGTATTGTGATGTTTGCCACATGGGGTGTACAGAAGACACCATGTGTATGCAAAATTTAACACTCCTTACATCTTGTTTAGTCTTTTTGCAATGTGATAATTACTAAGCAGTCGCTCAATTCTATCTCTATCTCTTATCTACTGCATGTTAAATGCAGTATCAAATTGCCTATTTTAGCTTTTATAAATACCTTTTCTGCAATTGGTTGTACCTGCACATTCTATTGACAGTTTATTACAAAAATAATGTAGCATGACAGTTTATTAAGAAAATAATGTAGCATTTTCCACTTGTTACGTTCTATATATGATATCTGGCTATACCACACCCACCCACCCACACTATGATTCCTACGATTCCCGTTCGCATTACCAACAGCGCTTAACCACTGCTGTTTAATGAGGAAAGGTTACTGCTGTATAGTCATATCAGGCACTCTGTATATCAAAAGATGGATAGAGTCATATCATGCACTCTGTATATCAAAATATGGATAGAGTCATTTTGGTTGATCTTGTGGAGTTTCCAATTTTACAAAAAGTTAGCGTACTGTAACAAACTCGAAAACTGATCATATACACTCATTTATCGATTATTGAACATAAAAGTGTTAATAAAACTACAACATTTTAAATCAGAATGTACTTAACATTAAGAAAAATCCTTAATTTATTGAAAATTCTGTCTTTCAAATCAATACCCTCTTTCCATCCGTGTTTTGATAACTGATTACGAGCAAAAATTTTCTGTGCCATGTGTTGCTTCAACAGTCTTCGATTTCCGGAAAAATATTACTGATGCAGCCCGACGAACCAATGTCCGGATTTTAAAAAAAAAAAATTAAGTGCTCTTCGGCGTCATATAAATATTGCTTGTGGCGAGATTTTCCTGTGTTATGACCTTAAACGCATATAATAATAATAATAATAATAATAATAATAATAATAATAATAATAATAATAATAATAATAATAATAATTAATTAATTAATTATGATACGTTGTCACCTCATTTGTTATAACGTGCACTCCAAGGAACTTTGACTATACAGACCGATAAATCTGTCTCAATAGCGAAATTTTGATTCTGATGGCTGTTCCAGTAAAAGAAAAATTTAAGTTAAACAACATTTTATTCCAGATGATATCTTGACATATAATTCAAAATAATGCAATAACGCGGAATTCAGTAGAAAGCCGAAACCTTATTACAATCTACTGGCTGATTCGGACCATGGGTGATTCGGACCAAATTACGGCTGATTCAAACCAAATTACGGGCTGATTCGGACCATGTGAAATATTATAAGAAAAGCAATGGAACACACATACCTGATTTATTTTAGTAGTTATTACTGTTTTCGCAAACATAGTAATAGAATGTGAAAGGTTGATTTTCAACACTTAAATTTATATAAGGTAGTTGTTAGCAAATGTTTAACCGAAATCAGAAAAAATAAATATGAGCTATAGCATTTAGATTTTTTTAAAACCAAAATAACTTTTCAATGTTTACAATAAAGACAATATAAAGTTATTACTTGAATTAATATGTCTGAAAAACATTTTGAAACTTTTCATAAATCAGGCCAGTATGGTCGACTTTAAACACTATAAAACCGTAATGTACATAAATTTGCCCAATTATTTTTTTCTCTTTTTTTTTTTCTCATGCAAATCGTACTTTCTTCGCGATGTATATACCTTAATTAAATTTGTGTATTGACAAATAACAGAATAGTATAACGCACTTTACTGTTAGCGTTGAATTTTTATCTTTTAAGTAAAATCTCAAACCGGTAAACCAACTTTTTTTTCATTTTAACCTTTGAAACATTTGAAAATATTTCATTTACAGCACATAATAAATCTATTAAATATTGATTTCTGAATAGATATTTTATTATATTAACGCATATGTAATATAATAACACTTAAGTAGTAATAGGTGGGTAAATAGACCAATTGATGGCACTACAGACCTAAACAGGAGTTTAACGTGGTGGATGGCACTACAGACCTAAACGGGAGTTTAACGGGAGTTTAACGTGGTGGATGGCACTACAGACCTAAACGGGAGTTTAACGTGGGGCCTCTACAGACCTAAACGGGAGTTTAACATGGTGGGGCACTCTGGCTACGTACGGGAGTTTTTTAACGTGGCGGGAGTGTGGGTGGGGGTGTGGGGAGGGTGGAATAGAATTAATCTTTCTTGAAAAAGGGTGGTCCTTAGAAGGACCGTTGGAGGAGGAATTATTTATTTCCTCCAACATTTGGTAAAGAAGCTTAGGAAGGTGGTGGATCTTTTTTTCTTGGTTGGAAGTGTTGGTGAATCAGGTAGCCAGTCAGGATGTTTCATCCGTCGGAACTTATCTTGGATTTTTATCCAATTTAAATTCAGCCGTTGAAAATCCTTTTCTTTCCTGGCTTCTTCTTTCTTCTTTCTTTCAAGAGCCCACAAGATTTTAATGTGGGCTACTTCTTGCTCTAAAACTTTCTCTAACAATATTGTTGTCGTGTGAAGATTTATCTCTTCACGCCTGACACAACTAGTGGGTGGATACGACAATTCATCTTGTTGAACAAGCTGAAGGAAGTATTTCACTTCATCTAGTAAGTCTAGGGATTTTTTGATAAAACCCACACGACAAGGAGCACAAGAAGAAGAAGTTTTTAGTCTTTCCTCCACCAAAACATCATTCACCAACCTCCTCGCTGAAATGAGAGCCGCTAGTTGGCTGGTGACAAATGGTTTGGTGGCAGGATATCTCCACCAATACTCCAACCTTTCCATTAACGACTCCACATCCACCATCCTATCCCAAGCTTCCTGCAAGAGGTCTACAGTATTCATTCTTCAGACGGACGTTAGCGGAGACTGAAAATAATCCGGAAAAAAAATGGAAAAAAATTGACTGAGACTAAAAAATAGTACTAAAATTTCGTAACTCATTTTAAATTTTTTTTTTTATTTTAAATTTTTTTTATATACAAACCCAAATAAACCCAAAACCCAAACCCAAACCTAACACACTATCCCAAATTTGTTTATTTTTTAAATTTTTTTTATCAAAACACACACACCACACAACCATTTTTTTTACTTTTTAAAATTTTTTTTATATATCAAACACAAAACTTACACACACTACACAACCTATTTTGTATTTTTTTAAATTTTTTTTATATCAAAACACTCACCACACTATCCATTTTTCTACTTTTTTAAAAAAAATTTTATATATCAAACACAAAACTTACACTGCACAACCATTTTTTTATTTTTTAAAATTTTGTTTATATCAAAACACACAACCATTTTTTTTTACTTTTTAAATTTTTTATATCAAAACACACCACAAATATACAATCCATTTTTAAAAAAAAAAAATTTATTTGATGGACTGCAAAAGTTGTTGTTGTTGTTGTTGTTGTTGTCTTTGCTGCTGCTGCTGTTGGTGCTGTAGTCTATTTCTTTCCTCCCAATTTTAGATCGATAGAAAGAGAGGGAAAGTGTTTTTTTGGTTTGGTGGGTAAAAAACAAACCACACAACACCATTCAGAGATATACATCAATAATAATAATTATATTTTATTCAATGTATATACATTATTTTACTCGTGGTAATAAACAATTTCATATAAGTCCATATAATTATATTTTATTCAATGTATATACATTATTTTACTCGTGGTAATAAACAATTTCATATAAGTCCAATACAGTTCAATACACTTCCATATTTACCATTTCATTCTCTTATTGTTCTGACACTTCAGGAAGATTCTTGTCTACAATTCTCTCATAACTTTCTTCTTGACTCTCATTGATAAACTCCAACTTAATAAAATGTCCATTATCATCTCGTATCCACTGCCTTTTTTGACAAATCCAATAAACTTCACGATGATCTAATCCAAAACATCTTGCCACATCACCAATGGAATCCATCCGACTATATAATCCTGAATTCAAGTCAGTTAATTTCACAGGTCTCACAAATCCTCCAATGACTTGACTCTTCTTCTCTGGCTCTTCCCATCTAGCTTAAAATCTTTTCTGGAACTTCTTCGAAAAGACCGACTTATAAATCCCAGTACAGCAATAGTAGATGCTTCCTGCATGACAACCAAAATATCCCAAATCTTCTTTCCTCTGTCTCACCAACAAACTGGCACAACACACTTCTATCACTTCCAAAATTAACTCTCCTTTTTTCTTTATCATTCTTCACATGTTTATGCAAACATGTTCGTTCACTAGCAGTCATCACTTGAAGATTTTCTATTCTATCATCATCAAGTACATCATTGAGATGTACCACTTGACTCTGTCTTGGTAGATCCACTCCATTCACCGCTTCAAAGACAAATCTCCCTCGATTTGTATGTTTCTTCCTCTTTCCTTCCTTACCAGTAACCGTAATAGTTATCAATCCAAATGAATTCAATTTTCCTTTGACTTTCCTTCCAGACTTCATCCTTATATTATAGACATTACCAAGTATGTCAGCAGCATAATTATCATACACCTTATGGACATACTTATTCAATTCAATTCCAAAATCTCTTTTTTGTTGACTTTGTGGACATTCTGAAGCCCAATGTCCTTTCTCTTGGCAGATATAGCAAGTATCTTGACTTTTATCTCGAGCGCAGTACTTTTCCATCTTCACAGTTTGAATGTTCAATCCCAAAGACTGATTCTGAAGGTACGAAGGTCTCTTTATATATAGTCTCCCTGTGTTAAAATCTCTCTATATAAAGGTACCTGGGTGAAACTGAATCAGTTTCAAAGTAAAGTTCAAGATGAAAAGATCACGCCCAAACCATGAGAAACCAGAAGAAGAACAAGAACAAACCAAGAGGCCACGACGACGAAGGTATTCCGTGCCACCCGAAACACCACTAGATGAAGTGCTAGCTCAAGTCCAAGCGAGCGATTTCGAAGAGGAGATGAGTGAGCCTGAAACCTTACCACCTTCAAGTCCACCCAAAGAATCCACCACCACCACCACTACCAACACCAGAACCCCATCCCAAGAAATACAACCTAGTACTTTGGCTCCTCCTGAAAATTACTATCGGATTCGAGAGACTCAAAAAATAACTTCTCGAAAATTTAGAACCACGGCGTACACTCACACGGTTCACTTCAAAGACTTCAAGTCCGAAGTACCTCCCGAGAAAGCGGCGGGGTTCATTAGCGATTTGTGGGATTCTGTCTTAATGAACTTGAAACGACAATGTGGAGCCAAAGAAGACGATCGATTGAGACTGGCCATTCATCATGACAATTTGAAGAGTCCTGTTTGGATCGAGTTCAGCACCCCGGCAGAATTAACGCCAGACAAAGTCATGTCCAAAATAGAACATGTTCAACAATCCAACGACAAGTTTACCATCACCGATGGAAAGGCCACACTTTACTTGACTCACGTTTCCCCTCCTTGAGGAAGTGGACGAAGTAGGAAACCGTTACTGGTGGACGATATTCGAAGTACCAAACGCAGTGTCGTCCAAATCGACAATACTCAAGACCAGATGTGCTTTGCTCGGGCTATTGTGGTGGGGCGAACATATGCCAACAAGAACGAAAGCAAAGAATGGAAAAGAGCCTGGAATAACATTCGACAGTCGGACAGAACCAAACAACGAAACGAAGCAGAACTCCTGTTGCAACAAGCAGGCATCCCTAACCAGCCAAATGGTTAACTTTGAGGTTTTGAAAAATGCTTTGCTGTCTGGACAAGTGGAAGACTTTCGAGTGCACACGTTAGAACCTCACAAGATCGTACGGTTACCTAATCATCAAATTGTCACTCGTCCTTTACAAAAAGTGTACCAAATCGTGTACCAGAAGCGAGTGAGACTTCCAGACCACACCACTTTACATTACGGACACGCCGATCTGCAGTATAAAAAAGGGCACCCCTTCCAAACCTAACCATTCATTGTGACTTTCAACGTTGACCGAACAAGAAGAAGAAAAAAAAGATGAGTAATTTTGTCATCCTCCCACCAAAGATGAATAAGAATATTCATGCCACCCACCCACCGAGAGAGAAATCTAGTGGTGTGAACTCCAAGTACCATTACGACTTGGAGTGCGATGCAGTGCCATGCGACGAGACGGATTCCGTAAGCGTTGACAGCATCGATTCACACGATCAGACGGATGCCGTACGCTTGGACATCGTCGATGCAGCACGTATACCTCACCGTCCCTCTAGAGATGCAGGACGACCTTTCTTCTTTATTGGGAAGAATGCTAAACGTACCTGTGAATGTCATAAAGAATTGACGATACCTGTGGCTTTGCCTGGTTATTCCAAGTATGATAATCGACTCGAGACGTTCAAAGACAAGTGGCCTAAATTTCTACTACAATCCACTACTGACAAAGCTTTAGCCAGATCTGGATTTATCTACTTGGGAGAAGGAGATAAAGTTCAATGTTTCAGTTGCGGTGTGAGACTTCACCAATGGGAGCCTACCGACTCAGCTTACATTGAACATGCCAGATGGTCTCCGCACTGTCAGTTCTTACCTTTAGTGGCCTCAGAAGAGTACGGGTACGATGAGCCAGATGCCAAGAAGAAGTAAAAAAACATGTCGGAGGATACTTTACAAGAATACATTTGTGGTTTACCTTTGGAGCTGCGAGAACGCATTTACCAGTATTTTGTCCCTAGTTTAGAAGATCGCATTCGTGACTTGCCTTCGAAGTTGCGAGTACGCATTTACAAAGAGTTTGTCCAGATCCAAGTGAAACCCAAACTCAAAGTCATTCCTCGATTTTCACACTACCGTGACTTTCACCGTATCAGAAATCTGATTTTGAAGAAAAACTATCACGAGTATCGTGAAGAACACAAAAGAGAGTTACTTCTTTCCAAGTCGGAAACTTTACCAAAGTACATTAGTGGTATGCCTTTGAATGTGCGCGAAAGGATTTACCAAGAGTTTGTCAAGATCCAAGTGAAACGTAAACTCAAAGTCATTTCTCGATTTTTACACTATGCCCTCTTCCAAGGTCATAGAAGAATGATTACGGGAAACATCTATTGCTGGCACTACGTTGAAGGAGACTTTCTCAAAAGGTACCATCCTTGGGAGCCTGGCTATAAAAACATGCCACCCAAGATACCTACCTTTGCCATCGACCCCTATAAAGAGGCGGCATGCCTGCGCTCTACACGTCACTCGTGAAACGGATTCCGTGGAAGGAAGTCAACGATCGTGTTCAGAGCTTAGAGGATTATAAAAAAGTGATACAAGAACTGTTTCCATTGAATTTTGGACGTTATGTGGTGTGTGTCTTAGTGACTGCTTATCTTGGAATTCGTTTTCCAGGACATTCGTTGTGGACTATTTTTGAGGACAAGTGTTTGCCTTGGATTCTTTTGGAGGATCCGTGGTTGTTTTGGACTCAATTGTTGAGTTCCAAAAAACAATATGACCCTGTGTTCTTTTTTGGACTTAGTAGAAGAAGAAGACTATAAAAACTTGATTTTATCAGTCCAAGAAAGAAACATTGTACGTAAAGCGTTGAGAGTGGTGATGAAAATTAGTGAGGAACTTCCATGTGAAGAAGACATTCGTCACACTTTATCTGTTTATAAAACATTTCAAGAAGTGTGTTTTCCTAGTGAGTTACACCAACACCTTTTCAATTGGAAAGATATACGACCCTGGAGAAACCTTGGTTTCCAATATTGGCTACAAGAAGTGGCTCAGTTTGCCAAAGATTTGGCAACTTGTCCATAAGGGTCCAAAAGTGAAAAAATGGGAACCTCCATGGGAAACCCTGAAAGAAGAAAAAGAAGAAGAACCTGACACCACTGCTGTGGTTCAAATACCTCTTGAGGAACACAACCCTTCTTTACCACCGTCGTCAGAGGATTCAAAAACAAAGAAGAAGACCAGAAGAATACTACCACCACCCCAAAACACAGTGTCTGTGTCTTTCATTACTAGGACACGAAAATATTGTTGTACATTGCCTTGTTTAGAGATAACTTTAGGTGTTTTAGTGGTAGTCTTCATTGTGTACGTGTTCATTTTAATTGCATATTTTCTCACTAATTCACTTCTTCGTGTTCGTGTAAAGTTGTAAAATATGTTTTTTGTTGTGTTGGGTTTTTTTTTTAAAAAAAATAAACGTGTATGAAACGTATAAAATGTCTTGGGTTTTTTGTCTTCTTCTCAAAAATCTTCTTACCTTAGACATGGCTACATCATCTTCTTCTGCCTCGTCTGCCTCTTCTTCTGCTTCCTCTGTGGTTAAAGTGATTGACGAAAAGTTAGATCGTCAAAGTTGGAATGCTTTGTATCTGCGCCATCCATTTAACATGTTGATTGCTGGACCGAGTGGTTCAGGGAAAACCGATTTTGTCAAACGTTTGATCGAACACAAAGCTAATTTGTTCGATCATCCACCTCAACGTATCGTGTGGTGTTACAAAGAGTGGCAACCGTCTTACACGTTATTGAAAGAAAGTCAAGGAGAAACCATTTCGTTTGTGGATGGTATTCCTCACGAAGACGATGGAATTGTGTCTGACGTGACTCAAACCCATTTGGTTATTTTTGATGACATGTTAGGAGAAGACGAAGAAGAAATTAAACTTTGGTTTACACGAAAAGGACACCATCGTAATGCTAGTATTGTCTACATTACTCAAAATTTATTTCAACAAAGTAAAGCCCATCGAACCATCAGTCTGAATGCTCATTACGTGATCTTGTTTAAAAGCCCCAGAGACAAATCTCAAGTACAAGTGTTAGCCAAACAGTTAGGGGCTCCTTAGCTCAATTATGCGTACGACGATGCCACTCAAACCCCTCACGAGTATTTACTCATTGACTTAAAACCTACCACTCCTGACTATTTGAGATTTCGTGCTCAATTGTTTCACCCTTGGGGTCAAGAAGGTGGTCCTGTCATTTACACGTCCCCTTCAGCCCATTTTTAAAAAAAAACTATAAAAACAACCTACTACGTCTTTTCTGTCTCACACTCTTTTGAGATGGCTTCCTTTCAACCTCATCCTTCGGCTAAATTGATTCGTGCCTTGTATGGCATCAGTCGTGAAAAAAATGCACAAGTCCGTGCTCATTTGTTAGAAGCGAGTCTTAAAGAAGTGTTAAGATGGTTTACTTTGACAGCACGTCAATTACTGCAAGGCATCATTCACATCCCTCATCAAACTCAACGTTTTTTTCAAAAACATAAAGCGGCATTGTCACAACTGGCTGATCCTAGAATCGATTCACGGACTAAAAAACAAATCATTTTAACTCCTGGTGGAAGTGGTTCTTTAGGAGGGGTTATGATTCGTTCCCTTTTGAAATGGGATCCTAATGCCCAAGCTAAAAAACCCAAAAAAACTCCTAAAAAGAAGAAGAAAAGTCCAAAGAAAAAGAAAACCACCCACCAGAAAAAGAAAAGTTCTGCCAAGAAGAAGAAAACACCTACCACTAGCACCCGCCGCAAGAAAGGTACTGCGGCCAGGACGCAAACGTACACCCGCAAGACACCACGACAAACAACCGTGACGAGGTCTCCTTCTCCTTCGTCCCCATCATCTTCACCACCCTTCACGATGATGCCTGCCAAACCGGACCTAAGACAAGTGTTTCCTAATTTGATGCAAAAATGGAAACCTATTTCGAAAGTCACCCCTTCGGGACCCTCGACGACATCGGCTGATCTGGCTATGGCAGCGGCCGCCAACAAAGTACCATCCCCTAAAACCAAAGTTCAAGAAAGAACCGGCGTGTTACAAAGTTTGTTGGATTTATCCAAAGAAGAATTGAGACGATTTAATCCCTTGAAAACACCTCAACGTCGAGTGATGCCTGTCGTGAAGTTGGTACGTCGTGCAGACAATCAGTGGAGACGTGTTCCAGTATAAAATAGAAGGGTACCCTGTCAGAGACTTCAGACTTGTTTTTTCTACCCTACTAAAAAAAGATGACTCCTAAGCGTATTCACCACCACCAAAAAAAGAAGAAAAGTAAAACCACCAAAAAAGGACGACTTCCACCTCGTCTGGCCAAACATTGGGATGTCTTGTCTGCCTTGACGAAATCCAATCCTCCCATGCGAAAACAACTCATTCAAACAGCCCCTAAAGAAATCATCGATACCGTGTGTGAATGTTGTTTGAACGTGTTGAAAGGAACGGTACCTTTGTCCAAGATACAGAAACAAAAATTAGGGAAACATCGGAACGTTCTTCGTCAAATGGTAAAAAAGAAAATACCTCTTCAACAAAAGAAAAAAATGTTGGTACAACGAGGAGGATTTCTACCTATGTTGATAGGACCGTTGTTAAAAATAGCCGCTCCTTTGTTAGGAACGATTGCTGGACCACTTTTAGGAGGGGTCATGCGATAACCCCAAAAAAAAGAAGATAAAAAGGACCACCCTTCTCTGAAAAGACCACACCTTTTTGGTACCTTTGGATGAAATGGAAGGACGAAAACTGACTTTAGTACCTTACAAACTATGGATGGAATTTCATCGTTGGAACGAACAACGGATACCTCATTTACCACCCAATCCTAATCTCAACGAAATGTCTCAGTTACAACAAGAAATACAATCCCTGATGGAACGCAGCGATGTGTCCGAAACAGAAAAATCGCAACGGTACGGTCAACTTTTACAACGTCTACAACTCTTTCGCCAAAAAGCTGTCGACGAAACAGCTTCACCCACTCTGAGAGATTTTAAGACGATGATGAAAAGCGAACCTAAAGTGGCTACCACTAAAACAGACACCGGTACAGGGATGACCGTCAAAGAAGAAAAAGAAGAAGAAGAAGAAGAAGAGTTACCAACTCCACCTCTTAAAAAGAAAAAAAAGTTAGCCACACCCAGTGGGATAAAAAAGATGTTGTTTACCCCATTACCCTCAGAAAAGAAAAAGAAAGAAGTGAAGTCAGAAGTCAAAACAGAACCGATGACCCCTGTTCAAACCACATCTTCTTCTTTTACCCCAGTGGCACGTCGGACACGTAAACAATCCAAAAAGATACCTCACGAAGAAAAGAGCATTGGGACTTGGTTGAGTTATTGAGAAAAAAAAAATCATGGAGAAACTGTTAGCTAGCCTTTATTACAATCCTGGTCATGCTGCTGGTTACGGAGGAGTTCAAAAATTATATCGAGCTGCTAAAAGTAAATTAAAAAGTGTACGTTTACCTGAAGTACGACGATGGTTACAAGAACAATCGACGTACACGTTACACAAACCCATTCGACGTAAATTTTCTAGAAGTACCACTCAAGTGGAAGGCATCGATCATCAATGGCAAGCCGATTTAGCCGACGTCTCTCATTTAGCCACTTGCAATCGTGGTCACAAATATTTGTTTTGTGTCATCGACGTGTTTTCCAAATTTGCTTGGGTCGTGCCTTTGACTTCTAAAAGCAGTACCGAATTGGTACGTGCCTTAAAATTGGTCTTGAAACAAAGTGGACGTCAACCTTTACGATGGCAAACTGACAAAGGTACCGAATTTCTAAACCAAGCTTTTCAAAAAGAATTGAAACAAAGACAAATTCATTTTTTTTACCACCGAAAATCCTGAAACCAAAGCCAGTATCGTGGAACGTTTTCAAAGAACTTTGAAAGAACGCATGTGGAAATATTTTACACATCAACATACTCTCAAGTACATCGACGTGTTACCTAGTTTGGTCAAAGCGTACAATCTATCGTACCATCGTAGCATCGGATGTGCCCCCGAAGAGGTCAGCCCTGAAAACGAAGTGACCGTGTTTGATAAATTGTTTGGTTCACCCCAGAAAAAAAAAGAAAAAGAAGACACCCTTGTTGGAGTTAAAGACGGGAGATTGGGTTCGCATCGGAAAAACCAAACGTACTTTTGACAAAGGTTATTTACCTAACTGGACCACCGAATTGTTTCGTGTCACTACCCCCGTCCGTGGTCGTGATCCTCCCGTCTATAAATTGGAAGACATGCACGGTGAAGTACTCAAAGGAACATTTTACTTGCCTGAGTTACAACGAGTGACTAAAAAAGAAGACACCTTGCACGACATCGAAAGCATTCTCGAACAAAGAACACGTAAAGTAGGCAAACGACGAGTAGAAGAAGTCAAAGTACGTTGGAAAGGATATCCTCCTAGTTTTGATTCTTGGATTGCTGCTTCTCAAGTCGTCGACTATAAAAAGAAAAAGAAGTAAACTAACAACATGCCATTCAACACAGCAGCAACCCAGACTTCAACGACTCCTTCGCAGAGTTCTTCTCTTCAAGAATTACAAAAACAACCGCTTTGGGTGTGGTGCGGAGAACGTGTGCCTAAAAATCAAATCGTCTTTTTCTGCCAAATCTTTGTGGTGTATTGTGTCATCGCTGCAGCCATTGCCAATTTGAGTTTGCAACAAGGGGACAAACAATTGTGGACCATTTTACTCAGCAGTTGCATCGGTTATCTTTTACCCAGTCCCTCTTTAAAATTTACGACGACAACGACGGACAACAGTCACCACCAGGGGAGTACGAGCAACGCTAGTTCACCTTCTTCTTCCAGTCACCACAATACCAGTCCTCTTTTGGAACCCTTTCAACATCATTCTTCTGTTCACTTGAGTGACTCCTCGGACACCAGAACCACTTTGGAACTATGAATGACCAATTTTATTTAACTTTACCCAGTGACAGTTCCATGGATGTGTTTCCCAACAACAAATTATGTTGTTTCACGGCCAAATTACCTCAATCCATCCAATTGGATCACGATGCTCAATGGCAAGTGGCTTTGGTAGAAATCATTCATCCTACGCAAATCAAGAATGTGTCTGGAAATCAAACCATTTTTGACGTAGCAATCTATAACGAAAAAGTGCAAAAAGAGTTGGACGCTCATGATCCTGAAATTGGGAAAAAAATGAGTTCAAAAACTGACAATACTCCCTACTCGACCTATCGCATGAGAATTCCTGAAGGGTATTATTTTAGTGCTCAACATTTGGTGGAGACGATTGCGGCCGTCTTCGAAGCCCAATTTGGCAAAGCCTTGGAAAAAAACCAAAAATGGGTAGAGATCAAATACCATCCTGTGGCACGCCGTTTCCTCCTGCAATTTTTGAAAGGGCATGAGGGAAAGCCATTCGACGAGAAAGAAGACAAACACTTACCCGCGCACGAAAGAAAATTCATGACCATCGGTTTTTCTGCTGGGTTGTTTGATATTTTGGGTGGACGAACAATCCACACCAACACAGATTTCGGAGAGGCTTTTCGAACCCCTATCGAATTGAACGTTGGACTGAATTTAATGTTTGTGTACTCCGATGTGGTGGAGTACAACGTGGTGGGCCACACAGCTGCTCCCTTACTGAGAGTCATTCCTTTCAAAGTGGATACTGCTGCTGGTGCGTACGAAGAAGGTGGAAACACGTTTCACGTTCACCGTGAATTTGTACATCCTCATTATCTTCCAGTCAGTAAATCGTATTTTGACAGTGTCAACATTAGTATAAAAGGAGATTTGGGACAAGATGTGCCATTCATTGACAAAGGAAAAGTTACGGTGAAACTACATTTTCGAAAAAGGTTCTCTAACGCCTTGTAACTAACCTCCCAAACCAAAAAAATGTATCCAGTGTACCAAGGAGTGACTCGACAACGAGGACATGGTTTAGGAGATATGTTAAAATCGGCATTTCCCACGGTAGCTCCTATTTTGAAACCGATGGTGACTCGAGGATTTCATGCCTTAAAAGATGCCGCTTTGACACAAGGAAAAGAATTTTTGCAAAATGTCCTCATCGACAAACAAAATACTAAAGAAGCCTTTATGAGAGCAGGTAAAAATGTGTTGATGAACACTGGCAAAGATCTTTTAGGTCTCCGAGAGAATCCTATAAATTCACTTCACGCTTCAGACCCTGGCATTACTTCTTCCTCCACTTCACAGCAAGGACAAGGTAGAAAGAGACGACGACAACGTCTAAATCCTTTCAAAGTTCATAAAAGAACACACGGCAGTTCCAAAAAGAATAAGAAAAGAAGAAGAACCGTCAGAGAATTAGACGTGTTTGATTATTAAAAACCATTGAAAATGATGCACCGAGATTCTTGCGAATGTACCAAGTCAGAACTGGATATGTTTTCTATGCCTCCTACCATGATGACGATGCAAGAATCCCAATGGGTGGAATTTCATCCTGTATCGTCTTTGACGGAATCAGCTCCTATCGAATTTGAAATCAAAGGACAAACCGAAGATTACATCGATCTGAATAACAGTTACTTGTACCTGAAACTTCAAGTACAAAAAAATGACAACACCCTTCCTGGGGAAGCTGCCCGAGTGGCACCCGTCAATAATTTCATGCATTCCTTGTTCAGCGGAGTAGATTTGTACTTGAATAACAAACTGGTCAGCAGCAGTTTGGATACTTACCCTTACCGTGCTTATTTGGAAAATCTCTTGACGTACGGAAAAGAAGCCAAGAACACTCATCTGGATGCTTCGGTGGTCTGGAAACCTGACACCTCGGAAAAGTTCAACGACACAGACCTGTCAGTACCGGCGAAGACTTCTGCTAATGATGGTGATCCTATAATTCCAGCAGTCCCTCACAATGTGGGATTTAACGACCGTCGAAAGAAAATCAGACGAAGTTTAGAACTGATGGATCGTTTACATTTGGACATGTGGTTGCAAGACAAGTATTTGTTGAACGGAGTGGATGTACGCCTGAGACTGAATCGCAGTAGTGCCGCCTTCCATTTGATGGCTCATGCTAACGAGTGGAAAACCAAAATCCAAGAAGCCAAACTTTACGTGCGACGTGTAGAAGTCTTACCAAAAGTAGCCAACGACATCAGTCAATCCTTGAGTGGAACCACTGCCAAGTATCCTGTGCGACGCGTAGAAGTGAAAACCTTTACCATAGCCGCTGGACTCCGATCCAAAGTCGAAGATCACGTCTTCCAAGGACAGCTCCCCAAGCGTTTGCTGATTGGCATCGTCAGCAATGCAGCCCTCAACGGAGTCCACGATCAGAATCCGTTCCAGTTTCACCACTACAACGTCTCCAAGATAGAAGTCAGTCGAGATGGCAAGACCTTGTGTACCAGACCTTTTGAACCTAACTTTAGCGACGGCCATAAAAATTACTTGCGATCTTACCTGAGCCTGTTTGAAGCCACAGGACAGTTAGGTACCAACACCAGCCACGGCATTTCGTACGAGGATTATGCAGGAGGGTATTCCTTGTGGGGATTTGATTTCACTCCTGACCAAGGCAGCGATGAAGGACATTTCCACCCTATAAAATCAGGCCCACTTCGTGTGGAACTTCAGTTTGCAGATCCTCTACCCGACACAGTGAACGTCGTCTTGTATGCAGAATTTGATAACACTCTAGAAATCAACAGTTTGAGAGAAGTGATTCTAGACTATTAGAAGAAAAAAACAAGATGTAACACAAAGAACCTATGGAGATAGATGAGGGATTTTGTGAGAAGTCACAAACTACCACAAATAATGATGATGACGAAGTCATTCATTCAAAACCTAAAACCGAGTTTACTGGATTTATTTCTCGATGGCCAGAACAAGAAAAACAGTTAGTCTCCTGTTATGCTCAGGAATTGAGTAAAATAATTAACAGTCTAGTCCAAGAACAATGTCATGGATGTCAAAACGATCATCCCAGCCAAAAAGAACACGACCAATGTTTGATGATGACAGGCGAAGAACAATTGGATGAATATTTGGAAACGGCTTGGTCCCAGAACTCGGACGAAAAAGTGTTGAAACAGTGGTATAAAGTCTTGGTGAATTCTTCTTTTCCTCCACTCGCTCCTCTGGAGATCAGACGCATCGAAGGGCTCATTCAACAGAGTACAGAAACTATCCGCCGTGAATATTCGTGGAATTACAAGACAGATTATTTCAAGTTTAAAGTCAGGTGTGAATTGGTGACTCATTATTTCCATTGAAGACAAAAAAAAGAAGAAGAAAAAAATGGATACTAGAGAACTTTATTACCTATTGACTCGTAGTTCCTACACTTCTTCTTGGAATCCTGTGGTATGTGCTAAAGATGAACTACCTCATTGTAAACCGAAAAACGTTCATGCCTATATCATCAATACCGACGACAGTCATCTACCAGGAACCCATTGGGTTGTCGTGTACTTTCCCAACGATCACAATGGTGGAGGTGTGGAATTTTTTGATTCTTATGGATTACCTCCTTTGGAAGACGATATCATCGACTTTATGAGAAGAAATGCCGTCTCGACTCGATTCAATAATGTGAGATTACAAGGATCGGATTCCATGGTGTGTGGACAATATTGCGTACATTATCTTCATCAACGCAGTCTTGGATATTCCTTAGAACATTTACTGACTTGGTTTGATAGAAACTATGCTCGAAACGATGCTAAAGTACAACGATGGTTTTGTGAACGTTATGGTTATCACTTGCCTTTAGCTCAGAAGCGTAATGTTAATCAGAATGATGTCGATGTAGAAAGGTGGAGGTTTAGTTTACCACCCCAACGTTGTCAACCTTGTAAATATGTTCCTGTTTAATATCTTGTTGAATGGTTAGTTTTTTATGTTAGAATGGTTATTGTTCATTAAAAAAATGGTTATTGTTGAAAAAAAATATGGTGTTGTGTGGTTTTTTATTGAATTTGAAATAACAATGATTATGTTCTATCTCTCTCTTTCTATCGATCTGAAGTCACTCCCCCTCTATCTATTATCTCACTGTCGATCTGAACCCTATTTTTAGGTCCGCGCAATGGATGGTGTGGTGTATGTGTGTGTATTTGTGTTTGATTTAAAAATAAAAAATAAAAAAAATACAAATGGTTGTGTGGAGTGTGTTTGTATAGAGTGTGTTTGTGTTTTTTTATAAAAAAAAATAAAAAATAAAAAATTTTAAAATGGTTGTTTTTTTGTTTTTTTTAAAAATAAAAAATCAAAAAAAAAAAGAATTTGTCAAAAAAGGAAGTGGATTGGAGATGATAACGGACATTTTATTAAGTTGGAGTTTATCAATGAGAGTCAAGAAGAAAGTTATGAGAGAATTGTAGACAAGAATCTTCCTGAAGTGTCAGAACAATAAGAGAATGAAATGGTAAATATGGAAGTGTATTGAACTGTATTGGACTTATATGAAATTGTTTATTACCACGAGTAAAATAATGTATATACATTGAATAAAATATAATTATTATTATTGATGTATATCTCTGAATGGTGTTGTGTGGTTTGTTTTTTACCCACCAAACCAAAAAAACACTTTCCCTCTCTTTCTATCGATCTAAAATTGGTAGGAAAGAAATAGACTACAGCACCAACAGCAGCAGCAGCAAAGACAACAACAACAACAACAACAACTTTTGCAGTCCATCAAATAAAATTTTTTTTTTTAAAAATGGATTGTATATTTGTGGTGTGTGTTTTGATATAAAAAATTTAAAAAGTAAAAAAAATGGTTGTGTTTTGATATAAACAAAATTTTAAAAAATAAAAAAATGGTTGTGCAGTGTAAGTTTTGTGTTTGATATATAAAAAATTTTTAAAAAAGTAAAAAAATGGATAGTGTGGTGAGTGTTTTGATATAAAAAAAATTTTAAAAAATACAAAATAGGTTGTGTAGTGTGTGTAAGTTTTGTGTTTGATATATAAAAAAAATTTTAAAAAGTAAAAAAAATGGTTGTGTGGTGTGTGTGTTTTGATAAAAAAAAATTTTAAAAATAAACAAATTTGGGATAGTGTGTTAGGTTTGGGTTTGGGTTTTGGGTTTATTTGGGTTTGTATATAAAAAAAATTTAAAAAAAAAAAAAAAAAATTTAAAATGAGTTACGAAATTTTAGTACTATTTTTTAGTCTCAGTCAATTTTTTTCCATTTTTTTTCCGGATTATTTTCAGTCTCCGCTAACGTCCGTCTGAAGAATGAATACTGTAGACCTCTTGCAGGAAGCTTGGGATAGGATGGTGGATGTGGAGTCGTTAATGAAAAGGTTGGAGTATTGGTGGAGATATCCTGCCACCAAACCATTTGTCACCAGCCAACTAGCGGCTCTCATTTCAGCGAGGAGGTTGGTGAATGATGTTTTGGTGGAGGAAAGACTAAAAACTTCTTCTTCTTGTGCTCCTTGTCGTGTGGGTTTTATCAAAAAATCCCTAGACTTACTAGATGAAGTGAAATACTTCCTTCAGCTTGTTCAACAAGATGAATTGTCGTATCCACCCACTAGTTGTGTCAGGCGTGAAGAGATAAATCTTCACACAACAACAATATTGTTAGAGAAAGTTTTAGAGCAAGAAGTAGCCCACATTAAAATCTTGTGGGCTCTTGAAAGAAAGAAGAAAGAAGAAGCCAGGAAAGAAAAGGATTTTCAACGGCTGAATTTAAATTGGATAAAAATCCAAGATAAGTTCCGACGGATGAAACATCCTGACTGGCTACCTGATTCACCAACACTTCCAACCAAGAAAAAAAGATCCACCACCTTCCTAAGCTTCTTTACCAAATGTTGGAGGAAATAAATAATTCCTCCTCCAACGGTCCTTCTAAGGACCACCCTTTTTCAAGAAAGATTAATTATATTCCACCCTCCCCACACCCCCACCCACACTCCCGCCACGTTAAAAAACTCCCGTACGTAGCCAGAGTGCCCCACCATGTTAAACTCCCGTTTAGGTCTGTAGAGGCCCCACGTTAAACTCCCGTTTAGGTCTGTAGTGCCATCCACCACGTTAAACTCCCGTTTAGGTCTGTAGTGCCATCAATTGGTCTATTTACCCACCTATTACTACTCACTTCCATGTAACCAAAGATCACAAAGTTATTTCAAGTCAGCATTATATTTTTGTGTTCTAGAAGGTATTATAATTCAGTAAATTGGCAAATGACATCAAAAGTGTATATATATATATATATATATATATATATATATATATATATATATATATATATATATATATATATATATATATATATACGAACAAATATTACTGCATGGGCCATGTTTTCACGATTTTGTGCAGTTACTAATTTGCATAAAATTAAATGCTTCATGTTGAAATCACAGAAAATAAATAACATACTGTTCTTTTAACAAAGATTTGTAAAATATATTTCATCTTTCAACGGAGATAACATCACCTTTTTCGTTACCTTATCGTTTTTCTTTATTTTAATTATTACGAGGTCCACAAGATTAGCAGAATATTGACGTATGATATTGTATTGAATTAAATCATAAATTTTATAGGACCACGTGTTAACTTTGAGTATATATGTGTTATTTAGTATTAATAGTATATAGTACAATGTACAGGATAAAGATAAATTCTAAATAAATCTAACAGGAGCATTAACATACTCAGACCAATATATACAGACGAACATTTTTTTTACTTCATGAGCCCTGTTTTCACGATTTTTCTCCAGTGTTAGTAATGTTATTATTTCTCAATAAAAATAAAGTAAACTATTTAAATTTTGCACAGAGGTGAATAGGCTGCTTTGGAAATATTTCACTATTAAAATGCCAGTGCAAGACAAACAGTCTTACATTTTTTCATTTCATTATATATAACAACGCCATTATTTCGCGTAAAATCGGGGTTTTGTTTCCTTAACGCAGATTTGAACTGCTCAACGTACCTTAGAAATAATGAGAAATATCATATTTTAAACAAATGTAAATATCACATTTAAATCCAAGATGAAAGTTAATAATATTTTACATGGTCTGAATCAGCCCGGCATTTGGTCCGAATCAGCCCGTAATTTGGGCAGAATAATCTTGATCCGGATCAGCCTGTTACCTTAACAAACATTTCTGATATAATCAATATTGGTCGGTTGGATAGATCACTAAAATATATAAATACAATGATAATCAATTCTAGCATCTGCAGTGAAGAGAGCGATATAAAATAAACAAATATAAGTGTAGTTGTGATCCACGTGATCTGAAAAACGTTAAAATAATTAATTGCAAAATAATAATGTATTTATTGTAAGTCAAATACAAATTTCTTGATCGAGACATATTTATCGGTCAGTCTACTTCAACTATGGACCTTTCCCGCTAAGGTCACTAACAGGAGATTTTCTACCAGTTTTACCGTAAACTCACTCCAGCTTCAACCTGTTAAGTGATGGTTTTGTTTACAAAGAATTGAGAAACCTTAATCCATGTGAAAGGTCAGGCCTTTAAAATATCCCAGCAAGGTTTATAAAAGATAGTGCCAGTGTTTTGACGATTCCAATTAATTGTTTTGTTAATCTGCATGTCTGCATCAAGTAGTGTTGTGCCTGATGAATTAAAATTAGCTAAAGCTGGACCTTTTACAAAAAGGATAGTTGGGCTGATACATACATTTACAGGCATGTTAGTATACACACTTTTTGAAGGAGCATTCTGCGTTCAACTTTAAAACATTTTAACTAATAATAATATGCTCTCTGAGCTACAGTCGAATTTTATGAGAATGTACTCCACTGATATATCTTTGGTACATATTTGTGCTCATATTAAGGTTCAGACATCCGTAGGTTTCTACACTTAAATAATCATGCTCGAAGTACAAAAAACTTTCTAGTGAATCTTGATATATTGTATAAAAACTCATAGGATTAGGTTTTACGTCCGTTGAATGGTTTGAATCAGATATAAGAAATAGACAACAAATTGTCATTGATATCAATACAGATCGAATCCAGACCTTTGACAGTATCATATGATGTACCCAGTAGCGTATTAAGGGCAAATGACGCCCGGGGCGACGATGATGGCCCAAAGGGCCAGAATACTAGGCCCGAATTTTTATCAGCTGTTTTAGCGCCCCAAGACCTCTGGCGCCCGAGGCAACCGTCCCATCCGCGCCCACTGCCCACCCCTCCTCCGTTAGTACGCTAGAGGGTGTACCTCAGGGTATTATTTTAGGACCTCTTCTTTTTTGTACTGTGAATGATATGGTAAATAGCATAGACTCTGGTTGTAAGCTTTTTTGTACTCTGAATGATATGGTAACTAGCATAGACTCTGGTTGTAAGCTTTTTTGTACTGTGAATGATATGGTAAATAGCATAGACTCTGGTTGTAAGTTTTTTTGTACTGTGAATGATATGATAACTAGCATAGACTCTGGTTGTAAGCTTTTATTATATGCAGATGACAGTACTATCATGTTTTTACATCAGGATCCTGATAACATTTCACAAGAGCTTGGGAAAGAACTATAATCCGGCAATCTTTGGCTCACTGACGACAAACTATCATTACATTTGGGTTAGACGGCATGCATCTTACTTGGTTCCAAGCAAAAAAAAAAAAAAAAAAAAAAAAAAAAGAGCAGAGAATTCAAAATAACAAATGGCCATATAATGTATTCTCAGAAGTGTGTTAAATATTTAGATCTCCATAACGATAACTTACTCTCAGGTGAATATATAGTCAACAGCATACTAAAATAAAGTAAATGCCAGGCTAAAGTTTCTCTATAGACAAAGTCAATGTTTATCACTTGAAACTAGATGAAGAAAAAAAAAACATTACGTTCTGCTATAATACAATGTAATTTTTACTATTTCTGTTTTTCATGGTATGCCGAAATTAGTATACATTTTTTAAAAAAAATCTCGAACACAAATTCTAAATAGCACAAAATAAAACTGTAAGATTTATAAGTAACCTTGAAACCAGTGTGGAAAAGCTCAAAGTGGAGGACAGAGTGAAATCATGCTCATAAAATGTTTTATAAGAATTTTTCCATCTCACATGAGTCAAAGGTTTGTGCAAATTAGTGATCATCACCATTTTATTACTAGTAGTAAATTAAATTTTGTTACACCATGTTCCGTAGCTTCAACAACTTTCTTTTATAACACCAGATAAGATTGAAACTTATGACCAAGTTTTATCAAGAACATTTCAAATATAGATCAATTTAAATCGGCCGTTAACTCATACATCTGAAATCAAAGCAGATCAAGAGAACATAATTCAATGATATTTTACCAATTTGATTTGGTTTTTGGTGATATTTTAAATTCTGAAATCAATTTTTAAGTTTTAATACTTAGAAGTGATTTCTTACTTTAGTCTAATATATTATTTTAATCTGCAATATGTACCCTGCCCTAAAATCTTGATCTCTAAGGACCCATTGGAAATAAGTTTTTATAAACGTTTTGGGGTCATCCTTTGTGGATCATGTACTTTTATGTCTGTTTGTATTATAATTTGTTGTTATCTGTGGTGCTGTATCAATGTCATGAGACTTATTTATATGCTACATGTATTACTACTTGTGTTTTTTATTGATCCTACCTAAATAAAAACTACTACTACTACTACTATGGTCAACCTGGCAGTTTCTCCAATATCGCAGTATCGGAACATGTGTGCCTAAATTTTCTTATTTTCCTTAGATCTGTACGACTTTTTTCCGGTGTTTATTACAATATGTAGCAAAAGAAACCCCCAAAAGTTGCAACAACAAAAAAATCCACAGAAATAAGACAAATCAGCCGCACAGTGCACCGAAATAAGACAAATCTAGTACCGAAATAAGACAAATCTAGTACCGAAATAAGACAAAATCTAGACGCACAGATTACAGTAAAAAGTGGCTCAGTCGTACAAGTTCCGATACTGTGAATTTAACTCGGCACATGAATTACAAAGATAGATAGATAGATAGAAAGATAGACAGATAGATAGATAAATAGATAATAGTAGTAACTGTAGTGGTATTAGTAGTAGTAGTAGTAGTGTTTATTTGGTAAAATCAGCATGTAATACAAAACAAATTTGATACAAGACATACAACAGTAAGCATCATAAAATCAGTATAAACGGCATATATAACATTTAAGATAATACATATACAAATAATTAATACATACTAACACAGTCTACAAAAGAAGTACACATTACACAAGTAAAACAAGAAATGTTTATTCAACTTAAGATTACCCATAAAGCCTTTATTGGCTTTATTTCCAATGGAATCCTAGCTGTGGATCAGGATTTAGGAAGCAAAGACTTTAAGACTGACATATAAAAAATAAACAAATTAAAAAAACAGGTTTCAATGATGACATGCTTAACAGATTACAAACCAGACGACCAAAATGACAATCAAATCACACACACACACACACACATTTCAACCAGTAATTAGCTGTAAGGCGGAAGATAACAGGACGAAATGTGATAAGAATAGGTGTCATAAGTCCATTATGTGCTGGGGGTAAAATGAAAATATTTATTTCAACAAAACACCATTACCTGAAATAAATAATAGAGCAAATTTAATTTCTTCAGTAATTTCAGATTGTTCGGTTAAGTGACACTTTAATGCATTTTTAATTTTTTTCTGTTTGTAATACTTTTAATATTCTGTGGTAAGGTATTCCAATCTTGTATTGCATTTAATACACGGATTGTATTGCATTGTAATACACGGATTGTATTGCATTGTAATACACGGATTGTATTGCATTGTATTACACGGATGAAGATGGTATGTTATCACACTTGGTACTACAAAGTTATCATTACTGTCTCTTTAATGTTGATGGTCTAACACTCTAAGGAAATTACTAGATAAATATGCTGGACAACTTTTGTTCACAGTTTGTATGCATGGTTTAGCCTTAGTTGTTTGACGCTGGTTTTCACATTAACCATTCCAACACTTCAAAGAACAGATTGACGAATAGTAGATCCTGGTTAAAATCTTTTTTTCTTTTCTTTAAAAAAAAAATAAATAAATCTAATGGTTTTATTTAGAGCAATCTGAAGTTTGTTTTTCCAATACTGATTGAGTCCAGAAAACAAAGATGAACAAGAGCAGAACATAGAGGCTATTTGAAAGAAAAAGTTTAGGGAACAGATTAGACTTGTTTCTTTTGCAATATAGCAATATATATTTACAAAAGAAGGAATAGGAAGATTAATTGAAATCATCAATTCAATGTAATCTACATATTAGGTGCATATGTAAAAAACAGAAATATTACACAGTCTATTTCGACAGTATTAGATACTGCTTACAAAGTTAATGGAACCGTTGATTTTAGGTGAGAAAGGTGACGACACAGATGAAAACAATATGACAGTGTTCTAGAAATATATACCAGATTCAAAAGTCTGGGTTCGCACAATCATGAAATGTGCTTGAATTTGAGGTCTGCTCTTTAAAGTACTTCTTGCTGTGTCGAAGAACACTAAACCAAAGCAAACCAACAAATACTGGAAAAGTACACGAGAATGCTCATTAGTCCTAGAAAAATGCTTGAATTTCGAGGGGGAAAATGCATTTAATTGGAAAGCAAGAATTGTCTGATATAAATATCAGGGGGGAAAAAAACACTATTCGTTAAAATGTGAGAAACTCGATCTTTCCGGAATTGTACTTCCAGTATGGTCAATTATGTACTCCTTAGTATATATATATATATATATATATATATATATATATATATATATATATATATATATATATATATATATATATATATATATATATATATAAGGAGGCAAAGTGATAGCCAAGCAGAAACAAAGAGCTATGTGTTATGTTTGTCAAGAGGAAATTGATGTTGAATCAGCGTATGAAAGTGCTCTGAAATTCCATGGAAAGAGTGAAAAGCATACAAAATTAAATATCGACAATACAAATAAAGTTAGAATATTTTTTGCTTGAACATGAAAAACTCAAGAAGCAGCTAGAAAATAAATAAGATTGTTAACATCCAGAATTATGAGATGATAGCACCCTATCCCCATCCCATCACACACCCAAGTCCCCTCAGCACCCTATCCCCATCCCATCACACACCCAAGCCCCCTCAGCACCCTATCCCCATCCCATCACACACCCAAGCCCCCTCAGCACCCTATCCCCATCCCATCCCACACCCAAGCCCCCTCAGCACCCAGTGTCTACTCATGGGTCTGGTTAAAAAAAATGTTTAAGAGTTCTTATCTAAGAAAAAATTACTAACATTTAAATTTGTTACGACTCTACACACCATAATCAACATTTTTCCTTAGTTTAGACGCAGGTATTTATAGCGCTTCCAAATTATAATTTTGTCATTGAGAAGTGCTGAAAGTTCCTGAGGAAATATCTGTTTGAACCATGAAAGTAAAATTAGATTATACTGTTGGTGGTGACGTATTTTTGTAACCGAATGACATCTTTATGAAAATGGCTAGCATCGTAGTTACAATTTTTTTTTACAGAAATCCAATTACTCTTTTAAGCTTGGATTAAATCCTGATATTAATACCAATATAGGAAAAAAAATGATAGTTTAAAGGCATTGACAGTACCACAAGAAACAGTAGTGGACGAAAGAGAAGATAAAGTGAGTAAGAATGACTGTGATAATGTTAGTCCCGCTTTCAGACCTGTTAATGCAGTTTGCTCTGTGGACGTGCAGATGACAGACGACAATTTAGAAACGTCAAAAGACAATATTGACTATGGAGTAAATAATCATTTATAATGATGCTTATGGTTGAAGGAGCTATAGCAACTACTTCGACCATTAGTATCAATATAAATGATTCAAGTTTAAATTTTGAGACTGTTCACGAACTGTAAATTCCTTTTGACGCCCCCCCCCCCCACACACACACACACTTTGGCGATGAGCTTCACGAATTCTGCTTGATTTTTTCTGCTTACACTTCAGATAAAAAAAATGCAGATAAAAACTAAGTTAAATTACATGTGCAGCTAATAAAAAATCAATTTGGCCAGCACTCATCAGCAACCAATTTATTATACTGCCAATAATTTCAGCCAATGCTGCTGCTTTTTTGCTAAGTGAAACAAATAGTTACCAATATTAATTGATCTTTTTTTTCAATCAAAGAATGATTGTTGCCTCCTGACCACTACCACACCTCTACCATCCCCTACAAAACCTTCAACTTAAATTTGCTATAGAGCAATAGTTGATAGTGTCATATCAACTGCAGTGGCTATAGCTGTTTTTGTTATTATCACATCTACTGCAGTGATTATAGCTGCTTTTGCTATTGTCATATCAACTGCAGTGGCTATAGCTGTTTTTGTTATTGCGTGTGTGTATATATATATATATATATATATATATATATATATATATATATATATATATATATATATATATATATATATATATATATATATATATATACACACACAATAACAAAAACAGCTATAGCCAGTGTGTGTATGTGTATATATATACACACACCCCTTTAATTATCTTTCCACTTGTTCATCGAATAATCATCTTTTGCTTGCTTGAGTAAAGCTGGTCTCAGCTTCTATTGCCTGTTGTTAAAACGGCTCATCTGAGTTCACTCTTTGCATTTCTCTTTCCTTGGGTACTTTTCTTGGTTGCCTTTGTACAACAGTGGATTCTAGATGATATCTAGCTTGTGTCTGTGCTCGTTTTACTTTCTCCATCACCGTAGGTGATGTGTTCCAAAGGAAGAACGTGCTCTGTCGTGTCTACAGTATCTCTAAGTCTATTTAATCTATCATGAAATTATTATGTTAAGGTAGAAGTAAGAACATCTTGTTAATTTGCTAAATCCTCAGTAATCAATTCTTTTAAAAAAAATAATAATAATAAATTTAACCTTCCTCTCTACTGAGCTAGGTGCTACAAGTTTTGTGCCACCATTTTCGGCGATCTTCTAATCAACTACACTACCGGATCTATTCTTATATATCACCAATAGTATCTCTGTACCTATTTCTTGCATTTTTATTTCAAAAGACCAGTCATACTTTGTAACCATAATTTCTAAATAGTTTTTCAAACTTATTTTCGATTTACCTTTTTTTTAAATTAATATATTGTTCTTCATAATAAAATTGTAATAGACTTTGATCATTAAATCATTAGCAAGATTTACAGTTTCACTGATTTAAGTTTCTGAATCTTCAAGTTGATCATAATTATCATCTACATACAAAGGATTTTAAACTGAATTATAAAAATCGTCACCACCTTCGTCCATTTATCTAGCAAAAAAGGCTATGCTTAAGTATACGCCATTAATTGTTCTGAAAAGCGTACCAAATATACACGCTGTTTTCTGGTTATTTTAATAGCTAAGAATGGGCAAGAGTCACGTCAGAGATGCGAAGCATGTACGTCAGAAGATTTATCAAAGAAAAATACATAGCAATAACGCCATTTCTACAGAAATGTAGGGGTACAAACAGAAATTGTACATAGCTGTTTAAAATGCAACATGAAAGAGATAGCCCGTAAAAAATTATCTGAAAAGGAATTAATCGTCAATAAAAAAAAATCAAGAAAACATTACATTTTTGTCATTGCTAGCGCTGGTAAAATTTCCAGATCATCGTGAGATATTAAAATCTACACTGTGACATCATCGATTAGCAGATGTATTACAAATTGAACGCAAACATGATTACGCGACTTCAAACAGGATCAGATACTTCACTGGAGGCTGCTCATTCAAGCAGATTTGCCTCTTTCTGCATTGAGTGCAAATTTAATTAGTTCATATAAAGTGTTGGTTCAAAGAAACACCTCCCTGAAAGAGACGATTTCAAAAGGCCAATGGAAAATCAGGAATCTGAACATTTTCATCGTCGTTGTCGTCGAGAAGAGATTTTAGAGGTACACTCGTTACAACAGTTGATACAAGTTGAACAGAAAAACTTTAATGGCAGGAACCTCTGTGTTTGGCACAACTCTTTGATGTTGAAATGTTTCCTGTACACACGGAGAGCTATATTACAACTGACGGTCTCCCTGAGAAAGAATTCTGTTTAATCAATCCAATTGATAAAAAAAAGATAAATTACCCATTTCGTTGCATAGAATTTATGTTGTTATTGCGTTTTACAATATTTCCAATGAACTGAGAAACAATATAATTTACTACACTACTGACAATAAGAAAACAAGGACTGTCTAAATTTATGATGGTTATATATATATATATATATATATATATATATATATATATATATATATATATATATATATATATATATATATATATATATATATATATATATATATGCCCGCCATAAAGCTGAGCGTATTATGTATAATATTCAGCATGTGTCTGTAAGCCCGTACGTTCGTCTATTATCAATTTTGTTTCTACAGTTACAAAACTTTGCGGATGTCTTGCGATTGTGGTAAGGACTATGTCAAGGTCACTGTGACAGAAGGAAGAAAAATTGTTTTCATGCAAAAACTCGTTTCCCACCAGCTACAGTTATCAATCTTTGTGGATGGGTTGAACTTGAGGCAAGGAAGAAGCCTATCGTTTTTTTTTTTTGGGGGGGGGTGGGTGGGTGGGGGGGGGGGGGGTCAAAAGGCAGAAGATCAAGGTCATTGTGCCTGAAAGTAGAAAAATAGTTCCTGCACGAAAACCCGATTTTGGCACGATCTGCAGTTACCAAACTCTTTGATGGCTTGCACTTGTTGTAAAGAATTTGATTTCGGGCTCAAATAGCCAAATGTCAATGTCTCTGTGACTGAAGGAAGAAAAGTGGTTTCGCAAAATAACATTAATTCTACATCACACACAAAGACCAAACATTGTGGACGGCTTACCCTTTGGGTACAGAAGATTCCTATCGATTTCTGGGACAAAGGTCAAAGTCACTGTGACTGAAAAAAGAAATTATTCCTATACAATAAATCAGGTTCCCCGCCATCTACAGTTACCAAACTTTTTGGACAGCTTGTACTTGAGACGTGGAAGAACCCTTTCATCTTTCTGTTCTAAAGGTCAAAGGTCATGATTACTGTGATTGAAAGAATGCGGTTCTTGACAATTATCTACACCGACGTTTCTGATGACCTGGACGGTGGGTAAGAAAGAAGGCTATTGATTTTGGAGTAAAAAGGTCAAAGGTCAAGTTCACTTTGACTGAGAGAAGACAGTTTTTTTAGCGCTTGTCTACGTACCTTGACCAAAGTTTGTGGAGGACTTGCACTTGTAGTATGCAAGAGACCTATTGATTTTAAGGTCAAAAGTTGAATGTCAGGGTTGTTGTGGCGCAAAGAAGAATAAGTTTTGCAGAATAGCTTTTTTGTTCTAGAGTACGTTCCTTGATCAAATGTTGTGGATGGTTTGCACCTAGGGTAATAAGAACACCTGTACATTCTGCAGTCCAAAGGCTAGAGGTCACGGTCGTGGTAAGTCAAATAAGAAAAGAATGGTTTCCGAACATTAAAGTTGAGTACATGATCACACACCGTGACCAAAAGTCGAGGTCATTGAGACCCGTTGGCCAATAATCTCCAGAGTCAACCATAACCATACGCTACTAGATCCTACATAGATGACTGTAACTACGAGGCGGGCGTATAATATGCAGCTCAAGTTACTCTTATTACAACCTTGAAATGTACATGAGAAAAGTTAAAGTCACTCTGAATGCAAATAGTGACAATAAAGAAACCTATGTATTGAATTCTTGAAATACAGCTCAAAAGTTAACATCACTCTGAGTAACAATTACTTAGTGTATATTACCAACTACAAACTAAAACGATAAATTGTTCGGATTTAATACATATTCATTATATAGCAAAACATATTGTGCTTTTATTCGTGTTTGCAGGAGTCTCTGCCAGTTAAAAAAATAACGATGAAATTTGTTTCATACAATGTTAGTTGTCATTACAAACAATTACAAAAGGGGTACTGTTAACAGTCTGATTCGAAGCATAAAAGATGTTGATGACAAAGTCATAAATTTTCACGATATGCCTGTAGCGTTTGTTTTTCATGGTAAGTAAAGACCCGTGATGACAGAAAATTTTCACGATATGCCTGTCGCGTATGTTTTTCATGGTAAGTAAAGACACGTGATGACACAAATTTCGATATCCTTAAGAGGCTTTCTGAATTATGTTATAAAAAAAAACAAAGAAAGACGTAGAAGATACATAGAAGACTTTGTAAAAGTAAACACAGGAGAAAGATGCAACGTTGTTGACAGGACAAAGTCCAACACTAGGTCAAAAGATTAACAATGACTCAAATTTGAATAGCAACCGTATCACAATTGTATGTGACCCATTAAAATCAATTGTTGCAGTTAATCGACAGTTTATACAAAGACGTCTTGATACTCAAAAAACGCAAGACTTTGGAGAATAATAATTTGAAGTATAATAAAACATGAAGAGAAAATATAGGCAATAAATTAACTACTATTGAATACAAGACTTTGGAGGATAATGATTTGAAGTATAATAAAACATGAAGAGAAAATATAGGCAATAAATTAACTACTATTGAATACAGTGGTAATACAGAGCTAACAAAATCTCAGAACTTCAAAAAACAGATTGATGACAACAGAAAAAGAAAGATTTTAGATGCACAGGGATTGTTCAGACAGAAACAAAATACCTTATTTACTGCTTTTCAAATATTGCAAATAGAGGCTCATTAACTGACATTCAATAATATTTACAGGCAACTTAACAGAGGATAACAGTGAAATAGATGTATTGGAGAGTAACATTGATAAAATCAAAATATCACTATAAGAAGATGACACTTGACAATATCAACTAGAACAGCTGCAGAAAGATTTGAAAAATACAAATCAACAGATCGACTGAGAAATTAAAAAGCTAATGAATGATTTTAGCAGAAAATAATTTTTACTGACTTGAGAAGCAAAAAACAGCAAACACTAATACCTTGTCAGAGTTGCAGAACAAATAATGATTTAACAGAGATAACAAAAAAAGAAAGATGACATCAAAAAGAAAAATAAATGTGTATGGCGGCATGATAAGCTCTATGAAACAAATTATAATTCCTCTATGTAAGATTGGAATGAAATGGTCGAGATAATACAACTTTTACATTTACTGAATGTTACACCAAATTGCATGCTGAGGTTGAACAATCAAAACCAGATACAAAATCATATGTTGATGAACAAATAATTAATAACATCGGTGTGCTACAAGATATTTTAGGCAAATTAGACAAAAGAATAAAACGAATGACAATTTTCTTAATTGATTTAGAACAAAAGTTTACAACAGAGATGCATTAAAACTGAAATAGAGAGAAAGACTGGTGCATTAAGTGGTAGATATGATACAGTTAAAACCGAAATAAACGACAACAGAGATATTCAAAATTGAACTGAACCGGAAATTGGCATGACGAATCTTGTATTGGGTGTTTAGAAGAATGACTTTTAAAAAGTGAAATCGATGAATACAATAAGCAGTTTGATGAAAAAACTAAACTAATGCAGCGATGCGCATTTCTTTATGATTTTTGTATTGTTTCGGTTCAGAAGTATCAAGATGGTATTGCTGTAGGCTTCATAAAGACTTCATATAATCTGGCATGGGTATAGTATTATAGTGTAAATAACCCTTATGGGTATGGTAATACAGTGTTAATAACCCGTATGGGTATAGTAATACAGTGTAAATAACCTGTATGGGTATAGTAATACAGTGTTAATAACCCATATGGGTATAGTAATACAGTGTTAATAACCCTTACGGGTATATTAATACAGTGTTAATAACCCTTACGGGTATAGTAATACAGTGTTAATAACCATTACGGGTATAGTAATACAGTGTTAATAACCCTTACGAGTATTGAAATACAGTGTTAATAACCCTTATGGGTATAGTAATACAGTGTCAATAACCCTTATGTGTATTGTAATACAGTGTCAATAACCCGTATGGGTATAGTAATACAGTGTTAATAACCCGTATGGGTATAGTAATACAGTGTTAATAACCCTTATGAGTATTGTAATATAGTGTTAATAACCCCTAAGAAGCGATGTTTGATTTTTTAAAATCCGAAATAATACCTCAAAGGTATCTGCAACTTACGAATTTAACAATACTCCATCACGTTTTGCTGAATACAAGTTGCACACAATAGATACTTCACATCAAGATGTCATTTAAAAAAAAAAACAAGGCTTGTATACAATTTTGAAAAATAAACTTGTACAATGAAGGTTTGTATTACATTCACTTTCTTTTATTTTATTCGATAAACAACAATGTGTTGCTTGTACAATAGACTTTTAAAAAAAAGAATTTAATCTTAGAGTATATACGAATCACGTGACTTAAAAAAGAATATAATCTTACAGTATAATCGAATCACGTGACTTTTTTTTAAAAAAGATAATATAATCTTACCCAGAATCACGTACATACAATATAGAAGAGAACAATGTTTTTCTCATTGTCTTAAAAGGCCCCGAAATACCTAGACCAGGTGCAATCAAGCCCAGCATCCGAATCAACATGTGTTACTCATACATAACAAATGGCAGCAGCATGAGTAATAACTTATTTGATCCCTGTTGATCAGAAAAAGAAAGAATTAGACATTAAAAACAAAGAAGAATTACGAAGAAAAAAAAAGCCCCCCAAAAAAACCCCAAAGAGAAAATAATTAGAGTGAAATGAAAACCCAGTGAAGACAATAGATTACTTGAATAAAACATTGAATTTTTCCGGGGATGAGGGTGGGGCAAAGCCAAAATGAAAGGGACGAGCTTGCAGATATATATATATATATATATATATATATATATATATATATATATATATATATATATATATATATAGAGAGAGAGAGAGAGAGAGAGAGAGAGAGAGAGAGAGAGAGAGAGAGAGAGAGAGAGAGTTTTCAACAAAATGGGGTGGGGGGCACTGCACCCCCCTCCCCTGCGGACGCCCATGATTGAGAGAACAAGGTTTGGTGACTCGGTATTTAAATAACTTGAATCAATCTATAGCACAATATGCATCTCCTCATCTGAATGCTTCTATTTATCCAGACATATCTACTCACACAGACAACATCCACTTTCTGATTTTTACCAACCTTCTGATGAACAGGTAAAAGATCGGTATATATTCATTTTATTTGTGACGGGTGTGGGTGTGTAAGTTGCTTACAAGTTTCTTTAAAAAGAAACACAATGGATTTCTTTGATTTTGTATAAAAAAAAAATATAAAAAAAAAAGTAGTTTGCGTAGATAAGAAATATCATAGCCTATTTAGCATATTAAATGGCAACGTACATTAAATACATAACTCCACACAAGCAGGAAAAGATACCACAAGAAGTGGAATACAGTACCTCAATCCAACAAGAAATCCTTGTATCACATACATACCGAGCAACAACAGTTAAAAATTCCTGTAGCCACCGCCCCACCCCTCCCAAAAATGAAATGGTCGGTGTCTTATCTGTCGGTTATTGTCTCGGAATTCTATTTACCTCAATGTAAGATTTTAGTCGCGTTGTTGCCTTGTTGGTCAAAAAAGACAACTCTCTCTGTCTTTGTCGGTTTTAAAACAATTGCATGTAAAGCCTTAAATTGTTGTAATCAATAACGTATTTCTCCTTGTTTTCAAGGTACCTACCAGTTTTGAACCAGTTGGTTTTGTACCTCTGTGATATTTGTCAACTTCTTTTTCAGCTCTTTTAAATCATTTTAATTTGGAATAACTGCCTTCTGTTTGATTATTATAATATCTTTCAAAAAATGTTTTGGGGCCTAATTTATTTGACTCCTGGCAAACGTGCAATTGCCACGATACTTTATCTGGGACGAAATTGCTATGGTATGATACTGAAGTGAACACTAGTTCCGGATAGTGTGCCAATCTGTGCCACGTTCATGTATTATTCGCCATATTGTACAAACAAACCGGCGACGCGTATGATTCTACGCAGTTATTACTGAGCCAGGAACGAATTTATACCTAGTCTAAATTAATTTATCCAGCAGCATATCACCATGGAACAATATTTACAGTTATTTTCTATTTTAGCGCTATTTATTTCAGTAACCTTTGGCGGCGAGTTGACATTTGAGCTGCCTGATAATGAAAAGCAATGTTTCTTTGAACAAATTGAGAAGGGCATCGAATGCACTTTAGAATTTCAGGTCAGTCTGTAAATTTTAACAAACTTTTCATTTTAGTGAAACTGGTCTTCATTTGTTACATAGAATGATGATATTTGAAAATAGTACCAGCTAGATTTATTTTTGGTAGCGCAAGAAGGAACATGCCCAGATGCATGTACCATGGTAACGGGTAACATGCATTTGTATGTCTTAAAAGGTTAAAACTAAGTTTCATTTATAATTACATGTTTACATGTCAAATTACAGGTCATATATTGAATTCATATATTGGCGAATTTCCTTGGGTGTGTAAAGATTGAGACATGCACGTTTCAAGTAGATCTTTTTATTTGTGATGCGTTAGGTGATAGAATCGGAAAGGGATTGCCTATAAGCATTGACAGTTTGGACAGATTTTATGCAAGGAATCCATAGAAGTGGTGGTTATACATGCCATCTGGGCCCAAAGGTCGGTCAAAAATTTTTAATTTGTTTATTGCTTAGAGCAGGGTGAAATCCAGAAGTTTTATGGGACTGTCTGATCACCATCTGTTCTGTTTTTGTTCATTGTAACTAGCCCAGAATCCAGGCTTTTTAAGGGGCTGACTGCTCTTCATTGATTTAGATGCTGCACAGTTGTAATGTTGCCTATTGAGGCTGTGACAGCATTGTGCTGTGGACTAAGTAGCTTGATAGAGCTAGTTTGATATCATGATGATGAATTGCGATATTTACTCTGCGACAGTAATGGACCACTTTTTTAAAAATAATATATACTTATTTATGAAATTTTGTGGACACACTATGCATGATTTGAATGAAAATGATCTCTTACCTTTTGATTTAAAACTGTTTACTAAATAAATTTATTGAGAGATTAATATTGATTCTAACTAGTGCTGTTTTTAAGAGGATCGCACTTCACAGTACCGGATCATGTGGGTGCACACTTGGGGGCCTCTCAAAACAGCTCCTGTTGGCTAAAGTGAGTTAGTGTGTTGAGTTTTAAGCCACACCAGCATGAAATTGGCTGTATGGCACCACACCGGATTAAAAATTGTGGTTTCGGTCATATCTCATTTTAAACCATGATTTGAAGTAAAGCAGAATAATGAAACAACACATTTTTTATTTAAAAACACAACTTGAGAAAATATTTTCACAAACTGGCAGTAACTATATATATTTCTGCTTTCATAAACCCCTGAATGGATGGTCATATTGACATGCGGTTTTCACCAAAAGACTTCTAATGATGTCTGCTTGGTTCTAAATGAAAATGTTGCCAATCTGACATCTAATATGTCCACCAGAGCTGCTAGTTTGAAAATCTTTCTATTGCTGAAGAATATCGGAGATGGTTTCAGCACTCGGTAATTAAATTAACGAAATGGTCTTATCTTGAATTCCTGGAAATTCTTTTTGCCCAGTAGAGCATCAATCCTTTCAAGGGACTCGTGTTATGGATTCCATTTCTGGGACAGTTGTAGTGTATCAGTCCCCACTGTTATCACTGGGAAGAATCCATCCCCCGGCATTATATAAATTATCTGAATCTTAAAATTTGAGCAGATAATCCGCATGATTGTTTTGAACATCTTAGGTTCAACAATATGGGACTATAAATTTCAAAGTAGCCCCATTTATTTTGAAAGTGTGGTTGTACATGAGCTGAAGGTTTCCATACACTTTGCACAGAACCTTGTCTCTGACAGGTAATTAAAGCAATAATATTTTTGTGTTTTAGGTGATCACTGGAGGCCATTATGATGTAGACATGGAGCTGATAGCACCAAATGGTCAAATTCTATACAAAGATGTGAAGAAGCAGTATGATAGTTTTACCTGGACTGCCACGGAGAAAGGGGTTCACAAATTCTGCTTCAGTAACGAGTTCTCCACCTTTTCTCACAAGGTGGTGTACTTTGATTTCCAGATGGGAGATGAAGAACCGATACTTAAAAATATGGATGCACATGCCACAGCTATGACTATGGTAGGTTGGGGTAAAATGGTTGTCTCCCCCTGCATTAGCAGGTAACAAGATATTGATGTGTCACTTTTCTAACAGCATCAGTGTAGATGTTATCATCAACAGTGTAAGGATGTCATATGTTTGTGAAGTCATATTTTATGAACTATTTCACAAAATTTAGTATATATTTTGTGAAAATGGCTATTATGGCAATCACTAAAGGGAGCATATATATTTTGATGTCCCCAGCCCAACCATCTGTCCATCTGCCAGTAACTATCTCCCAAACCACACTGTGGAAATTCACCAAACTTGGTACATAGGGTGCCCATATAGCAACCATCTGTGAGAATTGTGTTCCTTCCCTGGGGGTCAAAGGTCAGATCTACAAAAATTGCAATTACAATGAAATTTTTTGTTACCATACATGTATTAGTGGCAGGAGGACACAGCATATACGATGGATTGAGAGTTACGATCCCATGGCAACAGTCTGAAAGGGTGTGTGGATGGGGTGTTTGGGATAATAAAAAACATGGGGATTTGCTGTGTTGAGCCATGCAAGTAGCTCTGATTTAATGGTTTTTGAGAAATAGAGGACCAGAGGTCTGAGCTTTCATTGTGATTTCATCTGCAGCTTGGGATTTATAATTTTTCCAAGGATGCTGACTATTGTATTAAGGTTATTATTTGGAGTAAAGGCAGGACGTAGCAATGCTAATGGGCTGTTGCATCAACTCTGTGTTAAAGTTTTTATGGAAGCCTATAACTCCGAAAAGGGAAGACACAGTGTTGCATGGAAGCATTGTTTATCAGTAAGTAACATGTATATATAAATAGACTTATGGTTGTAAGAAGATAATTAGGTACATTGTTTCATTTTTATAAGTTATCAAGATTTCTGTTTTAGACACAACTATGTTATCTCTTGTCAAAAGCTGTATTGCAGACTTCATGCCCAAATGAATTCATCTTTTTTCATGTATGTTTAAATATATTCAAAGTTTAAAAAAATTTAAGGCAGGCAGGATCTGAACCTTTAGCAACTATATCTGATTCACCAAACTGTAGTCACCAAAAACTATTTTTGAATATCATGACCTTAAACATTAATTACTTTAATATATATAAAATATGATCAGTCATTATTGTGTGAATTTTTTAAAGCCATCTATCAAATATACATTGACTACCAAAATTATATGTGACATTGACCATATGAACACTGTTTTTTTAAAAAACCCAGTTTGTTATATTGCTTTCACAAAATTCATTTAAAAGTTCACTAATTTTTATGCATGCTTTTGGTGTATGGGCTTGGGTAAGGTCAATGTGGTATGGTTCTACTTATAACTGAGGGTTTAGCTATGGTACCATAATATGTTGTATGGTTAGAAACAGGTGAGCAGCGTCCTGGTCATGGTTTTAATTTCTATTGTCTTCTAGCTGGAGACTACTGCAGTTTCAATTCATGAGCAGCTAAACGAAGTGTTAGATTACCAGACTCATCACAGGTTACGTGAGTCTCAGGGCAGAATATTTGCAGAGGATCTTAATGAGAGAGTCTTCTATTGGTCTGTTGGACAAACTGTCTTAATTCTCATCATAGGTGTTGGACAAGTTCTCGTCCTGAGAAGCTTCTTCACAGAAAAGAGACAGAAAATATGATGACAGTGTGGTGTTAAGTGGTTATTTGTCAGCCATTAAGCTGAGTGTTAGAACTATTGCATTGGAGATATGTTTATGGAAAGTTTGTATTTTGCCTGTGAATGGTGAGAGATGGGTATCACTTTTCCGGCATCTGAGTTGTTAGCATCAGAAATGTTCAATTGTTGTGTCAAAGATTTTGAAAGCCACACATCTTCTACATCGGCTGCAGCATTAAACAGAAACTTAGAACAAAATAATACAGAAGTTTGTGTCTAGATATGCTAAGAGTCCCTATATCACCAGCATAATCAGAAAGCTTGCACGTAATAATACCATTCACAGATGAGATACAGCATTCTGCGGGACATTTGTTTGGCAAAATGCCAGATTGTCTAGCAAAATGCCTGACAATATTTACATTTAAATACAGTGTGACTAGTTTGTAACAAACTAAGATTTAGTTAATTTATGGATGCATCATGGTACTGAATATAAACATTTAATTCAAACTAAATAATTATATATGTTCATTTTTAGCTTCAAATAAAAAAAAAAATTTCCAGAAACAATATGAACAGGATCTACTAATTGTATACATGTTCTACAAAGTACCTCATTATTAGGCATGAAACATTTAGATCTGCCATCAAATATTATGCTCTCAAAGTGGTCAAAAGCATATGTAGCTGAACTTGTTACACAGAAAAGCGTAATTGTATCTTTTATCAGGAGAAATGTGCTTTTCATGGTAAGTGTTCTCCCGTGGGTCTTTTACGTAAGCCCCTCCCCCACCGGTGAGCAGCCACTATTTTTACAAAGATGCCAACATCTTTGAAAACCATGTGTTGGTTTGGTTAGTAGACACACACTTTGAAAACCATTTGTTGGTTTGGTTAATAGACACACACTTTGAAAACCATTTGTTGGTTTGGTTAATAGACACACACTTTGAAAAAACCATGTGTTGGTTTGGTTAATAGACACACACTTTGAAAACCATGTGTTGGTTTGGTTAATAGACACACACTTTGAAAACCATGTGTTGGTTTGGTTAATAGACATGCACTTTGAAAACCATGTGTTGATTTGGTTAATAGACACACACTTTGAAAACCATGTGTTGATTTGGTTAATAGACACACAGATTAATATACTTGTACTTCAGGAACATTGTCACCTGTTTTGTTTTGATTGCAATCACTAATCAGTGTCAATTAAACATGATGATGCCATAATTCACGCATTGCTAAGAATGTAAGTGTCGACTTGATTACCATGTTGCATTGGCTTTGTGCCCAACATATAGTATTATGTAAACTTCGTATCTGTGTTCACATGGTACCATATAATTTTTGGCAATGAACTCAGTTTGAAAGATTTCAGGTAATGGCAAGTAAAAAATGTATCAAGGACATACCTTAGTGAAAGAAAATGTCAGTTACTTTTTAACTTTAAGATAAAAAGCTCGTGTGTTGAAATAAATTTATGGTAATTAAAGAAATTTACAATAATTTGAGTAACAAATGTGATCCCATTACCCTGGACAGTTCATGGACTACTTCAGAATGTGAATAATTCACCTACATTGTAGGGTAGATATTATCAGCAACACAAACTCCGAGACATGATATACATATAGTATTGAAACTCAGAGACATGATATACATGTAGTATTGAAACTCAGAGACATGATATACATGTATTGCCTTTAGAGACAACAGCATAGAATAAATGTTTCATATACAATTGTTCTTCAAAATTGTAAAAACACAGGTGATTTTTAAAAGTAGGTATAGCAGTTTGAAGGAAAATTAATATGCAGATAATACAAAAGATTCTCAATCTCTACTAGCGAGAATTTAATATTATGATTTCCTACTATAATATGTTGGGAGACTGTAATTAAGAAAAAAAGTAAAATGTCTATTTTGTTGAAACTCGCATCTTCTCTTATTTGGGTAAATATGTAGAAGTTGTAGGGTTTAACAGCATGTTAAATATAAGTAAACATTTTAATTATTTAAAAGAATTTTATTACATTCATGCTTACATTTGACTTAATGTGTATCTCAGTGGTTGGGTTTACATGCAGAACATCCATTATCCTATCAATATTTTCTGGGGAGATCACTGATTGTCGATGGTACATGTAGTTAGGGAATTTCTAAAAGTAGCAGTGTTACAGGGTATTGCATTTTTAATTCCTCTTAAGGGTTATGAATATAATATTTTTAAAAAGCTAAATTTTAGAGTAAATTCTTTGAAGGGTGGATAAAACATACAAAAGAGATGAAGAGGAGAAAGTTTTTTTACTATTCATCACATTTCATGATCTTAAAGAAATTAAGCAAATTCTCCATCACAGTTTTTGCTTGTTTTCAATAATATAACAGGGCCGTCTGTAGAACTGTGAAAATAAAAAGTCGAGAAAAACATATTAAAAAAACTTTGATTTTAGGACTAGAAAACTAAAAATCTTTTAAGAAGAAACTCGCAAATTCGAGCTCTTTGATTCAAATAGAATATTTTTATAATTTGTGCAAAAAAGTAGGGGACTTAAGGGAATGGTGTTTTCCAAAATTTGGATTGAATAAATCTGCTATTAAGAACTGAGTCTGATTTAGAGTTGTCTTTTAGTCATTAACACTGATGGCACAAATTAAATACAATTAATTTATTAAAGCCAGTGCTTCTTTAAAAATTTCTTCTGATTCATGTATTTGACAAATTTACTGTGACAGTTTAACAAATTTAATGAGATGTATTAACTATAACTTTATGTAAATGTCAGATTATTTAGAAGCTTGTATATTATGTACCGTATATACTCATGTATAAGCTAATATCAACTGGAAACTGCATAGACCCAGATCTGCCATCACATAATGCACCGGCAGATCAGTTTCTATGCAGTTTGTAAGGATTAATCAGTAGAACAAACAGATGTGATGGCAGATCAGGGTCTATGTTGTTTGCATTTTGGACCTGGATTATGCGCGATTATATATGGTACATTTAATTTAATTAGATACTTGCTTGTACAGTTTTACTATTGCAAGTTTTGTGTGTATTCCAAAGAGAATAAAATAGTTTACATTTGAATTCAAAATAAAAGTGGCTTGCTGAGTTTGATGGAATTAAATCATGATATTCTATGGTACATACAAAATTTAAAAACAATGAAAAGTAAAATTCTGAACCTTTAAAGTGAAGTAGACTGGATGAGTTTTGTAATGTACAAGCTGGAATCTCTATAAAACATTCGATTATATTTAATATACACTGTATGAACAATAGTTTCTGCTCTTTGTTGCATTTTATTTTGAAAGAAGTCACAAACTGATTTCCTTTATGTTTATATAAGTGTTTGATGTTATATGTCAGCATTAAAAGTAATTGACATAAATGCATTTTTTTTTCTTTTGTGTTGTTTCAAAGGTAAACATATATATTTACTTGTGTGTGTAGTTTTCTACAATGATTTCTTGCTGGTTTTCGTTTAAAATACTAGTTAAGATTTGAGTTTCTTTGCTCACCTGGTCGTAAGGTCCTGTTAGTTCATGGTATAGTCCTGTGTCCGGCATGCATTGTGCCTCTGATCAATCCACATTTGCTATTTTTAACTACTTTTCAAATACTTGTAAACCACTTGACTAATTTGAACCATATTTGGCACAGAGTGTGCTGGCATGAATAGCCATGGTTACTAAAAATAGAAAAACCTTGAAACAAATTCGTCTCAAAATACAGCTACTTGGACAGAAAGCAGCATGGGATATAAAGGGCTTTACAATTTCTATAAATGATGCTGATCTGCCATCAGATATGGCTTCCATTGCTAAAAATAGAAAAACCTTTAAACAATTTTCTCAAAAACCACCAAAAAGAATTTAACCAAATTCAACAGAAAGCACCATGGCATGAAGGGCTTTCAGGTCTTTACAAATTATGCCATCAAATATGGCGATGACGCAGTCGAGCATATCTGAGATTTCCAGTCGACTTGTGGAACATGCGTGATTGCGTGGACCCCATTGCAAAGAGTAAATCAGCCTATAAATAACTTCATAAAAGTAATAATAAAACGTGACAGAATTGGACAATATTTGACAGAAAGCAGCCATGATGGCCTTTTAAGTTTGTACAAATTATGCCAGTCTACATCAAATATGTCTGCCATTACTATAAATAGAAAACCTTTAAACAAATTCCTAAAAACCACTAGTCAAAATTTTACTAAATTTGACAGAAAACACCCTGGTATAAAGGGCTTTCAAGTTGGTATGACTGATATGGTCACCATTACTAAAAATAGAAAAACCTTTAAGTGATTTATGCTGAAAAATTTGGCCATATGCCATAATCATACAGCATGAAGGCCCTTAAATTTTGTACAGAAGGTGCCAATCTGCCAGTGAATATGGCTTCCATCACTATAATAAACAAACCTTGGAACAAATTCTTCTATAAAACCACACATCAAAAGTTGACTAAAAAGTGTGTGTGTGTGTATATATATATATATATATATATATATATATATATATACCAGTCAAACATGTCTGCAGTGGCCACCCATGGGAAAAGGCCAAAGTGAACTTTGTAGACATGTGACCTCTGAAGGCAGATTCAGCTCTTAAACTTGGTTCATGACAAATGCATGTACTATGCACCGAATAGCATTAGCATTATTAGTAGTAGTAGTATCATTATTATTATTTTGCATGTATTATTATTAGCAGTAGTAGTATGCTTTCAAGATACACGCATTTAGTTTAGCTGTTTAGAAAGAAAAAACCTCCAACAAAATAATAAAATAAAAAGTTCCACAGAAATTACAAATTGACAGCTTACCTGTGATTGTGAAACACAGGACTGAATTTTTGTTAGGCCAGCTGATATAATTAGGCATGAAAACGGGTGTTCACACTTCAAACAATTGATGGATTAAGCAGTTGCTCAAACTCACCGAGATCAAAAGACAGAAGGTTTTTGTGAGAGACCTTTGATGATTATAAAATGATAAGAAGCTTCCAGGGGCAATTGTTAGTAACACATAAACCGTAAGGGATATCACCAGGGCAGTGTATCTGGACTCAAAGATAATTTTTTATTCATCAGAGATGGCTTTAATTCTGCCACTTTACAGTTACTCGTGTATCAACATCCCCTTTTTCTTCACATATGGATTTAAACACGGTGTTGTGTCTGAGGATATTCCTAAATAAGTAGCAAATTTTAGTGCTTTTTCCTTAATTAATGGTCCTGATACATTGATTCTGTGGGACCATTTCCAGCATTGTTCATTAATCTCATCATTTGGTGTGATTGTACATAATCTCTTACACTCTGGATTAACGTTGTTCTCAAAATTGGCCATAATATCTCGCTTATGCTTTATAATCCCATGTATCTGAGTTGAACCATCTCCCAATTCTGCTGCAACTACACCACTACTTTTCCACTATTCAGCAAATGAATTGCTTCAATTCTCTCATGTAAGGACAAAAACCGCCTTTTTTTCAAAGCCGACATGTTGACACCTTTGAGTTAGACTGATAGCATGACTGAAATACGGTAAGTACAATTGAGATATGAAATGCTTAAACATCGATTATCAAACACAAAGTGTTTTATTTGCATACATGGAGCGGTCACTGCTGCTACGCTCTAGTGACCGCTTAAGGCAGGCTGAAACCATTGTTTGGTTAGGAAACACCGGGCCACGGACTGCTGAAAGCAGGTGACCATTAAATACAGGGTATTTATATAGGAAATTTGCCCCAGGAGGGGGGGGATTCAAATGACTAATGTGACCAGGTGACCACTGAACACAGGTGACTGTATGGACAGGTTTGCCTGTGTGTATAGATAGATATATATATATATATATAATTGTATGTGAGACTACTTTGTGTTTTCTTATCAGAGGTGATGGTCCACTGCATGACTTGGTCAACTAGATCCTATAATAGGAGCTTAGATCCTTTGCATGTATCAGGATCTTTTGTTTAGGTTGATTGGGAATCCAGAGGTTGTGTTTTCATTTTCTGTTAGGAGTGAAAGTTTCAGGAGAATAGGAAAATCTGCATGATTTTATTTAATTTAATTATGGAATTGGGGCCGTGTATTTATCCAATGAAGATGTATTAAAATCTCCTGACCTGCATGGAAATGTTCAGTATAAATAGGTTCCATTGTCCTCTATAAATAGGTTCCAGTGTCCACTATAAATAGGTTCCAATGCATATATTTTTGGGCAATAACTTTTTTATCTGTAATCTGATACTCATAGAAAAAGGTAAGCAATGAAATTTATTCAGAATGACTACCATCAACTTCTCATAAAAATCCCATTTTAATAGTACATAGTATAATGTTGCCAAGCAGATAAAAAGATTCTGATGATTTTGCAGAAAATGCACAGTGTCTAGATAGTTTTTAATAAATTCTTACAAATTATGCGTACTTTATCTTCATTTCTATTCAGATGTGTTTATTATTGGACGATTTTAATCGAGCAATTTACCAGGAGTTTATATTATTGTGTGGTATTAATCCATCGATTTACCAGGGGATGTGTATTATTGGGTGATTTTAATCCATTGATTTACCAGGTAGTGTGTATTACTGGGTGATTTTAATCCATCGATTTACCAGGGGATCTCTTTTACTTTTATTACTTTTGTTTTTTGGAAAGAAATCCGATTTGATCTGCATCATACATTTCATTCCTTTTCGTAATATTAAGCACCCATTTTACAGTTTATATAAATTCCTTACAGAATTTCATAGCTACTTATACCATTAAGACTCTCAAATGCTCTGCTTGTAAAGCTAAATGGTTGCAAAATTATGTTTTTTAGTAATCTGTCTATAGCAAATTTGTTTCTGTTGGAGTGTATCTATGTGAATTTGTTTTTTATGAAGATATGTGTAAAGTTTATCATCAGTGTTTTCTGGTTCACTGTCATTGATCTCATATGGGTCTCTTGGTATCTATTCTGAGCCAGCAGGTGGTCATTGATCCTTGTTTATGTATATGAATGCAGTAATATCCTTTCAAAAAAGTACAAATATAATCAGATTTTTGATTAACTAAAATGTAATTGGATTTTTTTAGATGGAATCTACATCACAGAATATCCACGGGTCATTGAACAATATTCTTGACCATCAGACCCACTTTCGACTTCGTGAGAACCAGGGACGAGCATATGCTGAAGATCTAAATGAGCGAGTCATGTATTGGTCCATTGGAGAATCACTTCTTGTTTTAGTTATTGGAATCGGACAAGTTTTAGTATTGCGTAGCTTTTTCACAGACAAGAAAACCTCAGGAGTGATACGGTCATAATGTAGATTCACGTTTAGAATTCTGGATTGTTCATTTTTGTTAGTGCCAGAGTATCAAAGTTGTTCCCATGCAGCATTCAAAACCAGGTCAATTCATTTCATTTTCTGCCCTTTTAAAAAAAAATATGAATTTCAGTAATATGGTCAGTTTAGTTCAAAATGGATGGCACATTTGTAAGCACCCGTATCCATTACAATCCATCATTCTATATCAAGTAGGTGTCAACTTTAGTGTGCTTTTTTTCTCACTTTTTCTAACTGATTTGGAATATAAGTGCACTCGGTTACAAAGACTGTAGTTGTTGATCAAATGTACCTGAAGGTCAAAGGTCAAGATCATGGGAATTTTTTGTTAAATAGTTAAGCTTGCTAACAATTTCATATATTAAGACCTACAGTAATGTAGGGGACAAAATGTTAGAGATCAGTTTCACAGATTAATTTTTCTTTTACCCTTTTGCGTAGGCTATAGTATAGCTGCTGTTTGAAAAGAAAGATTTTTGCAAAACTTGAGCTTATGCAAGGGGAGAAAAGAAAAGTAGAATATCAAGGTCCTTTTGTTAGAAACAGCAAACAATCAAACTTGTCTAGTAAACATGATAAATGTTATGAAGGGCACTTTTTGTCTTGGATTAGACAATAAGTGAAAGATTGACATGTATTTAATTTAATACAAATACATGATGGAGGAAATCGAGAACAGTGTTACTATGGAAGGCTGATTTGGACCTTAGCCAACCATGTTGAAATGGGCTCTGGTATTCAGTAATTGGTACCAGACTTCCAAAGGTCACATGCTTACATTTCAAAATGTACGAAGCACCATTGCATTTTTCCCCCCTGCTTCCCACTTTTAAATGAGAAGGATTGATATTAAAATTGGCCTGTCCATCTGTCCTTCCACCCTTCTGTCCATTCCACTTTCAGTCCTGCACTACAACACCCATAATTATTATTGGATTTCAAGCAAATGTGGCATGCAGCTAGATATTGATGATACCTTGGCAAAACTCAATTGTCATATTTCTACATTATCTTTAAGGAGAGTTGTAGCCACTTATTGTCAGACATGCCTACTTTAGTTTCTACACGGTAGCTCTTTTCATTATTATAAGATTTGAACCTAATTCAGTTTGCAGCTTGATATTGACAAGGCTTGGGACCTTGGCTGTATTTAATTTTCAGCATTCTGTGTTATCATTTAGTGGAGTGATTCCCACTGATTGTCAGACCCAGCCACTATCCTTTCTCTATCCTTTCTACACGATAAATTCTATGAGTATTATTGCATTTCAACCAAATTTGGTATGCTGTTCAATATTGATGAGACCTCGACTGAGTTCAGTTGTGAGTATTATTCTGTGTCTTTGTTTAGCAGAGTTATAGCTCCTGAATGTCATACCCACGCACTTTTGTTTCTGCAAAATAATTCTGTTAATTATTAGTGGATTTCAACCAAATTTGAAGTTGTGCTTGATACTGATGAGACCTTGTCTGAATTTGATTGTCGGTCTTCTTTGTCCTGGTTTAACAGAGTTATATACCCTTATTGTCAGACTCCATCCACTTTCTTTCCTACACAATAAATCCCTTTCTTATTTGATTTAAACCAAGTTTGGTATGCTGTTTGATATTGATGAGACCTTGGCCAGTTTCACTTCTCTGCATTCAGGTTCATAGTATAATAGAATTATGGCCCCTGATTTTCAGATCCACCCACTTTTGTTTCTGTACAATAACTCCCGTAATTATTATTGGATGTCAACCAAATTTGGTATGCAGCATGGTTTTCATTAGACCTTCAATGGGTTCTATTGTCAGTGTTGGCATCATTTAGTTGTGTTATGGCCCTTGTTTGTCAGACTCACCCCCTATTCTTTCCACACAATAACTCACATAATTATTATTGGATTTCAGCAAAATTGTATATGCAGCTTAATATTCATGAAGCTTACAAAAGGCGGGGGACATCAATTCCTTGAATTCGCTTTTGAATTTTTGTGTGTTTATGAGACATTATCATAGGCATTTACACTCATTTCAACATTTTAGATTGCATCACTGTATCGCAAGACAGTAGTTTCTCAGTGTAGTCGGGTAAGCCGAAATGTTTTCATGAAAATAATTTTTGTCTTCATTATATTTGTAAATGTGATATTTATCAGTACATTTGATTGTTCATATATTTTTTTTTAACAACACAATGAGACAAATAGGTCATATTGACCCAGGAAAGCTGCAGTTAAATGTGATTTATGAGTTCTTCTTGTCTGTGTGTAATGCCCAATAGAACTTGATGAGAATTTCACTGTTATCATTTTGAATAGGTGTGGGGATAAGTTAGTCTCAGTTTCTTTCCTACATATGATTGCAAATTAAAATTTTATTTGGCATCAAATTATAGCAGATTAGATGTATTGTCACTTGAGAACTTTTTCTCGTGTTATGTGTCTCTATAGATTTGTTATACCATACACTGAAGTTTTGAAAAATAAAAATAGAAACTAATTTTCAAATCAAAATTGTTTGATACAATACATATTTTATAAATAATGATTATGATATTGTAAAAGTTAAGCTATTGATAATGTTAAATACACATTATATTTAAATTATGACTTTATAATCCATGAGGTTATATAAATTTGGAAATACTACATGATTTTATGAACCTTGAAATGGAAAATTATTACTTACCTTCTTTGACTTTGTGAACTGTCTTATTAGCTTATTGTTTATGAAACTTAAATATTTAGTGCAAGTTATACATTTTTTGCTTCTTGATTAATGTGTTCAGTCCTACATGTCATTTGTTAAAATCTAGAGTACTGTCCTAATTTTCTCTAACATGAGAAGTACAGATATAATGTTCTTGTATTTCGTATTACGTTGTACATTCATCATTAAAATAAGCTTCATCAAAAGTGATCTTGTGTTATTGTATTTTACTTTAATATGTCATCTTTGACCATCACAAAAAGTTAGTACTTGGGATTGCATTGTAGTAACCATGTGAAAGATTTTATGCTAGTTTTAACTTTTAATCTGCACCAATATTTTGCAGGTGTTCTTTTAAACCTCATACCTATATAAATACATCACAGGCTGTTAAGAGTGAGACTGTTCTATGGAACCTTTATTTAGCTCACTTGGTCTAAAGGCCACGTGAGCTTATGGCATGGTCATTTGACCATTGTGCATAGTCTGTAATCCATTCACAATTGTTATTTACAGCCTCTTTTCAAAATATGCTTGACCACTTGCACATGAATATACAGGGAGCATTCTGTCCTCAAAGCTTTTCAAGTTTGTTCAATGGTTGCTGCATCATCCAATATGGCCACCATTACTAAAAATAGAAAACCATTAAATAACTTCTTTGTCAAAGTGTTCAACAGAATTTGACCAAATTTGTCAAAATACATCCTGGCCTAAAGGTCTCTTAAATTTGTTCAAATGATGTATGTCATCCAATATGGCCACGGTTACTAAAAGTTACTAAAAATGGAGAGAAAAAAAAGCAAAATGACTTCATCCCAAAACGGCTTAGCAGAATTTGACTAAATTTAACAGAAAGCATCGTGGCATAAAGGTCTTTTCAGTTTCTGCAAATGATGCTGATCAGCCGTCAAATATGACCAAGATTGCTAAAAATAGACAAAAACTTGAATTGACTTCATATCAAAAAATGCTCAGCAGAATTTTAACAAATTGGACAGAAAACATTTTGGCATGACTGGCTTTTAGATTTGTACAAATGATGTCATTTTAAAGGCCTTTCACATTTATAGAAACGATGCAGATAACACAACTTTATCTATAAAAAAAACTTAACAGAAAATGACCAACTCTGACAGATATTATGTGACATTTTACATGATGATACTTTATCAGTCAATTCAGAGCTATATAATTGAAAGTACTCGTAACTGGTATATGTCACTAAGCCATTTGACGCATTCTAAAAGGCACGATTGCCACCTCGATGACTAAGGATTGGTATTGCAATTTTGTGTTTGCGGTGTTCACAAAATACCATGTCGAATTAAGACAAAAGCGCAGTTACCATATAAACTCGCGTAAAAACTGGGTCCAAATGCAAACAACATAGACCATGATCTGCAGTCACATAATGCGTTGGCAGATTAAGGTCTATGTTTGTTCTACTGATTAGTCCTTACAAACTGCATAGATCCAGATCTGCCGGTGCATCATGTGACGTCAGATCTGGGTCTATGCGGTTGACAGTTGGTATCGAATTATACGCGAGTATATACGGTGGTTCCAAACCATGGAGTAAAATACTCGATTTATTCTATTTTTATCTAGGGTTCTGAGTATCCATATGATGTATTAGTATTAACCGTTTACATATCGTCACATATGTTACAATCTTCATGATGTAAACAAAACTCGGAACAGAATTATGGCTTCTAGAGTTATAAATAAACTTAGCCAATAGGATGCAAGATCGCCTCATTTAATATGCATGAATATTGCTTATTATCGAAATTGTCCATATATCGTGATGATGTAAGCATATATTCCAAGTTTGGTCAAAATTGGATCAGTAATATGGTTTTCATAGTGGTAACAAGCTCAATCAATCAGATGCAAGATTACATTATTTGTATGCATGGATCTCGCTCATTATTGAACCCATCCAAGATCTTGATGATATATGCCCATATTCAGGTTTGATCGAAATCGGATCAGAAATATGGCATCCAGAGTGGCAACGAGCTCAGCCAATCAGATGCAATATTACCTCATTAGAATGCGTGCATCTCACTCATTATCGAACTTGTCCAAGAACTTGATGATGTAAGCATATATACCAAATTTTGATAAAATCGGGTCAGAAATACGGTCTCCAGACTGGCAACAAGCTCGGCCAATCGGATGTAAGATCACATCATCGGTATGATTGAGTCTCGCTCATTATAAAAATTTTGTCTGAGATCTTGATGATATAAGCATATATTCCAAGTTTGATCAAAATTGGATCAGATATATCGTTTTCAGAGGGGTAACAAGCCTATCCAATCATGTGCAAAATCACCTAATCAGTATAGTGGATCTCACTCATTATTGAACTCATCCAAGATCTTAATGATATAAGCATATATTCAAGTCTGATCAAAATCAGATCAGAAATGCAGCCTCCAGAGTGGTAACAAACTCAACACATCAGATGCAATATCACCTCATCAATATGTGTGGATTTGACTCGTTATTGAACTTGCCCGAAATTTGGATGATATCAACCCATATTTCAAGTCTGATTGATTGAAATCGGATTAGAAATATAGAGTCCAGAGTGGTAAGAAGTAATTATTCGCGGACGGAGAACGCATGATGCATGACACGATTGCAGATGAGCTGGAAAGTTCTGTATTACAGGGTGAAGTCGACACACTCGACAAGACTGTATTCCACTGTCAGCGGACACTAGTAAGCAACACATTCTGGCCAATGTTCACTCTTCAGGAGGTATGCACGAGTCAAGTATGCATGTCCAATACGCGATCGGTACAATACCACCTCATCTCTGCAGTTTGTTCTATATTGGGGATGCCAATCAGCAATGATCGGTTTGATGTTCCATAGCTTGCTTGTGGAATTTTCATTCCAAATATATTTCCAGGTATGAAGAACATGCTGATTTATAAATTATTTGACCTTGATTTTGACCCTAAAATCAACAGGCTTCTTCCTTACCCAAAGTGCAAGCAATCCACAAAGTTTGGCTGTGGTATGTTATTGTGCAGAAACCATTTTTATTCTTTCAGTCACAGTGACTTGAACATTGATCGTTTCACTCCAAAATCATTATGGTTCATCCTTAAAATTCAGAAAATAATACGGACTTTGGAGGGACTAAAAAAATTCCACGATATTATATTAAAATATATGGCCATTAATTTTATTTATTTAATCTAATGCTTTGGGGGTTTTCTTATCTCCGCTAAATTCCGTGACAGTTTCGTAATTTTAGCACACTTTTAGTCACGTCCAATTTAGTGTCATTATGAGTTGGTTCCCTTAGTTATAGCTATTTATAACATCAGTTCAAAATATGCAAATTTACCGACACCGCCAAGATAATCTGAGGCATAGGTAATGCTTTACATATAAATCTCATATATTCATGTAGACACCAGGCAGCACTCTTTCCAAGGGACACCCCTTCCTCTGCTTGGTTTATGAAAAGGTGAGCGTGTGATGGTGATAGTAGGTGATATTAGGTGTTAGTCCTCATTATTTTACCCCCTAACTGCACATCCTACCCATTAAACATCAGGGTGCTGGTCAGTAACACTATGTACTGGTTAGTATCCGTGGGTGCTGGTCAGTAGGCGTTGGTGCTGGTCAGTAAGACCGTGTATTGGTTAGTAAGCGTGGGTGCTGGTCAGTAACAGTGTGTACTGGTTAGTAAGCATGGGTGTTGATCAGTAGATATGTGTGGTGGTTAATAAGACTGTGTTTGGTCAGTAGGTGTGGAAGATGGTCAGTAGATGAGTGGGTAATGGTCAGTTAGACAGCGTGTAGTAGGTGTAGTTTTAGCACCACATTTTTCCTTGTCCCCAGACAGTCCCATAATGTGAAACCTATGGACATTTTTAAAATTAGCGTTCCCCTTCTCAATAGACAGTTCCAGAATGTTAAACCTATGGATTAATGGTAAATTCCCATTGTCCCCAGACAGTCTCATTTCAAAATGGCGACAGTAATGTTAATTCCCATTGTTCCCAGATATCCCCTAGTACTACCAATGAATAACTTCCCAATGAACCAAATTAATGCAGTGGAGATTAAGCCCGTTTGTTTGAAACTTCGTGGAAGCGAATGACGGTATCATCTTTTATAAAGATATATATACATCGTTAGTCAATATTTTATCATTTTCTTTTTTTTTTTTTTTTTTCTAAATGACAAATCCATGAAATTAAGTTCATACGAAAATGTATTTTTTAACAACCAAACCACAACATTTGCTACCAACAAATTGAAAGTGATTCATAGTATCAGGAGGAGGTAATTCCTGCTCCAATTTTCGTTGGGGAACTTGCTTCATAAACTATGCAATACAATTTTACAAGAATAAAGAATTTGGGGTCTTCATGTTTAAAGGATTCAAAAATAAGCATACACACAAACCTCCATATTTGACTTTTAAGTTTTGGCCTACAATGTGAATGTGCGGCTGCTCATTTTCTCCTAGCTCTGCTTTTGTTTTATGTTATGATGTCCGTCCGTCTGTGACCTTTTTCATTTCCGCATAATATAATTTACCGCGATCAAAAGTTACCAAACTTTGTGGATGCCTCGCACTTGGGGTAAGGAAGAAGCCACTCTATGGGGTGGCGCCCCCCACCCCAGCCCAGTGCCCGGGGGCAATTGCCCCCACCCCTCGCGCCGCCACTGAGTATATAGAACATGTTATCGTACCTGTATAAGCTTTGAAGCCAGTATATTCAATTTTCCATGCGGGGCAACTTGGGCTACTTTATCTGTCTTTTTATTACCCTTAATACCATTTTCACCTGGCAGCCAACACTATAGAATACATTTTTTCCAAATTGTATGTGAAAACTATGGAGCGTACAAACAAAACGGCTTTCAACTACAATCCAGTTTGAGGGTGTATCACCTTTTGAAGCCATTCTCAATGAAAATAAAGCTCCACAGCCATCAACATGTATACATTTTCAAACATTAAAAAATGGAGAAATCAAATCAGTGAAAAGATTGGCATCACAAAGCTGATCCTTCGATGATTTCCAACTTTAGAGTCACACTATCTCTAATGTGTGAAAATCCGTAAAAGTCAGTTTTCAACCCCAATAAGAACCTGTAGTGGACAAAATCAGAGATATTTCATATAATAGGTGGTGATAAGTGTATTTCAGAAAAAAGAGGAAAGTGGAACACGAAGGACCGATTTGCCACAAAATTACTCACTGTGAAAATTTGGTAAACATAAAGACTGAGCTAGGAGAAAATGCAATTGCCCCTGGACGCCGGGCGGGGGTTGGGGGCGCCGTCGGGAGCTTTTTTTCAGTTGTAACCGGGCGTAGAGGGGAGGGGGTGGAGGGCAAAGTAGGGGCGCCACTAAAGAACCTTGCCCCTGGGCGCGTCGAAGCCTCGCGCCGCCACTGTATATACTTGGCAACATATGTGGAATGAAAACTCCACAAACAAGTTTTGGAACATCAAAGCCATCATTGGAGAGTGGCATCACTCGTATAGAACAATTCGCAGAAATAAGGTGGTACTTGGCTGATTGCGCATAGGACACACATACCTTACTCATGCATACCTCCTGAAAGGTACATACCATGCCAGTGTCCACTGATAGTAGAACACTGTTGAGTGTATTAATTTCTACTCTCTTTAATAAACTGTACAATCCAAAAACTAACCTGAAGCAAACATATGAACCATTACCAAAAATAAATTCCTCTGTTGGATAATTCACGCTCTCAAAGGTTGGGGTTGCACTTCAGGTTTCCATGACTTCCATGATTTCTCCATAATACGGAGAAAATAATACGCCATGGAAATAACATGGAGTATTTAATTAGAACACTTATTACGTGTTCATGGAGAGAATGGAATAAACCTGGAACAGTACTCCATAACACGGATTAAACATAAATGGTAGACAGAGCATGGAGACAGTGGCGTAACTATCGCTCCGTAGCCCCCGCAATGCGAAGGAGCCCGCGCAAGGAAGGGGAAAATCCCGTTTTACATTAAATTGATGGGGGCCTACTCTAAATGTTTGCGGGGGGGAGGGGCACTATTTGAAGCTACGCCACTGCATGGGGATCATGGATAAGCTGTATATGGGCTTAGAGATCACATGGATTTCCTGTAAACTTCACGCAGAAGATGGAGACCACAGAAAGATAGCATAGACAGAGATGAAAGGATGGTCTAGTACAGCAGAAAGATAGCATTGACAGAGATGAAAGGATGGTTTAGTTCAGCAGCAAAGCAAGAATTGCCCCCTTCTCCTATTGCAGTTTGGGGTGTGATGGGGCGTACAAACATTCAGTTTGAGGTGTGGTGGGGCGTACAAACATACAGTTTGCGGTGTGGTGGGGCGTACACATTCAGTTTGGGGTGTGGTGGGGCGTACAAACATTCAGTTTGGGGTGTGGTGGGGCATACAAACATTCAGTTTGAGGTGTGGTGGGGCGTACACACATTCAGTTTGGGGTGTGGTGGGGCGTACAAACATTCAGAAAGAGTTAAGCAATAATTCAAACAAGTGCAATTATTCAGAAACAGCGCCTGTTTAGAAACATTTAAGCAAAACTACAGACAAGCTGAGATATTCAGAAACATTTCTGCAAGTCTTAGTTAAAACCTGTAAATACACAAAATATGCAATAATTTGGTCCCATTTTACGTCAAACAGAAGCTTTTACAAAAACATGTATAAAACTTTTTATTTTTTATTTTAGAGCGCATTATATCTCATTGGGGAATGTGTTGATTGGTCTATATATTTCGTCTATTCAAAACTGCATATAATTGTGCAATAAAAATGAATAATAAATATTTTTAGAAAATGTGTATATTTTCTTTCCTGCATTAAAAAAAAATTAAAAAAGTAAAAATAAAAGGGATAAATTATCCGTACCGGCTATATGTCACAAGGAAGTGTCTGTACGAATGTCAATACTACAGTGTATGTCAACGAGGTCATGTTGGCACATTTACTCATCTTAAATTAAATATCAATTTTTGTTCTAAAATTTGATACTAATATAATTTAACCAAAGGCTATTCAATCGTGATTGTTCAATGCTATGCACCGTAAATGTCATCAAAAAACTTCCAGACGAAAATTATTGATGGCTATGGACTTTTACAATGGTGGCCAGGTACTCAACTGGGTGATGAAATGAAAACGTCTGGTCTAATCATAACCAATAACAGGGTAGTACAAATTCTTTTCAACATGTGCAGCTTTCATTATGACATCACAGCGCGCAACATTCAGTCGGGTTTGTACTGGATTACACCTCTAGGTTGACGTCGTCCAAACTTGAACATTGATTTTGCCATATGTATTTCTCTGGGTGTGTATTACAATGACCTTCCAAGGAATATGGATGTATGAGGATGGAAATAAAGTAAATAATCGCCATTTAAAGATATGTGCAATCAAATAATAAAAAATGACACCTATTACTGAAATAGTCGGTACAGTATGCATACATGACCTGTACTTGAACTGCCGTGGACGCGACTGGTACAGCTACTGTGAACTTAAATCTAAACATTGCAATACGTAGCTAATGTTTCTGATTTAACGAAAGATGTTATTAAATTATTAGGACAGGAACACGTGAGATGAATCATCATGCTTATGGTCAGATTCCCATCAAAGAAATAACGATGTGTACTTCCTACTGTCAGAATCGCAATTATAGACCAGTGCGTTCGTCGTTAACATGCCCGAACTGTCCCTCTTCAAAAATGGTAACTTAATTCTGCAGACAGTCCATGATCTGCAGACAGTCCATGATCTAGTGTTGAAACTTCTTCCATATCAAACTTGGCACTTAAACAAAACTTCTGGTGTTATATTCGGTTTTATGCTAGACCAGAGCAATATCGGATGTGGAAGAAAGCAGTATGATTAGGCGGAGGAAGAAAATGGAAAAAAAAAATCAATCAAACACACTAAATAATAATAAAATAATAATAATAATAATAATAATAATAAAATCTGATGTTGATATTTTTAACAAGTGTGAGGAGGAAAGTAATATTGATGGACATCATATGCCTTTATTGTCATTGGAAAATTTCCAACTAATAATGAGGGTATTAAGTTGAGAATTTTGTCATGCAATTGTCAATTTTCTATCGTTTCAAAATGTGAGATAAATCATTCAGGAATCAAATTTGAATGTGACATTTTGTGTATATTTCTATCATGAAAAATTTCAATCTGCAGTATTTGGTATTTATACTGTCAGTGTCTGTATGCATAAATGTTTGGCAACAAAAGATTTCTTAACTTTGTTCTTATTTCAATGGGACAGAATTACCAATCCAGACATGTCTTCCTCAGAAGAGCCATGCCAGGCTGGTCAAATACATGAAGAGAAAAATTAATATTTCTTGAGATTTTCAGTTTTTTATTGGTAGGAAACAAATATGTGAAAAGGTGAAGAAAAGCAAGATGATCTTCTCAAAATGAGCTTATACTTTTATTTTTTTAATTATCAACCTCTTGTCATTCATCACACAATAATGGATTACAAAAAAATTAGAGAAATAACAATTATACAAGTTTCTTTTCCTAATTTAAAGTTTATTTGCATAAATTTGTTAAAGGGCTAATTTTATGTGTGCACATCTTTAAAAGTCCACATTCTATGTGTGTGGATTTGTTAAAGACAATAGTTCCATGTTTAGAGTGTGCATTCACAGGCTGTTTCTTTCAAAGTCCAGTTTTTTTTCATGCTTTTTCCATGCAATTTACATGATGATACTCTCTCATGCTACAAGTCTCAATGTGATTTGCATTTTACTTCCATGTTCCAAATACATGTCAGCTCATATTAAATTTTGTGTCCATGTAGTTTCCATGTACTCCATGTTGACTACATGGAAAAGTTATGTAAAATTTCATGGAGATTTTGATGAACATGGAAAACTGAAGTGTGGGGCTGGTGATTCAGGTGATATAGTCACCCTAGAGCCTGTCATTTCACATAAACATGCCTGAAAAGTGAAGTTAATTTCACATTGTCTGATTTCACACCACCACCGCCTTTTTGTTTTGTGACAATACATTCATAATCAAAGTAACTTTTTGTCAATTTTCCCTTCAGGTGGCAAGTTAGAAAGAGAGGTTTATGCTCTGTAGTAAATTTTGATGTTCATTTCGCCCAAATATGAGTCCAGCATGGACCTTGTCTAATCTTGTGACAATGTCCTTTATATACAATTAAAACATATACATCTCGGACAAATAAAGCATCTGTCCACATTAGACAGATGTTCTTTATATCAAGGAAAAATAAATAATTAATAATTTTTGAAGGATTTCTTGAAGTGTATTTTTATGAACATTTGTCCTTCCAGACTGGTGTCACGGCATGTATTCTCATGTGTGACTTCATATTTCCATTCTGATTAAACCTTTTATTACAAAAATTCACACTTAAATAGTTTTTCTGCATTGTGAATCTTCATGTGCACCTTCAAACTGCCTCTTGTGCTGAATATTTTATCACAAACTTCACATTTAAATGGTTGTTCTCCAGTATGTGTCCTCATATGCACCTTCAAATTACTACTCATGGTAAACATTTTATCGCAAACTTTACATTTAAATGGTTGTTCTCCAGTATGTGTCCTCATATGCACCTTCAAACTGCCACTTCTGCTAAACATTTTATCACAAACTTCACACTTGAATGGTTGTTCTCCAGTATGTGTCCTCATATGCACCTTCAAACTACTACTCAAGGTAAACATTTTATCACAAATTTCACATTTAAATGGTTGTTCTCCAGTATGTGTCCTCATATGCACCTTCAAACTTCTACTCACGGTAAACATTTTATCACAAACTTCACAATTAAATGGTTGTTCTCCAGTATGTGTCTTCATATGCACCTTCAAACTACCACTCAAGGTAAACATTTTATCACAAATTTCACATTTAAATGGTTGTTCTCCAGTATGTATCCTCATATGCACCTTCAAATTACTACTCAAGGTAAACATTTTATCACAAACTTCACACTTAAACGGTTGTTCTCCAGTATGTGTCTTCATATGCACCTTCAAATTACTACTCGTGGTAAACATTTTATCGCAAACTTTACATTTAAATGGTTGTTCTCCAGTATGTGTCCTCATATGCACCTTCAAACTGCCACTTCTGCTAAACATTTTATCACAAACTTCACACTTGAATGGTTGTTCTCCAGTATGTGTCCTCATATGCACCTTCAAACTACTACTCACGGTAAACATTTTACCACAAGCTTCACATTTAAATGGTTGTTCTCCAGTATGTGTCCTCATATGCACCTTCAAATTTCTACTCACGGTAAACATTTTATCACAAACTTCACATTTAAATGGTTGTTCTCCAGTATGTGTCTTCATATGCACCTTCAAACTGCCACTTCTGGTAAACATTTTATCACAAATTTCACATTTAAATGGTTGTTCTAAAGTATGTGTCCTCATATGCACCTTCAAATTACTACTCGTGGTAAACATTTTATCGCAAACTTTACATTTAAATGGTTATTCTCCAGTATGTGTCCTCATATGCACCTTCAAACTGCCACTTCTGCTAAACATTTTATCACAAACTTCACATTTAAATGGTTGTTCTCCAGTATGTGTCCTCATATGCACCTTCAAACTACCACTCATGGTAAACATTATCACAAACTTCACATTTATATGGCTGTTCTCCAGTATGTGTCCTCATATGCACCTTCAAACTTCTACTCACGGTAAACATTTTATCACAAACTTCACATTTAAATGGTTGTTCTCCAGTATGTGTCCTCATGTGCACCTTCAAACTACCACTCAAGGTAAACATTTTATCACTAATTTCACATTTAAATGGTTGTTCTCCAGTATGTGTCCTCATATGCACCTTCAAATTACTACTCGTGGTAAACATTTTATCGCAAACTTTACATTTAAATGGTTATTCTCCAGTATGTGTCCTCATATGCACCTTCAAACTGCCACTTCTGCTAAACATTTTATCACAAACTTCACATTTAAATGGTTGTTCTCCAGTATGTGTCCTCATATGCACCTTCAAACTACCACTCATGGTAAACATTATCACAAACTTCACATTTATATGGCTGTTCTCCAGTATGTGTCCTCATATGCACCTTCAAACTTCTACTCACGGTAAACATTTTATCACAAACTTCACATTTAAATGGTTGTTCTCCAGTATGTGTCCTCATGTGCACCTTCAAACTACCACTCAAGGTAAACATTTTATCACTAATTTCACATTTAAATGGTTGTTCTCCAGTATGTGTCCTCGTGTGCAAACTTCACATTTAAATGGTTTGTTCTCCAGTATGTGTCTTCATATGCACCTTCAAACTGCCACTCATGGTAAACATTTTATCACAAACTTCACACTTTAATGGTTTTTCTCCAGTATGCACCTTCAAACTGCTACTCATGGTAAACATGTTATCACAAACCGCACACTTGAATGGTTTTTCTCCAGTATGTGTCCTCATATGCACCTTCAAACTACTACTCAAGGTAAACATTTTACCACAAACTTCACATTTGAATGGTTTTTCTGCAGTATGTGCCCTCACATGCACTTTCAAACTACCACTCATGGTAAACATTTTAGTACGTATTTCACATTTGATAGGTTTTTCTCCAGTATACATCCTTGTGTGCACCTTCAAACTTCGATTACATTTCGATAGTCCGAGGGTTCGTTGGTCTGTAGGTTCTATATGGTACGAAAGAAAGGTTCACTGTTTCGAAGGTTCATTGATTCGAAGGGTCATCAGTCCGAAAGAAAGGTTAAATGGCCCTAAGGTTCAGTGGTCCGAAGGTGCGTTAGTCCAAAAATAATGAATTATCGGACCATGTTCAGTACATTTTAAAAAATGTATATGGGGTTTCAACAATGGTAAATATTTTTTTTCTCTCTCACTTATCCGTAATTAAAATAGGTGTCAGCATAAGATATTTTATTAATAGCATACTTGGTGTCAGCATCAGGTATTTTATTAATAGCATAATTGGTGTCAGCATCATATATTTTATTAATAGAATACTTCGTGTCAGCATCAGGTATTTTATTAATAGAATACTTGGTGTCAGCATCGGGTATTTTATTAATAGAATACTTGGTGTCAGCATCAGGTATTTTATTAATAGAATACTTGGTGTCAGCATCAGGTATTTTATTAATAGAATACTTGGTGTCAGCATCAGGTATTTTATTAATAGAATACTTGGTGTCAGCATCAGGTATTTTATTAATAGAATACTTGGTGTCAGCATCAGGTATTTTATTAATAGAATACTTGGTGTCAGCATCAGGTATTTTATTAATAGAATACTTGGTGTCAGCATCAGGTATTTTATTAATAGAATACTTGGAAACACTGTTACAGGCCAGTGACAGTGTCAATCAATTGCTGAACTTAGGCCAAACCAAATGAATTATAGGTAATATACCGCCTCATATGTAATCTTAATACACATACGCAAATCGTACGTGATTACTCAATGCAAAAATATATATATTATTAAAAAGAAGATATAATCTGAAAAAAGAACAAAAGCAGCTACTGAATGTCACATTAAACAAACTTATCTTTTATAAGTCAATTATTACTGCAAGTACATAATTTATGTAAATATGAGCATCGGTTTTGGGGCAAGTAACTCTAGTGTTTACAAGAGTTGACTTTGAATTAACCATATCTATCTATATATATATCTATCTATCGATCGATCGATCTATTGATCAATCGATCGATCTGTGAGTGTGTGTGTGTGTGTGTGTGTGTGAAAAGGGACACACAAATGCTACCCTCTGCTTTGAAATTGTTTCGTAAGTATATTCATAATCTTGAAAACTGAAGAATTTCCACTTGTCTTTGATGTTAAACAGGGTGCAATAAAGTGATGTGCGTACAATTAATACCTTTGTGTTTAATGGATGTTAACAGGGTGCAATAAAGTGATGTGCGTACAATTATTACCTTTGTGTTTAATGGATGTTAACAGGGCGCAATAAAATGATGTGCATACAATTAATACCTTTGTGTATAATGGATGTTAAATATATCATGGTTTCCTTCGTTTATAAAGTAAATCATAAGTTTTGAAAACATAGGCGGCAGATGTTATATGGTCTTTCTTTCATGCCAAATCGCTTGTGGACATGACTTAAAAATGCCAAAACAGCGGCAAAATAAAAAAAGCAAATGTTTCTGCATTTTTTTTTATTATTTTAGTTTTTAAATTTTTGTTAGATGATTCGAAAAGATTGCACTTATTCTTCCGCTATCATTATTATCTGCCTTTTTTCGTTTTGTTTTGTTACTATTTTTCTTTATTTCTAGCATTACCTACATAAAATATGGCGATGGTAACGTGAGTTGAAACCTGATCTAAAATCAAGCAATTATTCACCGTGGCTTAAATTGAGTGTCACACAGTGACACTTGTGATGTCCTTGCCGTTAACGTCAATCTATGTAAGATTCAGTTACCCCTTCAGTTCTAACAGCGTAACTCGAAATGGCCTATGTTACCAGGCGTAATCGTGGGGGTAATGTTTTAATCCACGCAGGTTTTCGCTAACAAAAGAACAGAGAAACTTTACAGAAAACCCTGCAGGCAGTGCTGGATTACCCAATAGGAAGACTAAACACGTGCTTAGGGCACCAGCAAAGCAAGGGCACCCGAAAAAATGAGAAATTACCGTTAAGTATTGTTTTTATTTTGAATTACATATTAGGGCCTCTAAAGGTCTTAATCCGGCCCTGCCAGTGCTGGATTACCCAATAGGCAGACTAAGCACGTGCTATGGGCAACAGCAAAGCAGGGGCACAAAAAAAAAACAAAAAAAAAAACAGAAATTACGGTTTAATATTGTTTTCATTTTGAATTACATAGGGGAAGGGCACCATAATCTTTTCAGTGCTTAGGGCCCCTAAAGGTCTTAATCCGGCCCTGCCTACGGCTTCTCGTCCTACATAGGTTTTCCACACAACATTGACTTGTACAATATAAATCCATATTGTCCTATTCAGTGTAAAATAACCTTATAAAATTAGAAATAACTTTTTCGAGATCTACTGGTTCTTTTGTATTGACAGCAGCACTATTACGTTTACCTAGCTGCCTCTTACAGTAGTTTTAGAAAAACAAAATCAGAAAACAAATTAAAAAAATAAAACAACTTGTACTTATTCATTTTGTAGGCTGATGATCATAAACACGACGAAGAAAATGACCTGATAAATAGGAATGAGGTTTCCATACAACTGAAACAAAACATACTGAATGACCCAACAAAGCCAATAAGAAGGGTATACAATGAGGTTTTTCAGTTGCACGGAGGAAACGTGGACTTGGACACGTTTCCTGAATTCCAAAATGTCCGCTCAAGGCCGCCTATCCCGCTAAATCTGCACGACGCGCAGATAGAATAGAACTGGCAAAGAACATAGGGGGAGCAGTTTCTACGTTTCCAAGATAATAACTGGGGAAGCCTTATTTTCGGAAACAGTAATAATTTTCAAAATGTTCAACACCGCCGAACAATATATATATTGATGGAACTTTTGATACTTCTCCGCGTCCTATCGCTCAATTTGTGACCATTCATGGTCTCTATTATGAGCGAGTTCTACCCTTTGTGATGTGCATATTGAGTGGCAAAACTATTGGGCATTATAGACAAATTCTTCAATACATTAAAGCTAAAGTCCGCGACGCAACAGGACACCGCTTCCGTCCCAAAAATGTCATTTGTAACTTTGAATTATCCATAATAGGAGCTGTGCAAACGGAACTTATACATGCCCAAATTTATGGGTGCTATTTCCCCTTCTGTCAAAGTATTGGCGCAAAATCCAAGAACTGGGGCTGGCTCGCCCCTACAGTCATCATAGAAAAGTAAGGAAATGTATCCGAAAGTTGATCGCCCTTGGCTACCTACCTGTAGCCCTCGTAAGACCAAACTTTCAGCTCCTTACAAATTCCCTTTAGACATCTCTTCATCTTCGCAGATATTCCTCACTCCAAGATTTTCTAAACTATATCTCGAGAAATTACTTTGACGAACAGATCCCTCCTCCCATGTGGAACGTTTTCTCAAGAAACAGTGACACCAGAACAAACAATCATATCGAAGGCTTCCACAACAAGTGGAACAAGTCTGTTGGACAAACACGTCCTAATCTCTGGCAGTTCATCCGTAAATTAAAAGATGATCAAAAGAACACGGAGTTATTAGCAGCAAGTTCTCTTCGTGAAATTCCTCCTCCATAAGCTTTGCACATATATGTATCGCTACTAGACAACGCGTCGCGTAAAAAAAACCCAGACCCTCTGTCAAGGTCATATACGGGATTCAAAGGTCAATATAGGGATTTTCTTGTCAGGTCCATAACTTTTCAATGAAACTTTGCACACATGTGTATATTCACTGGGTGGTGTGTTGTGTACCACATCAAGGTTCATGGTTCCAATATCAAGGTCAGAGACGAGATTCAAAGATCAACATAGGGATTTTCATGTGCGCTCCGTAACGTTTTAACAAGTTGAGGAATTTTGATGAAATTTTGCGTAAATGTGTATCTTAAAATTAGTCAATGAGTGGCTTACCACACCAAGATCCGTCGCCCTAAGGTCAAGGTCACAGACAGGGCTCAAAGGTCAACAAAGGGATTTTAGTGTCTGCTCGATAACGTTTGAATGGGTTGTGTGATTTTAATTAAACTTTGCACATATGCGCATCTCTATAGGCGATGGGTCGCATATCAGTCTGAGGCAAGTGTACCCAAGGTTAAGATCAGAGATGGAGCTCATAGGTCAACTTAGGATATTCGTGTCCGCTCTATACTTCCGCTGATATACCTCTGCCAGAACAAGCGATTGCGTGAAACATTCCCTTGATTGAACAAACAGTTCTTTCATTTAATACCTATGGGTGGGAGGTTTCGTGTTCATTAGATGCGTTTCTAGTTTATGTTCGAAAGTCATTTGCTAATTTCAACAAATTATAAAGTGATTTTATTATAACAGAAAATGCTTGCCTTTGACAGGAAACCTAATTTTGTCTCCGTAACTACTTACTATTTGTTTTTAAAAAAAATGTTTCTAATTTTTTTTACCTTACAGTGCACTTGTTGTGAAAACGGAACGGGATCCCACTTCTATCGGTTTATGGTTTGGTTTTATATGTTTAACGCCATTTTTCAGCACATGATGGGCTATACATGGCGGCCGGTATATCTGGTGGAGGAAGAACCCGGGAAAATCCCGGGAAGAACCACCGACCCACGGGAAGCTACTGGCAAACTTTCTCACATAACCACATTGGCCGAGCTCAAGACTCGAACCCACGCGGACAGAGGTTAGATGGCAGCGATCGGTAAAGGTGAGCGCCTTAGACCACTCGGCCATCCGGGGCCCCGCACTTCTCTTGTGATAAAGTGTTACCATGATATAATGAAACTTGATGTGATGTAGTGAAGTGCGAATATAGGAAGGAAGAAAGAAAGAAACGCATGTCTGAATGAAGAAGGAAAGACAGGAAGAAAGGTAGAATTAACTAACAGGGATGAAAGAAGAAGAATGGGAGAAAAGAGAAAGAAAGGAAGAAAGATGATACGAGATGAGATGAATTGTCTGTTTTGTATTTGTTTTCATTTTTCTGACACCACCTGAAAGGAAACGTATACGAGATTTTGTGGGAAAATCTCGTGCCAATTGAATACCATTATTTATCTGACACCATGTAATCTAATTGTCTTTGATCGCAATTGCAATATGTTAATAACCTCTAGGCTAATCTATCTAAGCTTTCACCTTTCGCCTGTGATCCCTAGGCTCCAGCACCTTGCATGGACATATTCCATTGGATCACTCTAACTAACCGCATGACAGTCGTTAATGACCCAAAGGCTCCGGATTACTGACTGGACCTTCTCGCAGGGTCGCAATCTGTACCTAAAACGTTTGCCCTTGATCCTTTAGGCTCCGACCTATCGGACCTACTCGTCGGATCAGACTATCTAAGCTCATGTCAATCGCTCGTAATCTCAAATATACTCTGGAACCATAACCAGACCTACTCATGAGATCACTTCTTCTCAGCTCGTAGCAATCGCCCTTGATCCTATAGGCTCTAGACTCCAAGCTAGACCTATACTCGTTGGATCACTACTCTAACCTCAGTTATACCTTATGTCAAGCCCATGCATCAACATATTATCAATCCGACAGAAGTTGGGGGCTCTACATCATCTTGATGCATCCCACCAAACAGCTATCAGAAGGCGAGTGGTTATTATTCATTCGTTATATGTTGGGACACTGATAACTCCCTTTCCGTTAAAAAAGAGTAAATCACAAATATTCAGGTTTTCGGCACTGAGGAAACTCTTGCCGACCAGAATTATAAAATACCTTTAAAAACCAAGTTAAAGCATTCTCTTATAATTCACAAGCTGACCAAAGTACACAAGGTCATATGCTACTTTCATTGCATCTCTATATAATGTAAATGCATCACATCTTCACAGATTAACGTAACGAAATGCTAGTTTCCTCATAACCAAAACCCTACACTGTTTGATTGGAAGCTTGTTATAATCAGGGTTCAATTAAGTAGTGGAAAATGGTTACTCAACACCAAATTTGATTAAATGTTAAAAATAATTAAAAACCTTCACAAAACAGTACCAAAACAGTTCTTTGAGTAAATTAACATAATATTTATACATGACGGACTTCATCACGTCACAGTGTATATCTTTGCAAAGCTAAATTACAAGCACACAAAAATTCAATTCACATCCTAAATAATTTTGAACGTTAAACAATTACATTGATCAATACAACATTCCAACGCTAAGTCTTAACACTAAATTACCATCAATTCAATATTTCGGGACGATTATCGGTAATTATCAGATAATGCTAACCATTGTGAAAAAAAATTGACATTTCGTATTCAATCAGCGTAAGTTAAAATCTTACAGGGCAGAACACATAAATTCAAAGTTATTTTTCTATCAGTTTACACGACCAGGTTTGTTGAAATGATTGAAGCATTATTCAAATAGCCTGTCAAGAACCAATCAAAATGCTGCTAATTATTGTATAGTTTTACAATATCTTTATATATAGCAATTTAGATTCTCCAAATGAAATTGTACTTTATCGCTTAACAATGGTTTGAGTCGATATCTCTATAATTTATAATTAAGTTAAATCATAGAAATCCTTTGCCAAAGAAAAATACAACATCTGCTTCTAGGAAATTATTGTGGCAGAAAATCAAATGAAATTGTACTTTATCGCTTAACAATGGTTTGAGTCGATATCTCTATAATTTATAATTAAGTTAAATCATAGAAATCCTTTGCCAAAGAAAAATACAACATCTGCTTCTAGGAAATTATTGTGGCAGAAAATGAATTACGAATTATAAGTTTATAATTACCATTTAATATATTACATCTAGGTTCACTGAGTAGTTTAGATAAGACGGTATTTATTCATGAAAGTGGTTTACTCTGCAGTGAATTCATAATTTCAAGCTACACATAACTATGCAGTTATTTGCGGCAGGGATTAGATCTATCAAAAGATTGATATGCAGCAATGTGGTGAAATCCGAATAAAGTATTTAACGCTACACTTTGCAGTGTATCCAATTTAATGACTTAACATCAAATTATATCTTTCTAATTGTGAGAACCCCTACACTAAACAATAAGGTATTTCACCTTTATTTGATTAGATCAATTATAAAGTTTGCTTACATAAACTTTTGTCATACATCGCGACTTCAGTTTTTGAGCAGTTCAAGTAAAAGTTTGTTACAAATAAGAAAAATGCCATTCTAGCTTCTAACCACAAAAACAGTAACAACAATTTCATCATTGCACTTCATCAAATGGTAAGAAAAATATTTACACAGTTGTCATGAACCTGGACATTCTTGAAGCTCTTTCTCGTTACGGAATTTTGGGATATACATAGAAGCCCCAAACTTCACAGAAAATAGGCTTAAAAGAGTTCTCTATAATATAGAAGGGAGAGAATTCGCGTGACAGTTACTTTAAGTCACCGACGTGAAATCTGTACGGAAAAATTGACATCGCGGGCGATTTAAATAATTTCGCTATGCAGCGACTTAGCCTAACCATAAATAATGTATATGCTATTCAACGTTCTCCTCTCATAAAATAACGGATGCTATGCAGCAACGTGACCTATTCTAATGCGACATATGCTATTCAGCAATTCGCCTATTATGATATAATGGATGCAGTGTAGCTATTCTAACGCGATATATGCAATTCAGCATTTCGCCTATTATGATACAATGGATGGAGTGTAGCAACGTGACCTATTCTAACGCGATATATGCAATTCAGCATTTCGCCTATTATGATACAATGGATGGAGTGTAGCAACGTAGCCTATTCTAACGCGATATATGCTATTCAGCATTTCGCCTATTATGATATAATGGATGCAATTAGCAACGTAGCCTATTCAGTGGCGTCACTAGGGGGGGGGGGGCAGGGGGTGCGGGCCGCACCGGGTGACACCATCACAGGGGGGTGACACCAAAATGGAAAAATGCAAATTCGACAGATGCAAAATGCAAATTCCCATGGGGGAAGTCTGGAGGGGGTGACACCATGAGTTTACCGCACTGGGTGACGCCAACCCTAGTGACGCCACTGAGCCTATTCTAACGCGATATATGCTATTAAGCAATTCGCCTATTATGAAATAATGGATGCAGTGTAGCAACGTAACCTATTCTAACGCGATATATGCTATTCAGCATTTCGCCTATCGTACACTCAGTAAATGCTACGCAGCATTTTTGCCTAACCTACCGTTATCTAAGAACTATGTGTTCACTATGCAGTGAATCTCAGAAATATAATGAAATATTAGCAATGCATACTAGAAAACTTTAATTAGTCTCGAACTATTCAAATGACGGTATTGGGAACTATTTGAAAAATCAAATGCTGCATGAAAGTCCAAGTATGACTCTTAAAAGTTCAAGTATGACTCTTAAAAGTTCAAGTATGACTCTTAAAAGTCCAAGTATGACTCTTAAAAGTTCAAGTATGACTCTTAAAAGTCCAAGTATGACTCTTAAAAGTCCAAGTATGACTCTTAAAAGTTCAAGTATGACTCTTAAAAGTCTAAGTATGACTCTTAAAAGTCCAAGTATGACTCTTAAAAGTTCAAGTATGACTCTTAAAAGTCTAAGTATGACTCTTAAAAGTTCAAGTATGACTCTTAAAAGTTCAAGTATGACTCTTAAAAGTCCAAGTATGACTCTTAAAAGTTCAAGTATGACTCTTAAAAGTCCAAGTATGACTCTTAAAAGTTCAAGTATGACTCTTAAAAGTTCAAGAGTATAGTTCATTCACAGTAATCAAAGTTACTCAAATAAAAATTTGAACATTTACTTTCATTATTTCTTACAGTTAGTGGCAATAAATATATTCCTTGAATATACGATAATATGCAATTATATGCTTGCCTAAGTAAAACGAAAAACTACTATTCAGCAATGCAGTAGGAACTGCTATTCATCAGTGCGGACAGTATAAATTGCAATTCTGCAATGGAAATAGATAAAAGCTGCTATTCATCAGCATAGTGAGTTATTTAGAGTTCTGAACAGTTTCTACTTAAAAGTGAAAGCATACGCTATTTCGAAATATATTATTAATTTTTATTCACTATTCAGTGAATTAAAAAATATGACAATTTCTTATTAAAATCAAGCATGAAGGTAAGAAAAATATTAAATAGAAAAAATTACAAGTGAGAATGAGTGGCTTGAATTCCAAAAATTATTAATAAATAAATTGGGCCAAAATTCATTCTGGAGATTGCCATTTTGCCTAAAACGGCGCGATTTTCACATCCAAAGACTCCAGAGTTTTTTCTTAAAAATTCCTTACTAAAAAAATTCCTATATTATGTTATAAAATAATTTGCATCTAATAACGAGGAACAATTCGTTCCTCAATTACCTTTGCCATTTGATATGGCTATAGGCAGCCATTTTAGAACACCAAAAAGGGAAATCTCAATTCGAGACCCCTATTGACTTCTTACCTTTACAGAGCGCAGATGACTACAGGGTGGCGTTCAGCAGCTTTTATAGTAGCGTTTGCAAACAAAATAGCCGCTGACTCTATACTGCTAAAATTTCAGTTTTCCAATGTATGAGAAACACATGTCATATTCACAAAAGAAAGACACAAATATCATTATTTCACAAAATACAATCTGTCACATCGTAAAATACATTATTTTAATACTTCAATATTCAATCAAATGAAAGAGGATAATTCATCTACGAGATTTTGTCTACAATCAAAGTACGCTGGCTAAAACTCCTCACGTCACATGACTTACGTCACACATAATATTGACCAATCAAAAAAGAGAGTAGACCGCATGTACAGATGCAGCATGGTGGACATTGTTTACAGTGGGAGTTAAGTCGATCTACTATTGGCAATATCATCGTTAATCCTATATGTTTGTGATGGAAAATGCATGTGTGTAAATATATATTTATATTAAATCAAATCCCTATCTAAAAATCAATTGTCCCTAACGATATTCCCCATTTATGAGCTAGCGAAGTGCACCGTCTATTGGCCGCTAAACGTGACACCAAGCACACTCATTATTGTACTGTAGATACATCTAAAGCATTGATACACTAGAAACTATGTAGCAAATATCACTTGTCCCAATTTCAGGAAAATACAAATCTTAGACGAAGATTTGACGCGAAGAAATTTGGTTTCATTGTACCATACGTAATCTATACATTCCAATTTCTCAACCCACTATTTTGTGCCCTTGCCTTATTGTGTCTATTTTATGACAGAATGCAGATTTAATAGAACATCATTGCTGAAAAGTAATACTGGAAGTAATTGCGAAATTACTTTAATAATACAACCAATGTTTAATTTGAGCGTGCATTTGTAACATTTTCTGTTTTAGTATCCCATTTTATAACAAGAATAATCAATATAAAATAAAATTGTTTTTGACTGATTTTTTAAAATTAAATATGATAAAGGCCATCATGATTTAAAGATCGTTCATCCAATGAAACCGATCTTGGGACTCTTTTTCAAATATGTTCCGGTTTGTTTTAACACCAGCACTGCACAAATTAACCTCTATTCGGATATATTCAGACTATTGAGACCTTTGGACCAATGAACCTTCTTTCAAATATGTTGGGACTAATGAACCTTCGAACCAATACAAATATATGTATATTCGAAATATTGAATGTTTGAAGCATTAACCCATTTTCAAATACCTTCCAACCAAAGAACCTTCGGACTTCTGAACCTTTTCAAATATTTTCGGACTAATGAACCTTAAGACCAATGAACCCCTGGTGTCAAAAACCTTCGGACTAACGAACCTTCGGACTTGTGAACCTTTCAAACTTTTTCTTAGAAGTTATGAACCCTCCGATCAAAAAACTTTCAGATTACTGACCCCTACATTTTCAAACTTGGGACCGATCATTTTATTTTCAGGGTGGGGAGGCTCGGATTTTATTTTCATCCTGGGACATTCTTTCTTCTTTAGCCTCATGATAATTAGTTTTTTCAACTAATATAATTGATATAATATTGTGTGGGTGCGTGGGGGATGTAAATCAGAGAATGAATATTTTTGTAACAAGCTTCTCAAGAGCCGGATATTTCCTGTTCCAAAAAAATCTTAAAAATCACTCTCCCTCCCCCAATTAAATGGTCGGTCCCTAAAGACTTTAACGCGAACTTTGCACATAAATGACCGCTTTCATTAAGGATTTTTGTTACAAATTTCACATTCAAATGGTTTTTCTCAAATATGTATCCTCGTGTGCTTCTTCAAATTACCACTGTCACTAAACATTTTATCACAAACTTTACATTTGAATGGTTTTTCTCCAGTATGCATCCTTACATGCTTCTTTAAAGTACCACTATCACTAAACAGTTTATCACAGACCTCACACTTGAATGGTCGTTCTCCAGTATGAATCCTTATATGCATCTTTAAATGACCATACTTACGAAACATTTTATCACAAACTTCACATTTTAATGGTCTTTCGCCAGTGTGTATCCTAGTGTGATTTTTCAAATTACCACTCTCACTGAATATCTTATCACAAACTTCACATTTGAATGGTCTTTCTCCAGTGTGTATCCTAGTGTGCTTCTTCAAATTACCACCATCACTAAACATTTTATCACAGACTTCACATTTGAATGGTCTTTCTCCAGTATGCATTCTCGCGTGCTTTTTCAAAGTACCACCCTCACGAAACATTTTCTCACAAACCTCACACTTGTAGAGTTTTTCTCCAGTATGTATCCTCATGTGCAGTCTTAACTTATTACACGCACCAAAGACTTTATCACAAACTCCACATTTGAATGGTCTTTCTCCAGTATGTCTTTTAAAGTGCGCCTTGAAGTTTGCACGCGTATTAAACATTTTAGTACACATTTCACACTTAAATGGTTTCTTTTTGGTGTGCATCGTCAGGTGAACCGTTATGTAACAATATCACTATAAATACATTAGCACATAGTTTTCACCCAAGTAATTTAACATCATTTAGGCATACAGTTTATCGTCAACTTCGCATTTGGACGGACTTTACCTGAATCTAAACAAAACCAGAATAGTCTATGAAAATGTCTGAGACTAAAAGTAAACTAAAATTCCGAAACAGAATCTGACGGAATTTTAAAGCGGACAAAAATGTTAAAATATGGCCAAGAAAAAAAGAAATACTGAAATTCCAAAACTGACACGGAATTAAACGGAGACTAAACAAAGAATCCGAAAAAATTAAAAAAAAAAAAAAAAAAAAAAAAATTTAAAAGAAACTTCTATTAATCGAAACAAACTAAGACATATTGAAAATAAAAAATATAATAAATTTTAAAATAAACTACAAACTACAAACAAATTAAGACCAAAATTTTAAAAAATGGCATTAAGAACACAAAGAACACATTTATGACAAGCTACAAAAAGTTTCTAAATATAACAAATAATATTTATAGATAAAAGTTAACAATATAATGAAAAGTGTTTCTATTCCTAGAAACCTCGGTGGCCCTGGAAAGGGTCTTTGGGTTAACAATGAGAAGGATTGTTTGCTAAGTGCCCTCGCCTCCCAGGCGAAGAGCGGGAAGTATGGGTACTCTGCTGTAAGAGAGCTTCAGTTCGCTTCGTCTCCATGTCAGTCAATGCGGGCTTCAAATGCAGCAGCAAGCCTTTGTATCATTCATTCAAGATGTTTTCTTCTTGGATGAGAATCCATGCTTTTTCCAGATAATCTTCCAACTTTTCTTTTCGACTAATCATTAAACATTTTTAACGTGTTGTACTTGACTAGGATGATCGATTTGACAACCATTACAATCTTCTCTGGTCAGGAGCACGAGTCCCTTAGCCAAGTGATTATAAAACCAACACACTAAGTGTTGCTCTTGTTGCAGCCATCGTAACAATACTCTTTGTTCTTCTTTTTCTTCTTGTCACCTCTTTGGTGTTATGCCTGTGGCAACTATGGTTCCTGAATTGATTCGTGTTACATGAATGACTTGTTTTTTTAATGGTTCAGGATCATATATGAATCTTTTAACTTCAAGGGTAATGTAAAATTCTGCAAACAAAATCACATTCAACGGGTTTTCAAGGGCTAATGCAACTGAAATTCCAGTTGTCCTGAATTTATTGGGTGGAAATGTCCCTCGTCACTGCCTTCATCTTGGATGAAATCAAATCTCCACAAATAATAACCTCCTGCATAACCGTCGTACGAAATGCTATGTTTACTGTTGGTACCCATTTGTTCAGTAGCTTCAAACAGAGTCAAGTGAGATCTAAAATAATTCTTCTGGGCAAAGTTAGGTTCAAAGGGTCTAGTACACAACGTTTGTCCATCGAGGCTACTACTATCCGGGAGACATTGTAGTGTCGGAACTGGAAAGGGTTTTGATTAATGGCTCCATTGAGGGCTGCATTGCTGACGATGCCAATGAACAAACGTTTGGACAGCTGACCCTGGAGCACATGATTTTTGATTTATGACTTGACGTGTTTTTGGTCAGAGTCTGATTTATGTAGTTTCCGACTTTAGGTAAGACTTTAACAAGTCGCACGTAAAGTCTGGTTTCTTTGATGCTGGTTTTGTATTCATTAATGTGATCCATCAAATTTGAAAACGGCACCACTTCGATTCAGTCTCAGATGTACATCGACTCTATTCAGCAGATAGTTGTCCTGCATCCACTGGTCCAAGTGTCAACGATCTATCATTTCTAAACTACCACCTTGTTGGTGTTAAATCCTACATTCTGGTCTGCATCATTACCATCAATCAAAGCTGTATCGTTGATCTTGTCCAGTGTGTCAAGTTTCCACACCACACTAGCATCTTACGGTGTGTCCTTGGCATCTTTTCCGTAAATCAGTAGATTCTCTAAGTAAGCTCTGTAAGGGTAAGTGTTCATGATCCTGTTGCCAAGTTTGTTGCTCAGATACAAATCCATTTAGCTGAACAAAGAATGCATAAAATTGAAGTCAGAGGTACCACCCAAGCCGATTTTGAAAAACAAATAGAGCACACACAAAAATATTCCTAACCTCGAGTGTATGAAGTCAAGTGGGAAACATCAACCAAATCTGCTTGCTATTGATGATCGATTCCTTCTTCCTTCGTTTGACTTCTTGGAACTTTACGTCGAATTTATTTATTTATTTATTTCGCTATTGACAAGTCTTTTTAATCCATGAACGAGTGTAACTCCTGTTGTAAGTTAGCCATCCCCACGATATTAGGATTGGTTGATAAGTGAAGTATCCGCTGCTTGTACCAACGCTAGAGTCCTTCCATAATTTCACGAGGTACAGCATTGATGTCCTACCAGACAGTACAGTCCTTTTTATTTTCACCTCAACACTGCTCCTAAAATAGGACCGTATATCGCTACTAAGATGGAAGCAGCCACTGTGTCTAACAACGGAGCTATCAGCATTGGAAGAATCTTTCTTGTAGAACAAGCACTTTTGTCTGACTGGAATTTTCTTTTTCACCAAAGAAGAATGTGACGATGTGGGTTTAATCGCTGTTTCTGTGTCTTTGTCAAGGGAACAGTTCCTTTCAACACTTTCAAACAACATTCACATACCATATTGATGATTTATTTGCGAGCCTTTTGAATGATCTGTTTTAGCATCGGTGTATTCGCTTTGATGACGTTGCTGTTGCTGTGAACTCGTGGTGGAGGACATATTGTCCAGAAAACTGAGGTAATTCATGTTCAAACTTCTTTTAAACAGGGATTTGTGTCCACTGGTTGTCTGGACGTTATGTCAACTTGACTTTGGACACTTGACGACGAGAAATCGAAGGTGTTGTCAATGGACTGAATCAAAGAGTTCTTGTTTGGACAAATCCAGGAAATTTTGTGACACACCCATTCTGTCTTCCACTTTTCTTAGGTTGTACTATCGTTTTGGCAGCAGCAGCCAGATCAGCAGAATAAGATGACAGAAGAGGAATAGGAATCATTTTAGAGAGGGGTGTCCATATAGGAGGCTTCTTCAACAGATTGGGAAACACTTGTCTTAAATCAGATTTCGCTGCTATCATCAATAACGATGGGGAGGATGACACTGGAACCGATGTCGGTGTGACGATAGGTGGAGATTTCCGTGAGTATGTGCTTGTTCTGGCAGCAGTAGTATTCTTCTTGGTTTTCTTGGGAGATGATTTTCCGTGTAAACTTTTAGTTCGGTCATTTGCATACAATATTTTTTTTTCTTTTTAAGTCTCAGGTAAACTCTGCATCGTTTCAGACTTTTAGTACAACTTTTAGTCTCAGCCATATTTGAAAATTTTCCCGGACATTTTTTGTCTCAGCTAAATTTGGTGCCAGTATTGGAATTTTAGTATTACTTTTAGTTCGGATATTTTCATAAAATATTGCGTTCTTTTAGTTTCAGATAAATTCTGTGTAAGTTTCGGATCTTTTTTCTTCTCACCTCGGCTATGTTCATAAAATATTTATTTTTTAAAGTCTCCGCTAATATTCGTAGTAGTGTCGGAATTTTAGTACATTTTTAGATCAAGGCATTTTTTAAAAAAATATACTATTAGAAACTTTTTAGTCTCCACTAAATTATTTTCGGATTTTTATTACACCTTGTAGTCGAAGCTATATACTTAATAGAATATTCTGGATTTTTCTTATCTTCACTAAATTCCGTTTCAATTTCGGCAATTTTGTAGACTTATTAGTCTAAGCCATTTTTTAAAAATATACTATATGGAATTTCTTTCAAGTCTCCGCTAAATTCCGTTTCAGTTTCTGAAATTTTAATACTACTTTTAGTCTCTGCCATTTTCATAAAATATTCCTCTTGCTTTTAGTCGTTGGTAAATTCAGTTTCAGTTTCGAAAGTTTAGTATTACCTTCAGACTTGTGCATATTTAAACAAGATCAGGATATTTTGTTTAAGCTTGCTCCTAAAGTCCACGTCAGTTTTCGGAATGTTAGTATTATTTTAGTCTCCGCCATAATCATAAAGTATTCTTTTTTTTTTTTTTGGTCTCGGGTAAATTCAGTATTATATGGCAAATATATATGGTAATAATGTGCTGTTGATAAAGAAAGGCGGAAATTAGTTTGCCACACTGTCAAACTAGGTCAGAATTTAGTGCTAAGCTTTCTTGTACTGTCAGGTTGTGTTCTGCTTGAGTTTGGGAACGGCAAAAACTAAAGTACATTTAAGCTGTACATTGTACATTGAGTGTATGTGCTCGTAAAGAAAAGATTTTTTTTGTCCGTAAAGAAAACAAATTTAACTGATAGGAAAGAATTGCAGTAGTTGTGACTTTTTACCTTTACAATACTTAAACTTTAAAAAAAAATAACAAACACTTTTATTTGAAGAGCTTATGGAAGTTTTTTTGCTCAACTATTTTGTATTGACATTGCGATGACATTCATAAGTTTTTATTGCGTAACCTGTCTTAAATCGCCCATAATATGGCAAACATACAATCTTATAATCAAAAAGGTTGTAAAAGTATTCAAATTATTAGTTCTTGAAATTATGAACTTAAGGTTTTAGCATTCTAATCAGCAAAATATTCCAAAATGTACGCTTACTGGTACTTTTCTTAATTCGTCCATACCTTTTCACTCACACACTATACACACAATGGCTGTTTAAAGGCACAACAGTGCAGCTGAGAGTCAATTTTCTTGCGACCGTATTGGGACATTTATGTATATCAATTAATTAAATACTATGTAAAAGGCAATTTTTGAATAATATGCATAAAATTATCGATAGTTTGCACTATTGTGCCTTTAACAAACATAAATAACAAATATTGGCAATGACGGAGTAGTATATCTGTTCATGAGAGAACTGGGTGGCCCTGAAACGAACTTTTGGGTGTTGTCATTGATCCCGGATGTTACAGAACTGCCGAGTTATACGATGTGTTGGTCAATTAATATGTATATTCAACCTATGGATATTTTAAAGATTACTTTTCCCCTTGTCCCCAGGCTGTCATACTTATGTTAAACCTTTGGAATGTGAATAGATTCACTCCACATTCTCTAAGAAAACAAATTAAATGTCAGGAAAATTAAGTATGTTAATAGCATTGGACTACTACTATAAATTATTTGTAATCGTCTTCACATGCGAATTATCTGTTGAGGATCATTTTAGTAGTGTATTTACTATTTAAATATTTTGTCGATTATCTTAGTTAATTTAGCAGGTTTTCTAAATTCAATTCATACAGGATATTTTAAATTGTGATGTGTGATAGAGAGTCACAAACGATCTTGAATTTTGCCTGACACCATCGTTTCAACTCAAACAAACACAGACTGTAATAAGTCCGTAATAAATGTAGCCGCTTTCTCTGTAGGGACTTGAACTTTTAAATTTCACCGTGAAAGTGTAAGCGCTAGTTTTAAACTTACGGGAAGTCACTTTGTGAGTGGCCTGAATGTGAAAAAAGTCCTCAGGATCTACCAATCGTATATTTTGGACGAACTTTACTCTGACGGTGTTGGGGAGGAGGAGGATAGTATTGGATATGGATCAATCGGTTCATCTTCAAAACTGCTAGGGTGAACTCTGCCAAAACCACTCTCATATTATGAGGTGACAGTACGCCGTCGTGGCTTTGTTTCTGGTTTCTCCTTGGAATGGTATGATCGTTTCATGACCGCAGACTAATCAAGTTTGATTTGCATAGGATATCTAGGATACCTCTCTCTCTCTCTCTCTCTCTCTCTCTCTCTCTCTCTCTCTCTCTAAATATATATATATATATATATATATATATATATATATATATATATATATATATATATATATATATATATATATATATATAATAGTACCCCTAAGGAAGAGGATACACTCAGTCAGGTTCACAATCAACCAGTGAAGATGGAAGAGCCACAACAGATCACACTTCTGGTCAGAGATTTACAGAGTTATTGGAAATTACACTTAAAAGAAGACTTCTGGAAATACTGCAGACTACTCTTCTCGAGATAAAAGTGAAGATATATGTTATGTCTGTCAGGAGAAAGAATATTGGGCTACAGAATGTCCAGAACGTCAAAGAAAAGAAAAGAAATGAAAAGAAAGGAACCCCAAAGTCGGGAGAAGCCAGCTCTCGAGATAAAAGTAAACATATTTGTTATCATTGTCAAGTAAAAGGACATTGGTCTTTAGACCATCCCAAGAAACTGAAAAAAAGAGGAAAAGGATGAGATTTCAGAAGCAGAAGAAATAGAATAAGAATCTATTCCAGCAAAGAAATTCAAAGCAAGACAAGTAGAAGAACCATTCCAGTGAAGAAATTAAAAAAGGCCAGACAGTAAAAAGAAGAAAATAGACTTTTATGATGTGTTTTGAAATTTCATTGTGAATCTTTTTCATGAGAATATACCCAAAACCCCAAAACAAAAGTGTATCTATGTCTTAAAAATGTGTTTTTTTGTTGTTGATAAGATAGTCAAACACATGTACAGACTTTTAAAAAAATGTACTAATGCACGACTTCAATATACTTTAGTTTTTGACCTTTTTCAAACCTAAATAGAACATGTCACAACCTTACAGTACAAGAAAGCCTTAGCTTAACAGCTTAACACCAACTTCTTACGAAGTTTGACAATGTGGCAAACTAACTCTTGCCTCTCGTCACCAACTGCGCATTTCACTCAGCGTATTAAAACTAGAGTGACAAAAACATTGACACAGCAATACATTGTCTGCCAATGTTTATCAAGAGTCAATATGTAGCCATGTAGTGAGCGAATTAAATCTGGGATGACAAAAAACGAAAAACAGTATTAAAAAAATTACAAACTGTTTGTACGTTTTTGTATGTCTTTCAAAACTAAAACTTAAACCCCGCCTTCTATCTTGTGAGATAGTCTGTCAATATGTTTGTGTATGTGTGAATGGGTACTGGTCAATCAAACGGCGTATTGGTTAGTAGGTATGGGTGATGGTCAGTAGGAATGGGTTGTGGTCAATAGATGTCGGGAGTTGGTCACTCCAGTGGTGTCTGTTTTTCACATTACAATTCCCCTTGTCGCGATCTAGACCCATCATGTTAAACCTATGGATTTTTTAAGATTAACTTTCCCCTTATCGCCATACAGGCCAATTATTTTAACAGAAAAACATTTTTAGCAACAAGGTGAAATGCCATGTTAGTTTTAATATTACGTTTCCCCTTGGTGCCATACAGACCCACATTTGTTTTAACACAAAAACATCTATAGCGATAAGTGGAAATGCCATGTAAATTTTAACATTACATTTCCCATTGTCGCCATACCGGCCCATCTGTCGACAAAGTATCCCCCATTACTACTGTAGGTGTTTAAGGTTGGGGTAGGGGTGGGTCGGTTGGTATTGGTTATTAAGTGTGGGTGTTGGTCAGTTGAGACAGGTCTTGCTAAGTACGAATGGGTATTGGTCAATAACGTCAACGTTAAACTCCTCCCCCTCCCCCGTTCCAAAATGTTAAATTTCCACCACCACCCCAGCCCACAGTGTTAAATTCCCCTTTCCTCAGATATCAGCCCACAATTTTAAATTCCTCTCTCCCCCATAGTGGCCCATAATCTTAACCTATGGACGTTTTAAACATTAACCTCCCCTCCCCCACCTCTCACCAATAGTGACCCAATCCTAACTGACCGGAGAGTGGATTTTCCTATTGACCCTAGAATGCCATTTTGTTTTCTCCTACAGTGCGCACATATACCACTTATGTCCCACTAGTGACACAATGAGGTACAAATGTTATCTGCAGAATGCCTGCATGGTAAACAGTTTCTTTTTTTTTTTTTATTGAAGTTAGGTAGCGTAAGAGGAACTTTACAGTAAGAATGTTAAATTCTTCCACTTTTTATGAGAACCATCAAGGACCACAGTCCACAGGCACTCGTTTCCGTCAGTTAGAAAAAGGGAAAACAATTGATAACACCCACTCCCCTTCTCCCAATCAGTGTGTGTGTGTGTGGAGGGGGGGGGGGGTAGGGGGGTAGGTGGTTGGATGTTGTGATTGGATTCCTTTTTCACTGAAAGAAACGACTGTCTGTGTCAAGAACGGTGAGTGACGAAACGATGGTATAGTATAAGTCTCGTTATTATTTAAAAAAAAAAAAACTTTACATAAACCAGTAGGAACCTTACCATTTTGGAATGTGTTATCATTAATGTTCTTTCTTTTCTTTTACCGATAGAAATGAGTGCCTGTATCAGTAAAGGTGTGTGAATATTTAAGAAAACAATGTTCTAATACAAGTCTTTAAGCTACAATCAGCACTCTTTTTTATTTTATTTTCGTTTTTGTTTTTCTTCATCGAATAACTGCTTTACTTATATGACAACAAATCTTTGAAATCTTAACCATTTGGTTCATGAGTTATTGTGGCTTATCATTGCAAGTAGTATTAGTTCAGAACACTCCGGATACACAACCGGATACACAACCAACTTAGTCCTGACGATACCAATACAATGTATTTAAATTCCAAAATGGCTGAGAGCTACTGGCAATAATGCAACTGAACTTCGAGGGATTAAATAGTGAGCATTTAAATCATAGCAAAGGAACATACATCATAAAGCATAAATTATAGCGAGAGCTATGTGACAGCTAATGCATATGTCATAGTGCCTGACATAAATGACCGGAACATCCCTTGCTATTGGACTGGTCCAAAATATTGGTGAGGACAATAGTATTATTTACCTTGCTTAGCATTACAGTAAGAGAGCTGAATATAACAGTAGATCTGTGACTTTAACATCCAGAATAGATTACCAATAAAATAGTCATTTTGAAATAAATAAACACAATTTGACTTGTACTTTAGCAAGTTACATACCTATTATAGTTCAGCATGCCAGACTCAGATGTGAAAAAAATATTCTGTGCGAGTTTATCAATCTGCATTGATGTGAAATGCTAACGAACTTTCCTTTTAGTTCACTTTTGCTATAGTTTAGTAACATGCAGGCATCTGGATAGTGTGGAATATGTACTTAATCAGGATTGAAATTAGACCTAATTTATTCTATATACAGGTTTACTATTACACATGCATCTTATTAGGATAACACTTAAAAGCATATTTGTTTGGTTCAGAATCTTGCACGACAAATCTTTGCATAACAATCGCTTAATCTGTGAGAATTTCATCTCAAGGAGTGAAACTGTGAGATGGTCCAGAATTATGTGATGTTCTTCCACACACCGTGAGATATCACAAGTATAAAACTAGCCTTGTAGAATGACTGTACTAGTTACCGTACATGGTTTTTTTAAATTTATTTTTTATTTTCTTCCTAAACAATAAAAAAAACTAAATTCCTCCAAGGAGTAAACCTAAAAGCTACAAGAAAATAAAACAAGAACTCTATGACTTGCCGATCGATGTAACATTCCACTATTCTTAAATCACGCAACGTTTTAGTAAGCAGACATTTTTAATTTGCCATTTCCCACACGCAAAGTAAGGACATTCCAAAGGAAAGATGATTTTGATTTGCATATTAACCAAGAAATGATTGTGAAGAATGCATTTTATTGAAAATTTTTGCTCTAGGTACTACTTTGTCACTACAAACACATCATATACCGTTTTCTGCAAAACTAGATCTTAAAATCAAGAAGTACAGTCTACCCAAATTCAAACACCACGCATTATAGTGCCACCCTTGCCTATTGCTAAAAAGTTGCCCCTAATGAATTTTTTATACTTTTTATTTCCTGCGTCATTCCACCACCATCCGCCAGCCTAACGGACAAAAATAACCATTTTGTACAATGCCAGTTTTTTCTTCTGTCATTTAATAATTCTTGCCAACCTGCGGTTTATTTAATGCCTTTGTGAATTACAGGAGCCAGAAGAGAAAAATAGATCCATCCAGAAACAATGTTGTATCATCAGCATAATGAGATATTAGAAATTAATTTCCATCTATAATGATACCATTAATATCTTTATTCTTTTTAATCATTAATGACAGCATCTCTGCACAGAGTAAAAACAAATAAGGTGAAACGGGGTTGCTTTGTCTGCATCCTCTATATATATGAAACCAAAAGGAAATGTGTCCATTAACAGTTACACAAGATTTCACATTGTGATAAAATGTTTCAATCCATTTTATAACTGAATTACTAAAGTTGAAAAAAATTGGTACTTTAAAAAGAAACTTCCATTCCACAGAATCAAAAGCTTTTTCAAAGTCAATCCTGGCACGTTATGCTTTTCAGTGTAAAACATTACATCACTGATCTTATATTTTCACAAATAAATCAACCAGATATAAAACCAGTTTGATCATCATTAAGCATGGTAATGATGTTTTGTGAATCGTATTAGCAATACACCACGAGACCACTTTATAGGTCGTAGTAAGGTGTTACGACTAGGGGTAATGTAACAAAATAAAAGACTCAAACAAGCTTTCAAGATTTAAACACAAATATTTAATTTCCTAAAATATTAAAATATTTCAACAAACAATCAAAGTGAAAGAATTAAAAATAACATACAGTATAGAATATCCTTAAAAGTCCTAAATTGTTCTAAAGTTCACTGATCCAGAAGTTAATCTAAATGTTCCGAATGAAACCTTCACTGTACTGATGTACTAACAAGAATCAGTTATATCCAAGTGTTATTAATTCCAAGTAATCCTTGTGAATATGGAATATCACACAAGTTCTAGAAATGTTTTCGATAATTCCATGGAGCTGTATAATTCTTAAATTTGAAGTAGCAGTACTGAATCCAGAATGTACTGTATAATAATAATAATAATATCACTGAAGCAGAATATCCACACAAAATGTACCAATCTCGTTTATGACCTCTCGATCTGATGAACTATGCTAGAATGCCAAACACAGCAATTCAATTTAATTTTATAGATTCTGAGCTGCGTAGAACAGAATAAGGAAAACCAATTTAAACTGTATTGTGACTTAAAACAATTTAATCCTTCTAGAAAACAACCTTCTACGAACCAATCAGAAACTAGGTTATACATGACACCGCTAAAGTACCTATGCACTGACGTCATTACCAGTCAACAAAGTATTGACTTCTAATTGAACATAGAATCTAGGTCAAAAGTTCAACAAATTCTCACGCGCTAGGTTATGTGACATGATTCATGTTTAACCGACAATATTTCCCAAGACCAATGTACTGAGTCACATTGAAATACCGTATATGTACTTTCTGCAAGACGACAACTGTTAGACTATAATGCGGAATTTTTGCAGTAAATTTACCCATTTAAAAAAAAAAATCTGTGATAATACATCATGAAATGTAACATCAAGATTTTAAGACAGGACTAGGGTATATATTGAAGTTTCAATCAGCTGTGTTCTTTTCTGTCTTGATGATATAATAAACAGATCTCAATGACCTGCCTGACTGATTTTGCAGTCAGACCTTACCTCTCACCTGTACAGCTAGACCCACCCAGTTTCCAAATCCTGTCTCCAATATTGGTCTGGAAACATCTTTAATGAACTTTACAATCCCCAAGCAGACATGTGAACCATTAAAAAAAATAAACTCATGTTAGATGATTCACACTCCTATCTTGTGATAATGTTCTTTATATACAGTAAAAACATATACAGTTTGGGCACATAAAGATTCCACATTAAACAGGTGTCCTGTATATAAAAGACAAATTAATTAGGATTTGTCTGGAGCAAATTTCTTGAAGTATTCTTCTGGACAGCTGTCCTTTAAGACAGGTATCAATATATGCATTTTCATGTGCATCTTCATATTTCCACTCTGATTAAAACCTTCCGTTGTAAAATTCACACTTCAATATTTTTTTCTACAGTATGTATTCTCAAGTGCACATTCTGAATTTTATTGTCACTAAACATTTTATTACAAACTGCACATTTAAATGGGTTTTCTCCAGTATATATCCACGTCATTCTTGCAAGCCACAGCCGAAAATCCACTACGGTATGCTTTTTATCACCTGTGGCTACCTGTGCTAAGATTTCCTAGTTTTTCATGAGTATGCATAAACAAAAACACGTTATCAACAACACAATGTAGCAATCTCATACACATGAATGAAAGTGCTCATTTTATCGATCGATAATTGACTGTGCTTGGAAGAGAAACTTTCATCATTCAAACAGCATGAAAGGTCATGTTGGGTCACAATGAAGAGAAAAATGTACTCACATTTACAGTGATTGGTTAAGCAGGTTTATGAACATATATGAGAATCAAGGAAATCTCTGCCCAGGTGGCCATAGGTGATAAAGGAGCACAGTGGATTACTGATGATGGTATCCACATGTGCACCTTCAGGGTTTAACTCCTACTAATGATCACTCTCACTAAAGATTTTATCAGAAATTTGACATTTGAATGATTTTTCTCCAGTATGCATCCTCGTGTGCTTCTTCAAATTACCACTCACAGAAAAACATTTTATCACAAACATAATAATTTAATGGTTTTTCTCCAGTACATATCACAATGTGCATTTTTAAACTATGACACTCACTAAACATTTGTATCACAAACTGCACCTTTTAATAGTTGTTCTCCAGTATGTATCGTGATGTGATTCTTCAAAGTGTTACCGGGTAGTTTCAACTGAGATCCTGTTTATTGAATCACTGAAGGAAAAATTAATATTTGAAAATGATACATATATTCAGGTAGAAGAAGTGAAAAAGTGTAAGGGATGAAATAACCAGGGTGAAAAAACTTGGGACAAATCAACTCTGGGATAAACTGACCAAAGGACGATGTGGATTTGGGAAGAAATGACCTGTTACCCTTCAGAGTACCACTCACTAAACATTTTATCACAAACCTAATATTTTAATGGTTTTTCTCCAGTATGTATCACAATGTGCTTCTTCAAACAATGACGTTCACTAAACATTTTATAGAAAATTACACATTTGTATTGGTTCTTTTCCAGTATGTATGCTCAGGGCTTTATAAATCTACTTGCTCAGTGCTTGGGATAAGCTCAAATCGGCGCTGGGAAGCTCAAGTTTGCAAAGTACTTGCCCATGGGCAAATCCAAAAAATTGAGAAAGAAAGAGAGAGGTCGTGTTCAGTTCGTAATGCTTTTCTGTTCTGCAGGTTTTATATTCAACGATCTTGTCACAATACGTATATCAGCACCTTTATTTCACATTAATATGTACCTCATTCTTCATATACATAACTGCCCGCAGTTTCTTTGGTCTATCGATCATTTTTTCACACAATATACTGCCCAAGTCTGCCCATTTCATTGTAGTCAGGGTCAAGATCAGTCTCGCATTTTGTTGTGCAGACACGATAATGTAAATATACTATTTAAAGCAAGTTTTGACATATAGGAAATAAATATTTATATATTAGCTTACCAGTTATATTTTAATCATAATATTTGTCCGTACATGGGATTCATTGACTTTTCAAGTCCTAACCTAGCCACGGGCGGTCTGTGAACTCCAAATGTGCAGAGATTGACGATTCTAAACAATTGGTTTGTTAAAGACTCCTTTGATGCCGATTTCAATATGTTTAGGTGATAATAGTTAATAATATAACCCATGAGATTTCTTTGACAGGTGTGTTTAGAAATAAAAGGCACTCATCCCTAATTATTAGCCATCTGAAAATCTAGCACCCACAAGCAGTTTTTATCATCATTGTGTATGTGATTATTACGGGAGACTGATACATATTTACTGTCTGGAAAATAATTAAATGAATTAATATAAAAGTTCTCAAATCATTCTCAAAAGTTAAATTGTCAAAGATTGTTAAGATGCATGTCGTCAATTTCAGGGTGAAAATTGATGATGTGGAAGCAGTAGCAGATGTGAGTGGATGCAAAAGAAGGGCAAAGAGTAAATTCATTGATACTGGAATATTTTATTGAGGGACTCACTTTTACCTTCTTTTCTTACTGGATTTGATATTAAAATCTGCATGTTCAATTAAAGTACAAGTGGAAATGCAGATAAAGAAAAATGTTATAATATATTACAACATGATTAAAATTAAGTTAACACAGTTCTGCTCTTGGCTGTTTATTTTTTTGTTTAAGACCTTTTACTCAAATACTTCTCTCTCTTAAAACTCTAACCATTTCCAAAACCCTTATCTCCCTATCCATTTATATGTATTTTTATACATGTATATGTCTGTCTTTGCTCTTTTAACTATCTCTGCATTCTAATCCTTCTTTCTTTCCTCGTCTACATATCTATCTCTAAGAACAGCTCACGTGATTTTTCTTTCTCCACACATCGGGGTTGGGGTGGAAAGAGCGTAGGGAGGATTAAGAAAAAGTACCTCCGCCTATATCATTGAGCATCCTGACAGAGTTGCCGCAGTTTCTCACAGAAAATATCTCTAAACACCATGCTTTCTTGCGGAGTTGCATCCAAGCACCACTGCGGAGTGGACGTGGTGTCGATAAAGTGGATGTGATTTACTCTGTATAACCCTATCAAGCATGCACTAAAGAGTTTCACTGAGAGAGAGAGAGAGAGAGAGCATGGTGGGGCAGTGAGTTATATACATCATTGCCCTTATAAATTTATGGACATGTTTTTTTTTATTCTTCCAAATCAAATTTTATATAACATCAACGTTATCAGCTAAATGTTAAATGAAAATACAATGTATCAAATTCTTTTCGGACCAAGTGAGGGAGAAAGAGAGGGAGAGAGGCAATGTGCTTGCGACTGCTGAAGACATTTATATATGTACTCATATTTTAACAACACACGAAATATACAAACAGTGCCATATATTTTAAGAGTAAGTTTCATATGCAACCACTATTTTAAAAAAAAACGCACTAAAAAAGGCGTGATCAAATTGGTAAAACATGGTTTTCATAACAAGCATGTCCGTCTGAAGCAGATGCATCAACATTACAGTCCCATTGTCCCTGAAGACATTCTTAGCAACATGTATATTAATATATTTAAACAGATCTTTTATAAAACAAAAAAAAAACAAAAAAAAAAAAACTGTAGGCTCAATTCATAACATGGAGAGAGAGAGAGAGAGAGAGAGAGAGAGTAGGTTGTGAGCTTTCACTTAAAAATGTGCTGCAGGTCACCGATTTACATCTAAGGGTGAATGTTGTTATTGTTAATTAACCATGACTGTGAAAAGACGCAAATTTAAACTGCAAGAATAACAGAGAATTAGAGAACAAATAGCAAATGAAAGACTTAAAGTGGGTGGCTAAAGGATTGAGTGAGCGTTGTCTCAACATCACGAAAACAGTATATAAAAAAATCTATTTCATTATTAGCAAACATCAATGAAAAATACCATTTACCGAATCTTCAAATTTCCTAGAGAGAGATGTATGCAGAATCGGCCAAAGACAGAATACTTATTTTCACTAAAACTGGATAAAAGGTACATAAAACAATCCGGGATATTGGACTGGAATTTTCTTTTTTTTCTTTTGTGGTATTGAAAAGTATACATGATTTGATGTGCATTTGGTTTGGTTTGGGAGGGTGTATGCGCACAGTAACACATGAATTCAAGGCAGGGTCAGACTCTTGGTCTAGCCACCTTTCGAAATCACTGACAATTTCAGGTGTTGAGGCAATTAAAGATGGTTTGATTACTATGGTGTGTCCCTGCATACGGCATTTCACATATTTCTTTGCATTAGAAACATGCACAAATTCAAATTTTAATATCGACAATAATCCACAGTACAGTAAAGAAGAGCAATGTGCAGCTGGTGTTGGGTTTCCCATCAAATCACAGCTAGTCAGCAAGCTCACAAATCTCCCAAATGGCATGAATGACAGACTAAACCAAATGAGACTCCCACGGTCTGCAAAAAGACATGCAACTATCATCAGTGCCTATGCACCCACCATGATCAACCCAGATGAGATCAAGGACAAATTTTATGAAGAACTGAAGTCTCTTATTGCAGAAGTACCAAAGGCAGACAAGCTCATCATCCTTGGCGACTTCAATACTAGAGTTGGCACATATTTTGTTGACATGGGCAGTTGCCGTTGTCAAAAATGGCTTTGGCAAATGCAACAACAACGGACTCCTCCTAGTGGAGGAAATGCACTAAACACGACCTCCTACTCAGTCTTCCACCTGCCAAACCGCAACAAGATGTCTTGGATGCAACTACGCTCCAAGCACTGGCATCTCACTGACCACGTCATCATCAGGAGAAGAGACAGGCAGGAAGTATGAGTAACGAAGGCCATGAGAAGTTCAGAATGCTGGACTGTCCAAAGGTTCATAATCTCCAAGTTCAATATCCAGATTCAGCCTAGCAGACGGCATCAAGGCAAAAAGTGCCCACAAAGCTTAAAGTCTCCAAATTGAAACAGGAGACTGTGAAAAAGGTATTTGTCAAGGAACTGTGCAGCCAACTTGATACAATCAATATGAACTCTGAGAATGTCGAGGAAAACTGGGCATCCTTCAGAGACTCTTTGTACTCAACTGATTCCAAAACCCTCGGTCCCACCAAACGTAAACATAAAGATTTGTTTGATGAGAACAATGCTGCCATACAGAGACTTCTGAATGAGAAACATCGGCTACAGACGGCCTGTTTAGAAGACAGCACTTCATCATCTAAGAAAGCAGCCTTCAACAACATCAAGAGGACTGTCCAAAGCAAACTCAGAGAGTTGCAAGACTCATGGCTGAGCAATAAGGGTGATGAGATTCAGTCCTACACAGACAGGAAAAACATGAAGAACTTCTATGATGCTTTGAAGACAATCTACGGGCCAAAGTCATTAGGGACATCTCCAATACTGAGTGCTGACAGCACCACGCTGCTTACTGACAAAGAAAAGATACTTCAAAGATGGGCAGAACACTTCAACAACACTGTCCATCAACAGTTTCTATCAGTGAGGAGGAAACTGATTGACTGCCCCAAGTGCAAATCAACATATCACTTTCTGATCCCCCAACACTCACTAAAATTAAGAAAGCAATTGACAAGTTGTCAAATGGCAAAGCACCTGGAGCAGACACTATACCAGCAAAAGTC